>OY997266.1:646435315-647125315 GCA_963921465.1 Triticum timopheevii | reverse complement strand
AACAAGGACTATGGATTAAGCAAAGATTGGCTAAGGACGAGGTGACGGTGCGCGTGGGAAATGGTTCCAAAGTCGATGTGATCGCGGTCGGCACGCTACCTCTACATCTACCATCGGGATTAGTTTTAGACCTAAATAATTGTTATTTGGTGCCAGCGTTGAGCATGGACATTATATCTGGATCTTGTTTGATGCGAGACGGTTATTCATTTAAATTAGAGAATAATGGTTGTTCTATTTATATGAGTAATATTTTTTATGGTCATGCACCCTTGAAGAGTGGTCTATTTTTATTGAATCTCGATAGTAGTGATACACATATTCATAATGTTGAAGCCAAAAGATGCAGAGTTGATAATGATAGTGCAACTTATTTGTGGCACTGCCGTTTAGGTCATATCAGTGTAAAGCGCATGAAGAAACTCCATACTGATGGACTTTTGGAATCACTTGATTATGAATCACTTGGTACTTGTGAACCGTGCCTCATGGGCAAGATGACTAAAATGTCGTTCTTCGGAACTATGGAGCGAGCAACTGATTTGTTGGAAATTATACATACTGATGTTTATGATCCAATGAATATTGAGGCTCGCGGCGGGTATCGTTATTTTCTCACCTTCACAGATGATTTGAGCAGATATGGGTATATCTACTTAATGAAACACAAGTCTGAAACATTTGAAAAGTTCAAAGAATTTCAGAGTGAAGTGGAAAAATCATCGTAACAAGAAAATAAAATTTCTACGATCTGATCATGGAGGAGAATATTTGAGTTACGAGTTTGGTTTACATTTGAAACAATGCGGAATAGTTTCGCAACTCACGCCACCCGGAACACCACAACGAAATGGTGTGTCCGAACATCGTAATCGTACTTTACTAGATATGGTGCGATCTATGATGTCTCTTACTGATTTATCGCTATCGTTTTTGGGTTATGCTTTAGAGACGGTCACATTCACGTTAAATAGGGCACCATCAAAATCCGATGAGATGACACCTTATGAACTATGGTTTGGCAATAAACCAAAGTTGTCGTTTCTTAAAGTTTGGGGCTGTGATGCTTATGTGAAGAAACTTCAACCAGATAAGCTCGAACCCAAATCGCAGAAATGTGTCTTCATAGGATACCCAAAAGAAACTATTGGGTACACCTTCTATCACAAATCTGAGGGCAAGATTTTCGTTGCTAATTCGGGTCCTTTCTAGAGAAGGAGTTTCTCTCGAAAGAAGTGAGTGGGAGGAAAGTAGAACTTGATGAGGTAACTATACCTGCTCCCTTATTGGAAAGTAGTACATCACAAGAACCGGTTCCTGTGACAACTACACCAATTAGTGAGGAAGCTAATGATATTGATCATGAAACTTCAGATCAAGTTTCTACTGAACCTCGTAGGTCTACCAGAGTAAGATCCGCACCAGAGTGGTACGGTAATCCTATTCTGGAAGTGATATTACTTGACCATGGCGAACCTACGAACTATGAGGAAGCGATGATGAGCCCAGATTCCGCAAGAAGCCATGAAATCTGAGATGGGATCCATGTATGAGAACAAAGTATGGACTTTGGTTGACTTGCCTGATGATCGGCAAGCCATTGAGAATAAATGGATTTTTAAGAAGAAGACTGACACTGATGGTAATGTAACTGTCCATAAAGCTCGACTTGTTGCGAAAGGTTTTCGACAAGTTCAAGGGGTTGACTACGATCAGACTTTCTCACCCGTAGCGATGCTTAAGTCTGTCCGAATCATGTTAGCAATTGCTGCATTTTATGATTATGAAATTTGGCAAATGGATGTCAAAACTGCATTCTTGAACGGATTTCTGGAAGAAGAGTTGTATATGATGCAACCAGAAGGTTTTGTTGATCCAAAAGGTGCTAACAAAGTGTGCAAGCTCCAGCGATCCATTTATGGACTGGTGCAAGCATCTCGGAGTTGGAATAAACGCTTTGATAGTGTGATCAAAGCATATGGTTTTATACAGACTTTTGGAGAAGCTTGTATTTACAAGAAAGTGAGTGGGAGCTCTATAGCATTTCTGATATTATATGTAGATGGCATATTGTTAATCGGAAATGATATAGAATTTCTGGATAGCATAAAGGGATACTTGAATAAAAGTTTTTCGATGAAGACCTCGGTGAAGCTGCTTACATATTGGGCATCAACATCTATAGAGATAGATCAAGACGCTTAATTGGACTTTCACAAAGCACATACCTTGATAAAGTTTTGAAAAAGTTCAAAATGGATCAGGCAAAGAAAGGGTTATTACCTGTGTTACAAGGTGTGAAGTTGAGTCAGACTCAATGCCCGACCACAGCAGAAGATAGAGAGAAAATGAAAGGTGTTCCCTATGCTTCAGCCATAGGCTCTATCATGTATGCAATGTTGTGTACCAGACCTGACGTATGCTTAGCAATAAGCTTGGCAGGTAGGTACCAAAGTAATCCAGGAGTGGATCACTGGAAAGCGGTGAAGAACATCCTGAAATACCTGAAAAGGACTAAGGATATGTTTCTCGTTTATGGAGGTGACAAAGAGCTAGTCATAAATGGTTACGTCGATGCAAGCTTTGACACTGATCCGGACGATTCTAAATCGCAAAATGGATACGTGTTTTTATTAAATGGTGGAGCTGTAAGTTGGTGCAGTTCTAAACAAAGCATCGTGGCGGGATCTACATGCGAAGCAGAGTACATAGGTGCTTCGGAAGCAGCAAATGAAGGAGTCTGGATGAAGGAGTTCATTTCCGATCTAGGTGTCATACCTAGTGCATCGGGACCAATGAAGATCTTCTGTGACAATACTGGTGCAATTGCCTTGGCAAAGGAATCCAGATTTCATAAGAGGACCAAGCACATAAAGAGACGCTTCAATTCCATCCGGGACCAAGTCCAGGTGGGAGACATAGAGATTTGCAAGATACATACGGATCTGAATGTTGCAGACCCTTGACTAAGCCTCTTCCATGAGCAAAACATGATCAGCACCAAGACTCCATGGGTGTTAAAATCATTATAGTGTAATCCAGATTATTGACTCTAGTGCAAGTGGGAGACTGAAGGAAATATGCCCTAGAGGCAATAATAAAGTTATTATTTATTTTCTCATATCATGATAAATGTTTATTATTCATGCTAGAATTGTATTACCCGGAAACATGATACATGTGTGAATACATAGACAAACATAACGTCACTAGTATGCCTCTACTTGACTAGCTCATTAATCAAAGATGGTTATGTTTCCTAACCATAGACATGTGTTGTCATTTGATTAACGGGATCACATCATTAGGAGAATGATGTGATTGACATGACCCATTCCATTAGCCTAGCACTTGATCGTTTAGTATGTTGCTATTGCTTTCTTCATGACTTATACATGTTCCTATAACTATGAGATTATGCAACTCCCGTTTACCGAAGGAACACTTTGTGTGCTACCAAACGTCACAACGTAACTGGGTGATTATAAAGGAGCTCTACAGGTGTCTCCAAAGGTACATGTTGAGTTGGCGTATTTCGAGATTAGGTTTTGTCACTCCGATTGTCGGAGAGGTATCTCTGGGCCCTCTCGGTAATGAACATCACTATAAGCCTTGCAAGCAATGTAACTAAAGAGTTAGTTACGAAATGATGCATTACGTAATGAGTAAAGAGACTTTCCGGTAACGAGATTGAATTAGGTATTGGATACCGACGATCGAATCTCGGGCAAGTAAACATACCGATGACAAAGGGAACAACGTATGTTGTTATGCGGTTTGACCGATAAAGATCTTCGTAGAATATGTAGGAGCCAATATGAGCATCCAGGTTCCGCTATTGGTTATTGACCGAGAATAGTTCTAGGTCATGTCTACATAGTTCTCGAACCCGTAGGGTCCGCACGCTTAACGTTACGATGACAGTTTTATTATGAGTTTATAAGTTTTGATGTACCGAAGGTTGTTCGGAGTCCCGGATGTGATCACGAACATGACGAGGAGTCTCGAAATGGTCGAAACATAAAGATTGATATATTGGAAGCCTATATTTGGATATCGGAATCGTTCCGGGTGAAATCGGGATTTTACCGGAGTACCGGGGGTTATTGGGCCTTCATGGGCCCTAAGGGAGAATAGGACAGGAGGCAAGAGGTGGGCTGCGCCCCCTCCCCTCCCTAGTCCGAATAGGACGAGGAGAGGGGGGCGGCGCCCCCCCCCCCCTTTCCTTCCCCTCTTCCTCCTCCTTCCCCCTTCTCCTTCTCCAACTAGGAAAGAAGGGAGTCCTACTCCCGGTGGGAGTAGGACTCCCCCTTGGCGCGCCCTCCTTGGTCGGCCGCCCCCTCCCCCCTTGGCTCCTTTATATACGGGGGCAGGGGGCACCTCTAGACACACAAGTTGATCTTCGTGATCGTTCCTTAGCCGTGTGCGGTGCCCCCCTCCACCATATTCCACCTCGGTCATATCGTTGTGGTGCTTAGGCGAAGCCCTGCATCGGTAGAACATCATCATCGTCACCACGCCGTCGTGCTGACGGAACTCATCCCCGACACCCTGCTGGATCGGAGTCCGGGGATCGTCATCGAGCTGAACGTGTGCTGAACTCGGAGGTGCCGTACGTTCGGTGCTTGGATTGGTCGGATGGTGAAGACGTACGACTACATCAACCGCGTTGTCATAACGCTTCCGCTTTCGGTCTACGAGGGTACGTGGACAACACTCTCCCCTCTCGTTGCTATGCATCACCATGATCTTGCGTGTGCGTAGGAAATTTTTTGAAATTACTACGTTCCCCAACAGAAGGATCGAAAGGATCGGCGCTGTCGATTGATGTCAGTTCAAAATCTATCTCAACATCGGCCTGTTTAAAGAGAACGACGTGTCGGATTAGCTACAGTTGCTCCGAAAAATATACAGAACACCTAAGCAAGGCAGTCTTTTTGTTACCAAATATGTAAAATTTTATATATAGTTACTAACTATCAGAAGACCCTACATCTTTTACTGGCATGAAACTTTTTGAGGTGAACTTTTTATTTGAATGACCAAGGCAAACCTGTTTGTGTAAAGGAAAGTACCTGGAAACTGTCAGCTCCCTTAATCTCAAACAGACCTTCTTTCTTCAGCTCTAGTCCTTGATGGTTGATTTCATTTTCGTCGAAGGGACTCGACCTCTTCAACTGGCCATTGCAGCAACTGCTTGCCATGGCTGTCTAACCAAATTGTCCTGGGAATCGCCTAAAATTAATAGCAAAAAATGTTAAAGTTGCTACACTGATTTGCTAAATCAATATTTCAATACGAAGCAGTTATAGCCAATGAGAGGCAGATTTTCTTACATGGATTCCTGCCCAACCTTTTGCTACATCGTCTGAAGAACTGTCTATCTCGTTAGTCCAACCCCATATGATCCTCCTACCCTTCTTCGAGTCGAAAAGCGACTTTGAGGCATAGAAATTACCATAATCGATCCTCGGCCATAGCCTCCGGTCATCTAGGACAGTATCTGGAATAAAGGTGTCACTTTTCAGATCATAAATCCCAATAATGTACTTGTCGCAGGAATCCAGGCTCATCTTGAGGACATGCTTGGCACCATTCGGGATCGCTGCGGACAGGTCCAGTCCACCACTATTGCCTGGCAATACTGCAAAGAAATCCGGACACTCCCACATAGAGGAGGAATTGGATTAATACAGTGGGTGGTCACGTCTAGTCCAGTTCAAAAAGTCTTTGCCCTTGTACAAAAGTGCAGCGTTGTCGCCGTTGAGCTCAGCACCAACTGCTATCCTCACTAGTACTATCTAATTTTCGCAACTAAAATTCAGTAATTAAGCATAGATTTCATTCATAGATTAAGCAGTAATTCTTTATACAAACAGTTCAACTCGATAGCTGAACCTACTAAAAATTTTCCCAATTGTTGTCAACCACGTACTGAAATAGCTAGTTCAACTATATATACTAGCTAATTTTAAGTACGTTGTGCAGTTCCACCACGTCTATAGTCAGATGAGCTGAACAAAATATCCCATAATTACTACTACTAAGGAGGGGCTTTGTACTACTTCCGGCAACCTATCCTCTCCCGAGCGCGCTCAGTAAGAGGCAGAGGAGGAGGAGCCTACTGACAAGCTGGACAACTGCAATACGGTGTCTGCCGTTGCTGCAGCTTCAGCGATGCTCACCTCGAACGCCCTCTGCCGCTCCAGAGGACCCCTCTCGAAGCGGTGGTTCTCCTCATAGATCTCCTGATTAATTCCTCGCCTCTGAGTCGGCGTGTGCCGCGGTCACGGCGGCGGTAAGGTTCTTTGCATGCTCGACGAGGTGCTTCTCCTCCTCCCGCAGGAACGCGGTGTAGCATGCAAGGTCGTTGATGCACGTGCGAACCTCCACCCCCGCCTCCCGCCTTCGGGCGGCGGTGGCGGAGTGGGTGATGACCACGGCAGCCGATGATGGGGTGGCAGCCACGACCACCACCTCCCGCCTTCGGTCCATGGTGGCAGAGCAGGTGATGGCCGGCAATGGGGTGGCGGCCAGGATGGCCATCTCCCGCCTTCGGGTCGTGGCGGCAGAGCGGGCGATGGCCCTGGCTTTTGATGGTGGTGTGGCGGCAATAGCGGCCGGCAACGGCTACCGACGGGCAGCGGTGACGGAGCGTGTGGTGGGTGTTCTGCGCACACCCAACAGGGACGCCACGCGCACTACACTACACCGGGGCCTGCGCTGCTGCCGCGGTGTAGCCTCCCAGCTGGAGCTGTCCTCTGATGACAGTGGAGTGGCTGACCGGTGCCATTGGCGATTGTGGCAGAAGCAGACGAGATAAGCTACAGGGAGGGAGAAAAAAATGCGACGCAGGACTCGCCGGCCGTGAGGGTTTATATAGCAGGCCGGTAAGCATTGGGATTTTGGGGATTTCACCGAGTCGGGCGGGAAGCTTGCGTGGGAACCTGTGAGGTTATGCCGGAACGGGCTCACCGATAATTCATTGGCCCCACTTCGAGCCACTGTTTGGCCAAAAGAACGCCACCGCGCGCTACGCAAGCTTGCGCTGTAAGCCGTCTGCGGCAGCGGGGTGACAAGACGTGCGAGAGGAGGACAAAGGGCCACGTACACATACGATTAATACAAAAAAACATTTGCGGTTTAATTACCTATTATACTAGTCCTGGTTTATAAATAGGATTTAACTAATAAAATATGAATGCATGTCGCCAAAATTATATAGTTGGATTCGTATTTGAACATAGTTTCCAATTATATATTTTATAACATGCATTAACATTTTTTGGTTAAATTCAAGGGCAAATTATGGCACAGAGTATAAAGGGGACTACTGTGACGCCCGGATACTTAAGCTACAGCAATCCCCTGCTAATGATGCCATGTCATCATATTACTGTTGCTAATTCTCGCTTGATCCAAATCTTAGTTCAAACTCAAATTCAAATGGCATGTCAAAATATTTTCTTCAAAAATTAAAAGGCAAAAATGTTCGTTGGGGTGCAAATATTCACTAACTAATTGTCAAGTAGAAACCAACATCATTTGGCTCTCCCTTTAATCTGTAGGAAAATATAAAGTGGTCCAACAGCTACCAAAATAGCCATTTGAAAATAAATAAATGTTTATGTATTTCCAATTAACTTGAAACTTTGCGGGCTTCTCGAAAATTATGACTAATAATTATGTGCCAAATTTTCTTTGTTAGAAAAGTTCAATTGTTCTTTGTTTTAAATACAAAACAGTGAGGAAATTATAAAACAGAAAAGGGGAGAGGCCCCGCCCCCTCACTGGGCCTCGGCCCAGGTAACTCCCAGGCCGGCCCAGCCGCGCCTACCTAACCCCCCCACTCCTCAAACCCTAGCCGATTCCCACTCCACAACCCCCACGATCCCCACTCTCTCCTCCCTCGCCCCCCCCCCCCGATCTGGATGGGGGCCGCGATCCCGCCCGCGTCGCCTCATCGCCACCTCGCCAGCGCCCTTCTCTCCTTCTCCTCCCGTCCGTGCGCCGCCCCGGCCCCTCCGCACCCGATCTGGAACGGGGGCTTGACCCCGCGGTGCCCCAAGCCCCGATGACGCGCCATCGCCACCCGCTGTCACCCAAACGCGTCGCCGGTGCCCGCCTTCTCAACCCGATGCCCCGCGTGGATCCAGTCGGGGGCAGCCGATGCCCCCAACGCCCCGCGCCTCCGGTCACCGACGCCTTCACCCGATGTTGCTGCACCGCACCGCCGTCGCTGGACCGTCCCGCACTCCCCGAGCCCACTGCCACCTCCCTATAGCTCCCTGTGAGCCTCTCCTTCGTTCTCCCCCTTCTCATCTGCTTCCGTGCCGCGCTGGCCACGCCGGATGCGCGCGCCTGTGCATCGCCTCCCTCCCCGGCGCACTCACCGCGCCCTGTCACCCCACCCTGCCGCCACATGCGCGCCTCGCGCCCGTGCCTCCGCCCACGACCGCTCGCCCCGTTCCTCCTCTGTGCCGCGCCCATCCGTCGTTTGGCCGCACTGGCGGCCGTCCTCGTCGGCCCTGCCCGCCGGCCAGCAACGGCCACTCCTGTTGTGGCTGCGACCACGCCCGTGGGCGTGCGCCCATGCGGGCTATGCTCGCGCCCCAGGGGGCTCCGCCCTGTTTCGCCCGCCCCACTAAGGCCCCCTGGGCCACTGACATTGGGGGCCACACCCCTGTTAAAAAAAAGAAGTTAAAAAATAAATAATAACTTTAATAGATAATAATTAATTAGTTTAATTAATAACTTAACTTAATTAACTATGTTTAGTTTACCTAATTAAATTGGTTAGTTAATTAAAACTGTTAATTAGTTGTTAGTCTATGACCGAACGGCCCCACACGTCAGGGTTGACTTTGGTCAACTCTGTTGACTGCTGACATCATGATGACATCATGCTGATGCAATAACCCCATTTTAGATTTAATAATAATTTTAGGAATTGCTAAAACTTTATTAAATCATAGTAAATTAATCGTAACTCGGATCAAAAAACTTTGTACATGAAAGTTGCTCAGAACGACGAGACGAATCCGAATACGCCCTTCGCTCGTCTGCCACACATCCCTAGCATAGATAACATGCAACCTTTCCCCTCCGGTTCATCTTTCTGACAGACGTCCGGAACCGGGAAAACTTTCCTGGATGTTTTCACCCTTCGCCGGTATTGTGTAGCACCGCGTTAGAACACGCCTAGCTCTGCCTGTTGTCCTGTTATGCTCTTTCTTGCCATGTATTTACTATTTTCTCCCCCCTCTTCTCTTCGGTAGACCCCGTGACGGCTGCCGATGCCGCTGTGATCGACTACGTCAACGATGACCCCTCCTTCTCGCCTGAGCAACCAGGCAAGCCCCCCCCCCCTTTGATCATCCCGATATCGCCCATTCCATTCTCTCATGCTTGCATTAGATTTTGCTATTGTTATTGTTTGCTCCTATTCTGATGCATAGCCTGCTTTTGTAACATGTTGTTGTACCTTACCTGCTTATCCTAAACTGCTTAGTATAGGTTGGTTAGTGATCCATCAGTGACCCCCACTTGTCCTTGTTGCCCATGCTTCATCATCGACGACTCAATCAGCGTGATCGAAGACCAGAGCCTGACAGCTCACATCACATCACGCCCCTTTAGTTGCTCGACTCTGTAGAGCTACTATCGAGTGCCGAGGGTGATCCCTCATAACGCACTCCTGATGATAATTCTGTAGTGTAGCTATTCGGTCGTGGTCATCGAGGGTGGTTCCTCTTTCACCATTCCCGATACGGCTCTATCGTCCAACACCTCAAGTGTGAACCTCGAGGGTGGATCCTCTTACGTTCACCTTGATGATTACATCGAGTGGAATCCTCCGGGGGTGATTCCTCGGGTTTTCCCCTTGATATTTGGACACACGGTTACCTTGACTTTACTTGAGACCTTGGTGAAAGTCGGGCGGGCCCGGAGAGCACCCGCAAGATGGTTACGTGGCACGGCCAGGCATTCTAGGCCCTTGTCGTAAGTCCATGAGATGGGGCGACGGGGTCACTTTCGATCATGAGTCTCTGCTCGTCTCCGCAAGCTAATAATACACTATGGTTTGGGTATTTGATCTGGGTTGGCCTCTGGCCTTTACGCACCAACCACCGCGCGAGAATAGTTATGAGCCGAAGCTTTGTCAGACGTCCAGTTCAACAGTGCGGCATGGCTGGGCCGGCACCATCCATGTAGAGGTGGAGCCTGGACCCGCCCTGCGCGCAACGACCCAGAGTGCAACGGGCGATGGGCCTAGACCCCGGTGTGCTTAGGAGGTAGACTGGCGGGGACCTCTCTGCTGAGCCTAGGTAGGGCTGCGACGTGTTGATCTTCCGAGGCCGGGCATTGACCCCAAAAAGGTGTGTCCGACCAGAGTGATCAAGTGTGTTGGAAAACATGGTGCACCCCTGCAGGGAAGATTATCTATTAATAGTCGTGTCCACGGTAACGGACGTTCAGACTTATATCCTGATCTTATACAACTACAAATGGATACTTGAGATATGTGGCTCCAGGATTGCTTTCTCGCAGGGAGTCGAGGAAGGATCTCTGGGCATTAATGTTACAACATGCTTGTTAAATATTAAAATGCTACTCTTTACTCTTCTACATGCTGCAAGATGCTCGGAGCTGCTTGAAGATGCTAGTCTTCGATAGGCTAGGCCTTCCCCTCTATTCTGGCATTCTGCAGTTCAGTCCACAGATACAAACCTTCCATTTGATACCAGTGCATACTTAGTATAGATCTAATGCTTGCGAGTAATTTGGCTGAGTACTCACGGTTGCTTTGCTACCCCTTTTCCCCCTTCTTTCTTCTTTCCGATTGATGCAACCAGATGGTGGATCCCTGGAGCCAGATGCCACCGCCGATGGATGCTACTACTTGGAGGCCGCCGACGACCAGGAGTAGTTAGGAGGTCCCAGGCAGGAGGCCTTGCCTCTTCGATCGTTGTTGCTTTTGTGCTAGCCTTCTTAAGGCATCCTTGTTTAACTTATGTATGTACTCAGATATTGTTGCTTCCGCTGACTCTTGTGTATCGAGCTTGTATTCGAGCCCTCGAGGTCCCTGGCTTGTAATATAAAGCTTGTATTATTTTGATTTGTGTCTAAAGTTGTGTTGTGATATCTTTCCGTGAGTCCCTGATCTTTATCATACACATTTACGTGTATGATTAGTGTACGATTGAACCGGGAGCGTCACAACTATAGACCAAGACGGAGGTAGTAGAACATGGCCGCTCTCTACGCAACGACTCAACTGTCGGTTGGCTTGTAGGCGACCATTTCGTGCGTGTTCAACTGCTCTATGTGTGCGGTTGAGGCAGCCGCGGCGCGCTCTGCTCGCGTCCCGCCGCACGCGCTCTGCTCTCGCGTCCCTCCGGGTGCTCTTCCCTCGTCCCTCCATGCGTGCTGCCAGTGTTTGGGGCCGGCGCACGATCACGCACGTTCGTGTGCATGCGGTTGCGCCTTGCACGGCGCGATGATGTAGTTACCCGATGCAAAAACTGCCACGCGGACGCGTCGAGAATCCAGGCCGCCCGACCCCCATTTATTCCTGCGGCCATTTACCTTTCATCTCTTGCATCACACGACACAATAAGCACACCCATGATGACACATACAGAGAGGACATCCAGCGGTTCCAATGGCGCTCCCCGTGGCTCCAATGGTGCTCCCAACGGCCGATGACAACAACGGCGGGCAGTTCACCACGCATCATGTAGTGGACACCCATGTGAGGGGGGAGGCCCTCTCGGTGGTGTAGACGAACGATCCGGTCTCGGTGGAGAGCTCCATCCAAACTATGGAGCAGTTCCTTGCCGAGGACAAGTACCAAGTGGTTGGCTTCGACCTCGAGTACACCATCGGTCGTGCCAGGCATGATCAGAAGGTTGTCGTCTCCTAGTTGTGCGACATGACGTCCTCGTCTTCCACTACCACCTGGCCACAAGGCCTTGCGAGCGTCTCTCCAGGTTTATCAACAGCTCCGATACAGTTTCGCTACGGTGGACACCACCAACGATCTAAAAGCGCTCAAGGTTTCGGGCTTGAAATGCCCGAATCTTGTCAACATCCAGCACCACTACAAGGTCTAGCGCAACAACAACAACAAACTGAACTCCCTGGTTGACCTCGCTTCGGCCATCATCGACCCCTACTACATGAAGATGAAGCATGAGAGCAAGAAGGACAAGATCGCCTGGCATAGTGTTTGGCATGAGAGACTGGATCAACAACATGTCAAGTACACGGCCAAGGACGCGTACACAAGCTACGAGATGTACAGGCGGATCATTCACATGAGGAAGTGTCTTGTTCCTGCCCCAGACGAGGGATCAAGCCACAGAGCAGTGGCGAGAGCGTCACAAGAAGTAGATGGCTAGACGATCATTTCTCCTGCTTTAGAATGCATGCAATTTATTGAGGTGTGTGGGAATGATCTATAATATACATGTTATTCTTCTGTAGACAGAGCAAATCACACGGCTTATTAGCAGCAATCGTCTGTGTTATTATTGGTCTTTGCATACATTTCTGATTACGGACCTGTTTGCCGCGTATCACACACATCTTGTTCAGTTGAACCGTTCCCATTGTGTTGCCTAATCACACACAGTTCATCCTAGTGAACTGCATGTCGTATATCGCACACACCCTCATCTAGTTGTCCGTTTCTGTTATTCTGCATCATCCCAAACAATTCTTCTAGATTAATCGTTTGCCACTCATCCAATGGAGGGAAGCATCTACATTCGCGGGGGACGTGGCATTGACCATTGGGCGGCAACAGTCGGTCATCCGGATGCGCAATAAAGGATGCAAAGAGGGATCCTACAGCAGCAAGGACCAGCTTCCCTACCGATAGCTCATCTAACATAACTCCCAAGTTAACTGTGCCGAGGCTTGAGTAGTCATCAGATGGGTGACCGGATGAGAAGTGGCCTCGATGGTAAATTAACTGATGGTATGGATCACTATAAACATTTAGTTGTCTTAAATGTATATAGTGCTCCCTCCTATTAGTTGAATTAACCTCGAGGTCCTTGTTTTGTAATTTTTGACATTTTTTGTTTTTTGAACTCGTTATTTTTTGATAAAAAAAAATTTTGAACACATGTTGATTGGCTTGAACGAAGGTCTATCCTGTTACTTTACGACATGTTTTCAAAACATGGACCTCGAGGTTAATTCAACTAATATGACGGAGCAATATATACATTCAATGCAATTAAATGTTTTCCAAAAAAGTGATATGATTTATGTGAAACTTATAAATCATGTATGTCAAATTAACCTCTGTGTACTTGTTCTCAAATTAACCTCCGGGTCTGTTTGCCGCATATCACACATATATTGTTAACTTGAACCATTTATATTCTCTTCCCTAATCGAAAACAGTTCATTCGAGTGAACCGTATGCCGTATATCCCACACACCTTGATCTGGTTGACCGTTTCTGTTGCTTTTCGTGATAGCAAACAGTTCATTGGAGCGAACTGTATGCCGTATATCGCACACACATTGATATGGCTGCCCGTTTCTGTTGTTCTGCCTCATCGCAAACAGTTCGGATGGATCAACCGTGTGCCCTACATCGCAAATGTAAGTAAAATCTGAACCGTGTTTGATGTACCCGCCATCGCAAATGTTTTGCATCTTTTTTGACGGTTTTTATACATCACCGTTTGCGATTAATGCATCGCACACAGTTTCGTCAAAGGGTCTCTGATCATAGTGTCGCGTTAGCGGCATCCTGCAGTAGTGTGTGTTCTGGTTAGTTTCCTAAAATCTTCGGACCGCAAACCATCAATGACAACGAAGCATTTGTGGCAACAATGAACCACATTACAATGGCTAGAAAAATATATGTACTCCACTAGACCAAAACTTGTATGATGGACAAAAATTGCACTAGTAAAGTAAATTTTGTAATTTGTGTATGGGGGCCATGGTCCCCATGACCCCACCCCTATATCCGCCAATGGACCCTGCTGCCGTAGCTTGATTTCTTTTGCATGCATGTGTTCGTTTAGACCTCCATCACCTCTCCACATGCTAGTCTACATGCTATTGCTACTAAAGACAATATGAAGAAAAGGAATTGGGTTGGGGACTACATATGTAGTTTCTGTGAGGATAACAAAACTATTAATCACCTGTTCTTTGCCTGTTCAGCTGCCGCTTAGATGTGGAGTTCCATTTGCAACTCGGTTGGTCTAGTGGATAGAACATCATGTTTTACTCAGTATTTTACTTGGGTAGCTGATAAATTCCCCTTAGGGATTAATTTTCATGTTGTTGGTATTGCAGCTTTGCGCTGGTCCCTTTGGAAGACCCGTAACAAAGCTTGTTTTGACAAAAAACTTCCTTCGGCTCCTGTTGAGTTAATTTGTTATTTCTGCGCCTTTTTACAGCATTGGGCAGGGTTGCAAAATGATGGTGACAATATTCTCTTAGTTGGAGCCTCTATGATTCAGGCGTCGGCCATCAGGGTACATGATGCTGCTTGCAATAATCCGGTTGGCGAAATGTTGCGAATCACAGATGTGACTTCAACGGATGCATGCAGTGGCTGATGATCTGGTGGGAAGTGTTGAAGATGGAGATGGTGATGAGATGAGTGCAGAGCTACTAACCCCTGCAATAAAGTTTCGTTGCTGAGAATAGTCTCAAAATGTTTGTCTTTCTTGTGTTAGTTTAGTAGCCTGTAATAAGTAAAAAGTCTGTGTGTTTTTAGCATCAGAAAAACAGTTGCTGATGTGTGTGTGTGTGTGTGTGTGTGTGTGTGTGTGTGTGTGTGTGTGTGTGTGTGTGTTTGTGTGTGTGTGTGTGTGTGTGTGTGTGTGTGTCTCATTGGCTGTCAGATTAATAGGCTGGATTCAGCGACCCTTAGTGAAAGGAAAAAAGACGCAGAGGTAATCATGTTATAATGATGTGTTTATTTATTCGTATATATCTCCTTGGTGCAGCAACAACAAGAAGTACCCTTTTCAGAAAATTTAATCTTAAAGCTTTAGGAATTAAAATTCTGCAATGGAATCGGCTTAAGATCCATGTTTTCTTTCATTTCCTATATAATAGGGATATGAAAATAAATCAAATTAGGTTCTTAAGATTTTAGGTATTAAAAAGATGGGAATTAATTGAAATCAACTGACTGATCAACTCATTGCGTCTGCCGCATCCATCACCGTTCGATCTTTTTTTATCATGGAAACTGGAGCGTGCCATGTGTCCAACAAATCTTCCACATAAATCTTATCCTTTAGGAAGCCTCCTGTTGCTGGCGGGCACTGGTGTTGCAAGCCTGACCAGTGATCACTGTGTCGTCGTCTGCAAGCGGCCGGGACCGCAACATCACCATTGTTGCAAAAACATCACCGATGTTGCAGGAATACGACGGTACGGCGATGAGACGCTTCTGCAACATAACCTCAGTTGCAACAAAAATCTTATGTTGTTCATGTTGAATGCTGAAGCACAAAATTATAACTTGGTTGGCCAAAAGATGGATTGTTTGTGTATTGATTATGAAACAAGCCAGAAAACACTTGGTGGTTGTTTCTTTTTTCCTATTGGTGGCATGTGTCATCGTGTTGTGAGAAATTTTGTTAATTAATTACGTGGATTAATAGTAGGATGGATGTAGTGGAGTGGTAAGCAGAGCTCTTAGAGATGAAAACAAAATCCTAAAAAGAAACAGGCTTTGGTAGGATGGATGCAGTGTTCTTGCTTTTCAGAATTTCCTGTGCTATAGATAAAATGTTATCTAGTGCAGATTGTTCTTTTGGCTGCTATAAAGTTAGGTTGCTTTGGCACGATATTACATTGTTTGTCCTTTCTCTCTGTGTGTTGATATACTTTTGTGTGTCCTTTCTCTCATGCTCTCTCTTTCTGTCTCTGCCCAGGCCACCAGGAAGTTTGTTGTTGCGAAGGGCGAGAATGTCGATGGATGGTCGTAATTGGGTTGCTGCTGAGTGAATGAATGGGTTTCGGCCGTTGTCAAGTGCCTGAAGTAGGATGAAACTAAGGAATGGATGACAAGAGAAGGAAGAAGGGCCAGCAGCGAGTAGTGGAAGCTGGTTGTTAGATTAATCCATCAGCTAGGTTATTTTGTTTGTTGTGGTAATTCAAGATTTGGTAGGTAGGATGATGATATAGAAAGAGTATTCACCGACTTGGATGGCTCGCATGAATGAGTTTCGGAATGAGCAACATAACTGCATCATTCATGCTTGTTGATTTGGATTCATCCCCACACACGTGTTATGCTGCCAAAATTTCTAGTGAAAATTCACATGACTTGTCGCATTTTTGGCCTTGTTTGTAACAAAACCATAACTTGTAGTCTCTTGGTTGCAAAATGTTGGCCTTGTTTGTAGGAATCTCCCCCAGCCAGGGTTCATCTTTGAATTTATATACTTTTTAAATGTCTGTGAACTTAATTTTAATTTGTAAATATTTTCCAAATTTCGAACTTTATTTAAAAATCCACCGAAATGTTTGCGAATTTCACAAGATGGTCGCGGTTTCAAATTTTTCACCACTGAAAAAAAATTTCATGTATACAAAATTTGTTCGCAAATATAAAAAATGTTCATGTCTAAAATTTTGTTCACAATTTGAAAATTTTGTCCCATTTACGAAATTTGTTCACGAGTAAGATTTTTTTCTGTTTTTTCAAATTGGTACAGAAATTCAAAAAAATTACAGAGTTTCCAGTAATGTTCGCATATTCAAAAACAAATTTAAAGTTTTTGAAAAGTTCTTTCTCCAAAATTTTGTTCACAAAATAAAAAAAGTTTGGGGAAAATTATTTTTTATTTTTTGAAATTTTAGTTCGCCTTCTTCAACAATGTTTAAAATTCCTAATTTTTCATATTCGGAAAAAATGTTTGAAATTCATAAAATATTTATTGAAAAATATTTATTCGTGCTTTTCCAAGAAATTAAATTCCATTTTGACATTCTGAAGAATATCTAAAATAAATGAACATTTTTACAAAAATCTTGTGAATATGTTTTGACTTATGAATAAAAGTTGAAAAAAATGACAATTTGAAATATTGAACAAAATTTTGAAAGCGCTAACATTTTTTTAAAAAGAAAAATAAACTTGAAAATAAAAATAAATGAAAAAGGAAGAAAAAAGAAAACAAAACAAATAACAAAAAGGAAAAAGAAAAAGACTGGTTCCGCAGTAAACTAGTCGCCTTTGATCGATCTTATAACCCGCGTTTCGTAATTGGACAGTGTAGGTTGTCAGGTCACCTGGCTACGGACGAACGCTTACCAGCGAGAGCTCCTGTTCGACGCTTGTGAGTGTCAAAACGAGCTGGTTTCGCTAAAGGTAAGCGCATCGCGCTGGGAGTCGAACTCCCAACGTAGCTATGCGTACTAGCAGTGCTAGCCAGCTAAGCTATGGACTGAGTATGCCTGATTTATGGCACTACTTGATATACAATCTAGAAGCCGCAGGTCCCGAGTTTTTTCAACATTTCAACATTTCTTGGACAGAAAATTGAAGATTTTCTAATATTAAATTTTCTTCAATACAGTGAACAAAAGGAAATTCCGAATTTTTTTGGAAACGTGAAAAAAATTTGAAAACGGTAGCAATAATCTAAAATTGTGAACAAATTCCGAAAATCTGAACATTTTTTTAACTATGAACAATTTTTAAAAATAATTTAAAATACTCATTGAACATTATACCATGAACATTATTCAAATACACACTGAACATTTTTTTGAAATACGATGAACATTTTTCAGATGCACTTGAACAAAGTTTTCTATAGACGATGAACATTATTCTACAGGAGTGAACATTTTTTAAATGTACGGTGAACATGTTTCTTCAACACGGCAAACAAAAGGGAATTCTGAACTTTTTTGGAAATGTGAACAAAATTTGAAAAAAGGAACTATAATCGAAAAACTTGAAGAAAATTTGGAATTTCAACATTTTTCCTGAAAATTCTGAACCTTTTATCGGAAATATTGAATTTATGAAAAAACAAAATAAAAAACGAAAAACAGTAGAAAAAGAAAAGAAAAGGAAGAAATAAGCAGGAAGAAAAGGGAAAGAGAAACGAAAAACAAAATAATGAAGAAAACCAGAAAACCCTGTAAGAAAAAACCCAACAGGGAAAAACCGGTTCAGGGAACCTTCTAGAAAGTTCCCAAAACCGGTTCCTCGCTGCTAGTGGGCCGGCTCGTGTCGGTCGCTCGCTTCGCTTTGCTTCAGCGAAGCTGCGCCGATTTGACGCTAAGGGGCGTCATATAGGATCCACCCTTACCAGCGTGAGGTGCATGTTCGATCTCTCGCTCCATTTTTCAATTTTTGGGCTGTTCCCTGCGTGATAACGGGCTGGCCCAGTCAGGTGGCTTTCTTTGTGCGGCGCGCGCCAGATGGATGCAAAGCGCGTCATATAGGATCTGCCGGTAAGAAACCCTCAGAAAAAAAAATACGCGAGACAAAGGGAGCAGAAATTTGTATTCTACGCTTGTTGTGATGTACTGTGCTGGCCCATTTAATTGTTCTCGTTCGTTTCGGTTTTGGGTCTGTGCTTTTTGAAATGGTCGAACATTTTCTAAATGCCACGAACAATTTTTTTAACTGTATCAAAATTTCACCTCTAAGCTATCCCAACTTGTTTTGGACTAAGGCTTTGTTGTGGTTGTTGTGTAAACATATTCTAAAAATGTCACGAACATATTTTTGGAACTTGTAACGTACAATTTTTAAGTACATGAGCATTTTTTTTACATCGTGTAAACATTACAAAAAAATTATGTACAGCACCTTAGCGTGATATAGGATCCACCCTTAAGTAGTGACTAGGCTTCTCATGCTAAGGGGCGTCATATAGGATCCACCCTTACCAGCGTGAGGTGCATGTTTTTTACATCGTGAAGACTAGGCTTCTTGCATTTGTGGCAAGTCCATTTCTTGTAGTCGCGGGATGAAGAATCTGATCTCATGTCATCACCTCTTGAAGATTTTCCAAATCGGCCACGTCTCAGCGAAGAATTGTGCAAATAAAAGACAATTTTTAGTTTTCATTCATCAACATGAAAATCACAAAACAATATATCTAATCTGACACAAAATTTAATAAAAGCTGTAAGTTGTAATACATTGATAGCGCTGGTCAAGGAAACAAGCACCTAATTTTGCTTCACATTGAGTTTCCTTTTATTGCTCATAAATGGGAGCAAACAATCAGGGTAAATCATCACTTCAACTCTTCACATTAACTAGTGTTGTGGCACTACAAAGTTGGCAACACCACGTCCACGAGTGGTTAATGATAAAATCACAAGTTATTATTCAATAAAAAAGTTTCTCTTATAATGATTTGGTTGGGGTGCGCCAGGCCTAGGCAATAGTCCAACGCCTAGACGACACGTGAGGGCCCCGATACCCGATAGCAAGCTATCGTGTTGGACTCTCCCCCGTAAAAATAAATTTAATATCGTTGTGGGCACATGACCCACATATCAGATATTAAACTGATAAAAACAGATACTACACTTGATCTTAACCAAAAGGCTGAGAAAGGTATGCTTTGAAACAAGACTTGCCACATTGTTTTATAAATCTCCACCGGCTCCACGCTATGCTTAGGCAAGGTGGTACTAATAATCCTGTTGTGATTAGCTCGGTAAACTTCTACTTCAGAGCTTACCACCGTTTTGGGCTGGAAAGCTACACGAGACTATGGCAGCCCACGATCATGTGACGGTACTTCCCCACGAGCAGCCCGTTTATATTTTGCTGGTTATTCCACTTCCGTAAAAACAAAGACGTTGATGGTTGATTCCAAGTTACACCCATGTAGGCTGTAGCAGAATACCAACAAAAACAAAAATTAGGGCATAAAATCTTCCAATGTTTTAAAATTGAGTAAATATTGTCGCAAACTATTACTATAAGTATATCTCATTTGCTGCAAAAACTTGCTTGCCATTTGCTCCCTTGAATTGTGACATGTACAAGGCGATAGCCAGCGGCTGATCTCATCCCTAAGTACATGTCATTGATTGAATCATGAGAGACTCAAAGGGCAACAGACCAATGTGCGAAACTGACTTAGTTCAGGACAGTTCCTAATGCCACAGTCGTGATTGTAATCCCCAAGGTCAAGCAATAAAATCTCATTTATACACAGCAACCGAAGCAGGGGCGGAGACGCGGGGGGGGGGGGGGGGGGGGGGGGGGGAGCAGGGGCTAGATCCCCCCAAATCGTTCGCACCCCCCCAAGCGATCAGCTATATTCGTAGTAGTACTAATGAATAGTTAACTGCTAATCAGTATGTACTTAAGGCCCAGGCCCATAGATCCTTTCCGCCGTGTACACCCAGCCCAAAATAGCTCATTATGGTCTCGTGTAAGCCTAGAAAGCCCGTTCTGCGTAACCTAGACGCTAATTACCACTAACCTAGTAGACGCTAATCGATCGATTGATTCCGCCGCTGCGTCTCTGCTTGCCGCCACGGCAGCCGCAAGCAAACCAGGATACTGCCGCGGTGCTATCCAGCCTTCCTGTTTTAATCTTGCCGAAGTATTGTCCATTGAAGTCCCCCGGTGATCATATTTAATCAAATACTCCAGCCCGCTTTTGGTCTTTGAGCACGCCAATCTAAAGGTAACTGCTATACATACAAGTCTTATTTCATCTGGATATCAATCTACTAGTCTTGATTAATTGGAGCACTACATACAAGGTCTAATTAATTAGTATACCATGATGTATAATTCTCAAACTATTTGATATATTTTCTCATAGTTTTGTTCGATTTAGTTGGCAATTATAGAGGTATAATTATTCTAAAGGTTTTTCATCCGACGTCCCGAATTATTTAATTCTGGTGGTATTTTCAAATTTTGGACTATGGTTTGCCGAGACGGGCCGAATGCACGACATGCGCTGCATGTGAGCCAAAGCGGCAACATGTTGTTTCGGCATGCACATCCTCAACAGCTAGGCCGATTGCACATTGAAAATTGGGTCGCGCCAAGCGCCATATTAAGGTTTAGTGCCGCAAGTATTCTCTTTTTTTAGATATGACCAATGTATTCTTCGCCCCCCTCATACTCAAATCCTGGCTCCGCCCCTGAACCGAAGGATGCAGCGTTTGTATTCAATGTCCACTACAACAAAATTTTCCAGCTCCCGAGTGACCTTTCGTATACTTGTCGTGCGTGGCAAAAATTTAGACATCGGCTCGCTCCCACAACGCAGTGGGCGGCGGAGGAAGAGCGCGCATGAATGTCCCTTTTGTTCTCATGCTCATACATGTGGGGAAACAACCTCCCTTATAAAGAGGTTCAACTCCCACCAAACTAGCAATATGGGACTAAACTTTAATAGCACCCCTTGCCTTGCACAAATGAGCTTAGTGTGCCTCTAGGATTTATTAGGAATTTTCGAAATTGCTATTGGGCTGTCCCAAAATAGACTAAATTCCAGCCTCCTAGAGGTCAAAGAAATAAGCAGCTGATTTTTTTTCCTGTTGAATTTCCTTTTATTTCTACCTACTAGAAGTGCTCATGAATGGGAGTAATTTGTTTTATCAAAATAGTGAAGTGTAATAAATAGTGGAACTGACGCAGGAGCTGTCGTGAAGCCATATCGTTCATGATCTGCAATGAGCAGTAGTGCAGATCTTTACATTCTCACAAGCAAAAAGGCATTTCCTATCAGGGATTCTCTCTCGAGCTGTCTGACATGCACAAGCTCGTAGTACTATTTATTACCTTTTGTAACTCTGAATCGTTTCACAGTGGTAAAATGTGATGCTGACAAAAAGGATCATGTTTCTTTACCAATTGCCAACTACCACTACTTTAAAACAGTGATATTACCAATTGGGAACCGAAGAAGGTGAACCGCTCGGCCCCGTGTTGGCCCCTGCGGGCGGCCCGGGTGCTCAAACCCTAGCCGCCGTCCCCAACCCCCACCCTCCTTCCCTCCCCCCGCCGCCGCCGGCGGGCGCCGCCGGGCAAAGCCCGCGTGGTGTCGGCGGCGGCGGGATCTCCTCTGACCTCTCCTGGAGGGGGGCCGCGGGGGGCTTCTTCCTCGACCGATGGTGGAGTTCGGAGGCCGGCGCGTCGGGTGGGGCGCGCAAGCAGGAGGCGGTGTGTGGCAGCGTAGCGGCTGGCCGGTGGCGGCGCATCGAGGCGGAGCGCGCGGGCCGGTGGCGGCGCGGCGCTCTCTTCTTGACGGGGATGGGGTCGGCCAGATATGCGCTCGCCGGAGGAGGGGCTGGAGGCCAGAGCTCGCCAGGAGGCCTAGTGGAGCGGCGGGCCGGGCAGGAGCAGGCAGTAGCTTGTTGGTGAAGGAAATATGCCCTAGAGGCAATAATAAAGTTGTTATTTATATTTCCTTATATCATGATAAATGTTTATTATTCATGCTAGAATTATATTAATCGGAAACTTAGTACATGTGTGAATACATAGACGAACAGAGTGTGACTAGTATGCCTCTACTTGACTAGCTCGTTGAATCAAAGATGGTTAAGTTTCCTAGCCATAGACATGAGTTGTCATTTGATTAACGGGATCACATTATTAGAGAATGATGTGATTGACTTGACCCATTCCGTTAGCTTAGCACTTGATCGTTTAGTATGTTGCTATTACTTTCTTCATGACTTATACATGTTCCTATGACTATGAGATTATGCAACTCCCGAATACCGGAGGAACACTTTGTGTGCTACCAAACATGATAATGTAACTGGGTAATTATAAAGGTGCTCTACAGGTGTCTCCGATGGTACTTGTTGAGTTGGCATAGATCAAGATTAGGATTTGTCACTCCGGTTGTCAGAGAGGTATCTCTGGGCCCTCTTGGTAATGCACGTCACTATAAGCCTTGCAAGCAATGCGGGATGATGCATTACGAAATGAGTAAAGAGACTTGCCGGTAACGAGATTGAACTAGGTATTGAGATACCGACGATTGAATCTCGGGCAAGTAACATAAAGATGACAAAGGGAACAACGTATGTTGTTATGCGGTTTGACCGATAAAGATCTTCGTAGAATACGTAGGAGCCAATATGAGCATCCAAGATCCGCTATTGGTTATTGACCGGAGACGTGTCTCAGTCATGTCTACATAGTTCTCGAACCCGTAGGGTCCGCACGCTTAACGTTCGGTGACGATTTGTATTATGAGTTTATGTGTTTTGATGTACCGAAGGTAGTTCAGAGTCCCGGATGAGATTGGGGACATGACGAGGAGTCTCTAAATAGTCGAGATGTAAAGATCGATATATTGGACGACTATATTCGGACATCGAAAAGGTTCCGAGTGATTCGGGTATTTTTTGAAGTACCGGAGAGTTACGGGAATTTGTATTGGGTCTTAATGGGCCATACGGGAAAGGAGAGAAAGGCCTAAAAGGGTGGTCGCACCCCTCCCCATGGACTGGTCCGAATTGGACTAGGGAGGGGGGCGCCCCCTTCCTTCCTTCTCCTTCTCCCTTCCCTTTTTCCTATTCCATGTGGGAGGTAGAATCCTACTAGGACTAGGGAGTCCTAGTAGGACTCCACACTTGGGCGCGGCCTACGAGGGCCGGCCTCCTCCTTCCTCCATCCTTTATATACGTGGCCAGGGGACACCCGATAGACACACAAGTTGATTGTTCCAAGCCGTGTGCGGTGCCCCCTCCACCATAATTCACTTCGATCATATCGTAGCGGTGCTTAGGCGAAGCCCTGCGTCGGTAACAACATCATCACCGTTATCACGCCATCGTGCTGACGGAACTCTCCTGTGAAGCTCTGCTGGATCGGAGTTCGTGGGACGCCATCGAGTTGAACGTGTGCTGAACTCGGAGGTGCCGTGCGTTCGGTACTTGGATCGGTCGGACCATGAAGACGTACGACTACATCAACTGTGTTCTCATAACGCTTCCGCTTACGGGCTACGAGGGTATGTGAACAACACACTACTAGGGAAAACCTTATACACAGAATCTTAGCAGCAGCGCGGTTTAAAAACAAACGCTACTGCTAATTAGCAGTAGCGAGCTTGAGGAAACCGCGCTACTAATAACCCGATAGTAGTAGCGCAGGCTTTTACCCCTCGCTACTACTAAGTGATTTCCACCGTGCCTCCCAGGACAAGCCGTAGTAGTAGCGTGGGTTATAAACCCACGCTACTACTAAGTCCATAGTTATAGCGCCGGTTATAAACCCCACGCTACCACCTGCATCTGCTCCCACCCCACCAACCATCCCACGCCATGTCTAAAAAAACACTCAACGCCCAATCCAGATCCCCAATCATGTCTCCGCTCCCACCTCCTCTCCTCCTCTCCCAAGTCCCAACCCGCCATGGAGGGGGAGCCGCCCGTGCAGGGCCCGCCCCCCAGCGCCGCCGCCGCCTACGGCTCCGGCGGCGGCGGGGAGAAGGGTGCCCCGTGCCAGGAGTGCAGGGAGCAGCCGTGGAAGTACCGGTGCCCGGGCTGCTCCCGCCTCACCTGCAGCCTCCCCTGCGTGCAGGCCCACAAGCGCCGCACCGCCTGCTTCGGCAAGCGCCCCCGCACCGTCCCCGTCCCGCTCGCCCAGTTCGACGGCAACCAGCTCCTCTCCGGTGACAGATTCGTCCCTCGACCTCCGGTCCAGTCCCTCGCTCGCCGTGGCCTCTATCCATGCTGAGGAAGCCATGGCGCCGGTGCAGATCGACGTGAGGATATGTGGAAACTCCCTCCTCCCTCATCCCCCCTCGCCCTCCTGACTGAAGCATCCTCTGCCTTGTTTTCTTCTAATTTTTGTATTGGATGATTTGGAGATTGGCGAATCTGAAGATGACGGAGCTGGAGATCCTGGGCATGAACTTCGTCTGCCTCCTCTCGGCGCTGTCGGACGCCAAGATCTCGGAGAAAGAATGCCTGCTCCCGCTCGTCTCCAAGCCCCTCGGCTACTGCATCATGGCCGCCTCCACCACCGTCAAGCTCCCGCAGGTTCGTTCTGTTCTTTGCCTTTTGTTGCCTGAACTTTGTTGGTGATTTCTCAAGATTACAGCATTGGGCACCCGTAGGAGTGGATTATTGTGCCATATGAATCCAAAGAAGCGCGTTCCATGTGGCTGTTTTGATTCGTGTGGCGGTGGGTGGTGTGAGAGGACCTCAGGTTCTTTATGTGAGCACGGCGTGCAAAATTGCGCATAAATAAAGGGCTGTTTGTTTGGTAGCCTGGCCTGGTCGAATCCTTGGAACGGCATGGCAAGGTCCCTATGCTAGATTGTGCATAAAACCAAAAAGCGAGAAGCCACCGGTGGAATTCTTTGTTTGTTTGCTCCATGGTCGTGTGATCCCTGTGATTGTTAGTTTGTAGGCGTGGATGCTGCAAATTCTCTCTAGCCATGAGAGATATAATTCTCCACCCTCTGAGGCATTTGCAGGTCTCACTACATAGCCGCTTGCTTGAATCTATAAATTGATTAGCGAGCATGATTCCTTGGTGCCACATGCTCTGCTCTCTCACCACCAATAGTTTATTCCGATCCTGGCCAGTTGACAGAAAAACATGCTCTATAGCCCCCACAGCTCTCACCCTAAAACTAAAAATCACAGGGATCGGCGCTGCTCCACTGCCAGGGATGCCTCCTCCCCCTCAAGCCCCCGTGTTCAGGGACTTCGGCTGGGACCTACCACGGCGATTGAATGTTTGAGCTGGTGCATTGGTTCTGTGCGTGAATCTTTTGGTTTGCTACCAATTTCAATGTACTGTACTAGAGAATTATGAATGTTTGTAGGAATTCTTGTAAGGTCGCATATGAGGCATGCATAAGGTAGAGGTTCTTATAGGTGTTGATATAGTTGGTCTTGACCTGCATTTTGGGCCTTGACCAATTGGACCAAACAGCGTACTAATTTTTTGTAACTGAAATATAGCTAGTAAGCATAGAGTAAAATAATAGATGAAGATTTCCTTATGCAATTTAGGAGCGGAAAGAAACATATAGCTGATTACTCTGTTTCAGCCAAACATTTTTTTTTTGTTCATGTTTGAGGAAGAAAACCAAACGTATAGCGATTTAAGGTAGTTCCGTTTTTTGTCTTGTGACAGGCGCATGACGACTATGGCAATTGGCGCCAAATCCCGGCTTTCACTGGAACATGTTTGAAGAAATGCCTGTCACCTAGTACTTCAAGCCGGTGGCCACCTTCTTCTTCACCCAGAAGAAGGTGAGAGTTATACCGTGGGTGCTGTCCTTATTGATTCTTTACCCAATCCATAGTGAAGTAATCCTGGGAAATTTTCCACACAACAAAGAAGTGGCTACTTTTTGTTATGTCCAGTGTTTTCTAGCCATATCTTATAGAACTGTTGATTTCCTTGGATTCACAACGGGATATAATGGTGATCAAAGTGTTGATACGTTAGGATTAGTTTCCTAGTGCAAATGCACTAAGGAAAATCTATATTCAGTTGGTAGGTGCTAGTACTTAAACTGCATTTAAAATTTAAGCTTAGTGTTATCTATCTAGTCTGATTTATACACTGCATTCCTAAGCTGAAATATTTTTTGTAACTGAAATATATAGTTTGAGTTTCATTCAGTTATTTGTCACTTTTTAACTAAATATCATTTTGTAACTGAAATATATGTGTACTTATAGTGCATATTCGCGTTGTATCAGAATCTTAGTCCATGTGTCTCCTGTATCATCTGAGATTATGCTTCCTCTCCATTTATTGATAAAATCTATATGCCTTGCTGATGCTCATTTCCATCGATGCAGGATAATGAGATGTTGAAGCGGCATAGTGAATCCATGAGACCGCAGTGCAATTGCACCGTTCCATTGAATATTACTCAGGAATAATTAAGGACATTCCAATGGCAGATTAGCTCTATTTTTCCTTTTCATTTTTCTTACTATTGGAGTGAGGACATGTAGAATGAGAAACTGTGTGGTAGCAGATATGGCAACTGTGTGATAGTAGAGTCAGGAATAAGGAATATGGCAACTGTGTGATAGTGACATTTTTCCATCAATATTGTTTCTTGGAATTGTATGCATAAAATGGAATTGGTTGATTTTATTTTTTTTAAATCCTAAATAGTTAGTAGTAGCGTGGGAACAAATTGAGCGCTACTAGTATTTAGGATACTAGTACCGCTGGTATTATAAGCACGCTGCTACTACTACACTAGTAGTAGCGCGGTTCTGTAATAGCAATAGCGCGGGTGTAACACACGCTACTACTAACAAAGTTAGTAGTAGCGTGGGTCTACCCGCGCTACTACTAACTATTAGCTGTAGCGCGATACTAGTAGCGCGGGTACCCGCGCTGCTAGTAGCCATTTTACCCGCGCTGCTAGCAGCCTTTTTTCTAGTAGTGACACTCTCCCCTCTCGTTGCTATGCATCACCATGATCTTGCGTGTATGTAGGAATTTTTTTGAAATTACTACATTCTCCAACAGTTAGCGAGCGCGGGTGCCGGTGGCGCGGTCCGGAGGCAGCGGTGCGAGTCCATGGCCAGACCGCTGGTGGCGGCGCTACGATGGCTCGGCCAAGATGGAGTCTTGGCGAGCAGCAAGCGGTCGGCCACCTCTGTGCAGTGTGGCGAGCAGCGAGAATCTCTCGGTGGTGCGGCTGGATGCGGGTCCGACCATTGCAAGGTTGTCCCTTGGAGTGGCGACGACTGTTGTGGGCGGTTCTGGACCTTGCCGGAGGTGCGGGGTGGCTGTGGTTCCTGTCCTGGCTGGGTGTCGGTGATGTGGCCCGTGTTCTCCTTGCCGTGTGTCCGGTTGTAGACCCTCGGCTTGCAGATGCGTTGGCGAAGTGCTGCGGCGGCGGCGGTGTGAAGCTCCTGGGACGGTGTTTCCCAATTCCTGGTGGTGTCGTGAGGTGCGACGCGCGGATGAAAATCTTGCTCGGCTTCCGTCGGGCCGGCGGCGATGGCACCCGTGGATGTCATCCCCCTCATTGGAGGCGTCGTTGAGGCGTGTTCGTCATATCCCTCACTCATTCGGAGTTGTGGTTGTCTCCGGGCGAAAGCCTCGATTCGGTGTTGGATCGGCACAAGGCGGCGTCATCGACGTCATTTCTCTGTTGGGAGCTTTGTGTTGGAGACATGGCTAGTTCCTTGACGCTCTCCTCCGGTGTTCGTCGCTGCCCTCTCTGTTCCACGACAGCGCCAAGGAACTAGCCATGTACGCCCATCGCCGGTGTGTCCAAGACGGCGTCTCTCTCGGATCGGATCGAGTCCTGCCACCCACTTGCCACTTCCTCTTAGGCGATTAGAGTGGATAGTGCGTCGACAAGTGAAGCTCTGCGGAAGTTGGTGGTCTTTGGAGGTGTCCGGCGTTGGTCGAGACGCGGTGTTGTGTTTCAGTTTGGATAGGCTCTTTGTGTTGTAGTTTACTTGCGGTGTTGTTCGTCTTTGGTGTGGTGTTGTGCTACTCTCGTTGTTCGCAGCGAGTGTAGTTTTTTGTAACTGAAACTTTGCCTTCTATAAAGCTAGGGTACGCCTAGGCGTACTCTCAAAAAAAATCCTTCTTTGTGACCAAGTACCGGTAAACTATAATACATGAATCCTAGAGGTCAAGGAAATGAGCAGCTGACTCTTCCCTGTTGAATTTCCTTTTATTCCTACCTAGAAGTGCTCATGAATGGGAGTAATTTGTGTTTTCAAAATAGTGTAGTGTGCTAGACAAGTGATCAGATTGATTGATCCGGTCCTCCAATCACAGGTCAATAGAATTGCTCTGCTTTGTTAATCACGTGCCAATTAGAATTGCTTTGTTGTGTTAAACAACATTTTTATCCTTCTCACGTTAACTTTGTGCTCTCCTCATACTCAAAGATCTAAGCTCTGCAACCCTGACCATGGTCTTGCCACGGTTGAAGGCATACATGTTGGCCCTACAACAAGTGCCACGGGATAGACTTACCCGCAAAAAGAAAAAAGTGCCACGGGATAGACTCTGACCATGATGAAGACCTGCCACTGCCTCCAAAGCTCTCTACAGCCTACCGATCAATCTGCAAGGCGTCATCTATTTTCCATCCTAATATGAAATGCATGAAGTTAATATGGGGGAAATGAAAAAGGCCTCCAAACTCACCATAATAGTTCATCTCAGCGAAGAACTGTGCAAATAAAAGATAGTTTTTAGTTTTCATTCGTCAACATGAGAATCACAAAACAATATATCTAATCTAACACAAAATTAAATAAAAGTTGTAGATTGTAGTACATTGATAGCGCAGGTCAAGGAAACAAGCAGCCAATTTTACTTCCCATTGAGTTTCCTTTTATTGCTCATAAAATGAGAGTAAAAGATCAGAAAAATGGAAGTCTATAAAGATTAAAATCACCCAATCAAATTAGAATTGGTCTACTATGCAAATCACCACTTCAACTCTTCACATTAACTAGTGTTGTGGCACCACAAAGTTGACAACACCACATCCTGGAGTAGTTGTGATAAAATCACAAGTTATTCGTCAATAAAAAAGTTTCTCTTATAATGATTTGGTTGGGGTGCACCGGGCCTAGGCAATAGTGCAACGCCTAGGTGACACCTGAAGGCCCCAATAGCAAGCTATCGTGTTGGACCCTCCCCCATAAAAAATAAATTTAATATCGTTGTGGGCACATGACCCACATATCAGATATTAAACTGATAAGAACAGATACTACACTTGATCTTAGCCAAAAGGCCGAGAAAGGTATGCTTTGAAACGAGACTCGCCACATTATTTTATAGTAGCTCTCTCCACCGGCTCCAAGCTGTGCTTAGGCGAGGTGGTACTAATAATCCTGTTGTGATTAGCTCGGTAAGCTTACCACTTACCACCGTTTTGGGCTGGAAAGCCACACGAGACTGTGGCAGCCCACGATCATGTGACGGTACTTCCCCACGAGGAGCCCATTCATATGTTGCTGGTTATTCCACTTCCGTAAAAACAAAGACGTCCTGTCAAAAAAGAAAAGAAAAAAGAGGTTGCTAGTTGATTCCCAGTTACACCCATCTAGTAGCAGAATACCATCAAAAACAAAAATTAGGGCATAAAATCTGCCAATGTTTTAAAATTGAGTAAATATTGTCGCAAACTATTATTATAAGTACTCCATCCGTTCCTAAATATAAGTCTTTCTAGATATTCTAATATGGACTACATACGGAGCAAAACGTGTGAATGTACACTCTAAAATATATCTATATTCATCCGTATGTAGTCCATATTCAAATATCTGAAAAGACTTATATTTAGGAACGGAGGGAGTATATCTCATTTGCTGCAAAAAATTGCTTGCCATTTGCTCCCTTAAATTGTGACGTGTACACCACACGAACAAATCCATAGCCAGCCGCTGATCTCATCCCTAAGTGCATGTCATTGATAGAATCAAACGGCAATAGATCAATGTGCGAAACTGACTTAGGTCTGGACCAAATGAGATTGATTTGTTACACCGTCATGATTGTAATCCCCAAGGTTAAGCCATAAAATCTCATTTATTCGCAAAAAAAAGTGCGAAACTGACGCAGGAGCTGTCGTGAAGCCATATCGTTCATGATCTGCAATGAGCAGTAGTGCAGATCTTACAATCTCACAAGCAAAAAGACATTTCCTATCAGGGATTCTCTCTTGAGCTGACTGACATGCACAAGCTCGTGGTACTATTTATTACCTTTTGTAACTCTGAATCATTTCACAACGGTAATGCCGATGCTGACAACACGCATCATGTTTCCTTACCAATTGCCAACTACTACTACTCCTTTAAAACAGTAGTATTTTTTCCTTCACTGTGACCAAGTACCGGTAAACTATAATACATGAATCCTAGAGGTCAAGGAAATGAGCAGCTATTTTTTTTCCCTGTTGAATTTCCGTTTATTTCTACCTACTAGAAGTGCTCATGAATGGGAGTAATTTGTTCTTTCAAAATACTGAAGTGTGCTAAACAAGTGATCAGAATGATTGATCCGGTCCTCCAATCACAGGTCAATTAGAATTGCTCTGCTTTGTTAACCATCATCACTCCATCCCTTTCACATTCACTTGTGCTCTCCTCATGCTCCAGGCCCTGAGCTGTGGCACCCTGACCGTGGCACTGCCGTTGTTGAAGGCATACATGTGGGCCGCACCGTCGACAACCGCCACGGGGTACACTCTGGCCATGATGCAGACCCTGCCGCCACCGCCGAAGCTCTCCACCGCCGACCGATCAATCTGCACGGCACATCATTCATGTTCAGTTCTGACACGAAGCGTGTGAAGTGACCAACAACAGGAGAAATGGAAAAGCCTTCTTCGAAACTCACCAGAGTTCTCAGAGATATCTTCTTTTCTTTTTCCAGGTCATATTCAAAGAAGCCTCCATAGGCTGGTGTGTACAGTCCTGGTCTCGACGAAGAGCTGTGCAAAGAAAAGAATTTGATTGTTTTTACTTTTCAGGCATCAACAGATATGGAAATTTTTGGAGACAGATAGTAAAACATAAAGGCAAAAACCATAGGCACTGACCTTCTTAGATCAGAGCACATGAGTATCATGTACTTGTGCTCTGACTTGTACACGCGGAAGTGCACATCAGTGTGCTCCTCCATGTTGTCAGAGGCCAGGACAACAAGTCCAAATGGCCCTATGCCACCACTGACTGATGCACCCGCTTCCCGGCAATGCTTCTCGACGTCCAAAAGCCAGGAGGGATCGAAAGGATCGGCTTTATCAATGGACGTCAGCTCAAAGTCTATCTCCACATCAGCCTGTTTCAAGAGAATGATGTGCCGGATCAGCTACAGTTGCTCTGAAAAATACAGAGCACCTACGCTGAAGAATATATGCTAGTCTTTTTGTTGCCAAATATGCAACTATCAGTTTATTGGCATGGGACTTTTTCACGGATTTTTTCTCTGGATGACAAAGGCAAGCCTGTTTGTGTAAAGGAAACTACCTGGAAACTGTCAGCCCCCTTAATCTCAAACAGACCTCCCTTCTTCAGCTCTAGTCCTTGATGGTTGATTTCATTTCCTCGAAGGGACTCGACCTCTTCAACTGGCCATTGCAGCAACTGCTTGCCATGGCTGTCTAACCAAATTGTCCTGGGAATTGCCTAAAATTAATAGCAAAAGATGTTAAAGTTGCTACACCGATTTGGTAAATCAATATTTCAATATGAAGCAGTTATATCCAATGAGGGGCAGATTTTCTTACATGGATTCCTGCCCAACCTTTTGCAACATCGTCCGAAGAACTGTCTGTCTCGTTAGTCCAACCCCATATGATCCTCCTGCCCTTCTTCGAGTCGAAAAACGACTTTGAGGCATAGAAATTACCATAATCAATCCTCGACCATAGCCGCCGGTCATCTAGGACAGTATCTGGAATAAAGGTGTCACTTTTCAGATCATAAACCCCAATCATGTACTTGTCACAGGAATCCAGGCTCATCTTGAGGACATGCTTGGCACCATTCGGGATCGCTGTAGACAGGTCCAGTCCACCGCTATTTCCGGGCAATACTGCGAAGAAATCCGGGCACTCCCACATAGAGGAGGAATTGGATGAATACAGTGGGTGGTCAACTCTAGTCCAGTTCAGAAAGTCTTTGCTCTTGTACAAAAGTGCAGCACTGGAGCCGTTGAGCTCAGCACCAACTGCTATCCTCCACAGTCCATCGGGTCCTATCCAACCGGTTGTCGGGTCCCTGAACTGGCCCGAGTTCAAGCCCGGACCGACCGGTTGGATCACCTGGTTATTTCCTGCTTTGGTCCATTCTCTCAGGTACGGGTCAGACAGGTTTTTCGGAACCACGATGTTTTGGACCTGACGCTTCTCCGGATCGGCACCGGTGTATATGATGACCAGTCGGTTACCAGGGAGAATTGTGGCTGATCCGGTCCAGCAACCATTTATGTCGCTCGGGGTGTCCCGCTCTATTGCGGTTTCAAGTGGGATCCAGTTGATGAGGTCTGTCGATACCGAGTGGCCCCAAACTATGTTGCCCCAGACGGAGCCATTGGGGTTGTACTGGTAGAACTCATGGTAGATGCCATTGTAGTACATTGGCCCTGAAATGTTTATGAAGGCAGTGTAAGATGTAGGGTGCTGCAATTCAAAAGTGTTTTGTGCCTGAAATATTCATACCGTTTGGATCTTTTGTGTTGTCGTCGATTTCCAAGGACCACCAATCCATCGGATACATGAAAAAGGTGGGAGAATGTCAGCGATACGCAACTAATATGATTTGATAATGCGTAAAACAGGAGCAAATATATCCTGTATTTAAAAACAGGTCAGTACTTCATCATTTCTGTATGGGTATTAACAGATCTGTCTGATACACATGAGTGTTGTAATTAGGTCTGTGACAAATGGAAGAAAACATATGTGTCCCTTTGCTTAACTGAATGCTGTCTGACAAAAAAGTAGCACCAACGGTGGAGCAAGTTTGGACATCTTGAGAGAATACTATGGATGTGGGCAAGCATCCTTGGGAAATCAGTTCAACATTTGTACAGTGAACACATCCGTTTTGGGCAAGCATCCAGAAACATGGGTATCAATGATACCGTATCATCATACTGAAGCAGTGCTACTCAAAGTCCAACTGCAGGGCCTTACAGTACAGCGAGCACCTAATGTATGCAACATTCAGAAAGAGAGTGGCACAAGTAATGAGTTGGCCACCTACCGTCCCCCTCACCCTGTAATAACTACTTTCTGACAGCAAAAACAGTATGATACTACCTGAAAAAATTACTACAATATGTATATTTTAGCAAGTAAATTATTCAATACTACCAGTACCAACATAATTAACTCAGCTTCTACAAGTGAACAACACACCAGCCAATCAGATCACTTGCTTTTCCAGCAACACCCAAGAACAAGAAAAGCAAAGCAAATCACAGACACACCCTCTAATTGGCCACAGCCAGAAAGTCAACAGATGGCCGAGGAAGCAAGCAAGCAGAGAGGAGGATATGAACATACCGTTGATCCAGTTCTTGGGGGGCTGGAAGTGATAGGCGGTCCGGTACCTCTGGCTGACGATGGAGGAGACCTTCTGGGACTGCGGGTAGAGGAAGACCCTCTCCCCATTGCTGCCGCAGACGAGGAGGCTGGAGGAGAAGAGAGCAAGGAGGAGGAAGGAGGCCCAAGATTGGGCCATGGGGGACAAAGAGGGGGAGGAAGGAGAGGAGACTAGTTCTTCAGATGGGGATGTGAAATGGGGCGAGAAGACTTTGTTAACCCGTTGTTTACGACCTCTGGGCGAGCAGAGGCACGCAAGTCATGACTGGTCCAGCCGTCCAGGCAGGATTTAAAATGCCAGCCAGCATTGTTGCTGCTGGAAGAAATGGGTCTCTTTCAGAGATTTCAGAGGAGGTTTCAAAATGTCTCTTTCAGAGACGATTTTTCTGATGGAGGAAATGGGGTTTGGATGGGTGTGCAGTTTCCTATTGCCACTTGGTGCTCGTTTTTTCAGTCTGATCCTTGCTCTTCAGCAGTATCATGGAAGCAGAGCCACTGTCAGGTCCATGTGATGGGGGTTAAATCTTTATTTTTAAATAAGGATGTGTTCCTAGGCTACTACTACTGCAGAAGAGGATGGTACAGAAAATAAAATTTGAACCAGCTTTTTTTCTCTGCTTGGAGTTAATTTGGCTATCTTAAGTCTTCTCTTGTCACTCAGGGTAGGTTTGCTTCTATGATCCAGGTACTTGTATGATTGTATCGTAGTGTAGGCGATTAAAAGTACGGTGTGAGGAACGGAAGATGGTCATAACTAATCAGGAAATTTTGATCTCCTCTGTGTCTTTTTCGCCGCGCACACACACACACACACACACACACACACACACACACACACACACACACACTTTTTTACCCTCTGGATCCAGAAGCAGACTCTTGACACAAGGTCATGTTTCATGTGTGAATAATATGCAACATGATGCTACACTTGTTGTGCCTGAATTGAAGGAAAAAAACATTTTCATGAGAAATAAAAGAAAGCTAACCACTATGAAATGGGGAACAGGTAACAATTCCAATATGTCAATGTGGGTTCTACATGGGTAAGTGCAGGATGCATCATGCCAGAAATCAGAAATTTACTTGCCGTGTCACACGTTAAGTAAGTACCATGTGATTCAACAAACCAGAGAAAGAAAAACGAGGAGAAGATCATGTGATCCGGACGGAAGGAGGAGGCAGAGCTTGCCTGCCGCCTCTCACGCCGCGGCATCTCCCGCCGACATGCCTCCTTCCGTCTCTCACGCCGCCGGCTGCGCAACGGCACCTCCGGCAGCAGCCTCTCGTCGGTGGAAGGCAAAGGGGGTACGGCGACCCACCGGCCAAGACAGGGTACCGTCTACTGTCTGACGCCACGACAAAGGAGCGACGCTGTGAAGCCTCGGTGGCGACCCTTGTTGGTGATGGAGCGGCGCGCCGCGGCGATGCGCATCGCTCCGCTCCGGGAACCTCGACGCCGTGGCCTCCCCGCGCCGTCTCAATGAGAGGACGAGCGGCGGCGCGGCCTGGCAGTGGCAACCTCCCAGAGCATCGCGGACCGCGGGGTCGGGCATGGGGCCCATTCGCGTCACGGGTGGACGATCCGGATGGCTACCATCTGGGATCCGACGGCCGTGGGCGCTCGCCACGGTAGTGGGCTGAGGAGCCCCGGATGTGATTAAAGGTTAATTTTTATGGACCTAAAATATTGCTGGAGAAACATTTTTGTTCCCTTAAAAAATGAGACTGGTAAGCTAAAAAAATGAGATTGGTGTGAAATGGTTGACAGCAAAAGAAGGAAGTGGGCAAACAAGAAAGGTTGTGGTCCAAGAATTTCCTTGAGCCAATTTAAGCATGCTTTACTGCAGTTTTGCATGAGAGTTTCCATGCGAATTCTCGGGTCCATGGACTTATGAATGAAGAAGCAAAAATGAAAGGTCGGAACATAACAATAATAGAGACAATTACACGAGACCACTTTATTAACGTCGGCAAAACCCCTTAGTACTCCTTCCGGTCCTTCTTACTTTGCATATTAGATTTCCTCCAAGTCAAACTTCGTGAAGTTTCACCAAATTTATATTAAGAATCGTCAACATTCACTAACAAAATAAATATAATATGAAAAAATATTTTATGATGGATCCAATGATATGGGAAATGATTAGAATCATCCAGCCAATCTATGCATCATGATCCGTCACATCGAGAGCTAGCCACGTGTCGAACGGTCCCACACACCGCAAGTCTTAGGATTTTGCAACATCGTCTATGTTTCAGAAAACATGGGGAATGTTGCAGCGGCAATGGAACAGTGTCATGATGCAGACAAAAAATTTGCAATATAATCTTTGTTGCAAAAATATTCTGCAATATAATGTATGTTGCAAAAAAAATTGGCACCATAATGTCTGTTGCAAAAAAAAATTGCAACATAATCTCTGTTGCAAAACAGTTATGCAACATAACCTCTGTTACAAATGTCTTTTGCAACATGACCTCCGTTGTAAAAAAAAAGTTCTGCAACACAGTCTGTGGTTGGATGTTTAAAGGGACTGTGGTATTCCCAGTCCACCAGGGTACAAGTCCTGGTGCTCGCATTTATTCCTGGATTTATTTCAGGATTTCCAGCGACGCGGGAGGAGACGTTCTTGTCGACGACGAGGTGCCTACGATGATTCATAAATTTGAAGATGATATGCCAGCTCATACTTTCGGAGGTGCTCATAGAGGTGAGTGTATGCGCGTTTATACGAGTGCTTTTGCGTCTGTACTGTGTTAAAAAAAGTGGCAAAAATAAGGACGACGTTCGGTGCTAGTCTGCCAGATTTGATGGCTCGCGAGGCGGCAGATCTTTTGAAAAGATCTTTTGAAAAGATCTGCCGGCCGATGCGTAGCACATCCCTAATGATATTGATTTTGTTTTACGAATGTTAATAATTTCTTATATAAACATGGTCAAACTTCAAAGACTTTGACTTTGAAAGAAATCTAATACATGGAGTCAAAAGGACCGGGAGTGTGCCTGTAATGTCTTCCACAAAGTTTATGCGATTACGTTAATATTCCATGCGGAACCACCTTTGAGTGATCTTCGTTTCTACTTAATAGCTTTCACTAATTTTGTTTTATATGCTTTCTTGGTCATAGTTTCTAACGACGATTGGCATTTCCTTTCACGCAAGATCAAGTGCATTCTTTTCCCAATTGGCCACGCGACCAAGTGATTTCTGCAATGCTTGGTACTACTAGGATTGTACTAGCTCTTCATGGAATACTTACACCATGACGTATAAAATAAATATAGTTTTTATGTCAATTTACATCTACAATAACCGCAAAAAATATATATCTACAATGATTTACGAGCTCGATGAACTAATATCCAATAGACTAACCTACCAACAAATAAAAAAAATATTTGTTCAAATGAATTAAATAAAGTTGACGGCGGCATGTTTTCGGCTTGCTTTACTGCTTGTACTCATCGTTTGGTGGTCTACGTATATGAATGTATTTTTTTATTTCTGATATTCGATTCGTTGTACTAGCATGATTGATGATGAGTGAAAGGCGGCGGCCCCGGAGGTGGTGGCCGCGATGTGTTGCGTGCCGGTGGTGGCTGGTGGGAGCTGGCCTTGGGCGGCGCAGCGGTGAATGTGTCGTTCGCGCGGCGTGCTGGATCTCGATCCGGTTTTTGCGGGCGGGCGCCTCTGGTGCACGACTGCGCGGGTCCTCGTGCGGGGTGGCGGCGCCAGGTCGTCGCCGCTTCGCTCGCTCGGAGCTTGGGGTACGTGAAGGAAGCCGGGGCGCCGACCCCGGGCTGAGGGGCACGGCGGTTTGGCCGTGGTGGTGGCCGGATTTGGCTCTGCCATCGGATCCCCGTCCGGTGGTAGCCCCGGCGTGTGCGCTGGCATGTCACTGGCGGCATGAGGTGCTGTTGTGGCTTCCGGCGCGGTTGAGAGGTGCGGCAGCAGCTGCACCACGAGGTGGAGCCGGTGGACGTCGACATTGGGGATTGTGTGTTGTGCAGTGCTTCAGATCTGCTCGGATTCGGAGGTGTGGAGGAGCTTCGGGCGAAAGTCCAGCACTGACTTTGGGTCGGTGCCGGCAACGGCGGCGCCATGGCGTCGTTCCCCTTCTTGAAGGCGTTGCCGTGGAGCTCCATTACACGACTCTCCAGGAGAAATCCCTAGCTTTGGATGGTCGAAGTGGGCGATGACGGCGGCTACGTCGTTTCCTTTTTTTGAGGCATCGCCTTGGAGAGTCAACATACTGCAGTTTGCACGGATCTCTTCGTCGTCGGGGACAGTGGACGTAGGAGCGGCGGCTCTGGGTGGTTTCTGATTGTGCGCCGAGATGGCGATCTCGGGAACAATGTGAGTGGCAGCTCTATGTGGTGGGGCTCCATCTCGACATTGGTTGGGTGGCATCCTTGTCCCGCTTGGGAGGTAGGGGTGTCGGCTCGGTCGATGCGCCCCAGAGGGGGCGGTCTGACTTTACGTCGGGGCGGCGGCCCCGGATGTGGTGCGACGTTCGTGGTCTGCGAGCGGTTTCCCTGAGCAGCTGGGTTGTGCGGCGTTGCTGCTCTGGGGGAGCGTTGGTATGTCGGGGTGGCGGCCCCGAAAGGCGGTGCCGGTTGATTGCGCTGGGCGCGACGGAGCGGTGGATGTCGAGGCAGCGGCCCCGAGAGAATCACTGTGGCGACCAGACTTCTGTGGCAACGATGATGGTGGGAGCGATGTCGGCAGGGCATCAATGGTTGCAGTAGTTGGCTCTTCTCCGGCGTGTGCACGGTATTGCCTCGGTTTGTTTGTTGCTGTGGAGTCGAAACTGCGGTGGCAGGGCCCTGTGGTGTACGATGACTGGCTGCAGGTGGTCCGTTCGGCGATCTTCCATGGCGCCAGCCGTGCCTGGTTTTGCTCTTGTGAGTTCTCCGTCAGAGTCGGAGCTGCTTGTCTGGCCGTAGGTCGACATGTCGTCGAATAGAGTGGGGTTTGCCCTGTGTGTTTCAGCCTTTGGGTGTGGGCTTGGCCCTTGTTTTTCCGGTTTTCGCCCAGTTTTCCGTAATTAATTGAGCAATTCTCTTCTGCTTAATTAATAGATGAGGCAATCTTTGTCTCCGTCTCGAAAAAAAAAATTCTCGTAGAAAAAGAAGACTATCGCAACATAAGAAATTAACAAAAATGTTATTGATCTTGTCTGGTAAGTACTAGTACAAGACAACCCATGGCAACTTTTCCATGACTTATCTACTGGTAAATAATACAACTGATATTATTGAGCAAAAAATAATAAGAATCCGGCACGTTTCTACCAATTCTGGTTTGTGCTCATCGTAGCTACGGCTTTGTTGTGACACACGGACGGAAGCGACGGTCATCGCCATCCCACTCCACTGCATTCATCCCGTGGTGTTGGCCGGAACAAGGACGCACTGCCATCGCCATCACACCCGGTCGTGGCGTTGACGTACGGCTGGATGCAACGCGACCAACCATCCTATGTAGTCGCATATTAATTTGTCAACGCAGCATCCTCGCCGCACTATGGACGAGCCGCGCGGGCGTGAAAGAGTCTCTTCGCACGTATATATGATGCTGCATGCCAGCTGCAAGAAACCAATTCGGACGCGGTGACGCGTCAAACTCACGTCTCAACTAGATTAGATTATTTGAAAACGAACCGGATCGGGCGGCCGATTACGCGCGCGATCGGTTGCTCCCACGCGTCTCCATGGAGTCCCCGCAGCCGCCTCCGGTTTCGAAATTGCTTCACACGACCTCCCAATGATACTTCCTCCCCATCAGCGCTCCTGCGCGTATGCTTGCTGCTGGGGCTGCGAGGTAAGAGCATCTCCAGCCGCGTTCCCAACAGGCCTCTCAGGCGATTTTTTCGGCGCCGGTGCCAAAAAATGCCTCAGTTGTGCCCCCAGGACGACCGAAAGCGCCGGTTCGGCCCTTTTTTTCATCCGGCGGCCGCAGGCCGAACCCGGCGCGCTGGGGGCGCTCGGGGGCTCCGGCGCAAGAAAAAACGCGGCTGGCCCAAGCCGTCAGGTGAAAAGTCAAGATTTTCTTCCCTGACTCGTCTCCCATCCCCCGCGCTCTCGGCCGCCACTAGCTATATCCCACGCCCGCCGCCTTTCACTGCTAGATAGTCATTCCCAGCCGGGAAAAATAGCAGGAGTAGCAGAGGTTCGCCGCGGCAGCCCCTCCGACAGCAGCTGGGCGTTTCCGGTCGCGGAGGGGCAGTTTAGCGGCGGGTGCACGCCCACCGGGCGCAAGGTGTTCGACGAATTGCCTACCTCGGCGATGGACTCGGATGACGAGGAAGCGCTCGCCGCGCTGCTGGAGGAGGAAGCCGAGGCCGACGTCCAAGAAGACGAACATCTCATGGTGCTCGCCGCCCTCGCCCAGCTGCTGGCGAGCAATTACTCTGACTACTTCGCCGATGCTCCACTTCACGGTGACAGAACATTTCGGCGCCGTTATCGGATGAGCAGAAAGCTTTTTCTCAGGATTGTGAATTCCATCCGGGAGTTCGACAACTATTTCAAATGCAAGATGGATTGCACCGGCAAACTTGGATTCACCTCGATCCAGAAATGCACGACAGCGATGAGGATGCTTGCATACGGAGCTCCCGGTGACTCACAGGACGACTATGGGCGCATGGCCGAGTCCACCAGCATAGAGTGTTTCTACAAGTTCTGTCGGGCAGTGATGGCAGTGTTTGGACCGCAATACTTGAGAACACTCAATGCGGAAGACACTGCTCGGATCCTATCACAGAATGCAGCAAGAGGATTTCCTGGGATGCTTGGAAGCATCGACTGTATGCATTGGAAATGGAAGAATTGCCCATTTGCTTGGCAGGGGATGTACAAAGGTGCCAAAGACGATTGCAGTGTGGTACTTGAGGCGGTGGCCACACAGGACCTCTGGATTTGACACTCCTTTTTTGGTATGCCAGGAACTCACAATGACATCAACGTGCTGCAGTGCTCTCCTGTCTTTGCCAAGCTTGTTGAAGGTCATTCTCCTCCGGTGAACTTCGAGATCAATGGGCGGCACTACAACAAGGGGTACTATCTAGCTGATAACATCTATCCAAGATGGTCGACATTTGTGAAGACCATCAAAAACCCTGTGCCTGGAGGCAAGAACGCATGGTTTGCGAAGATTCAGGAGGCTTGCAGGAAGGATGTCGAGCGGGCATTTGGTGTGCTCCAATCTCGGTTTGCTATTGTCCGGTACCCCGCTCAGACCTGGTCAAAAGATCAAATGTGGGAGATCATGACCTGCTGTGTCATCTTGCACAACATGATCATTGAGAGCGAGCAGGAAGAGCCAGTGTTTGACACTGAACCATACCACAGGCAGGGTCCTCTTGACCAAGTTGATCACCAGCTACCGGCAACCTGGACTGCCTACCTCAGTATGCGTCAGGAGATGCGAGACCCACAGGTGCATCATCAACTGCAGCAAGATCTGATAGAGCACCTATGGAGGCTCAAGGGCGACGCCGAGCACGATATGTGATGAAATATGAGTTTTTATTTGTTAAACTATATAATTTGTATTGAACTATTTGATGTTCTGCTATTTTGTTGAAGTATTTGATTTTTCTGTGTTGAAATATGTGCAAAAAAATAGATTTATGTTGATAATTGAACACCGAGCTACGGCGAACCATGCCGAATATGGGCCTATTCTCGCCCAAATGGGCCCTTTTCGCCGAAATGGGGCTTCAAAAGTGGGCCAACATCGGCGCCTGGGGGCGAGCTGGGGGCGACGACTGGGCGCAAAACCGGCCCCAGCGCCAAACGAATCGCCGGCTCGTCCCCAGGGGCAATTTTTATGCGTCCTGGGGGAGCCAACGGCTGGAGATGCTCTAAGATCCTATTTGTTTGAGGGGAAATACACTTATGTTCCTGTGTTTGAGGGGATTTATTTTTAAATTTTTAATAAAAAGTCAAAATAGTTAAGAACTATTTTGACAAAAAAACTTGACTTAACATTTTCAAGAAAAAAAATTGACTTCACAGCAAAAAGACAAAAATTATTTACTATTATAGGTCATTATTCACACTATTTTAGCCCAAAATTTATCTTTTTTGAAAAGAAGTCAAAGAGAGTTTTTCTTTTTGTGGATTTTTTTCTCATGAGTACAATAAGAGGTCAAATTTATTTCAAAAATATTTCACGAATTTTTGACTTTTTGTTGAATTATTATTAAAAAATCCATATAGCATGCATATATCCCATAGACCACAAATCTGCAGATTTTTCACTTTGGTAAAAAGGCCACAAAAGCGCCACACAATCATCGTGTGTATAGCAGCGTTCATCCGGATCCTTATCCACGCTCACCACGCATGTCTTCCTCGCCCACTCTCCTAGAACTGTTCAGAGTAAGTACAATAGGATGACGTAGGTGGGTCGTAAGCCTTTAAATATTATAATTTGAATGAGTTGAAGGAGAGAGAAAGGAAGCAAGCTACTCATGAGATAAACAAGAGGCTGCGTCGAGGAGGCCATCAATTCGGAGCCACCCAGTGCTGCGAGGGGAGGCCGTAACCTCCTCCTCGGTCATGGCCATTTATTTTTAGAGAATGAAGGTAATCCGGCCTTTGCCTCATTGCGATGTGCACAGTCAAAATTCTGGCCATGACCATGACGTTGTGAGCCTGACCGATGCTGCTGTACTCAAAGGTTATCTTTTTCGACTCCAACTTTTTTGGAGAGGGATCGAAGAAGGAGGTCTCCAGGAAATCTTTATGTGTGGGTTAAATTTCAATTGAATTTTGCATTATTATAAAAAAAAAAGTGAAGTACATTAAACTTAGGCACATATATGTCCACCGAAAGACTCTCTATTCAACTGGTCAGCGCGCCGTGTTTCGGTCCGGAGCTCTCACAGATTTGAGAGCCCCTGCATAATTCTTTTTCCGAACTTTGAATAACACTAAAAAAGAAGAAGTTCACAGAGCAGGATTCAATCATGTGACCCCAAAGTGATTAGGTTACAGCATCTGAGCTAAAGTTAGGGAACAAAACAGTATCAAACAGACCCTTAAAGAAGGAAGTGTGCACAGGAGAATTTCATGGGGCCAATCCAATTATGGTTAGTGCAGCTAGTTCCACGTGAATTCTCACCGCCATGGAGTTACAAAAGGAGAGGCAAAAATGAAAGGCTGGAAAATGACAAAAGCAGAGTCAAAATACAATAAAACACTCTCTAGCAAAAAAAATCTAACACAAAACCACTTTATTACCGTCCCTTGTATCAATTTACCACACATTGTGGTTATTTGGGCACAAAACCACAACTATTACACTAATTCTAGTTATAGGTCCGAGTTGTCGGGTTTCAGAGGTTGGCCGTCCAACCTTGATGCCCACACATCGGCTTAGGACGACGTTTGTAGTCTCAACAATAAGATCTTATGATGGTGCTTTAGGCATCGACATTGTCGGGGTTGGATCTCCTCCTTCGACCTTCGCCTTCTTCTCCATGCCGAAAGATTGTGCTTCGAATCATCGTTTTGGCATCTCCTGGCAAGCAACATCCGGTGCCTTCCTGGCCATAGTTATGATGGCTGCCTAACTTTGGATGGGCGTGTTGAGGTCCACGCTCCATGGCACATGCGGGACGGAGGTGGTCGGGGACTACTGCTGACCGAGCTACACGACTGACGACATAGTAGTACGCCATCTGCAGCTACTCTTGCCAGGCCGTAGAGTGCATCGGAAGTGACACCTGAAGTGTCCCCACAGCTGCTAGCTCACTGCTCCTCTATTTGCGAGCGGCCACCGCCTCTGGATCCTCTGTCTTCGCCTCTGGCGGAACTTCGAACATCTTGATCAGGTCCATGCGGTAGCGGACGGGGAAAAGGGGTGTGAACTAGGATGAAGGACGGCGGCAATCAGAGCGAAAAGGGAGTGAAAGCACGGGAAAGTACTACCTCAGATAGGTACGGGAGAAATTGATTCTATACGTTGAACGGACCAAAATTTGGAGATATGCATCTCCCTTTATTTTCTTGTTATTAAAACTCGTACCTCACTTTATTAATTACTTCCTCCGTTCCAGAATATAAGGTGTATTGGTTTCCGTGCAAATCAACCTTTTAAAGGTTTGACCAAAATTATAGAACAAAATATGAAACTACTCTAGATGACAGAAGAACCTTTTTTTATGGGAGGCTGTTTCATTGATTTACAAAAATAGGAAAAGGGAAGGATGAAGGGAGTAGTAATTAGCACTAATAGTTAATAAAAAAATCACTAGTTTAGTTTTTCCCTTAATTAATTAGTACTAAAAAAGTAGAAAAAAGGGAAGTCTTGAATTTGAAGAATTTCCATGAGCCGATGTAAGCATGATTTAGTGCCGTTTTACAAAACACTGCTCCATGCCTCCATCCATGGACTTGGAAAATGATGAAAAAACTACCTCAAAAGAAAAGAGGAAAAAACGATAAAAATAAAATAAAAAGATCTACAATGCCTAATATACAAAATATGAAACTACTCTAGATGAAAAACAGAAGAACCTTTTTTTATGGGAGGCTGTTTCATTGATTTACAAAAACAGGAAAAGGAAAGGATGAAGGGAGTACTCCCTCCGTCCGAAAAAACTTGTCATCAAAATGGACAAAAATGTGTGTATCTAGAACTAAAATACATCTAGATACATCCCCTTTTATTCATTTTGATGACAAATATTTCCGGACGGAGGGAGTAGTAATTAGCACTAATAATTAATAAAAAATCACTAGTTTAGTTTTTCCCCTTAATTAATTAGTACTAAAAAAGTAGAAAAAAAGGGAAGTCTTGAATTTGAAGAATTTCCATGAGCCGATGTAAGCATGATTTAGTGATGAAAAAACTACCTCAAAAGAAAAGAGGAAAAAACGATAAAAATAAAATAAAAAGATGACAGCTGTGGGATTTGAACCCACGCCCTTTCGGACCAGAGCCTAAATCTGGCGCCTTAGACCACTCGGCCAAACTGTATTGGTGATTAAATTTACCCGTTTGCGATCATATTATGGGCCGGTTAGTACTCTGTTTATGGCTTTAATGCGCCACACCGCTTTCCAAACTATGAGAGCAACTACGGCGTAACAATTAGGCTGCAAACGAGTCGAGTTCGAGCGAGTTGGCCTAGGCTCAGCTCAACTTATACTAAAATTCGAGCGAGCTCAAAATGTGTGAAGCTCGAGGTCGAGCTACAGAAAGTGGCTCGTGCTCAGCTTGTAACGATCTCGAGGTAGTTTTGAGCTAAAAAAGATGATTTTAAAATCATTCTAAGGAAAATTTTAAAACAAGATCGGCCACAACAGAACAAAAAAAATCACAATAAATTCGACCTATTCTTTCTCAAGTGAAGACTAGTATTTAATAACAAGAAACCATGGATAGAAGGTGACGAAGGTGCGCCAACTCTCAAACTTTGACCAAAATAACAAAATATTGAAACACGGTTGGCCACGTGATGAGAGTAAATTTTGTCCATGCTTAATTTTCATGTTTGCTAGTAGGTAAAGTGAAGAAAAATTGTACATAACATATATGGAAATGAATTATCCTAATTCTTGGCAATAGTTAGGAAGGTTATTTAATATATTTATATGATATTGAGCTATCGAGCTAAAATCGAGCGAGCCAATGCTGACTCAAGATTGGCTCGTTTCTCGATTGAGCTACATAAAGTGTTCATACTCAGCTCATTTCTTTTCAAGTCGATCTCGAGTCGAGCTAAAATACGAGTCGATCTCGAGTGGCTCACGAGCTTCGAGCTTTTCTTGCAGCCCTAGTAACAATCGGTCTCAAAGTAAATTGATAACTGAGTCATCATGGAAACGTGGGTAATTTGACTTGGGCTGTTCTGATGGTTACGATTTGAAGTAGTACTAAACTACTAATAGAATGCCTGTACGTTGCCACGGGCTGCATTGTCGACTGTTTTTTACCGTTAAACTACTCTTCTTTTCTTCCTTTCTCCCTTCACCTAAATAAAAATGTTTCTCAGAATGATATGTGAACGGATAAATTTACAACCATACGAAAATAACATGAGCTATAATATTTTGGATTGTAGTAAGTGCATTTTATATGATGAGCTAAATTTAATTTAGCAGTGAGGAACTTCTTAGACAAAGAAATATTCATAGGAAAATCACGGTGCCTAGTAACTTCTATACATAATGATAGCATTGATAGGTCGCTTTGAAGGGGCATGATGTGTTCCTCACTCGAGATACTCGGCCATTGTTATCCTAAAATTGAATAGAAGTACCCCTTATCAAATAACTTTAATTGCGTGGCAAGATTGTTTCCAACTGAGATAAATATCTAAACATTTCAAATATAGTTTATTTTCTGAATCCAAAATTCTAAATTTAGCACCAACACGAATTGTTTAATTGTATACTGTCTACAATGTTAATGCTTAAGTAGGTACTTACTGGTTGTAAACTCTAATGTATTTAAGATAGACATATTTGTGCTCATAAAATGGAATAACAAAACAAAACATTGCAACGATTCTACTTGTTTCTTGCAAGCAAGGAATGAACAAAAAATAGAGTAACCAATTTTTCGAACCTGAGCACGCCCACTTGGCCCACGCGCTGATGGCGCCATCTACCTTATCCAGGGCGTTCTCCTCCACTCATTTTTCCTCTTTGCACGGGACGTTCTCTCTCTTAGCTAATAGCTAGAGGCCATCCTCTATCTCTATTCCGGAGTCCAGGCCATGTAGCTGCGGCCATTACTGCTGCTCTACGCTCATCCCGTGATGAAGGCCATGGCCGGCACTACAACGGCTGCTTGCTGCGGAGATGCCACGGCTCCCTGCTGCCATGTCTGAAAATGCGTGTATACAAGTGTTGCAACCGTTCCTAAAAAAGCTTCAACCACAGTTGGAAAAGCTTCAACCATAGATAAGGAAAGCTTCAATCAGCTTTGCCCAACTAGAAAAAACTGCAACCATTTGATGGAAAAGTTTTAATCGTAGATTAAGAAAGCTTCAACCACCGCGCCGTGCAACAGAATATGTTTTTGCAACCATTAACAGAAAAGCTTCAACCGTAGATAATAAAAATTCAACCATCATCGGATTTTGCTACTACTGGCGAGGGTTTTTGCTACATCCATCATGGTGGAGCTGCGACCTCGCGACGGCTGCGATGACGATTTGCTGCAACCGTTGTCGTTTTTGTTACGACCGGTGACGTTTTTTGCTACATCCACTCAATGACGTTTAGGGTAGCCGTCATCGACACAAATCCATGTAGCGAGCATCGACGACGAGGGGCGACGGCGACATCACATCCTGGTGTTGCAACCATGGAGCAGCGACGGCGGGTGTTGCAACCATGGAGCGGCGATGGCGGGAGTTGCAACCGATGGACAACAAAGCTACAACCAGAACCGACGAGCGGGGGGAGGTTCTTCGGCAAGCAGTGGGTGGCTGCGAGGCGTCGGATGCGAGTGGCAGGCAGCCGGCGGCCGTTGCTCTCACAGGAGCCGCACACGAGAGGCGGAATACCATGGTGCAGAGGCGGAGGATTTTTTCCATGTATGAAGACGAAGCCCGTACATCGATCTAACGGCAGCGACAACTGGATCGGGTGGCTGGGCGTGACCGGCCGAACTACTGGGCCGGCGCCGGCGCCTATTAGTACGCGTTTATTTTTCCTTTTTCATAAGGTGCGCATAATAAAAATACAATGAAAATAGAGAATCCTCTGCATGTCACCTTCGATCTTGGTGATCCTGAGGATGACACCGACGAAGATAATATCGACGAAGATAGTATCAACGAAGATAATATCGACATTTGGGTCGATATTAATACGCCTCCACTTCTACCTCTATGTGAGTTTCTCAAACATATTTATTAAGGAATGTATATTATTTATTTTAAAATAGTTGACAACTTATTTCCATTGCCAGCTTATTTTCATTTTTCAAAAAATGTACGGAAGATGAAAGACAGAACCTACTACACTAATGGCGCTGAATTAACTTATGAGGAGAAAGATCATCTTATCTCATTTATTATTGATGTTGAGAATTACAATATTAATTATGAAACTCCTGCACATTATGGTCAATATGTGCCACTAGTGCACATGTTGAACTACGGGAACATCCATGGAGATGGCATGGTAAGATTTTTTACTATTACGACATCCGTGCATCTTTTGCATACATTCTTCTAAAACTAAACTACATTGCTAACTGCAAAGTTATTATTATGTTTTCGAAAGTTCGCCTTGATGTTATTTCCTTATGCCTAAGTCTTCCTAGGCTTCACAGCTGTTCATACCGGATTTCTAAAACCGACGAGGACATGACAATCAAAGAATGGAAAAAAATATATGAACAATCATAGGGAGCTACTTGAAAGCAACATTGTGCAAAGTGCAAGAATTGGAGTCAAGATTATCTCCATTCTCCATAATGGAATGTCAGGGGCTATCTTGTTTTATGCTATTTTACCTTAGAGAGGGTAGTAGGTCCTAGCTAGCTAATACTCATGATCATGTGCTAAGAACAATTAAGTAGGAGTTTTTAGATAACTATGATGATGATGAGTATGACTTGTTATTATGATAATGAGTAGAAGTTGTTAGATGTATGATGACGATGAGTATGGCTTGTTATCATGATAACGATGATGAGTCATTATTAATGATGATGATGTTTAGTTGTTATATCATTATGAGCATGATAAGTTGTTATATATCGGTGGGTGAAATAAACATAGATTAGATTCAAGTGGAGGCAACACATGGTGCATATCGAAAGTACTACTAATCTAAACTTGATCATACTAATCCAAACTAGAAGTGATCAAGTTTGGATTAGTAGTACTTTGGATATGCACCATGTTGCCTCCACTTGAATGTAATCCAAGTCTCTTTCACCCATTGAAATGATAACTCATCATATCATATGATGAGACTAGTATATAAAACCAATACAAATACAACGGCAATGTGCAGAAAAAAAATTACCAGTAGCGCGGGTAGCCAACAACGCGCTACGGCTAGGGAGATGTAGTAGTAGCGCTGGGCGAAACAAACACGCTGCTGCTAGGAAGGTGTAGTAGTAGCTCTGCGCGACCAAAGAACGCCACTGCTCATGCAGGATAGTAGTACCGCACATGACCCGCACTACTGCGAAACATTAGCTGTAGTGTCGTATCAGTAGCGCGCCACCCCATGCCACTACTACGCCTTCAATGCGCGCTACTGCTAGGCATTTCCCTAGTAGTGCCATGTTAAACACCCGACTGAAGTCTTCTTCAGGATCGTTATGTGGCGAGCTTGACGCCCCTCCGCTTGTTCACTTGACCCTCTCAGTAGGCTCCAAGGTGCATGACTCGTAAACCTGGACTCGCATCAGGCCTACACTAGCGTTCCCCTAGGATATGGAGTGACATCTCTCCGGAGAGTGAGACCATGCGCCGGTGTTGCCACTAGGGCTGTAATGACATGCCTACACTCGGGCCTCTAGTTTATCTCTCCCGAGAGACAAAATGAATGCCACCGGGTTTTTCTCGACGATCAACGATACCTGGTCTCCCGGGTAAACCTAAAGTACGAAATTTGTTACGATCTCGTCCAAGGAACAACAAACCACGATTCAAAATCATATTCCGAGTGCTCCAGCAGCACCCGGACTTAACCGAAGGATCGGTTCGTTTGTTCTACGAAATCTCAACCAATTAGGGGCTAATAATGTGATCACCTATTCCGGGTAGGGTTAAGGACCCATCATTAGGGACCCACTAGGGCCCATTACCATCATAGGTAGGTCCCTGCCAACATTCGGATGCGCACAGCACTCGGACAAGCACTCGTCACTCGGCCGATGGACCAACACTCGGACATAGAAGAGCAGATGGATGGAGTGGGAGCTGCAACAATCAAGGGATCCTAAGCAATCCATTAAGCATAGTCAATAGTTACCGTTATCTATAACTGATGTAGTTGAGTCTCATTACACTAGTAACTGAACACATTCAATGACATTTATTACCTCAGCGGCGTGGGGGACGTGGGCTGCGGCACACTCTATATAAGCCGCACCCCTCTCCACGCCCGAGCAAGCACACAATCTTGTAACCATATCTACCATATCAAAGCAAGCCTCAAGGCACGAGACGTAGGGTTTTTACCTCCACCGAGTGAGGGGCCTGAACTCGTTAAACACCGAGTGTTACACTGACACCGTAGCTAGTCTCTGCCCCTCTATTCATACCCCTAGTACTCATTGCCACGATAGTGACCACGATAGGCCCCGTCTTGAGGGAGTCGAGGAGGGCACCTCCCGGAAAGAACATCTTGGTGGCCAAGCTATTCCTGATGTGCCCTCCCAGCAACTCCAAGTCCATGGCGTCAAGCACCGGTTGCCGCATCCGACGGGTTTCCGGCAAGCCTCACAGGCACACGCTTGTGCGACAAGACGATAGGGCGCCATTTCTGCCCCTGCCGAAGCCGTGAGGGCTGCTTCGATGCTCAGAAACACCACGGATCGAAGGAGAAATTCAGGGGATTGTACCGGCTAGCCCGGCTAGACCCTGTGCACCAACAGGGAAAATCCTCTAAAAGCGGCAGTCGCTTGCCGACTCCCCCTCAGCGCACATCAGCGTGATGACGTACATGGCGAACTGTGTGCCAAGTCGGTTCTTGGCAGCTTCTTTGAGCGCGATCTGTGCCAACCGCCCACGTCGGCTCTCATCGTTCGGGGTAGAAACCCAGTACCCAGTGCTGCCCAAGTGCACCGCAATGCGAGGCAGGCGTAGTTGGCAACGGCAAGCCGCGTGAGCATTTAGGCCTCCTAACTTGCCAGGGATTGCGTTCCGAATCTTGGGAGTAATTTAAGGAAGGTGGGGGAGAGGATTTCGTCTCGATTTTCTCAGGAGAGAGGTGTATGCCAGATTTTTTGCAATCAGAGGTTTGGAAAAAAAAATCTGAGTTGAACAGGATGGAAGGAGGGCGGACGAAGGAGACCGTGACCAAGAGAGGCGGACGAAAGAGCGGAAAGAGGTGGTCAGTCAGCAGGAAAAGGACCCCCTTTCTCCCTATCTTTTCCTTCTTTGTGCGGAAGGTCTATCTAGTATGTTGCAGTATGAAAAAGAAGTTGGTGGCATGGATGGGATTAGAGTGTGGTAGAAATGCACCGTCAGTATCACACCTTTTATTCGCTGATGATTCTCTAATTCTCATGGGAGCAGATGTTCTTAATGCAACTTCCTTACAACATGTACTAGACACCTATTGCCAAAGTTCGGGTCAGATGGTGAGTCTATCAAAATCAAGCATCTTTTTCAGCCGAAACACAACTGTGGTAACTAGAGCAGAAGTTTGCCAAATCCTACACATTGATACTGAAGCATTATCTGATAAGTATCTTGGTCTACCTGCTATGGTGGGGGCAGATAGGAGTGATTGTTTTAAACACTTTCGGGAGAGAATTAAAGCTAGGTTAATTGGATGGATGGAAAAACAGTTGTCCACAGGGGGCAAGGAAATCCTACTTAAGGCAGTGGCCCAAGCAATACCAGTTTTTGCAATGTCAGTATTTTGCCTGCCTAAGGGTGTGTGTAACGATATTACAGATATTATTTCCCAATTTTGGTGGGGTGACGATGAGAAGAATAGGAAAATGCACTGGTACTCGTGGTGGAAATTGTGCTTCCCTAAAAGTGAAGGCGGTATGGGATTTCGTGATCTATATTCGTTCAATTTAGCCATGCTTGCTAAACAATGCTGGAGGTTAATTACTGAACTAGAGTCTCTATGTGCTCATGTTTTGAAAGCGAAATATTATCCAAATGGGAGCTTACTTCAAGCTACTCCTAAACAAGGATCGTCTTTCACATGGCAAAGTATTCTGAAGGGGCTAGAGACTTTCAAGAAAGGTTTTATTTGGAGAATTGGCTCTGGTGATACAGTGAACATATGGGATGATCCATGGATACCTTCCAGCTCGGATCGAAAGATAATTACCCCTCATGGGCAAACATTACTGTCACGGGTAAGTGATCTCATTGACCCAAATAATGGCACGTGGGATGAGGAGCTACTGAGAAGCATATTTAACCCTGTGGATGTGCGAAGGATATTGCAAATACCCTTGAATCACCAAGCCTTTGATGACTTTGTTGCTTGGCATGTGAATAGAACAGGAATCTTCTCTGTCCGAACGGCATACAGATTACAGTGAATTCATACTTTTAGGTCTCAGGCAAATGGAATTTCAGGAGCAACTGGCTCTAATCCTCCGGCAGTATGGAGAATACTATGGAAACTAAATATTCCATGCAAAATTCAGATCTTTTGCTGGAGGGTATTGCACGGAATTATTCCACTGAAATCCATATTAATGAACAGACATATTGGTAGCGACGGAGCCTGTCCGATCTGCCATCAAGGAGCAGAAGACCTACATCATTTGCTATTCACATGCACCCATGCAAAGGAGATGTGGCAGCGCTTGCGGCTAACTTGAAGTAATTAACCAGGCAACAGTAGTGGACAGATCAGGGTCCGCGGTTTTGGAGTTTTTGCTGAACTTGTCAGATACCCCAATGGTGCTCGAACCAACTCTGAACTTTAAGCAGGTTGTGGCAGTGGCTTGCTGGTATTTATGGTGGATTAGGCGACGCATTACGCATAATGAGACAGTCCCTCCGATTATCCGTTGTCCCATATCAGTGTTAGCGATTGCAAGCAATTATCACAAAGCCTTCTCTAAGCCAAGTGGAACACAAGACAGAAAATGAAGTAAACCTGATCCAAAATTTGTGAAAGTAAATGTGGACGCAACGTTCTATGAGGAAGAGGGAATGGGAGCGATCTCAGCTATTCTAAGAGATGCATATGGTAATTTTATTGCTGCCAAATGCAGGTTTGCACAACCGAAGCGATGGCCATGAAAGATGGACTTGAGCTAGCTAATTCTCTCGGATACAATCGCCTTGAGGCGGAGTCTGATTCTATGCAGGTGATCAACTTTTGTACTGGACAATCCAGATGGTGGGATGCAGCGACGGCAATCTTTGCGGAGTGTGTGGATACGGCTACGACTATTGGAAAGGTCGTCTATAACCATTGTTATCGGTCTGCTAATCAAGCAGCTCATGTGCTAGTGAATCATAGTTATTGTAATAAGATCTCTTCTTTTTGGTTGCACGAGCCACCTGACGTTCTGTGGCAGTGTCCAGAACGGTCCTCAAACCTGCGAAGTGCCTGAATACGGTCCTGGAAGTTGCCAATACTGCTACTATACGGTCCTTGAACTTGTCACGCCAGTCCTGGTCTACGTATCACGATATCAGGGTATGTGCTGCGAACACCGCAGCGTACCGCAGTCGCCACGTCAGCGAAGGGCCGTCAACTCCAACCACCTCAAGGACGCCAAACCGAACTCTGTCAGCAACCTCACGGACGCTACAACAACTAGCTCGAGGGTGCTATCTCGGCCTCCATCGGCCGGATGGCCAGCCTCGAGGTGCTCCGCGGCGGCTGCAACAAGAGCCTCCAGGACGTACGCGCTCCCGCTGGAGATGGCAACTGCTCCAACCTCACCATGCTCAGCCTCCTCACCGAGACCAGCATCTCGGATCCCCTTCCGGCGAGCCTAGGCCAGCTCAAGAACCTCGACACGCTGGCCACCTACACGACGCTGCTCTCCGCCCCGATTCCGCCGGAGCTCCGGAAACGCGTCAGCCTGCAGAACATCTACCTTTACGAGAACGCGCTGTCGGGCTCCATCCAGGCGCGTGGCATGACAATCTCATCGGCGTCATCCCGCTGGAGGTCGGCAAGTGCACGGGATTCGACGTCGTCGACCTGTCCATGAAGGGCATCACTGGCCACATCCCGCCCGGCTGTTGGTTTTAGAACGCTATCCGAACCCAGAAGCAAGCAACACGTACGGTACGTGCAAAGCTAGCTTGGCCGTATGCATCTTTCTGATGCAGAGGCCGGGGAATTCCCCTTTTCGAAAAAAAGCTAGCTTGGCCGTATGCATCTTTCTGATGTACGGTACGTGCACGATTGATTTTGACCTGAGCTGCAATGGGCTGCCAGGTGCGATGCGGAAGGAGTTGGCCGGGCTTACGCGGCTTGGCGTGCTCGACGTCTCGCACAACAAGCTATCCAGCGACCTCCAGTTGATGTCCGCTCTCGAGAGCCTCGTCGCGCTCGACGTCTCAGGGCGTGCGCCGGAGACAGCGTTCTTCGCGAAGCTGCCCATGAGGGACATTGAGGGCATGCAACCCAGTGCTCTGCCTCTCCCGGTGCCCCGGCGACACCAGTGACCGCGAGCGTGCCCCTTGCGTCTCCACAGCCGTCCTGCTCACTGCTCTCGTGGTCACCTGATTGTCGCCAGCGCTCGGCCATCGAGGTGGTTGAAGTTGACAGCGAGGATCTCCGGGGGTGCGTTCGGGGAATGCAGGGATCTTGACCAGGAACGTCCAAATCTTCTGTCTATGGGCCCCTTAGCTGACGTGGCCACTGTGGTACGCTGTGGCGTACGTGTTGTGTAGCCCAGGACCGGCCTGACAAGTTCAGGGACCGTATAGTAGCAGTATCGGCAACTTTCAGGACCGTATTGAGGCACTTCGCAACTTCCGGGAGGGAGGGACCGTTCTGAACACTGCCACCAAGTTTAAAGACCAAGAATGTTCGCAAGGAATTGCTCAACCCCCGACCCCATGCCCCGATGTCCATCCCCTTCGTCCTCCTCTTCCCAAGGCCCAAGCCGCCGGCGTCGACCACGCATCCCCTCCTCTTCTCCACCAACCCAGCCCATCCCCACACGGCGAGCCCCTGCAGATCGAGGCGTCACTGCGCCCCCTTGCGATGGCCGCCCAGCGTTAACCCAGCTACTCCCCTCCTCCTCTTCTCCATCACAGGGAGATGCCGCCTCCTTCCACCACGCCTCGAGCCAGAACAGAGCGTCCTTCTCTCTGTCCGCGCGTCGTCTGTTTTCGGCGCAAGAGGGCTGCTGACGGAGAAAACGAGGCCGCCGCCAGCTCCGTGTGCCGCCTCGGCCCCAGGAGCCGGGAGTCAGGGGACCGTGCCGTTGGATGGTGCAGACCCGTGCGCCGTCGCCCCTGGCCGCGCGGGGCTGCAGATCGCGCTGACGGCCAGAGGCGAGCGCCCGTGGGCCTGTGTGGGGGACTCCGCGGTGCAATCCTGAGCGCGCAAAGGCGCTGTGCACAGGCAGATGGCCGGCCTCGCGGAGAGGAAGACATCGGTGAGAATCGACATGATATTCTTACCTTTCTTATTCAAGCCAAGACTCTTGTACATCGAAACTGCTTGATGGATTAACTTTATATCTTCTGTATTCATACCAAGACTGTATGTTCAGAACCTACATTTGTTTGTTGAATCTTTTGACCGAGGCATCAACAATGCTTGTTTGCCACACTAACCTGAGTTCCCGGATGATGCCGAGTAGGATGCAAAATTTCGTTGTGTTCTTTTCATAGAAATCTGAACATTTTTAGCTGGTTGCTAACTTTCCCGACATCCTTTTCTAAGGCACTGAATTACTTGCCATTAGCTGTTGGTGTCTTGGTGATGTGGATTCAAACAAAGCTCACAATGTTTGTGCTGAGTTTAGAGATAAAACTGTACATATGATTTGTATTTTTTTTCCATGTTTGTAATATGCTTGGGACACTCCTTATTATTCACAACATGGCTTACAAATGCAGGATTAGTGGCTATATTTTATTTCTTGCAGTTCCTGTTGTGAAGAAACACTTTCATAAAATAAATGTTTATTACTCCCTCCGTCCCAAAATTCTTGTCTTGGATTTGTCTAGATACGGATATATCAAGTCACATTTTAGTATTAGATACATCCGTATCTAGACAAATCTAAGACAAAAAATTTGGGATGGAGGGAGTATTTGATAATGTACTTGGAATTATTTGCAGCACGCCGATGCGGGTGAATAGTTTGTACTATCAACCGCAACAAGATGTACAAGGTATCTACGTCCTCCCCTTCATTACTACTATATAGTCCTATCAATGGGCAAATGAAGTGCAGAGAAGTCTGCAGCAAGATATACTAACTTTGTTATCTACCTTGTTATTTAAGTAATTGAATTCACGGGCTAATGAAGTCTGATAATTTTTCTTGCATCAACATCAAATCTTCACGTTGATTTTGATTATGGGACTGACCACTTCAATATGATAACCCAAATTTAGGTTCAGTTTTGCTTTCTCAGTTCAAGAGAGTGGCCCAAAGAACTGATTGTGAACTTTACAAGATATGATTTGTCTCTTTGTGGTGAGTCATGGGACCCTCTATGTTTCTATCAATTTTTTCACGAAAGCTACCGCGGATGACAATCAGATATATGAAGAAAGAGACCAATGGCCCTGCATGAGATAGTTATTTCCATTGTATTTAGGCAAGACTGGTGACTTGATCACTGAAATGATGTGGCATCATAGAGTTAATTAAATGACCATGGTGCGTGCTCCAGTAGTATCTTTGAGTGCAATTAATGAGTCTCAAGCAGATTCACCGTTGGGTGATTACTGATTAGTGTACGCCTCTTTGGCTATGGAGAGATTAGTAGCGCATCATCACCGCCTCTTATAGTCTTGTTGTTTCTTTCCAGAAATTTATAAAATAAATCTGCAAGAAATTTCTATAACTGTACAAAATAAGGGCTATACGAACATACTTTTTTTTAATCCTTATCTTCCATCTAGCTTCAATATGATAACCTGAGATATGCTTGCTGCATTACATATTGGAAATGATTCAAAGCATCGATAACAAAGTTAGTTATATGTTCTGTAACTTGAATATCAATTATTCTGCTATTGTAATCATCTCAATTTTATTTGCACGTTGTGTTACAATTATTTGCCAACCATGGCTAACTTAATTCCTTAGTTATACAGCCAGTGAATTTACACTATAACCTGAGCTCTAACAGTGTTTGCATGTCATTGTTCAGATTGCAACAGTTTTGAAATCATCATCTGCAATTAGATATGATTTGAAATGTCGCGGGAAGGAGGAGACAGAGGCGCCGTTACGTAGCAGACTGGACTGAAGGTGGAGCATCAGAGTCCTCTGATCTACCACAGTGCCCGATTGATGCTGCCCACTGCTCCATTAGCTTGCATCCCGCATCTCTAAATTGGCATTATATCAGATAAATACAGATGATGATTATTGCAGCCACTAACATGTTGAGTCATCCCATCTTCATGAACATGATAGTCCTGCCTTTGCAGGTCCTCTATATATTTGTAATAGATTAAGCAAAGGGCCTCTCTTGATTCACACGTTTTTCTCATTTGGTTTCTATTTTGTTTGGGCAAGTGCAACAGCTTGCGAAGCTTTACTACTAATCCACAGAGTCACTATGTAACAATTAGTGGGTGATTGATAGTTCCAGTGTTTACTCTTAACATGATTATTCTCAAATGGTTTTTCTAACAATACTGAGGAGAACCGCATGTCTGTCCGATTCTTAATATGGAACCATTAGATGATGGATGGCCATTTTTTGCAATATCTGACTGAGGAATAATGGCACAATTGGTAAGACAAGGGCTGAACTAACCTCTGCAACAATCTTCTTCGCTCAAGTAATTCAAGGTATGTTCATTGACTTTCTGAGATATCACACAACACCATGCTCCTAATTCGTATCTAATTGATCCTCGTGGCACAGTCCTAATTTTCATGAATAATTCACTCATATATTGATGCATATATACTATGACTCGGCACCGGTATGTTCATTGACTTTCTGAGATATCACACAACACCATGCTCCTAATTCACATCTAATTGATCCTCGTGGCACAGTCCTATTTTTCATGAATAATTCAGTCATATATTGATGCATATATACTATGACTCGGCACCTGCACGTGTGCAACATTCCAATAGGGCAATTTATGAAAACCTAGCAATATTAGATGTGTATGAACATCATTATGTGCCATCACGATCTCAACAGGATCGGCACTTTGTTTTGATTTTTTTTACTAGAACCTTTATTATTGATTTATATTTGTGCGTACGATCTTTATTCATTGTAGGTGATGATCTTTGTGTTTCGTCAGTTGTAGGCTATGCAAAGTGACATAGTCATGGATGGTGTTACTTGATGGGCTGGAGAGTTTCAAAATTATGAGCTATGCATGATTCAGCGATGTTGGACCTCTCTACTTCATTTAGGGTCATGGGTACCTGGCAAAGCAAGAAAGGACACCAAAGAAGCTGCTAAAATGGATGGGAGAATTTGTTAATAAATGTTTAGCCTTTTTTAAAAGATCAAGTGTATTCTAGAAAGAAAATAATTGTAAAACTTTCATGGGGTAACAAATTAGAAACTACCACAAGTATGTGTTCATTTTGATGGAATTTTGTCCAAGATCCTGGATGAGGGTATTGTCTCCATAGTACACGTATCCAAGTGCTTAGGTATGTCTTTTCTGGAAGAATTAGGTTTTTTGAGTGAGCGGCTTGATACTTTTTTGTGAATGTATTTGAGATGGTGAAATACTGCTTGGTGTGGAAGCTTAGCACTGGGTCGTCTATCCTTTATTGAGGCAAGAATAGTTTGAATACACCAACTTTCATCTATGTGGTTGTTGGCAATGCGTGATGCATCTTGTCTGGAAAAGGATATTTATATTTGTATACAGAAAAATAAAGTTTTTGGTATTTGAATAAAAAAGCTGTCATTCTGTGACATGCCACAATTCGACCTTTTGTGCTTATTATCAGTTTGACTAGGTTTGTATTAGTTCACATGCCATAATTTGATCTTGTGCTTGTTATCGGTTTGACTAAGTTTGTATTAGTTCATATGTACATGTTGTGTGCACAACTTGCAATCTGAATGAACAATGAATTATGTATTTCACGACAAGCAACAATTTTGATGACCATCATGTTTGTCAAATGAAATTTAAAAGGGTACCTTTGTAATGGGAGCCAGAGGAGGAGAGTATGTCTGAATCATGCATGCATCGTACTGATAAAAAGTGCTGACAAGAATTGACAAGACATTTCATACATGATGATGTTCAACAGAATACAGAGGAATACTAGTATGCATGTAGACAGTGTACTCCAATCTCCAAGAATTTAAGGATAGATTTAGCACCGGTACATCCCTTGCACCGGTAAAAAGAGGTTTGCGGGCAGAAGAACGAGGGGCTTTGCTGTGACGGAGGTACGGCAGCCGAGGAAGACGCAGTGTGGACAAGGATGCGGAGGCGGTTGCATGCAGGGCCAACATGGAGGCGCGTGGGAGCGACCGATCATCGGCCGCCCGATCCGAGTCGTTTTCCAGTAGATGAGATTGACGCGTCATCGCGTCCGGATCGTATCTCGCAGCAGCATCATATATACGTGAGGGAGCACGTCCCATGGGCACAGAAAAAAGGCGCTTCCCGACCTCTCGCGTGAGCAAGTACGGTCCATAGATATACAAAATACTCCTAGATAGTAGTACTAATACAAAGGAAAACGAACGTGCGCAGCGCAAGGGTCGCCGGCGGTGCGGCGAGGGCTTGCTGCGACCTTGGTTCAACGAGCGGACTTGCGATGCGGCTCGCCGGCGGCGGATGTTGGCTACTGCAAGCCGGACGGCGAGTGCGGCGAGCGGCTGTTCGTGCGTGCCAACGGCGAGGATGCTGCGTTCGCGCCGCGGGCGGTGCTTCCACGGAGAGGGGAGACGAACATGATCCGTCACACGACGACGGTGTACGGGCGTCGTATCCGACGGCTGGGGAGCTGGCAGCCCTTCGGCGCCTCCCGCCAGGACAGGCTCCCGCCGCGCGCCGCATCCCAAGTCCGAGCACACCGAAGGCCACCTCCGTTATCGACGGCCAGCCGCCGCGTGCTCCCGTCGGGTCGAACCGCCGCGGCCTTTACACGCCCAGGACCAGGTGCGGCGAAGACTGTTGCTCCCGAGCCGTTGCACGCATCACCGACGACGGCCGATACGGCCGCCTCAACTACGATGAGATTCCGAACGTGTCTTGGACGGCCATCGAAGAAGGCTACATCCCCATATCCAACCGCCGATACTACAACCAAAACGTGGCCGCGAGGGACGGCCGAGGAGCCTACGTCCGCCGCCGCCAAAACCACGACGTGTATGCTGCTGGGTCGGATAGCGATTGCAGGCGCGTCCAAGAACTGAGTCGCCAATACCACCACATAAGTCCGACCGGGTGGGACGACGACGATGGTTACCGCGTCCGCATATCGGATCGATCGACAATACTACAACAAAATTCTGGCCGAGTGGGATGGCAACGGCAGGCGCGCCCGCTTATCCGAGAACCAACACCATGACAAATATGCGACTACATAGGATGGCGATGGCTGCTGTATCCGTGTATTCAAAAGTGCTATTGTCAAAGTATTGAATTTGAGAGCATGATGTTTGTACAACACTCTTATTGAATTGATCCAAGTTGTTTGTTATACTTAGATATTATATCATCCAAATTCTATAGTCCATAACACAGGATCAGAGTTTAAAGTATGTATGATTCCTTATACCATGAACGTATCAAGTCACTCCATATGATGGGCCAAACAAGTACCGGAGGGGGGCTCCGAGGGAAGCACAACCCACCTAGACGCGCCCAGGTGGGTTGTCCCACCTCGTTGGCCTCCCGCACCGCGTCTTCGCTCTATCAATACCCAAATATTCCAGAAACCCTAAGGGAGTCGACGAAAAATTGTTCCACCCGCCGCAAGTTCCAGAACCACGAGACCCAATCTAGAGCCCTTTTCCGGCACTCCGCCGGAAGGGAACACAATCACGAAGGGGTTCATCATCCTCATTGATGCCTCTCCGATGATGCGTGAGTAGTTCACCTCAGACCGACAGAAGTTAATTGCAAGGAACTACCACATTTCGGCACGTCGTAACGAATCAGTACCATTAGTCTTTTTTTTTGCCATGCAGTACCAACCTAAGTGTTGCAAAACGGTCTAAGCCACGTATAAACGCGTATTGACGGTGTATCTGACTGCTGGGACCCGTGTGTCAGGGGCTGACGTGGCATGCTCTTTTACAAAAACAACCCTCACTTCTTATTTAATCACGCATAAAATCCTCTATTTGTCAAAAAAAAATGTCCTGCCAGAAGAAACCTTTTTTTCAAAAACAAACCAAAACCTTTTTTCAAAAACAAACCAAACGAGCACGTTGAGCCAAGATTCGAACCCGCACCGTGGGGTTCAACGGGAAAGCTCGCTGCGGCTGCGCTGCTGCCGCTTTCATGTCAAAAGCCACGCATAACTTTATATATACTTTGCACCATTCATTTTTTTTACAAAATACAAAATCGCGTGACCGTCCGCCGGACCCGCCGAGTCGCTCCCCGTGCGCGCTCGCTGCCTCTGCCCCACGCCATCCTATGTGTTAACCAGTACGCGTATACGTCTTTAAACTCCGAGCCGTTCTGGTTCTTATATGATATTAAAAAAAATTATATGTTCATCGCGTCGTACGATTAAAGAAATGTTCGCCGCATCGTTTATTATGTATATATATTGCATATTCTAAAAAGTTTAAATGTACGATATCATATTATAAAAAGTTTATCGTATATATATTGAACATTTTATAATATATGATGTCTATATATGTGTGTATGATTTTTATCAATATACATTACGCACACTACGTTCAGTGTGAAGAATAAACCTGCTGGTCTCTACATTGTTTCTGGGTTGACGTTCGAAATTTTAAAATTACTCTGAAAGGTAAATAAAGTGTTTGTGCATTTAAAAAAATTTCAGAACATTTTTGGGAAAAGTTGAACGTGTATTTAAAAATTGAAATGTATTTTATAAAATGTTCATCATGCATTATAAAATTTATTACGATTACACAATAATTTTTAGTACATGTTACCATTTTTTGAGTAACTGTGCATTTAAAAAATACAACAAATATATGCAGTAACTGTAACAAATATATCGCATCCTGATGCAGCATCTTTTTTCGTTTTATTTTATTTGTTCAAAGGTATAACAATATACGCATATACATAAGTATCTCCCTCCTCTCTCCCCCCGACCCCCGCGTCCCTCCTCGAGGCGACACGGGGGAACCCTGTTTGCCGCCGCCGGCCGACCCTCGTCCCTCCCATCCCCCTCGCCGCCGCCGAGGGCCGCTCCCGGGCAAAGCCCGGGCAGGGCCGCCGGCGGCGGGGCCTCTCCACCGCGCGACTCCCCACCCCATGGCCATGGCGCGTGGCTCTGTCTCCGGAGGCGTTTGGTGACGTGGTGCTGCGATTCGCGGCGGCGGCGGCCTGGCGCGGTGGCTGCGGGGGTGGTTTGAGCCTCGTACGGTGGTGCTTCCTGCGGCAGTGATGGCTGCTGGTTTCGAGTCCGCCCCGATCCTCTTCTTTGGATCTGGATCTGGCCGGCCCGTAGTCGGTCGTGGCTGCCGGCAGGCGTGGTGACGCCAGGCCTCCACGGCTGCCAATCACGGTGCTGGTGCTGGCGGTTGCGTTGGGAGCTTGGTGTGGTGGTGGCCGACGACGGAGCACAGCGGGCGGCATGGAGTTGCGACGGTCTTGGTGGGGTCTGTAGCGGTGTGGTGTGGTGCGACAGCTTGGTGGCGACGGCGCGTGCTGGAGATGGCGGCGCGAACCACCGTCCAGATTGGTGGCGGAGCTGTGATGGCTCGGCTAGGATGGAGTTCCTAGCGAGCAGCGAGCATCCGAGCCACCTCTGGGCTTGTGTGGTGAGCGACGGTGCTCTCCCGGTGGTGCCGGCGTGGGAGTTGTCCGCGGCTTGGTGTTGGATCGCCGAAAGGCTGTCACTTGGAGCGGATGATAGCCTTTGGTGGCGGTCCTGGCCCTTGCTGGAGGAGTTGGGTGGCTGCGAATCCTTGGCCAGGTTGTAGTTGTTTTGTGGGCGGTGTTTTCCTGCTGTGCGGTCTGTCGGCGGCTCTCGGCTATGCAGCTACGACGGCGAGGCGCTGCGGTGGCGGTGGTGCGAAGCATCTTGGATGGTGCTGCCCAATTCCTTCGAGGTGGTGAAATGTGTGATGTTCGGATGAAAATCTTGCACGGCTCTTGCCGGGCCGGCGGCGATGGCACCCGTGGGTGTCATTCCCCTCCTTGGAGGCGTTGCCGAGTGTATTCAACATCTCCCTCGCTCGTTTGGAGTTGGTTCTTGTCTCCGGGTGAAAGCCTTGATTCGATCGGATCGGCATGATGACAGCGTACTTGACGTCGTTCCTCTGTTGAGAGCATCGTGTTTGGAGACATGGCCTGGTTCCTCGTTGCTCTCCTCCGGTGTTTGTTGTGGCCCAATTTTGATTATCGGCGGCGCTATGCACGGCCGTCGCCGGTGTGTCCAAGACGGTGTCTTCCTCGGATCGGATCAAGTCCTGCCACTTACTTGCCACTTCCTCTTCGGCATTCAGGGTGGATGGTGCATTGACAAGTGAAGTTCTGTGGGAGCAGTTGGTCTTCGGAGGTGCCGACATGGGTCGAGACGCGGTGTTGTTATCTGTTGAGCAAGGGCTTGTGCTTTGTAGTGTTGTATGGTCGTTGGTGGCTTGGGTGTGGTGGTTGTGCTACACTCGTTGTTCGCAGCGAGTGATAGTCATATTGTACTTATAATTCTGCCTTCTATAAAGCTATGGTACGCCTAGACGTACTCTCGAAAAAAAAGGTATAACAATATATGCGTGGTATCGTACTTTGAACAAGTCACCGAGGCTGGCGTAGTGGTCGGTCGCGCGCGCGTGACGCGGCAGGTCGCCGGTTCGAATCTTGCCCGCGCGCTATCCTTTTTAGATTTTCATAAAGGGCATGTACGTGATTAAGTATAGCGCGAGGGGCTTTCTGAAAAAGAACATATGCCATGTGTTGTCCGATAGGTGGGGCCACTCAGTCAGATACGTGCTTATACGGCTGTCAGACCTTTTTGCAACACTTAGGCTTAGAGTTGGTACTGCATGGCAAAAAAAATGACTAATGGTACTGATTCGTTACGACGTGTCGAAGTGTGGTAGTTCCTTGCAATTAACTCGACCTACAGGTCCGTAGGCAGTAGCTAGATGGCTTCTTCTCTCTTTTTGTATCTCAATACAATGGTCTCTTGGATAGGTGACCACTACCAGAATATCCACTTACGCCGATGGCCTCATCTATGTCGACGGCCCCCGTCGGCATAGATAGACCTATCCCGACGGCCTAAGGAAGGTCGTAGGCGTAGAAACGCCGTCGGCATACGTCTATCTATGCCGATGGGGCCGTCTGCATAGATGAGGCCGTCGGGACCGCGCGAGATACGCCTACGGGGGCCGTCGGCATATCCCGAGCCCACCTACCCGGTCAGCGACGACCATTTGATGGCGTTGAAACTACGCCGACGGCTGGTAATGACGATCGTCGGCATATCTGTGCCGACGGCGGCTATGCCGTCGGCATAGATCTGCTGACATCAACGATCCGCGTCGTCGACACGTCATCGATCCGAGGGAGTGGGGGGCCCGTTGTCTGGCAGAGATATGCCTACGGCATTGCCGTCGACATAGACTTGGCCCATGCGCTTTGCCACGTCATCGATCGACGTGCGATGCCACGTCATCGATCCGTGGGATTGTACCTCCGTGTGCGCACCTATGCCGACGGCCTCGGCATACATTTTTTTCTTTATTTTACTTTATATTATTTTTTATTTTTCCACAAGATAAATGTGCCTTATCTAAACAAAAAACATACCCCTATGGTATATCATTTGCCCCCTCACGGACGTCGCTGTCGCCGTGTCACGGAGGGGGGAAACGGTCAACACGGAGGGAATCTGGTTAGTGGGGGGATTCGGGGTGTAGCTATGCACCACCTCGCAAATATGTGGGCCCGGTGCGACGCTCCGGTGGCATTGCTACCCCCCCCCCCCCCCGCCAGGGCCCCCGTCCCGCCTAACCCTATAGCGTTTGGCCACGAGATCTAGCCCTTTGACTTTACACGGACGGGCTTTGACCAGTGGAACTCTCCACCCGGTTGTGTTAGGTCAGCCCATAGGAATACTTTGGAGCAACATCCAGGCCAAACCCACAGCAAGATCCCCTCCGTGTAGACCCCACGCGTCCGTTTTCCCCTCCAGGTGCCGGCGGCGGCGCTGTCCGTGAGGGGGGCCACACCCCGGAGACGTGTGCCGCCTCTTCAGACATGCCACCACACCACCCCACATGTATGAGGGCCCGGTGCGATGCTCCGGTGGCATTGCTACCCCCCAAGGGCCCCTGTCCCGCCTAACCTGTAGCATTTGGCCACGAGATCTAGCCCTTTGACTTTACACGGAGGGGCTTTGACCAGTGGAACTCCCCACCCGGTTGTGTTAGGTCAGCCCATAGGAACACTTTGGAGCAACATCCGGGCCAAACCCACAGCAAGATCCCCTCCGCGTAGACCCGACGCGTCCGTTTCCCCCTCCAGGTGCCAGCAGCGGCGCTGTCCGTGAGGGGGGCACACCCCGGAGACGCGTGCCGCCTCTTCAGACATGCCACAACACCACCCTGCATGTATGAGGGCCCGGTGGCATTGCTACCCACCCAGGGCCCCCATCCCACCTAACCCTGTAGCGTTTGGCCACGAGATCTAGCCCTTTCACTTTACATGGACGGGCTTCGACCAGTGGAACTCTCCACCCGGTTGTGTTAGGTCAGCTAATAGGAACACTTTGGAGCAACATCCGGGCCAAACCCATAGCAAGATCCCCTCCTTGTAGACCCGACGCGTCCGTTTCCTCCCTCCAGGTGCCGGCGGCGGCGCCGACCGTGAGGGGGCCACACCCCGGAGACGCGTGCCGCCTCTTCAGACATGCCACCAAACCACCCCACATGTATGAGGGCCCGGTGCGATGCTCCGGTGGCATTGCTACCCCCCAAGGGCCCCCGTCCCGCCTAACGCTGTAGCATTTGGCCACGAGATCTAATCCTTTGACTTTACACGGAGGGGCTTTGACCAGTGGAACTCCCCACCCGGTAGTGTTAGGTCATCCCATAGGAACACTTTGGAGCAACATCCGGGCCAAACCCACAGCAAGATCCCCTCCGTGTAGACCCGACGCTTCCGTTTCCCCCCTCCAGGTGCCGGCTACGGCGGCGTCCGTGAGGGGAGCCACACCTCGGAGACGCGTGCCACCTGTTCAGACATGCCACCACACCACCCCGCATGTATGAGGGCCCAGTGCGATGCTCCGGTTGCATTGCTACCCCCCAGGGCCCCCATCCCCCCTAACCCTGTAGCGTTTGGCCACGAGATCTAGCCCTTTGACTTTACAAAGACGGGCTTTGACCAGTGGAACTCTCCACCCGGTTGTGTTAGGTCATCCCATAGGAACACTTTGGATCAACATCCGGGCCAAACTCATAGCAAGATCCCCTTCGTGTAGACCCAACGCGTCCATTTCCCCCCTCCAGGTGCCGGTGGCGGTGCCGTCCGTGAGGGGGCCCACACCCCGGAGACGCGTGCCGCCTCTTCAGACAAGCCACCACACCACCCCGCATGTATGAGGGCCCCATGTGATGCTCCGGTGGCATTGCTACCCTCCCTAGGGCCCCCGTTCCTGTAGCGTTTGGCCAAAAGATCTAGCCCTTTGACTTTACACGGACAGGCTTTGACCAGTGGAACTCTCCACCCGGTTGTGTTAGGTCAGCCCATAGGAACACTTCGGAGCAACATCCAGTCCAAACCCACAGCAAGATTCCCTCCGTGTAGACCCGACGCGTCTGTTTCCCCCCTCCAGGTGCCGGCGGCGGCGCCATCCGTGAGGGGGGCCACACCCCGGAGACGCGTGCCGCCTCTTCAAACATGCCACCACACCACCCCGCATGTATGAGGTCCCGGTGTGACGCTCCGGTGGCATTGGTACACCCTAGGGCCCCTGTCCCGCCTAACCCTGTAGCGTTTGACCACGAGATCTAGCCCTTTGACTTTACACGGACGGGCTTTGACTAGTGGAACTCTCCACCAGGTTGTGTTAGGTCAGCCCATAGGAACACTTTGGAGCAACATCCGGGCCAAACCCATAGCAAGATCCCCTCCGTGTAGACCCGACGCGTCCGTTTCCCCCCTCCAGGTGCCGGCGGCGGCGCCTTTCGTGACGGGGGCCACACCCCGGAGACGCGTGCCGCCTTTTCAGACATGCCACCACACCACCCCGCATCAGATTTGCAACAGTAACAAGCTTGGTATAACTAGATCCAAAGACATCATCATCATCAGAGTCATCATCACTAGATTCGGATGAGGAGTAATCAGTTACCTTTGCACCCTTAGCCATGAGGCATGGTACAGATGATGATGATTCTGGTTCGAAAGTCATTGTTTTGAGTGATTCCTTGAAATCATCAAACCAGGGATCCTGACGAGTTCGATGACCTTCATAAACATCAGAGATTCGGTCCTAGATAAGCTTTGCATTGCACGGATGCATAATGAGCCTGAACTGATTTCTGGAGAGACAGGAGCAGATGATATCCTTCGCCATGCAATCCAGACGAGTGTACTTGCGAATATCATCAGCATCCACCATCTTGCATAAGTTAGTGAGGCCAATCTCTGTGATGGTCCACAGCTTGATGTCCGTCGCCATGAGGCGCTTCTGAAGGAAATATGCCCTAGAGGCAATAATAAAGTTATTATTTATTTCCTCATATCATGATAAATGTTTATTATTCATGCTAGAATTGTATTAACCGGAAACATGATACATGTGTGAATACATAGACAAAACTATAGTCACTAGTATGCCTCTACTTGACTAGCTCATTAATCAAAGATGGTTATGTTTCTTAACCATAGACATGTGTTGTCATTTGATTATTGGGATCACATCATTAGAAGAATGATGTGATTGACATGACCCATTCTGTTAGCCTAGCACTTGATCGTTTAGTATACTGCTATTGCTTTCTTCATGACTTATACATGTTCCTGTAACTATGAGAATTATGCAACTCCCGTTTACCGGAGGAACACTTTGGGTACTACCAAACGTCACAAAGTAACTGGGTGATTATAAAGGAGTACTGCAGGTGTCAACGAAGGTACATGTTGAGTTGGCGTATTTCGAAATTAGGTTTTGTCACTCCGATTGTCGGAGAGGTATCTCTGGGCCCTCTCGGTAATGCACATCACTATAAGCCTTGCAAGCAATGTAACCAATGAGTTGGTTACGGGATGATGCATTACGTAACGAGTAAAGAGACTTGCCGGTAACGAGATTGAACTAGGTATTAGATACCGGCGATCAGATCTCGGGCAAGTAACATACCGATGACAAAGGGAACAACGTATGTTGTTATGCGGTTTGACCGATAAAGATCTTCGTAGAATATGTAGGAACCAATATGGGCATCCAGGTCCCGCTATTGGTTATTGGCCGAGAATGGTTCTAGGTCATGTCTACATAGTTCTTGAACCCGTAGGGTCCTCACGCTTAACGTTACGATGATAGTTTTATTATGTGTTTATAAGTTTTGATGTACCGAAGTTTGTTCGGAGTCCCGGATGTGATCACGGACATGACGAGGAGTCTCGAAATGGTCGAGACATAAAGATCGATATATTGGACGACTATGTTCGGACACCGGAATCGTTCCGGGTGAAATCGGCATACTCCCCCCCTCCTTGGCGCGCCCCAAGGGCCGGCCGGCCTCCCCCCTTGCTCCTTTATATACGGGGGCAGGGGGGCACCCCATAGACACACAAGTTGATCTACGGATCATTCCTTAGCCGTGTGCGGTGCCCCCCTCCACCATATTCCACCTCGATCATATCGTCGCAGAGTTTAGGCGAAGCCCTGCGCCGGTAGAACATCATCATCGTCACCACGCCGTCGTGCTGACGGAACTCATCTCCGCAGCTCTGCTGGATCGGAGGCCGGAGATCGTCATCAAGCTGAACGTGTGCTGAACTCGGAGGCTCCGTACGTTCGGTGCTTGGATCGGTCGGATCGTGAAGACGTACGACTACATCAACCGCGTTGTGCTAACGCTTCCGCTTACGGTCTACAAGGGTACGTAGATGAACACTCTCCCCTCTCGTTGCTATACCATCACCATGATCTTGCGTGTGCGTAGGAAATTTTTTGAAATTACTACGTTCCCCAACAGTGGCATCCGAGCCTAGGTTTTATGCGTTGCTGATATATGCACGAGTAGAACACAAGTGAGTTGTGGGCGATACAAGTCATACTGCTTACCATCATGTCATACTTTGGTTCGGCGGTATTGTGAGATGAAGCGGCTCGGACCGACATTATGCGTACGCTTACGCGAGACTGGTTTCACCATTACGAGCACTCGTGCTTAAAGGTGGCTGGCAGGTGTCTGTCTCTCTCACTTTAGCTGAATCGAGTGTGGCTACACCCGGTCCTTGCGAAGGTTAAAACAACACCAACTTGATGAACTATCGTTGTGGTTTTGATGCGTAGGTAAGAACGGTTCTTGCTAAAGCCCGTAGCAGCCACGTAAAATTTGCAACAACAAAGTAGAGGACGTCTAACTTGTTTTTGCAGGGCATGTTGTGATGTGATATGGTCAAGACGTGATGCTATATTTTATTGTATGAGATTATCATGTTTTGTATCCGAAGTTATCGGCAACTGGCAGGAGCCATATGGTTGTCGCTTTATTGTATGAAATGCAAATGCCCTGTAATTGCTTTACTTTATCACTAAGCGGTAGCGATAGTCGTAGAAGCAATAGATGGCGTAACGACAATGATACTACGATGGAGATCAAGGTGTCGCGCTGGTGACGATGGTGATCATGACGGTGCTTCGATGTTTATGCATGTGATGTTTATATCACTTATATTGATTGCATGTGATGTTTATGCATCTTATCTTGCTTTGATTGACGGTAGCATTTTAAGATGATCTCTCACTAATTATCAAGAAGTGTTCTCTCTGAGTATGCACCGTTGCGAAAGTTCTTTGTCCTGAGACACCACATGATGATCGGGTGTGATAGGCTCTACGTTCAAATACAACGGGTGCAAAACAGGTTCACACGCGGAATACTCAGGTTATACTTGACGAGCCTAGCATATACAGATATGGCCCCGGAACACGGAGACCGAAAGGTCGAACGTGAATCATATAGTAGATATGATCAACATAGTGATGTTCACCATTGAAACTACTCCATCTCACGTGATGATCGGACATGGTTTAGTTGATTTGGATCACGTGATCACTTAGATGACTAGAGAGATGTCTGTCTAAGTGGGAGTTCTTAAGTAATATGATTAATTGAACTTAAATTTATCATGAACTTAGTACCTGATAGTATTTTGCTTGTCTATGTTTGTTTGTAGATAGATGGCTCGTGCTGTTGTTCTGTTGAATTTTAATGCGTTCCTTGAGAAAGCAAAGTTGAAAGATGATGGTAGCAATTACACGGACTGGGTCCGTAACCTGAGGATTATCCTCATTGCTGCACAGAAAAATTACATCCTGGAATCACCGCTGGGTGCCAGGCCTGCTGCTGATGCAACTGACGATGTTAAGAACGTCTGGCAGAGCAAAGCTGATGACTACTCGATAGTCCAGTGTGCCATGCTTTACGGCTTAGAACCGGGTCTTCAACGACGTTTTGAACGTCATGGAGCATATGAGATGTTCCAGGAGTTGAAGTTAATATTTCAAGCAAATGCCCGGATTGAGAGATATGAAGTCTCCAATAAGTTCTATAGCTGCAAGATGGAGGAGAATAGTTCTGTCAGTGAACAAATACTCAAAATGTCTGGGTATAATAATCACTTGATTCAACTGGGAGTTAATCTTCCTGATGATAGTGTCATTGACAGAATTCTCCAATCACTGCCACCAAGCTACAAGAGCTTCGTGATGAACTATAATATGCAAGGGATGAACAAGACTATTCCCGAGCTCTTCGCAATGCTGAAAGCTGTGGAGGTAGAAATCAAGAAGGAGCATCAAGTGTTGATGGTTAACAAAACCACCAGTTTCAAGAAGAAGGGCAAAGGGAAGAAAAGGGGAACTTCAAAAAGAACGGCAAGCAAGTTGTTGCTCAAGAGAAGAAACCCAAGTCTGGACCTAAGCCTGAAACTGAGTGCTTCTACTGCAAGCAGACTGGACACTGGAAGCGGAACTGCCCCAAGTATTTGGCGGATAAGAAGGATGGCAAAGTGAACAAAGGTATATGTGATATACATGTTATTGATGTGTACCTTACTAATGCTCGCAGTAGCACCTGGGTATTTGATACTGGTTCTGTTGCTAATATTTGCAACTCGAAACAAGGACTACGGATTAAGCGAAGATTGGCTAAGGACGAGGTGACGATGCGCGTGGGAAATGGTTCCAAAGTCGATGTGATCGCGGTCGGCACGCTACCTCTACATCTACCATCGGGATTAGTTTTAGACCTAAATAATCGTTATTTGGTGCCAGCGTTGAGCATGAACATTATATCTGGATCTTGTTTGATGCGAGACGGTTATTCATTTAAATCATAGAATAATGGTTGTTCTATTTATATGAGTAATATCTTTTATGGTCATGCACCCTTGAAGAGTGGTCTATTCTTGTTGAATCTCGATAGTAGTGATACACATGTTCATAGTGTTGAAACCAAAAGATGCAGAGTTGATAACGATAGTGCAACTTATTTGTGGCACTGCCGTTTAGGTCATATCGGTGTAAAGCGCATGAAGAAACTCCATACTGATGGGCTTTTGGAATCACTTGATTATGAATCACTTGGTACTTGCGAACCGTGCCTTATGGGCAAGATGACTAAAACGCCGTTCTCCGGAACTATGGAGCGAGCAACTGATTTATTGGAAATCATACATACTGATGTATGTGGTCCAATGAATATTGAGGCTCGCGGCGGGTATCGTTATTTTCTCACCTTCACAGATGATTTGAGCAGATATGGGTATATCTACTTAATGAAACACAAGTCTGAAACATTTGAAAAGTTCAAAGAATTTCAGAGTGAAGTGGAAAATCATCGTAACAAGAAAATAAAGTTTCTGCGATCTGATCGTGGAGGAGAATATTTGAGTTACGAGTTTGGTCTACACTTGAACAATGCGGAATAGTTTCGCAACTCACGCCACCCAGAACACCACGACGTAATGGTGTGTCCGAATGTCGTAATCGTACTTTACTTGATATGGTGCGATCTATGATATCTCTTACCGATTTACCGCTATCATTTTGGGGTTATGCTTTAGAGATGGCCGCATTCACGTTAAATAGGGCACCATCAAAATCCGTTGAGACGACGCCATATGAACTGTGGTTTGGCAAGAAACCAAAATTGTCGTTTCTTAAAGTTTGGGGCTGCGATGCTTATGTGAAGAAACTTCAACCAGATAAGCTCGAACCCAAATCGGAGAAATGTGTCTTCATAGGATACCCAAAGGAGACTATTGGGTACACCTTCTATCACAGATCTGAGGGCAAGATTTTCGTTGCTAAAATCAGATCCTTTCTAGAGAAGGAGTTTCTCTCGAAAGAAGTGAGTGGGAGGAAAGTAGAACTTGATGAGATAACTGTATCTACTCCCTTATTGGAAAGTAGTTCATCACAAGAACCGGATCCTGTGACAACTACACCAATCAGTGAGGAAGCTAATGATATTGATCATGAAACTTCAGATCAAGTTTCTACTGAACCTCGTAGGTCTACCAGAGTAAGATCCGCACCAGAGTGGTACGGTAATCCTATTCTGGAAGTCATGTTACTTGATCATGATGAACCTACGAACTATGAGGAAGCGATGATGAGCCCAGATTCCGCAAAATGGCTAGAGGCCATGAAATCTGAGATGGGATCCATGTATGAAAACAAAGTATGGACTTTGGTTGACTTGCCCGATGATCGGCTAGCCATTGAGAATAAATGGATCTTTAAGAAGAAGACTGACGCTGATGGTAATGTAACTGTCTATAAAGCTCGACTTGGTGCGAAAGGTTTTCGACAAGTTCAAGGGGTTGACTACGATGAGACTTTCTCACCCGTAGCGATGCTTAAGTCTGTGTGTTAGCTATTGCTGCATTTCATGATTATGAAATTTGGCAAATGGATGTCAAAACTGCATTCTTGAATGGATTTCTAGAAGAAGAGTTGTATATGATACAGCCAGAGGGTTTTGTTGATCCAAAAGGTGCTAACAAAGTGTGCAAGCTCCAGCGATCCATTTATGGACTGGTGCAAGCATCTCGGAGTTGGAATAAACGTTTTGATAGTGTGATTAAAGCATATGGTTTTATACAGACTTTTGGAGAAGCCTGTATTTACAAGAAAGTGAGTGGGAGCTCTGTAGCATTTCTGATTTTATATGTAGATGACATATTATTAATTGGAAATGATATAGAATTTCTGGATAGCATAAAGGGATACTTGAATAAAAGTTTTTCAATGAAAGACCTCGGTGAAGCTGCTTACATATTGGGCATCAAGATCTATAGAGATAGATCAAGACGCTTAATAGGACTTTCACAAAGCACATACCTTAACAAAATTTTGAAAAAGTTGAAAATGGATCAGGCAAAGAAAGGCTTCTTGCCTGTGCTACAAGGTGTGAAGTTGAGTCAAACTCAATGCCCGACCACAGCAGAAGATAGAGAGAAAATGAAAGATGTTCCCTATGCTTCAGCCATAGGCTCTATCATGTATGCAATGCTGTGTACCAAACCTGACTTATGCTTAGCAATAAGCTTGGCAGAAAGGTACCAAAGTAATCCAGAAGTGGATCACTGGATAGCGGTCGAGAACATCCTAAAATACCTGAAAAGGACTAAGGATATGTTTCTCGTATATGGAGGTGACAAAGAGCTAGCCGTAAATGGTTACGTCGATGCAAGCTTTGACACTAATCCGGACGATTCTAAATCGCAAACCGGATACGTGTTTTTATTAAACGGTGGAGCTGTAAGTTGGTGCAGTTCTAAACAAAGCGTCGTGGCGGGATCTACATGTGAAGCGGAGTACATAGCTGCTTCTGAAGCAGCAAATGAAGGAGTCTGGATGAAGGAGTTCATTTCCGATCTAGGTGTCATACCTAGTGCATCGGGACCAATGAAGATCTTCTATGACAATACTGGTGCAATTGCCTTGGCAAAGGAATCCAGATTTCACAAGAGGACCAAGCACCTCAAGAGACGCTTCAATTCCATTCGGGACCAAGTCCAAGTGGGAGACATAGAGATTTGCAAGATACATACGGATCTGAATGTTGCAGACCCATTGACTAAGCCTCTCTCACGAGCAAAACATGATCAACACCAAGACTCCATGGGTGTTAGAATCATTACTATGTAATCTAGATTATTGACTCTAGTGCAAGTGGGAGACTGAAGGAAATATGCCCTAGAGGCAATAATAAAGTTATTATTTATTTCCTCATATCATGATAAATGTTTATTATTCATGCTAGAATTGTATTAACCGGAAACATGATACATGTGTGAATACATAGACAAAACTATAGTCACTAGTATGCCTCTACTTGACTAGCTCATTAATCAAAGATGGTTATGTTTCCTAACCATAGACATGTGTTGTCATTTGATTAGTGGGATCACATCATTAGAAGAATGATGTGATTGACATGACCCATTCCGTTAGCCTAGCACTTGATCGTTTAGTATACTGCTATTGCTTTCTTCATGACTTATACATGTTCCTGTAACTATGAGAATTATGCAACTCCCGTTTACCGGAGGAACACTTTCTGTACTACCAAACGTCACAACGTAACTGGGTGATTATAAAGGAGTACTATAGGTGTCTCCGAAGGTACATGTTGAGTTGGCGTATTTCGAGATTAGGTTTTGTCACTCCGATTGTCGGAGAGGTATCTCTGGGCCCTCTCGGTAATTCACATCACTATAAGCCTTGCAAGCAATGTAACCAATGAGTTGGTTACAGGATGATGCATTACGTAACGAGTAAAGAGACTTGCCGGTAACGAGATTGAACTAGGTATTAGATACCGACGATCAGATCTCGGGCAAGTAACATACCGATGACAAAGGGAACAACGTATGTTGTTATGCGGTTTGACCGATAAAGATCTTCGTAGAATGTGTAGGAACCAATATGGGCATCCAGGTCCCGCTATTGGTTATTGACCGAGAATGGTTCTAGGTCATGTCTACATAGTTCTCGAACCCGTAGGGTCCGCACGCTTAACGTTATGATGACAGTTTTATTATGAGTATATAAGTTTTTGATGTACCTAAGTTTGTTCGGAGTCCCGGATGTCATCACGGACATGACGAGGAGTCTCGAAATGGTCGAGACATAAAGATTGATATATTGGACGACTATATTCGGACACCGGAAGTGTTCCGGGTGATTTCGGAGAAAACCGGAGTGCCGGAGGGGTTACCGGAACCCCCCGGGGAAGTATTGGGCCTTAGTGGGCCTGAGGGGAGAGAGAGGGCAGCAGCCCAGGAGGTGGCGTGCCCCCTCCCAAGGGGAGTCCGAATTGGACTAGGGGAGGGGGCGCGGCCCCTCTTTCCCTCTCCCTCTCCCCCTCTTTCCTTCCCCCTTCCTCCTTCCTAGTTGGACTAGGAAAGGGGAGTCCTACTCCCACTAGGAGCAGGACTCCCCCCCTCCTTGGCGCGCCCCAAGGGCCGCCCGGCCTCCCCCCTTGCTCCTTTATATACGGGGGCAGGGGGGCACCCCATAGACACACAAGTTGATCTACGGATCGTTCCTTAGCCGTGTGCGGTGCCCCCTCCACCATATTCCACCTCGGTCATATCGTCGCAGAGTTTAGGCGAAGCCCTGCGCCGGTAGAACATCATCATCATCACCACGCCGTCGTGCTGACGGAACTCATCTCCGGAGCTCTGCTGGATCGGAGGCCAGAGATCGTCATCGAGCTGAACGTGTGCTGAACTCGGAGGCTCCGTACGTTCGGTGCTTGGATCGGTCGGATCGTGAAGACGTACGACTACATCAACCGCATTGTGCTAACGCTTCCACTTACGGTCTACGAGGGTACGTAGACGAACACTCTCCCCTCTCGTTGCTATACCATCACCATGATCTTGCGTGTGCATAGGAAATTTTTTGAAATTACTACATTCCCCAACAGCTTCTCATCATGGCCTTCCACTTGGGATAATCATTGACCGTCAAAGATAGGGCACGATACTTTCTTCATACATGCAGTCGACATAACTAAAACTCCAGGTGGTTAAACCAAAATCACACAGAACAAGGGAGTACCTATACCAATTGAAAGTGCATTATATCGACTAGAGGGGGGTGAATAGGGATTTTTACAAATTCGTCACTAAGGAATTTCTAGGTGAAGAAATTCCTAAGCAATGACACACTAGCAGCGAAATAAGTACTCAGGTATAAGCATAACAGAGCAACATCATAGTCATCATTATGAAATGAAAACAAGTACAGAGTACAGATAGCGTGAGAACAGGATAAGTAGGCTGAAGGCTATGTGACTAAAGAAATGGAATTGAGGAAATAGAGAAAGTCTTCAATCAAAGTCTTCAAACAGTAATGATCAGGTTCATCAACACATGAATGACGAAATGAAAGGGTCGAGGAAACAGAACCAGTTGGCTTGGTGAAGACAATGATTTGGTAAACCAGTTCCAATTGTTGTGACAGTTGTACGTCTGGTTGGAGCGACTGGGTATTTAAGCCAGAGGACACACAGTCCTCACCGTATTCTCCTTAAGCTAAAGTCACACAGACCTCGCCCAATCACTCATGGTAAGTCTTCAGGTGACTTCCAAACCTTCACAGACTTGGTCACTCGGCGATCCACGATTCCTCTTGGATGCTCAGACCATGACGCCTAACCGTCTAGAGGATACACATTCCTCAAAGGTAACAAGCGTCGGTTCCACATAGGAACAATCACTTTGGTTGTAGGTGTTTGGGTTTTGGGTTTTTGGGTTTTTCCTCGCTTGATGATTTTCTCTCAAAGTCCTCGGAGGATGGGATGCTCTCAATGACATGTATCAGTTTCTCTCGGAGCATCCAACCAGCTAGGGGTTGCAGGGGGCGGCTATTTATAGCCTAGTGAGCAGCCCGACATGATAAGACATAAATGCCCTTCAATGATATGATCGTTAGGTGGGTAGATATTTTGGGACAGCTGGTGCGTAGCACAGCAGCGGTCGGATATTTGAGGTTCAATTTCCTCAGGGGTATCATGTTCCTCACTGTGTAGGCAATTCGCACTGGCGAATTCCTAACTCCTCAGTCAGGACAAGTTCCTTAGAGACCAGAAGTTCTTCGTCTCTGTCACTGAAGAAATTGACTGAACTGATATGAGATTTCCAATGGCTTCACTCGAAAGGATTGGGTAGGTGTAGGATTTGAGTTGAGCATCACTTGGAAAATGTTTCCTTAGTATTGCCTCGACCCCCTTTAACAGTACGTTGTTTCCTATGATTCAAGAAAGAGAAAATGAAACTACGAAAACAAAAGTCTTCATGCTTCATAATCCTCGCATGAATATCCAAATCTTCAAGGTCACACCAATTTCTTCACTTTTAAAGTCTTCAGGAGAACCAAAGTCTTCAGCTGAAGACATACATTTTTAGAGGTCAACTTTCGTCGTAAATATCAAACTCCTCATCGACTTATAGATCCTGTGTACACTCACACACATATTAGTCACTTAACCTATAAGTCTTCAATACACCAAAATCACTAAGGGGCACTAGATGCACTTACAGGCACGGCCACCGAGGCCTCCTTTGGATATGGATAGGAAAAGTCATGGGAATAAGAAAGTCATAGGAAATGAGATGGCATTTATCTGAAATCCTATGAATAGGAATAGAAAAGAAGATTCCCTTTGGTTCACATCATAGGATTTTGTTTCATTGGGTCTAGGCTAACGTTTATTTTTCTATGAAATGTGGACGATAGGAAGAATTGCTCCATAGAAATAAGATTCTATTCCTATAAACAAAGGGATCTAAGGGCAACTCCAATGGGGCAACCCAAACGGGCGCGCGCTTTGTCCGCTCTTTGTCTGTTTGGGTCGGCCGCTGGCTCCACGTCCGCCCTGTTATCTTTCTGGGTTGGTCGTGCGCCCAACGCGGGCGACCCATTTAATGTCCGCACATTTAGATTAAAAAGAGGCCCGACCATAGATCATGCCAACACCCAAGAGTTCATGCCGACACCATGCCAGCGGCCGTCATACATTGCCAGCTGATGACCCACAAGTATAGGGTATCTATAGTAGTCCTTCCGATAAGTAAGAGTGTCGAACCCAACGAGGAGCAGAAGGAAATGATAAGCGGTTTTTAGCAAGGTATTATATGCAAGCACTGAAATTGTAGGTAACAGATAGTTTTGTGATAAGATAATTTGTAACGAGCAACAAGTAACAAAAGTAAATAAAGTGTAGCAAGGTGGCCCAATCCTTTTTGTAGCAAAGGACAAGCCTGGACAAACTCATATAGGAGAAGATGGGCATCGAGAGCCACCAGGGGGCCCACGAGGTAGGGTGGGCCACCTTGCTGCACCTTATTTACTTTTGTTACTTGTTGCTCGTTACAATTTACCTTATCACAAAACTATCTGTTACCACTTATTTCAGTACTTGCAGAGAATACCTTGCTGAAAACCGTTTAGCATTTCCTTCTGCTCCTCGTTGGGTTCGACACTCTTACTTATCGAAAGGACTGCGATAGATCCCCAATACTTGTGGGTCATCAAGACACTTTTCTGGCGCCATTTCCGGGGAGTGTAGCGCCTTTGGTAAGTGGAATTTGGTAAGGAAAAATTTATATAGTGTGCTGAAATTTTCTGTCACTTGTTACTATGGTAAGTGATTCTCTGAGGGGCTTGTTCAGGGTATCTTCACCCCATCCAGTAGAGCAAAGAGTGGCTCCTCAACCTACTGAACCTATTGAAAATGAAACTCCTTTTGAATTTCCTTCGGGTATTATGGAAAAACTGCTGGCTAATACTTTTACAGGAGATGGAACAAAGCATCCTAACGAGCATCTACGCTATGTGGATGATATTTGTGGATTATTTAAGCTTGCAGGTATACCCGATGATGTTGTTAAGAAGAAGGCTTTCCCTTTATCTTTGGAGGGAGACGCATTGACATGGTATAGGCTATGTGATGATACGAGATCATGGAACTATAAAAGAGTGATATTGGAATTTCATCAAAAGTATTACCCTATGCATCTTGTTCATCGTGATCGTAATTTTATATATAATTTTTAGCCTCGCGAAGGAGAAAGCATAGCTCAAGCTTGGGGGAGGCTTAAATCAATGTTATATTCATGCCCCAATCATGAGCTTCCAAGAGAAATAATTATGCAAAGTTTTTATGCTCGGCTTTCTCATAATAATCAAACCATGCTCGATACTTCTTGTGCTGGCTCTTTTATGATGAAGACTATTGAATTCAGATGGAATTTATTGGATAGAATTAAACGCAACTCTGAAGATTGGGACCTCGACGAAGGTAAGGAGTCAGGTATGACACCTAAGTTTGATTGTGTTAAATCTTTTATGGATACCGATATTTTCCGTAAGTTTAGCACTAAATATGGACTTGACTCTGAGACAGTAGCTTCTTTCTGTGAATCTTTTGCTACTTATGTTGATCTCCCCAAGGAGAAGTGGTTTAAATATCATCCTCCCATAGAAGTAAAAGTAGCTGCACCTATTAAAGTTGAAGAAAAGACTGTCACTTATAATGATCCTATTGTTCCCACCTCTTATGTTGAGAAACCACCTTTCCCTGTTAGAGTAAAGGATCATGCTAAAGCTTCAACTGTTGTTCGTAAAAGCAATATTAGAACTTATACACCTCCTGAGCAAGTCAAAGTAGAACCTAATATTGTTATTGTTAAAGATCTCTTGTCTGATAATATTGATGGGCATGTCATTCTATTCTCTGGTGAAACTGCTAGAATTGCTAAACCCTGTGATAGAGATAAACATAGACCTGTTGTAGGTGTGCCTGTTATTTCTGTTAAAATAGGAGATCATTGTTATCATGGTTTATGTGATATGGGTGCTAGTGCTAGTGTTATACCTATTACCTTGTATGAAGAAATTAAGCATGAAATTTCACCCGCTGAGATAGAAGATATTGATGTTACAATTAAACTTGCCAATAGAGATACCATATCGCCAGTGGGAATTGTTAGAGATGTTGAAGTCTTGTGTGGAAAAACCAAATATCCCGCTGATTTCCTTGTTCTTGGATCTCCACAAGATAGCTTTTGTCCCATTATTTTTGGTAGACCCTTCTTGAATAATGTTAATGCTACGATAGACTGCAAAAAGAATGTTGTTACTGTTGGCTTGGATGATATGGTTCATGACTTTAATTTCTCTAAATTTAGTAAACAACATCATGAGGAAGAATTGCCTAGTAAGGATGAAATTATTGGTCTTGCTTCTATTGCCGTACCTCCTAGTGATCCTTTAGAACATTATTTATTAGACCATGAAAATGATATGTTCATGAATGAAAGAAGGGAAATAGATGAAGTATTCTTTAAACAAGAACCTATTCTGAAACACAATTTGCCTGTTGAAATCCTAGGGGATCCTCCTCCACCCAAGGGTGATCCCGTATTTGAGCTTAAACCATTGCCTGATAATCTTAAATATGCTTATCTCGATGAAAAGAAAATATATCCTGTTATTATTAGTGCTAACCTTTCAGAGCATGAAGAAGAAAGATTATTAAAAACTCTGAAGAAGCATCGTGCCGCTATTGGATATACTCTGGATGATCTTAAGGGCATTAGTCCCACTCTATGTCAGCATAAAATAAATTTGGGAGCGGATGCCAAACCAGTTCGTGATCCTCAACGACGTTTGAATCCTAAAATGAAAGAAGTGGTAAGAAAAGAAATACTCAAGCTTCTAGAGGCAGGTATAATTTATCCCGTTGCTGATAGTCAGTGGATAAGTCCTGTCCATTGTGTCCCTAAGAAGGGAGGTATTACTGTTGTCCCTAATGATAAAGATGAATTGATTCCGTAAAGAATTATTACAGGTTATAGGATGGTAATTGATTTCCACAAATTAAATAAAGCTACTAAGAAAGATCATTACCCCTTACCTTTTATTGATCAAATGCTAGAAAGATTATGCAAACATACACATTATTGCTTTCTAGATGGTTATTTTGGTTTCTCTCAAATACCTATGTCGGCTAAAGATAAATCAAAGACTACTTTTACATGCCCTTTTGGTACTTTTTCTTATAGACGTATGCCTTTTGGTTTATGTAATGCACCCGCTACCTTTCAAAGATGCATGATGGATATATTCTCTGATTTTTGTGAAAAGATTTGTGAGGTTTTCATGGACGACTTTTCCGTCTATGGTTCCTCTTTTGACGATTGCTTGAGCAATCTTGATCGAGTTTTGCAGAGATGTGAAGAAACTAATATTGTCTTGAATTGGGAAAACTGCCACTTTATGGTTAATGAAGGTATTGTCTTGGGGCACAAAGTTTCTGAAAGAGGTATTGAAGTTGATAAAGCCAAGGTTGATGCTATTGAACAGATGCCATGTCCCAAGGACATCAAAGGTATAAGAAGTTTCCTTGGTCACGCCGGATTTTATAGGAGGTTCATTAAGGACTTCTCAAAAATTTCTCAGCCTCTGACTAATTTATTACAAAAATATGTACCATTTGTCTTTGATGATGACTGTGTAGAAGCATTTGAAATACTTAAGAAAGCATTAGTCTCTGCACCTGTTGTTCAGCCACCTGATTGGAATTTACCCTTTGAAATTCTGTGTGATGCTAGTGATTATGCTGTAAGTGTTGTTCTAGGGCAAAGAGTTGATAAGAAATTAAATGTTATCCATTATGCTAGTAAGACTCTAAACAATGCTCAAAGAAATTATGCTACTACCAAAAAGGAACTTTTAGCAGTTGTATTTGCTTGTGATAAATTCAGACCCTATATAGTTGATTCTAAAGTAACTATTCACACATATCATGCTGCTATTAAATATCTTATGGAAAAGAAAGATGCTAAACCTAGACTTATTAGATGGGTTCTCTTGCTGCAAGAATTTGATTTGCATATTGTTGATAGAAAAGGAGCTGAGAACCCCGTTGCAGACAACTTATCTAGGTTAGAGAATGTTCTTGATGACCCACTACCTATTGATGATAGCTTTCCTGATGAACAATTAAATGTCATAAGCACTTCTCGTAGCACTCCATGGTATGCTGATTATGCTAATTATATTGTTGCTAAATTTATACCACCTAGCTTCACATACCAACAAAAGAAAAAGTTCTTTTATGATTTGAGACATTACTTTTGGGATGATCCACATCTTTATAAATAAGGGGTAGATGGTGTTATTAGACGTTGTGTACCTGAGCATGAACAGGAACAGATCCTACGCAAGTGTCACTCCAAAGCTTATGGAGGACACCACGCTGGAGATAGAACTGCACATAAGGTATTGCAATCTGGTTTTTATTGGCCTACTCTCTTCAAGGATGCCCGTAAGTTTGTTTTGTCTTGTGATGAATGCTAAAGAATTGGTAATATTAGTAGACGTCAAGAAATGCTATGAATTATTCACTTGTTATTGAACCATTTGATGTTTGGGGCTTTGATTATATGGGACCTTTTCCTGCCTCTAATGGATATACACATATTTTAGTTGCTGTTGATTACGTTACTAAGTGGGTAGAAGCTATTCCAACTAGTAGTGCTGATCATAACACTTCTATTAAAATGCTTAAGGAAGTTATTTTTCTGAGGTTTGGAGTCCCTAGATATTTAATGACCGATGGTGGTTCACACTTTATTCATGGTGCTTTCCGTAAAATGCTTGCTAAATATGACGTTAATCATAGAATTGCATCTCCATATCACCCGCAGTCTAGTGGTCAAGTAGAATTGAGTAATAGAGAGCTCAAATTAATTTTACAAAAGACTATTAATAGGTCTAGAAAGAATTGGTCCAAGAAACTTGATGATGCATTATGGGCCTATAGAACTGCATATAAGAATCCTATGGGTATGTCTCCGTATAAAATGGTTTATGGAAAAGCATGTCACTTACCTCTCGAACTAGAACATAAGGCATATTGGGCTATTAAAGAGCTCAACTATGATTTCAAACTTGCCGGTGAGAAGAGGTTATTTGATATTAGCTCACTTGATGAATGGAGAACCCAAGCCTATGAAAATGCCAAGTTATTTAAAGAAAAAGTTAAAAGATGGCATGACAAAAGGATACAAAAGCGTGAGTTTAATGTAGGTGATTATGTATTGTTATACAACTCTCGTTTAAGATTTTTTGCAGGAAAACTTCTCTCTAAATGGGAAGGTCCCTACGTTATCGAGGAGGTCTACTGTTCCGGTGCCATAAAAATCAACAACTTCGAAGGCACAAATCCGAAGGTGGTAAACGGTCAAAGAATCAAACACTATATCTCAGGTAATCCTATAAATGTTGAAACTAATATTATTGAAACCGTAACCCCGGAGGAATACATAAGGGACACTTTCCAGAACGTCCCAGACTCCGAAAAGGAATAGTTATGTGTTACGGTAAGTAAACCGACTCCAAAACAAATTCTAAGGCAATATTTCTCCGTTTTGGAATATTTAGAAAAATAGAAAAATAAGTAGCAGTCCGGGGAGGACACAAGGCCTCCACGAGGGTGGAGGGCGCGCCCTACCCCCCTGGGCGCGCCCCCCCCTACCTCGTGAGCACCTCGTGTGCCCTCCGGACTTTGTTTTCTTGCACGATACGTATTTTGGTCGGTAAAAAATCATTATATATTCTCCCGAAGGTTTTGACTCATGTATCACGCAAATATCCTCTGTTTTTGTTTCAAGCTGTCCTACTGCAGGATAGATCAACATGTCGTATCAAGATTCAGAGAAGGGCAAGCCCGCATCATCGACAACAACTCCACCTTCTTCACCAACAACAAAGGATACATCATCATATGGGTATGGGCACTCCCCTTGGCAACTGCCAAGCTTGGGGGAGGTGCCCCGGTATCGTATCACATCACAACTCTTATCTTTACCGCTTTTCTTAGTTCGATCCTATTAGTAGTATCTTGATTTAGTAGAATAAAAGTCATGGCATGATCTAGTTTTGAAGTTTTGCTTTATGATCCCTCTATGCAATCGAGTCCGTGAGCTATATTTATATAATAAAGATTAGTGTTGAGTCAAGGGCTTGATTACTTTGCCATGATCTTGGGTGAACAAAGAAAAGAATAAAAAGAAACAAAGAGTTCATATTGATCTTATTGAGAGTAATGACTTCACATAAAAAGAGTATGATGATTAAAAGTTGTTGGGAGTTGGCAAATATAGCTTTGGTCATCGTTGCAATTAATAGGAAGTAATAAGGAGAGAGAGGTTTCACATATAGATATATTATCATTGACATCTTTTATGATTGGGAGCACTCATTAAAATATGACATGCTAAAGAGTTGATGTTGGACAAGGAAAACAACGTAATGAGTTATGTTTTCTTGTATCTGAGATAAAGTATGTTGTCATGGTTCCTCTAACATGTTGAGCTTGCCTTTCCCCCTCATGCTAGCCAAATTCTCAGCACCAAGTAGAGATACTACTTGTGCTTCCAAATACCCTTAAACCAGTTTAGCCATGAGAGTCCACCATATCTACCTATGGATTGAGTAAGATCCTTCAAGTAAGTTGTCATCGGTGCAAGCAATAAAAATTGCTCTTTAAATATGCATGACTTATTAATGCAGAGAAATAAGCTTTGTACGAACTTGTTGTGGACGCAATAAAAGTGACGGACTGCATAATAAAGGTTCACATACAAGGGGCAATATAAAGTGACGTTCTTTTGCATTAAGATTTTGTGCATCCAACCATAAAAGCGCATGGCAACCTCTGCTTCCCTCTGCGAAGGGCCTATCTTTTATTATTATCCTCTACCTTATGCAAGAGTCACGGTGATCTTCACCTTTCTTTTTTCATTTTATCCTTTGGCAAGCCCAGCATGTTGGAAAGAACATGATATATATATATATATATATATATATATATATATATATATATATATATATATATATATATATATATATATATATATATATATATATATCTAATTGGATGTAGGGGAGCATGAATTATTATTGTTGACATTACCCTTGAGGTAAAAGGTTGTGGGGCAAAACTATAAGCCCCTATCTTTCTCTGTGTCCGATTAAAACTCCGTAACCACAAGTATTGCATGAGTGCTAGCAATTATGAAGGACTAAGTGATAGTTGAGTATTTGGACTTGCTTTTAAGCTCTAACATAGACTCTTTCCGATGTTATGATAAATTGCAATTGCTTCAATGACTGAGGTATAATTTGTTGGTGCCCAATAAGGTTTCTGATTCATACTTTTGCATTGTGAAAAGATCATCACTTGAACATAAGTAATCATATGACAAATCTATATATGTTGCTGTTATGAGAATAATCATGATGCCTTCATGTCCGTATTTTATTTTTATCGATGCCTCTACCTCTAAACATGAGGACATATTTATTGTTATCGGCTTTTCGCTTGAGGACAAGCAAGGTCTAAGCTTGGGGGAGTTGATACGTCCATTTGCATCATGCTTTTATATCGATATTTATCGCATTATGGGCTGTTCTTTCACGTTATGTCACAATACTTATGGCTATTCTCTCTTATTTTACAAGGTTTACCATGAAGAGGGGGAATGCCGGCAGCTGGAATTCTGGCTGGAGGAGTAAATATTGGAGACCTATTCTGTGCAACTCCAAAAGTCCTGAAACTCCACGGAATATCTTAAAATAAATAAAGAAAAATCGTCGCCAAAGATGAAGGCCAGGGGGCCCACACCCTGCTCACGAGGGTGGGGGGCGCGCCCCTCCCCATTGGGCGCGCCCCCCTACCTCGTGGGCCCCCTGGTGGCTCTCTGATGCCCATCTTCTCCTATATGAGCTCTTTCGATGAGAAAAAAATCATAAGCAACCATTCGGGACGAGACTCCGCCGCCACGAGGCGAAACCTTGGCGGAACCAATCTAGGGCTCCGGCAGAGCTGTTCTGCCGGGGACACTTCCCTCCGGGAGGGGAAATCATCGCCATCGTCATCACCAACGCTCCTCTCATCGGGAGAGGGAAATCTCCATCAACATCTTCACCAGCACCATCTCATCTCCAAACCCTAGCTCATCTCTTGTATCCAATTCTTGTCTCCAAGTCCGGGATTGGTGCTAGTAGGTTGCTAGTACTGTTGATTACTCCTTGTAGTTGATGCTAGTTGGTTTATTTGGTGGAAGATCATATATTCAGATCCTTTATGCATATTATTACCCCTCTGATTATGAACATGAATATGCTTTGTGAGTAGTTACGTTTGTTCCTGAGGACACGGGAGAAGTCTTGCTATTAGTAGTCATGTGAATTTGGTATTCGTTCGATATTTTGATGAGATGTATGTTGTCTAGCCTCTAGTGGTGTTATGTGAATGTCGACTACATAACACTTCACCATTATTTGGGCCTAGAGGAAGGCATTGGGAAGTAATAAGTAGATGACGGGTTGCTAGAGTGACAGAAGCTTAAACCCTAGTTTATGTGTTGCTTCGTAAGGGGCTGATTTGGATCCATATGTTTCATGCTATGGTTAGGTTTACCTTAATACTTTTGTTGTAGTTGCGGATGCTTGCAATAGAGGTTAATCATAAGTGGGATGCTTGTTCAAGTAAGAACAGCACCCAAGCACCGGTCCACCCACATATCAAATTATCAAAGTACCGAACGTGAATCATATGAGCGTGATGAAAACTAGCTTGATGATATTCCCATGTGTCCTCGGGAGCGCTTTTCCTATTATAAGAGTTTGTTCCGACTTGTCCTTTGCTACAAAAAGGATTGGGCCACCTTGCTGCACCTTATTTACTTTTGTTGCTTGTTGCTCATTACAATTTACCTTATCACAAAACTATCTGTTACCACTTATTTCAGTACTTGCAGAGAATACCTTGCTAAAAACCGATTATCATTTCCTTATCACAAAACTATCTGTTACCACTTATTTCAGTACTTGCAGAGAATACCTTGCTGAAAACCGCTTATCATTTCCTTCTGCTCCTCGTTGGGTTCGACACTCTTACTTATCGAAAGGACTACGATAGATCCCCTATACTTGTGGGTCATCACCCATCATCTACTATTACTTCCCAATGCCTTCCTCTAGGCCCAAATAATGGTGAAGTGTCATGTAGTCGACATTCACATAACACCACTGGAGGAGAGACAACATACATCTCATCAAAATATCAAACGAATACCAAATTCACATGACTACTAATAGCAAGACTTCTCCCATGTCCTCAGGAACAAACGTAACTACTCACAAAGCATATTCATGTTCATAATCAGAGGAGTATTAATATGCATATAGGATCTGAACATATGATCTTCCACCAAATAAACCAACTAGCATCAACTACAAGGAGTAATCAACACTACTAGCAACCTACAGGTACCAATCCCTGACTTAGAGACAAGAATTGGATACAAGAGATCATATAGCAGAAGATGGGCATCGGAGGGCCACCAGGGGGCCCACGAGGCAGGGGGCGCGCCCCCCACCCTCGTGTCCAGGGTGTGGGCCCCCTCTGGTATTTCTTCCGCTCAATATTTTTTATTATTTCCAAAAATAACTTCCGTGAAGTTTCAGGACTTTTGGAGTTGTGCAGAATAGGTCTCTAATATTTGCTCCTTTTCTAGCCTAGAATTCCAGCTGCCGGCATTCTCCCTCTTTATGTAAACCTTGTAAAATAAGAGAGAATAGGCATAAGTATTGTGACATAATGTGTAATAACAGCCCATAATGCAATAAATATCGATATAAAAGCATGATGCAAAATGGACGTATCAACTCCCCCAAGCTTAGACCTCGCTTGTCCTCAAGCGGAAGCCGATAACGATAAATATGTCCACATGTTTAGAGATAGAGGTGTCGATAAAATGAAATACGGACATGAGGGCATCATGATCATTCTTATAACAGCAACATATATGGATATTGTCATATGATTTCTTATGCTCAAGTAATAATCTATTCACAATGTCAAGTATGAATTAGAAACTTCATTGAGAACTAACAAACTATAGTCTCAGTCATTGAGGCAATTGCAATTTATCATAACATCGGAAAGAGACTATGTAAGAACTTTTCAGCAAGTCCACATACTCAACTATCATTTATTCTTTCACAATTGCTAACACTCATGCAATACTTATGGTTACGGAGTTTTAATCGGACACAGAGAAAGATAGGGGCTTATAGTTTCGCCTCCCAACCTTTTACCTCAAGGGTAATGTCAACAATAATAGTTCATGCTAACTTACATCCAATTGGATATATATATATCAGGATCTTTCCAACACACTGTGCTTGCCAAAGGATAAAATGTAAAAAGGAAAGGTGAAGATCACCATGACTCTTGCATAAGGGTAAGAGGTAAAAGTAAAAGATAGGCCCTTCGCAGAGGGAAGCAGAGGTTGCCATGCGCTTTTAGGATTGGATGCACAAAATCTTAATGCGAAAGAACGTCACTTTATATTGCCACTTATGATATGGACCTTTATTATGCAGTCCGTCACTTTTATTTCTTCCACATCACAAGATCGTATAAAGCTTATTTCCTCCACACTAATAAGTCATACATATTTAGAGAGCAATTTTTATTGCTTGCACTGGTGACAACTTACTTGAAGGATCTTACTCAATCCATGGGTAGATATGGTGGACTCTCATGGCAAAACTGGGTTTAAGGGTATTTGGAAGCACAAGTAGTATCTCTACTTGGTGCAAAGAATTGGCTAGCATGAGGGAGAAAGGCAAGCTCAACATGTTGGACGATCCATGACAATATACTTTATCTCAGATATAAGAAAACATAACCCATTACATTGTCTTCCTTGTCCAACATCAACTCTTTAGCATGTCATATTTTAATGAGTGCTCACAATCATAAAAGATGTCCAAGATAGTATATTTATATGTGAAACCTCTCTTTCTTTATTACTTCCTATTAATTGCAACGATGACCAAAGCTATGTTTGTCAACTCTCAACAACTTTTAATCATCATACTCTTCCTATGTGAAGTCTTTACTCTCCATAAGATCAATATGATCTCTTTATTTCCTTTTATTCTTTCCTTTTCTTTTATTCCTTCAAGATCAAAATAATCAAGCCCTTGACTCAACACTAATCTTTATTATATAGCTCACAGACTCGATTACATAAAGGGATCATAAAGCAGAACTCAAAACTAAATCATACTAAAATTTTATTCTACTAGATCAAGATATTATTAAAAGGATCGAACTAAGAAAAAGGGTAAAGATAGGAGTGTGATGGTGATATGATACCGGGGCACCTCCCCCAAGCTTGGCAGTTGCCAAGGGGAGTGCTCATACCAGGTACTTAGTTTTCCTTTTTCGGAGGAGGTGATAGTTGTTGATGACTTCCAAGGCATAGGCTCACCATCATAGAAGGATGACCGAGTCTCCGGGATCCTTAAATCTGCAGCCAAACTCATCCTCTTGAATCTATATTCGTACTCACAGTTTTGGTTTTGCAAGTCATAGATTTGGGCTTGGAGGTGCTCGATTTTCTCATGGAGCTTGAATATGGCCTCCCCAATGTCCTTGGCATCCAGCTTGTGGTTGTTGGTGAACTCCGTGATCATTATGTGATTGGAGTCAAGTCCACGCTCCACCATCTCCTGGCACTTGAAAACTTGTTGCTCCATTGCCTCGAGCCTTGTCTCCATGCTTCCGGTCCTCCTTGGTCCCTCAACATCGCGGATGTGCAGCACCCCCTCATGCATCTCAATGGTTTGAGGGTGTTGCAGCACCTCCGCGAGGTAGGGGTTGATGACCTCCTCGAAGAACTTATCCTTGGGGGCACTTGGAGACGTCATGATGATCTAGGTCTATCAGAAAAACAGCTCGAAACAAGAACAGAGGACAATTGCGTGATACAGGAGTCAAAACCTTCGGGAGTTTATATAATGAATTTTTACAGACCAAAATACGTATCGTGCAAGAAAATGGAGTTCGTAGAGCGCACGAGGTGCCCACGAGGCAGGGGGCGCGCCCAGGGGGGTAGGGCGCGCCCTCCACCCTCGTGGAGGCCTCGTGTCCTTCCCGGACTGCTTCTTATTTTTCTATTTTTCTAAACATTCCAAAACGGAGAAAAATTGCCATTAGAACTGTTTTGGAGTCGGTTTACTTACCGACCACATACCTATTCCTTTTCGGAGTCTGGAACATTCTGGAAGGTGTTTTTTATGTATTCCTCTCGGGTTACGGTTTCAATAACATTGGATTCAACATTTATAGGATTACCTGAGATATAATGTTTGATTCTTTAACCGTTCACCACCTTTGGATTTGTGCCTTTGAAATTGTTGATTTTTATGGCACCGGAATGATAGACCTCCTCGATAACGTAAGGACCTTCCCATTTAGAGAGAAGTTTTCCTGCAAAAAATCTTAAACGAGAATTGTACAGTAATACATAATCACCTACATTAAACTCACGCTTTTGTATTCTTTTATCATGCCATCTTTTAACTTTTTCTTTAAACAGTTTGGCATTCTCATTGGCTTGGGTTCTCCATTCATCAAGTGAGCTCTTTAATGGCCCAATATGCCTTATGTTCCAGTTCGAGAGGTAAGTGACATGCTTTTCCATAAACCATTTTATACGGAGACATACCCATAGGGTTTTTATATGCAGTTCTATAAGCCCATAATTGGGTGATAAGGAGATGCAATTCTATGATTAACATCATACTTAGCAAGCATTTTACGGAAGGCACCATGAATAAAATGTGAACCACCATCAGTCATTAAATATCTAGGGACTCCAAACCTCGGAAAAATAACTTCTTTAAGCATCTTAATAGAGGTGTTATGATCAGCACTACTAGTTGGAATAGCTTCTACCCACTTAGTAACGTAATCAACAACAACTAAAATATGTGTATATCCATTAGAGGCAGGAAACGGTCCCATATAATCAAAGCCCCAAACATTAAATGGTTCAATAACAAGTGAATAATTCATGGGCATTTCTTGATGTCTACTAATATTACCAATTCTTTGACATTCATCACAAGATAAGACAAACTTACGAGCATCCTTGAAGAGAGTAGGCCAATAAAAACCGGATTGCAATACCTTATGCCGAGTTCTATCTCCAGCGTGGTGTCCTCCATAAGCCTCGGAGTGACACTTACGTAGGATATGTTCCTGTTCATGCTCAGGTACACAATGCCTAATAACACCATCTACTCCTTCTTTATAAAGATGTGGGTCATCCCTAAAGTAATGTCTCTTTCTTTTGCTGCTATGTGAAACTAGGTGGTATAAATTTAGCAACAATGTAATTAGCATAATCAGCATACCATGGAGTAGTACGAGAAGCATTTATGACATTTAATTGTTCATCAGGAAAGCTATCATCAATAGGTAGTGGGTCATCAAGAACATTTTCTAACCTAGACAAGTTATCTGCAACGGGGTTCTCAGCTCCCTTTCTATCAATAATATGCAAGTCAAATTCTTGTAGCAAGAGAACCCATCTAATAAGTCTAGGTTTAGCATCTTTCTTTTCCATAAGATATTTAATAGCAGCATGATCCGTGTGAGTAGTTACTTTAGAATCAACAATATAAGGTCTGAACTTATCACAAGCAAATACAACTGCTAAGAATTCTTTTTCAGTAGTGGCATAATTTCTCTGGGCATTGTCTAGAGTTTTACTAGCATATTGAATGACATTTAATTTCTTATCAACTCTTTGCCCTAGAACAGCACCTACAGCATACTCACTAGCATCACAGATAATATCAAAGGGTAAATTCCAATCAGGTGGTTGAACAATAGGTGCAGAAATCAATGCTTTCTTCAGTATTTCAAATGCTTCTACACAATCATCATCAAAGACAAATGGTATATCTTTTTTATAATAGATTAGTCAGAGGCCGAGAAATTTTTGAGAAGTCCTTAATGAACCTCCTATAAAACTGGCATGACCGAGGAAACTTCTTATACCTTTGATGTCCTTGGGACATGGCATCTTTTCAATAGCATCAACATTGGCTTTATCAACTTCAATACCTCTTTCAGAAATTTTATGCCCCAAGACAATACCTTCAATAACCATAAAGTGGCACTTCTCCCAATTCAAGACAAGATTAGTTTCTTCACATCTCTGCAAAACTTGATCAAGGTTGCTCAAGCAGTCATCAAAAGAGGATCCATAGACAGAGAAATCATCCATGAAAACCTCAAAAATCTTTTCAGAAAAATCAGAGAATATAGCCATCATGCATCTTTGAAAGGTAGCAGGTGCATTACATAAACCAAAAGGCATACGTCTATAAGCAAAATTACCGAAAGGGCAAGTAAAAGTGGTCTTTGCTTGATCATCAGCTGACACAGGTATTTGAGAGAAACTAGAATAACCATCTAGAAAGCAAAAATGTGTATGTTTGGATAACCGTTCTAGCATTTGATCAATAAAAGGTAAGGGGTAATGATCTTTTTTAGTAGCTTTATTTAATTTGCAGAAATCAATTACCATCCTATAACCTGTAATAATTCTTTGCAGAATCAATTCATCTTTATCATTAGGAATGACAGTAATACCTCCCTTCTTAGGGACACAATGGACAGGGCTTACCCACTGACTATCAGCAACGGGATAGATTATACCTGCCTCAAGGAGCTTTAATATTTCCTTTCTTACCACTTCTTTCATCTTAGGATTCAGCCGTCGTTGGTGATCAATAACTGGTTTGGCATCTTTCTCCAAATTTATTTTGTGTTGGCATAGAGTGGGACTAATGCCCTTAAGATCATCAAGAGTATATCCAATAGCAGCACGGTGCTTCTTTAGAGTTTTCAATAATTTTTGTTCCTCCTTCTCTGAAAGGTTAGCACTAATAATAACAGGATATATCTTCTTTTCATCAAGATAAACATATTTAAGAGTATCAGGTAATGGTTTAAGCTCAAACACAGGATCACCCTTGGGTGGAGGAGGATCCCCTAAGATTTCAATAGGCAAGTTATGTTTCATAATAGGTCCATGTTTAAAGAACACTTCATCTATTTCCCTTCTTTCATTCATAAACATATCATTTTCATGGTCTAGCAAATATTGTTCTAAAGGATCAGTAGGAGGCACGGCAATAGAAGCAAGACCAATAATTTCATCTTTACTAGGTAATTCCTCTTCACGGTGTTGTCTACGAAATTTAGAAAAGTTAAACTCATGAGACATATCACATAGACCAATGATAACAACATCCTTTTTGCAGTCTATCTTGGCATTAACTGTGTTTAAGAAGGGTCTACCAAATATAATGGGACAAAAGCTATCTTGTGGGGAATCAAGAACAAGAAAATCAGCAGGATATTTAGTTTTCCCACACAAGACTTCAATGTCTCTAACAATTCCAATTGGTGATATAGTATCTCTATTGACAAGCTTAATGGTAACATCAATTTCCTCTAACTCAGCGGATGCAATATCATGCATAATTTCTTTGTATAAGTCAATAGGTATTGCACTAGCACTAGCACCCATGTCACATAAGCCATGATAACAATGATCTCCTATTTTAACACAAATAACAGGCATGCCTACCATAGGTCTATGTTTATCTTTAGCACAAGGTTTAGCAATTCTAGCAGTCTCATTGCAGAAGTAAATAACATGCCCATCAATTTTATCGGCCAAGAGATCTTTAACAATAGCAATATTAGGTTCAACTTTAACTTGCTCAGGAGGTGTATAAGTTCTAATATTGCTCTTACGAACCACAGTTGAAGCTTTAGCATGATCCTTTATTCTAACAGGGAAAGGTGGTTTCTCAAGATAAGCAGTAGGAACAGTAGGATCATTATAAGTGATAGTCTTTTCTTCAACTTTAATAGGAGCAACTACTTTTAATTCTCTGGGAGGATGATATTTAAACCACTTCTGCTTAGGGAGATCAACGTGAGCAGCAAAAGATTCACAACAAGAAGCTACTATCTCAGAGTCAAGTCCATATTTAGTGCTAAATTTACGGAAAACATCGGTATCCATAAAAGATTTAACACAATCAAACTTAGGTGTTATACCTGACTCCTTACCTTCGTCGAGGTCCCAATCTTCAGAGTTGCGTTTAATTCTTTCCAATAAATCCCATTTGAATTCAATAGTCTTCATCATAAAAGAACCAGTATAAGAAGTATCGAGCATAGTGGGATTGTTGTCAGAAAGCCGAGCATAAAATTTTTGAATAATCATTTCTCTTGAGAGCTCATGATTGGGGCATGAATATAACATTGACTTAAGCCTCCCCCAAGCTTGAGCGATGCCTTCTCCTTCGAGAGGCCAAAAATTATATACATAATTACGATCACGATGAACAAGATGCATAGGATAAAACTTCTGATGAAATTCCAATTTCAATCGCTTGTAGTTCCATGATCCCATATCATCACATAGCCTATACCATGTTAATGAATCTCCCTTCAAAGATAAAGGGAAGACCTTCTTCTTGATAACATCATCAGGCATACCTGCAAGCTTAAATAATCCACAAACTTCATCCACATATATTAGGTGCTTATCAAGATGTACTATTCCATCTCCTGCAAAAGGAATAGCTAGCAGTTTCTCTATCATACCCGAAGGAATTTCAAAGTAGACACTTTCATTTTTATTAGGTTCAGTAGGTTGAGGAGCAACTCTTTGCTCTACTGGTCGGGGTGAAGATACCCCAAACAAGCCCCTCAGAGGCTTACTTTCCATAGTAACAAGTGACAGTAAATTTCAGCACACTATATAAATTTTTCCTTACCAAATTCCACCTACCAAAGGCGCTTCACTCCCCGGCGACGGCGCTAGAAAAGAGTCTTGATGACCCACAAGTATAGGGGATCTATCGTAGTCCTTTCGATAAGTAAGAGTGTCGAACCCAACGAGGAGCAGAAGGAAATGATAAGCGGTTTTCAGCAAGGTATTCTCTGCAAGCACTGAAATTATAGGTAACAGATAGTTTTGTGATAAGATAATTTGTAACGAGCAACAAGTAACAAAAGTAAATAAAGTGCAGAAAGGTGACCCAATCCTTTTTGTAGCAAAGGACAAGCCTGGACAAACTCTTATATAGAGAAAAGCGCTCCCGAGGACACATGGGAATTATCGTCAAGCTAGTTTTTGTCACGTTCATATGATTCGCGTTCGGTACTTTGATAATTTGATATGTGGGTGGACCGGTGCTTGGGTGCTATCCTTACTTGGACAAGCATCCCACTTATGATTAACTCCTATTGCAAGCATCCGCAACTACAAAAGAAGTATTAAGGTAAACCTAACCATAGCATGAAACATATGGATCCAAATCAGCCCCTTACGAAGCGACGCATAAACTAGGGTTTAAGCTTCTGTCACTCTAGCAACCCATAATCTACTTATTACTTCCCAATGCCTTTCTCTAGGCCCAAATAATGGTGAAGTTTCATGTAGTCGACGTTCACATAACACCACTAGAAGAGAGACAACATACATCTCATCAAAATATCGAACGATACCAAATTCGCATGACTACTAATAGCAAGACTTCTCCCATGTCCTCAGGAACAAACGTAACTACTCACAAAGCATATTCATGTTCATAATCAGAGGAGTATTAATATGCATATAGGATATGAACATATGATCTTCCACCAAATAAACCAACTAGCATCAACTACAAGGAGTAATCAACACTACTAGCAACCTACAGGTACCAATCCCGGACTTAGAGACAAGAATTGGATATAAGAGATGAACTAGGGTTTGAGAGGAGATGGTGCTGGTGAAGATATTGATGGAGATTGGCCCCCTCCCGATGAGAGGAGCGTTGGTGATGACGATGGCGACGATTTCCCCCTCCCGGAGGGAAGTATCCCGGGCAGAACAGCTCCGCCAGAGCCCTAGATTGGTTCCGCCAAGTTTCCGCCTCGTGGCAGCGGAGTCTCGTCCCGAAAGCTTGCTTATGATTTTTCTTCGGACGAAAGACTTCATATAGCAGAAGATGGGCATCGGAGGGCCATCAGGGGGCCCACGAGGCAGGGGGCGCGCCCAGGGGGGTAGGGCACGCCCCCCACCCTCGTGGCCAGGGTGTGGGCCCTCTCTGGTATTTCTTCTGCTCAATATTTTTTATTATTTACAAAAATAACTTCCGTGGAGTTTCAGGACTTTTGGATTTGTGCAGAATAGGTCTCTAATATTTGCTCCTTTTCCAGCCTAGAATTCCAGCTGCCGGCATTCTCCCTCTTTATTTATACCTTGTAAAATAAGAGAGAATAGGCATAAGTATTGTGACATAATGTGTAATAACAGCCCATAATGCAATAAATATCGATATAAAAGCCTGATGCAAAATGGATGTATCACCAGCCTACAGAAACCACCAAGCAGTTCATGCTGGCACACTTGCCAGCGGCCGGCACACATGCCAGCACACAAAATGGGGCGGGAATTCGACCACGCCATGTTGGCCCGTGGTCATGCCAACTGATAACCCACAAGTATAGGGGATCAATTGCAGCCTCTTTCGATAAGTAGGAGTGTCGAACCCAACGAGGAGCTAAAGGTAGAACAAATATTCCCTCAAGTTCTATCGACCACCGATACAACTATACGCACGCTTGACGTTCGCTTTACCTAAAACAAGTATGAAACTAGAAGTACTTTGTAGGTGTTGTTGGATAGGTTTGCAAGAATGTAAAGAACACGTAAATAAAAACTAGGGGCTGCTTAGGTAAAGAAGCAATAAAGTTAGTATAGCGAGTGTGGAAAAGCAGTGGTAGGAGTTGTGAAATTGTCCCTAAGCAATTGACTACCTTACTAGACCGATAGCAAGTTTTATGTGGTGGAGGCCACTGCTAGCATGTCATCCCTGACTTGGAATTCTATGCACTTATGATTGGAACTATTAGCAAGCATCCGCAACTACTAACGTTCATTAAGGTAAAACCCAACCATAGCATTAAGATATATTGGTCCCCCTTCAATCCCGTATGCATCAATTTCTATGCTAGGTTGAAGCTTCTGTCACTCTTGCCCTCCAATACATAGTCCTATCAACATACAACTAACCCTATGGTGTGATCCACGCGCGCGCTCATATGATGGGCACCAAAGGAAAGCAACATAACCACAAGCAAATTAAACCAATCATACCAATTCACCAATTACCGATAGGACAACGAAAATCTACTCAGAAATCATAGGATGGCAACACATCATTGGATAATAATATGAAGCATAAAGCACCATGTTCAATTAGAGGGTACAACGGGTGGCGGGAGAGTGGACCGTTGTAGATAGATGGGGGATGGTGATGAAGATGTTGGTGAAGATGACGGAGGTGTTGGTGAAGATTGCGGTGACGATGATGGCCCCGGCGGCGTTCCATCGCCACCGAAAGCGAGGGGGAGAGAGCCCCCATCCTTCTCTGTCTTCCTTGGACTTCTCCCTAGGTGGGAGAAGGGTTCTCCTTCTGGTACTTGGTCTCCATGGCGTGGGAGGGGCGAGAACCCCTCCGAGATTGGATCTGTCTCTCTGTCTCTCTCTGTTTCTACGTTCCAGATTCTGGCCTTTCACCGTTTCTTATATTCCCGGAGATCCCACTACAAAAAAAGACACATCCGTGACATTTTGGGCCGAACGAAAAAAATTTCTGTCATACATATGACACTTCTATGACGATAATTGTGAAAGAACCCGGTATCATCATAGATGTGGTGGGCTCCTACTTCTATGACAAAAAATCATGACAGAAAATGGGCTTTTCGTCCTGGGCGGGCCGGAGACGCAGCTGCATGACATTCTTTGGGCCGTCCATGACAGAAAAAACCGTGGTAGAAGCGAGGGGTAGGAAAATTTTGGGGAGTTGCCGGTTACGGTGGGAGGTCGGGGGCCGAGCGATGCGCATTTCTCTCGTACACATACGCGTGTGTGTGTGTGTGTGTGCGAGGCGTTGGCTCTAACTGAACCCGAGCGAGGCGTTGGGCTCTAACTGAACCCGAGCGATTGCACTGCAGGCTACGCGTTACTGAACCCGAGCGATCGGTCGATGGCTGTTAACTGAACCCGATGGAGCGATTCCTTCGTTACTGCTGCTAACTGAAGCCGATCGATTGGATGAACAGTGAGCATTGTGGGGGGGTTGGATGAACAGTGAGCGGTGGCGTTGCCTCTGGATGAACAGGACCCCGTGGTGTGGAGGGCTGGATGAGCAGTAGACGGTGGAGGGGTGGCCGTGGAGGGGTGGTTGAACAGGACCCCGTGGTGTGGAGGGCTGGATGAACAGTAGAAGGTGGAGGGCTGGATGAACAGTAGACGGTGGAGCGGTGGTTGAACAGTAGCCGGTGGAGTAGCGCACGGTGGAGGCTGGATGAACAGGAGCCCGTGGAGGCTGGAGGAGGTCGACGGTAGCCCGTGGAGGCTGGAGGAGGTCGACGGTGGAGATGAACAGTATCCCGTGGAGTCCCGTTTTGCGGTACGCCACACCCCTCCCGATGAACAGGACCCCCGTTTCGACCGTAGGAGGTCCGTTTCCTCCATTTTGCGGTACGCCATAGCCCTTCCGATCAACAGGACCCCCATTTCGACCGTAGGAGGTCCATTTCCTCCGTTTTGCGGTACGCCACACCCCTCCCGATCAACAGGACCCCCGTTTCGACCGTAGGAGGTCCGTTTCCTCCGTTTTGCGGTACGCCACACCCCTCCCGATCAACAGGACCCCGTTCCAAACGTGGCCGGTCAAACACAAGGCCGTTTCCTCCGTTCTGCGGTACGCCAGGCCTCGTTTCCATCGCCTGTTCCGTCCAAGCCGGTTGGCTCCCACGCATTCCGTTGCCTCCCGATGAACACGACGCATTCCGTTGCCTCCCCATGAACACGACGCATTCCGTTGCCTCCCCATGAACGCGACGCATTCCGTTGCCTCCCCATGAACACGAGCCCTCGCCGTACGTATGCGCGACTAGGCGTTCGAGACCCCGTCCGTATGTACACATACGTGGCCGTATTTTCTTTCTTGCACCCTGGCCGCTGTACGTACGTGTACATGCTACGTGCGCGCCTCTACTATGACACGTGCACGCCTCTACATCGACCAGTATGTACGTACACGTTCGCGACCAGGATGACAATGCTACGTACGCTTCGACCAGGTGGGTCCCGACTGTCAGGCACTTCCTTGCCTGCGAAGATGTAGCTGGTGGGTCCCAGCAGTCAGGGGGGCGAATCATTTTGTTTTTTTTTTGCCCGGGCGCACTTCCTTGCATGCGAAGGTGTAGCTGCTGGGTTCCAGCAATCAGGGAGGCGAATCGTTTTTTTGCCCGGACGCACTTCCTTGCGTGCGAAGGTGTAGCTGCTGGGTCCCAGCAGTCAGGGGGGCGAATCGTTTTTTTTTGCTCGGACGCACTTCCTTGCGTGTGAAGGTTTAGCTGGTGGGTCCCAGCAGTCGGGGGGCGAATCGTTTTTTTCGGACGCACTTCCTTGCGGGCGAAGATGTAGCTGGTGGGTCCCAGAAGTCAGGGGGGCGAATCGTTTTTTTTCGGACGCACTTCCTTGCGTGCTGTCGGTGTACTAGAGTAGGGGTACCCTAGTATCCCGAACTGGTGCACGGGCAGTCGCAGCACCCCGTGGCAGGGCTTGCCGGGTGACCGCCAAGGTCCTCCGTGGTTCCTTTGGAGCCATTCAAATACAAAGTATTCAAGCCAAGGAGACAAGGCCCCGGCAAGAGGAGCTTGCCAGGAAGGCCAACCAAGGCATCTCAAGGAACTTGTCGCGACGCGCCACGCGTCCGGGCGAGGCCCGGTGAGCGACAAGCTTTCGGACGCGACAAGACAACGACCGCGGCAAGGCGCTTGCCGCGGCAAGATACCACTCTGTACCCGCGCTCTAGCACATACACCAACGTGTCGCCCTGGGACCTTTCCAGGCGCGCGTGGCAAGAGGCTGTGCAGCCAGCAGTGCGCGGTGGCAAGCGGCGCTGACAAGGTTGCCATCATGGCAAGCGGTGGCATCCCTGACGGTCCCTTTTTTGCACTATTTGGGCAACACAGACGGGCATTTAATGCCTTTGTCCCCTGCCGTCAGGGTTAGGTAGGATACACTGTACAGGTAGTTGTACCAACCGCAACATCTTTCCATTTTTACCCTTGTCTGCGTTGCCACCTGTCGGTGACCCCTTGAGCATATAAAAGGAGGCCCATGCGCAACGTAGGAGGGGGTTCGAGGGCAGAAAAACACTCACGCTCGGTCTCGTTAGCAGCTAGTGTGTACTTTAGCGCTCAGCGCTCCCAAGCAAGAACTCAATACACTCAGACATGCAGCAGTAGGAGTATTATCTCTTCGTGCGATCTCCGCCCCCCACCGAACCGAAAGGGGCTCGGTCCGCCGGTCCCATAGGTGTTCGTGGATCAGCTTCCCCGACATCTTTGGCGCGCCAGGTAGGGGCGGCGGCGAGGTTGTGTGAACCTGATCCGGCGTTCACACGAGCTAGATCTTCATCTTTTTCATCGACATGCCACCGAAGAAGAAGGCTTCGGAGGCGGCTACTCCGTTCGCGTCGATCCCACCACCACTGGAGCAAACGGGTGGTGGGGTAGACGCCGACGGAAGAACGGGCGTCGACGAGGGAGCTCACGGTGCTGCCAGGTCCAAGGACAAGGCTGCGCAGACCTCGGCGTCCACACATGCACCGCGCCCATCTCAGGAGGCGCGGGATCGACAGCGTCATGGTACTCGCAGTACCATACGTTCTTTGGACCAAGATCGAGCCGGTGGATCTCGGGGTGCTCAAGACCAGCATGCACGCCAACATGCTGGCACGAGCAAGACACGGTCGCCTGGACGGGATACTGCTCCTTCCAACATAGTTAGAAGTCCGAGCATATCCCGCTCCTCGCACCGTTCGCCACTGCCACCCACCACTCCAGCAGAAGCTTTGGCACGAGCTCAACTGCTCCTGGATTACCCTCCAACGGCAGACAAGATCGACGAATGGAGGGCCACCATTCAGAGTCTCATCGGCTTCGCCAACGGCGACACTCCACGGCAGCTGTCGTGGATTTGTCACGGCAGATGTCCTAGTGAGTGGACTTAGTCGTGGAGCCATCGCTACGAGTTTACTTGAAGGGGTTAAAGCGGACACAAAGACACGAGGGTTTTATACTAGTTCGGCCCCTTCGATGAAGGTAAAAGCCTACGTCTAGTTGTGATTGAATTGATGTAGTCTCGATGGCTAGGGAGCAAACAAGCTTTGCCTAGGCTCGAGTTGTGGTTGTCTCTTTTGAACCGCCGCCGGGTCGTCCCCTTATATACACGGGTGACGCCCGTTGGTCCTTAGAGTCCCAACCGGTTCATACTCGTATTCCGGTTGGTATCTCTCTATTCCTAACTTACAATACAAGTTATACATCAGGCCAGTTTACGGCTACATGTTCTAAACCGACTACAGGCCTTGTGCCTTCATCTGCTTATACCACTAATGAAGTTAACCCGGCCCAAGTAGGCCGGTTTACGCCTAGTGGTAATATCCCCAACATTAGGCCCCAGATTGATTTGAACTGGTTCATGTCAATCCTTCACAAAATCTTGTGTCTTGGACATCTTCTGGTAATTGGTAAACCGCCATGTCGTCATTATTTTTGGTTGCTGTAAACCGGCATGACGTCATCATTTTTGGTTGTTGTAAATCGGCATGATGTCATCATGAAATTTATAACGTCCTCTTTTAATAATAGCTCCTGAATCCGCGCGCTTGACCTAGCTCGGTTGCCTTATAAATAAGACCGAAGGGTCATTTCTTTTCTTTCCCCTTCGTCCCTTCTTCTTCTTCTTCCTCACGCCGCCAGCTTTGGAGCTCCGCCACCACCGTCGACCTCTACCTCGTCTCGGGCCGCTGCATCAACCTGAACGTACCAGAGTATTGCGGCATCTCTCCGCACCTTCTCCGTTCCTCGGTAAGCTTTTTGACCTAGATCTGTTCTTAGGGTTCCATGTTCATGCTGTGTTCATCGCGTGCTCATATCTATTCTCTGACCTTGAATGAATCCGTGAACTCCTACTGTGTTTGGTAGTGATCTCTAAGCATCCGCTTGTAGTTTCTCATCTAAGCCCATAGATCTCCCGCACATATCCGCTCAATGGTTCACTTCTGTTTCTGCCTTACTCTTCGAAATATTTCCTGTTTTTGTGAGATCGCTGTAGATCCGCGGCTGTAACAAGATTTTGTGAAACTTGTTTCTGCATACCTAGTTATCCATAGCTTCAATTGCTTCCGATGCTTAGGTTAGGCGGTTTAACTTTACCATAGAAAAAATTGCTAAACCGGTATATATCATTAGTCCCCTGGTTGAACCGCCAGAATCCATATGATGCCATGTTGTAGAAGACCGGTTTATAGGTACTGCCTCCGGTTTATCGTAATTAGATCAACACCTTTTTATCCGGCATGTCCTTGAACCGGATCACCTATTTCTTGTAGATCTCGTCATGGCCAAACAAGTGTATGAGTGCAATTGGGTTCCCTCTCGTGTCACAGAATCACAGTTGGACGATCTAGTCCTGATCGGCGCTTTGGATGGTAAAGATACGATCCACTGGAGGGTTCCTGGAGATGAATGTCCTCCCACACCCCAGGAAGGAGAGGTCGTGGTCTTCGCAGATCACTTGGCCCGGGGCTTCAAACCGCCCGGTTCTAAATTTTATCGGGATGTGTTAGCCAACTTTCAGCTCCGTCCACAGGATATTGGCCCCAACTCTGTCACCAATCTATGTCACTTTCAAGTACTTTCTGAGGCATACCTTCAAGAGGAGCCTTCAGTCGAGCTGTTTAGAGATCTCTTTCATTTGAACCGTCACACTGAATTCACCGACGGTCCTAATACTGAACTGGGCGGTATGGCCATTCAGAAGAAGAAGGAGATCACCTATCCCCACGTCAAACTCCATACTCACCCCAAGGAGTGGAATGCAACTTGGTTTTATTGCAAGGATACCTCCCCTGACAATGAAAATCCCTTTCCTGGCTTCCGTCCGGAACGGCTCAGCAACACTCACCCTTTTCCACAAAGGCTAAGCGCCAAGGAGAGAATTAAATATGCTCCTCAACTGTCCAAGCTCCGAGCCTTTATGGCCAACGGTTTAACAGGAATAGACCTTGCACGCTGCTGGATATCATGGAGCATACTGCCTCTGAGCCGGCGCCCCGGTTTGATGTGCAAGTACATTGGTAGCGTCGATGACCCACTCCGACATATTAAAATCCAAGTCTCTGACGACGAAGTCACGGAATCTGTAAAGAAGATGTTGAATGAACCGGAGCACCTCTGTGCTCAAACCGGTCTGCTTCCTTACTGCACCACCAACAAACCGCCAGCGGTAAGATTTTAATTGCTCTATTGTTGAACCTGTTACTGCTTTATCTGCCTGACCTTTAATTACTGCTGATCCAGAGTGATAATCCGTTTTGGAGCAAGAAGCTTTCACAAGATAAAACGGAGAAGGCAGGGCGGCCAACCCGGCCCAAGACCAAGGTTATCAAGAAACCAGCTCGTAAGAGAAAAACCACCGCTTCATCTGACCCAGCTATTGATGATGATGTGGGTAATCCGGATCTTGAGGTAGAACTTGATTCACTTGGCTTACTTTTTACACGCCTTATTGATGATGATGCTTGTCAGGATGACGCTGAAGCCAGCAATGCGGGATTCGTTGAGGTAACTATTCTCTCTTCCGATTCAGAAATCTTGCCTTTGCCAAAATTTCGCCAGGCAAACCGGAAAGTTAAATTTTCTCATCCTCTTGCTTATTTGGATCCCAAATTTCTTATGAAGATCCAACAACACAAAGCTCGCCGCACAACCCGGCACAGCGGCCAGGTAGTTACCTCTGCCGGTTTACCGAACAGTCCGGTTCGAAAACGCCGCTCCGAGGTCTTCGACCTTTTTATTGATTTAAATCCTAAAGCGGGTTTATTCCGTCAACCTCTTAATCCATCCGACTCTGATTATCAGGTCACTTCTCATTCATCGTCTGGTGAATCGTCGGCCACTCAGCTACCACCATTGAAAATAGTTGCTGGGTAAGCTAAACTGAACATATGCTTCCAGTATACTGTGTAATGGCTTATGCTTTTCCTTGACTCTTTGTTTTCCTTTCATGGCCAAACCGAAATCAAGCAAGAAAGCCCGCCTGGACAAAGCGGCTGAAGAAGATGTAGCCCCAGAGCATGACCAAGCGCCGGATCTTGAAATGTTCGCTCCTGAGGATATCCCCAATGATCCTCCTTTGCAAGGCGATGTTATTCCCGAAGAAAGGCCTATTAACACTTCAGTCTCTGCTGATCCGCCTGCCAGCTCCGTCCGGATTGAGAAATCCCACACTCCTGCTGGCAAACCGGCCGCACCAACACAAACCGGCGAGTCCAAAGATGATGACGTTGTGATTACCGGTGTGGGCCGCTTTGAACCCGGGAATCCTGTCACCCTTACCAAGCATACCATAAAAGAGGATTTTTCCACATTGAACAAAGGAAAATGGGATGTTGAACTAGAGACTATGCTGCTTTGAGTGCCCAAGATCTTCATTCCGGCTATTTAAACCGGCTTTACACTAGCCATGACTGTGAAGCTGGCCTGGTCAAGATGATGAGTGATAAATTTGAGGTAATTTACTTCTTTTCTTGCTGCCATTGTATCCATCCTTCTAGCCCCCAAGGGCCGGTTTGTAACCTTGGTCAAACCGGGACTTGATCCTGAGCATTTTTGAAATCCATCGGTATAGCCCTCAAGGGCCGGTTTAACTTAGCATAAGTGAACCGGGGCTCCAATAGAAAACTGTCCTTAGAACATAACTTGATCAAATAGCCATTAGCCCCCAAGTGCCAAGTTGAATACTTGTATTGAGCTTGGGACTTTGTAATCTAGTAATATATAAAAATTGAAGGTGCATTAGCCCCCAAGTATCAGGCATATAACTTTGTTATGTGGTTGATACTTCAATTTCTTGGATTGCTTGTGTAAAGCTTAAACGCTGTCTGTATGCAGGCTGAGGTGAAAATCAAGGAGGACCGGATTGCCGATTTGCAGGAGGCCTTGAAAACCCAGCAGGCTGAAACAGATAAGGCAAAGCAAGAATTAACCAGCGCCTTGAGCACTGCTGAACAGCTGAAAGAAGGCTTCAAGAAAGAGCGGGCTGATTGGGCCACTGAGAAGGCCGCTTTAACCAAAAGAGCGGAAAATGCTGAAGCTGCCCTTAAACCGGTGGTGGATGAACTGACGGCCGTACAGCGGCAAATACACTCCATGACTGCTGCGATCTTTGGTAAGCTCCTTTTAACTTCTGTGATAATTTGAACTTGCTATAGCGTAAATCCGGTTTGAGACCATTCCTATCTTGTTGTAGGCACATGCATTGGGCACTTAGGAAATGATGCGCGGAAGAAACTGAAGGCTGCCTACACTTTGGTGGAACAATTGTATACCGGAGCCCAGCGGATCATCACCACAGCTTCTCATAACAACCCGGCACCCTCTTTAATCCAGGACACTCTTAATAAGTTGTCAATGCTTCCAGCCCGGATTGAGGAGCTGAAAAAATCCGCTGCCCGAACCGGAGCCATTAATGCCTTGATCCGGGCAAAAGCATGGGTGCCAGATTTTGATCCTGTGGAAGCATCTCAAGGCTATCCCAGCCTGAAGGAAGATGGCTCCGAATTCAACGAAGAGGATTTGAGGGCAATAAACCGTGCAGTACGCCCTCTGGCTTGTCAGTTAGCTGAAGAAGCAGACTTGACGCATTATCAAGCACAATATAATGATCAGAACAAGCGAGTGTCTGCCCCAACTCTTGAAGCGGAGAATCTGATCCCTCCAATCCGTAAGCACACTTACGCTCCTGATATTGAACCATCTTCCCTGATCCATGAAGAGGCTGTTTTCCAAGCATTAATGGGAATCGACTGGACCACTGTTGATTTCCAGCCAATGGGTAGAGACGAGGAAGCTGAAGCGACGGAGGATGAGGAGCAAGCTTGAACCAGAAGCCGGTTTGGATAGCTGTCTTTGGCATCTTCCCAAAAGAACAATGATCTTGTTTGGGCACCGTGCTGCCTTGTAATAGGATAGTTAACACTTCTGCCTGGAATATGCCTTCGTGCATAAGTACTGAAGCTTTTGTTTGAAAAACTTCAATTCATATTTCCTGCAATTAGAAAAATTTGAACTTCGGTGGCGGTTATACCGCCAGCCGGTTTATGATCTTGATCTGTGTATCAGTAATATAACAAATAGGTGATACATAAATACCTGCCATGTTTGGGCATGAAGCTGGCTTAGCCAAGCCTGAAGCGGCGGTGCTATAAACCGTTACCGTCAAAAAAAGGGGGGAGAAAACAGCTCCCATATACACTGTACTGAGTCAATACGAGCCCCCTGTTACTCCATGATGTTAACAGGAAAAGGTAAACCGGGCATACTCCTCCGGATTAAAGGGGAATCAAATCCATCGGCTGAACCGAAAAAAGGTGTTTGTTGACATAAAAGAAATCCAACAAAAACAAAGAACAAACAAGCCATGAAAATAACATGGAAGCAAAGACAATGATAAAAACCGTTTGCAAAAATATGCTATACTGAGCTGATCAGACGGTGTTACCATGGTCGGACAGGACCAAGCCCCCAATAGGAGTGATAATGATTCAAGTCAGCCAGGTCCCCAAATGATTCGTGGCATATATGCCAGATCAAGAGGCGTGGCAATGGTTCGGGTTCGACCATGCCCCCAAGTGATTTTGTGGCCTTAGGCCGACCAAGAGGCATGACTGGTTCAGACTTGACCATGTCCCCAAATGATCTGGTGGCTGTCGCCTATCAAAGGGTGTCGCGTTGGTTCAGACACGACCAAGGCCCCCAGTGATATATAAAAAGCAAATGTCAAGGGGTAAACCGGAGGCCGCTTTAAACAGAGCCACTCCATGTAACCACGCATGATAAGAAAGACAGAGACCCCGCTTTAGCTGAGGCTCCGGTTTTATATATCAAAGATAATATATACATTGTTATGATATGTACATAGAGCCGATGGCTCAAGTATAGTAAGGCCGAAGATGAGCTATGTTCCTTAGCCGTGTGCGGTGCCCCCTCCACCATATTCCACCTCGGTCATATCGTCGCGGAGTTTAGGCGAAGCCCTGCGCCGGTAGAACATCATCATCGTCACCACGCCGTCGTGCTGACGGAACTCATCCCCGACACTTTGCTGGATCGGAGTCCGGGGATCGTCATCGAGCTGAACGTGTGCTGAACTCGGAGGTGCCGTACGTTCGGTACTTGGATCGGTCGGATCGTGAAGACGTACGACTACATCAACCGCGTTGTCATAACGCTTCCGCTTACGGTCTACGAGGGTACGTGGACAATACTCTCCCCTCTCGTTGCTATGCATCACCATGATCTTGCGTGTGCGTAGGAATTTTTTTGAAATTACTACGTTCCCCAACACTGTAAGCGGAGGCCGCGGAGTAGCGCCCAGATTTCGTGTGCTTCCATAGGATGTCATCCTCAGCTAGCTCATACAGGTGTACCTCATGCAGTAGCATCCAAAGGGTGAAAAATTGTGCAACATGCTTGATGGAAACCGATGCGGGCGGTCTGATTTTGAGGATCCACGCGTCGTCCTTGAGGGCCTCCCGTACCTTCCAATGCTTCCGGGAGGAAGCCTCGTAAATGAGCGAAGCAATGTCTTTGGGCTTGCGTCCAAGGAGCCAAGGGGAGTCCCAAAATGGAGTCTTCAAATCATCATTTCGGTCTCTCCTGGCAAGCAACATCTGTTGACTTCCCGGCCATAGTAACGACGGCTCCCTAACTCTGGATGGGCGTGTTGAGGTCTACGCTCCATGGCACGAGCGGGGCGGAGGTGGTCGGGGCCTACTGCTGACCGAGCTGCTTGACTGATGGCATAGTAGTACGACATCTGCAGCTACTCCTGCCAGGTCGGAGAGTGCATCGGCAGTGGCACCCGATGGGTCGCCGCGTGTGCTAGCTCTCGGCTCCTCTGTTTGCGGCGGTGCGCGCTGTGTGTCGCTGAGTTGATCTTGCGGGTGGCCACCATCTCTAGATCCTCAGCCTTCGCCTCTGGTAGAACTTCGAACTTCGAGCATACGGCGAACAGAGGCGACAACTGGGATGAAGGACGACAACAATCAGAGCGAAGAGGTAGTGAAAGCACGGGAGAGTACTAACTCAGATAGACACGTGAGAACAGTGAACGGACCAAAAATTTGGAGATAAGTAAGTGCCTTCCTTTAATTATTTGAAACTCGTATGAACCCACGCTTCCTCAAATCAAAAGAGAAAAGCGGAAAAAAAACAAAAAGGTACGACAGCTGTGGGGTTTGAACCCACGCCCTTTCGGACCAGAGCCTAAATCTGGCGCCTTAGACCACTCGGCCAAACTGTCCTGGTGTTTTATTAGACACGTTTCCGTTTATATCATAAGCACCAGCAGTACTCTGTTTGTCGCTTTAGTGCGCCACACAGCTTTCCAAATTATGAGAGCTAGTACTACAGAGTAATGCGACTGATGGATAACGATCGGTCTCCAAGTAAATTGATAACTGAGTCATCAGACAAACGTGAGTCATTTGACTTGGGCTGTTTTGCTAGTTACGATTTGAAGTATAATCTAGTACACTGATGGGCTTCTCTGCGGTTAACACCTGAAGATGTGCTGACGTTGAATTCATTCTCGTCCTCCTGCCCGGTGCATTTTCCTAGGGCGTGTTTGGTTGCCTGCATATGGCCCAGCCTGACCCGCGTGGAAAGAACTTGGCCCGTTTGATTGTCTGCGTTTACTGTGCGGCCCGCATTGCACAGAACTTAAAGCAGTTCCAGGCCAGGCCCAGGGGAACGCCCGAATCTGCAGTAGCTGGCGAGCCTAGCTCGGGCGAGGCAGGGGAGGGCAACACGCTTCTCTCCTCGTGCGACCAGGGAGATGGCGCGAGCTCGCCTGCGTCGCCGAAAAATCGGCGGGAGGATTTTGGCTCACCTCCCGCCGAGTCCAGCCCTATTTAGCCCCCTCCCTCACCGGCCCAACTCTCGCCACCATTCTCCCTTCGTTCGAGCTTTCCCGCCAACGCGCATCGGCACCGACGAGCAGGTAAGCGGCGCATCTTGATTGGCCGGCGGTCCACGGCGTCGGCGCTCCTTCACCGGCCGGCATTGATCTTCTACAATCGCCCCCGTCATCCTCGAGCTGCAGCCATGGCCTCTGTGAGTTCAATTCCCCTTTCTCTCTGTTCCTTCTAGCTAGATCTGAGATGCACCTAGGGTTTGATCTAGATGCATAGTTGATTAGTGGTTCATACGGTTGATTGCTATGCTGTGGTTGCAATTTGTGGTACGACTAGATGTTTAAGCATGTGGTAGGCTAGATTAGTAGTAGAGTTTGAAGCTGGACCTTGTGCTTGTGTTGATTCGTGCTTAGATATGCGATTTGTAGCTATTGGTGGTCCATTTGCAGCATGTTGTTTATTGTAGATGTATGTTCATGCTCATAGATTGTGTGGTATGCTTAGTATGATAACGATGAACCATATGTGCTTAGTATGATAGTGATGAAGCATGTGCTTGCTATGATAGTGATGAACCATGTACATGTATGCTCCTGCTTTCATGGATTGTCCGGTATGTTGTGTGTTATGCTTATTGTCAATGTGTGCTACGATTATAGGACATGACCACATAGATGCAAGATCTTAGTCGGACCCTTGTCCTGTCCGACAACCAGTTTGCTCCATCGTTTGTCAAGGACTCGCAGGCTATGTCCGAAATGGCACCTGATTCAGAGGTGTTCGTGTTTGATTCCCTCTATGTGCTAGTAGTGCTCGTTGAGCCAACTCCTGCTGCTGCTGCTGCCGCCGCTGCACTCAAGGTAGCAACAGCAAAGGCAAAGAAGGATGATAGGTCGAACAACATGAAGTGGCAGCAGTTCATGTCCACGTTCGTGCTGAACAAGATGTGTGAGCTCATCTCTAGTGGAGTCAGGACTGACAAGGGCTTCAAGGAGGTGCACTTGAACACCGGTGCGAAGCAGGTGTTCGAGTTCTATGGGCAGGAGGTGTCTGCCACCCAGGTGTACAACCACCTGAGGAAGTGGAGAGATCGATGGATCCAAGTGTCCAAGCTGAGAGACCTTACCGGCGCCTCATAGGATGAGAACACTTGCTCCATAGTTCTGGAGGCAGAGCACTACGCTGGCCATGTCGCGGTTAGTCACAGCCCTCTTCATTTTCATACTGTCCACCATTGCTTACTCCTAATCGCAACTAACAACACTTGTGTTTCATTCTTAGGACCACCCAAGGGACGCTAAGTTCCTCAACACACCTATACAAAACTACAGCCAGATGCAGCACATCTTCGCCTTCGGGATGGCAACTGGGAAGCATGCCATGGGCTCGGGGGAGCCTCTTGATTCTCCCATGCCAGACTTCCCTGGGACCCCGGACGTCGAGGTCCTTGATGGCCCTGACAAGCCCTTCGTGAAGCCCTTCGACAAGCCATTTGACCCCGTCCATGATAGGAAGAGGAAGAGAGGACACCCGATGGAGGAGGAGATCAATGTCTTTTGCAGCATGACTGAGGCGGTGAAGGAGGTGGCAACAGCCATAAGGGATTGCAAGCCCCTCGACATCCACCCTGACCTGTATGGCGCTGTCATGACCCAGGGTGGCTTCAGCGATGAGGCTCTCATGGCAGCTCTCAGCCACCTTCTTGACAACAAGGCCCGGGATGTTGGGTTCGTTGCCATGGCATACGCTCACAAGGTGTTGTGGCTCAGGAGCTGGCTGGGCAAGCAGTACTACTAGAGTAGTGCTGCCTGTGGACGTGCATGATCCCCGACGGCAATGGTTGTGGCGACGACGACAACGATGACGATGATGACGTACATTTTGTGTAGCTAGGGCTGAAAAATTATTTGATGGTCTGTATATTTTGGTGAGGTGGTATATACTAACCCCTCACGCTGATGGTGAACTTACGATGGTAGGACGACACCCTCTTTTGAATGTGGTGGTAGGTTAACAGCAAGGTAGTGATAACCCACAAGTGTAGGGGGTCAGTTGTAGCCTCTTTCGATAAGTAAGAGTGTCGAACCCAACGACGAGCTAAAGGTAGAACAAATATTCCCTCAAATTCTATCGACCACCGATACAACTCTACGCATGCTTAGCGTTCGCTTTACCTAGAACAAGTATTAAACTAGTAGTACTTTGTAGGTGTTGTTGGATAGGTTTACAAGATAATAAAGAGCACATAAATAAAAGTTAGGGGCTGTTTAGATAAAGAAGCAATAAAGTAAATATAGCGAGTGTGGAAAAGTGGTGGTAGGAGTTGTGAAATTGTCCCTAAGCAATTGACTACCTTACTAGACCGCTAGCAAGTTTTATGTGGGAGAGGCATAAGCTAACATACTTTCTCTTCTTGGATCATATGCACTTATGATTGGAACTCTAGTAAGCATCCGCAACTACTAAAGATCATTAAGGTAAAACCCAACCATAGCATTAAAGCATCAAGTCCCCTTTATCCCATACGCCACAACCCCCTTACTTGGGTTTATACTTCTGTCACTCAAGCAACCCACTATAAGAGAATCATGAACGTATTGCAACACCCTACATCGGGAATCCCTCACACTTGCGTGACACGGAGGGCACAATAGGACAGCAACATAACCACAAGCAAATTAAATCAATCATAGCAATTCATCAATCACCGGTAGGACAACGAAAATCTACTCAGACATCATAGGATGGCAATACATCATTGGATAATAAATGAAGCATAAAGCACCATGTTCAAGTAGAGGGTACATCGGGTTGTGGGAGAGTGGACCGCTGAATATAGATGGGGGGAAGGTGATGGAGATGTTGGTGAAGATGGCGGAGGTGTTGGTGTAGATCGCGGTGATGATGATGGCCCCCGGCAGCGTTTCGGCGCCTCCAGAAGCAAGGGGGAGAGAGCCCCCTTCTTCTTCTTCTTCCTTGACCTCCTCCCTAGATTGGAGAAGGGTTTCCCCTCTGGTCCATGGTATCCATGGCGTGGGAGGGGCGAGAGCCCCTCCAAGATTGGATCTGTCTCTTTGTCTCTCTCTGTTTCTGCGTTCTTAGATTCTGCCGTTTCACCGTTTCTTATATATCCGGATATCCGTAACTCCGATTGGATTGAAATCTTTGCCCAGATTTTTCTCCGAAAATTAGCTTTCTTGCGGCAAAAGAATAGCATCAACCTCCTAAATGGTGCCCGCGAGGGTCAGGGGCGGTCCCCCCTGCCTCATGGCCCCCTCGGGCACCGTCTCGCGTTGATTTTTCTTCCCAAAAATCATAAATATTCCAAAAATAATCTCCGTCCGTTTTTATCCCGTTTGGACTCCGTTTGATATGGGATTTCTGTGAAACATAAAACATGCAACAAACAGGAACTGGCACTGGGCACTGGATCAATATGTTAGTCCCAAAAATAGTATAAAAAGTTGCCAAAAGTATATGAAAGTTGAATAATATTGGCATGGAACAATCAAAAATCATAGATACGACGGAGACGTATCATCATCCCCAAGCTTAATTCCTGCTCGTCCTCGAGTAGGTAAATGATAAAAAAAAGATAATTTTTGATGTGGAATGCTACCTAGCATAATCTTGATCATATAATCTAATCATGGCATGAATATTAAGACACGAGTGATTCAAGGCAATAGTCTATCTCTTCTGAGAGAGATGGCGCCCTCTGCTACCGCCCCCACGATGCTCCGACCTTGCCGTCGTGATCTCACTCCCGTGCCCAGAAGAGATGGATCAGGGAGGGTGGCACAAATTCAAATTACCAAACTTTAGAGGGGGCCAAACACACATTTTGAGGGTATATATGCATTTTTCCAAGAAATTAGAAGGTTATATTTGCAAAAATTTCAACCTTGGGATGCCATGGCTGCCCCTGCTGCTACGTCTTGAGCTTGCCTTGGTTTTCCTTGAAGAGGAAAGGGTGATGCAGCGAAGTAGCGTAAGTATTTCCCTCAGTTTTTGAGAACCAAGGTATCAATCCAGTAGGAGACTCCTCAAAAGTCCGACGCACCTACACAAACAAACAAGAACATCGCAACCAACGCAATAAAGGGGTTGTCAATGTTGGGGAATGTTGCATAAAATAAAAAAATTCCTACGTTCACCAAGATCAATCTATGGAGTCATCTAGCAACGAGAGAGGGGAGTGCATCTACATACCCTTGTAGATCGCGTGCGGAAGCGTTCAAGAGAACGGGGTTGAGGGAGTCGTACTCGTCATGATCCAAATCACCGGAGATCCTAGCGCCGAACAGACGGCACCTCCGCATTCAACACACGTACGGTTGGGAAGACGTCTCCTCCTTCTTGATCCATCAAGGGGGAAGGAGAGGTTGATGAAGATCCAGCAGCACGACGGCGTGGTGGTGGATGCAGCACGATCACGGCAGGGCTTCGCCAAGCTTCTGCGAGAGGGAGAGGTGTAGCAGGGGAGAGGGAGGCGCCAAGACTTGGGGTGCGGCTGCCCTCCCTCCCCCCCCCCTTTATATAGGCCCCCTGGGGGGGGCACCGTCCCTAGGAGATTGGATCTCCAAGGGGGGAGGCGGCCAAGGGGGTGGCTTGCCCCCCAAGGCAAGTGGAGGCGCCCCCCACCCTATGGTTTCCAACCCTAGGCGCAGGGGGGCCCAAGGGGGTGCGCACCAGCCCACCAGGGGCTGGTTCCCCTCCCCACTTCAGCCCATGGGGCCCTCCGGGATAGGTGGCCCCACCTGGTGGACCCCCCGGACCCTTCCGGTGGTCCCTGTACAATACCGGTGACCCCCGAAACTTTCCCGATGGCCGAAACTGCACTTCCTATATATAATTCTTCACCTCCGGACCATTCCGGAACTCCTCGCGACATCCGGGACTTCGAACAACTTTCGGGTTACTGCATACTCATATCTCTACAACCCTAGCGTCACCGAACCTTAAGTGTGTAGACCCTACGGGTTCGGGAGACATGCAGCCGAGATGCCTCTCCGGTCAATAACCAACAGCGGGATCTGGATACCTATGTTGGCTCCCACATGCTCCTCGATGATCTCATCGTATGAACCACGATGTCGAGGATTCAATCAATCCCGTATACAATTCCCTTTGTCAATCGGTACGTTACTTGCCCGAGACTCGATCGTCGGTATCCCAATACCTCGTTCAATCTCGTTACCGGCAAGTCACTTTACTCGTACCGTAATGCATGATCCCGTGACCATACACTTGGTCACCTTGAGCTCATTATGATGATGCATTACCGAGTGGGCCCAGAGATACCTCTCCGTCATACGGAGTGACAAATCCCAGTCTCGATTCGTGCCAACCCAACAGACACTTTCGGAGATACCCGTAGTGCACCTTTATAGTCACCCAGTTACGTCGTGACGTTTGGCACACCCAAAGCACTCCTACGGTATCCGGGAGTTGCACAATCTCATGGTCTAAGGAAATGATACTTGACATTTGGAAAAGCTCCAGCGAAACGAACTACACGATCTTTGTGCAATGCTTAGGATTGGGTCTTGTCCATCACATCATTCTCCTAATGATGTGATCCCGTTATCAATGACATCCAATGTCCATAGTCAGGAAACCATGACTATCTGTTGATCAACGAGCTAGTCAACTAGAGGCTCACTAGGGACTTGTTGTGGTCTATGTATTCACACATGTATTACGATTTCCGGATAATACAATTATAGCATGAATAATAGACAATTATCATGAACAAAGAAATATAATAATAACCATTTTATTATTGCCTCTAGGGCATATTTCCAATAGTCTCCCACTTGCACTAGAGTCAATAATCTAGTTACATTGTGATGTATCGAACACCCATTGCGTCCTGGTGTTGATCATGTTTTGCTCTAGGGAGAGGTTTAGTCAGCGGATCTGCTACATTCAGGTCCGTATGTACTTTACAAATATCTATGTCTCCATCTTGAACATTTTCACGGATGGAGTTGAAGCGACACTTGATGTGCCTGGTCTTCTTGTGAAACCTGGGCTCCTTGGCAAGTGCAATAGCTCCAGTGTTGTCACAGAAGAGTGTGATCGGCCCCGACACATTGGGTATGACTCCTAGGTCGGTGATGAACTCCTTTACCCAGATAGCTTCATGCGCTGCCTCCGAGGCTGCCATGTACTCCGCTTCACATGTAGATCCCGCCACGACTCTCTGCTTGCAACTGCACGAGCTTACTGCCCCACCATTCAAAATATACACGTATCCGGTTTGTGACTTAGAGTCATCCAGATCTGTGTCGAAGATAGCATCAACGTAACCCTTTACGACGAGCTCTTCGTCACCTCCATATATGAGAAACATATCCTTAGTCCTTTTCAGGTACTTAAGGATGTTCTTGACCGCTGTCCAGTGTTCCATGCCGGGATTACTTTGGTACCTTCCTACCAAACTTACGGCAAGGTTTATATCAGGTCTGGTACAGGTCATGGCATACATGATAGACCCTATGGCTGAGGCATAGGGGACGACACTCATCTTTTCTCTATCTTCTGCCGTGGTCGGGCATTGAGCCGAGCTCAATTTTACACCTTGCAACACAGGCAAGAACCCCTTCTTGGACTGATCCATATTGAACTTCTTCAATATCTTATCAAGGTATGTGCTTTGTGAAAGACCTATGAGGCGTCTTGATCTATCTCTATAGATCTTGATGCCTAATATGTAAGCAGCTTCTCCAAGGTCCTTCATTGAAAAACACTTATTCAAGTAGGCCTTAATGCTGTCCAAAAGTTCTATATCATTTCCCATCAAAAGTATGTCATCCACATATAATATGAGAAATGCTACAGAGGTCCCACTCACTTTCTTGTAAACGCAGGCTTCTCCATAAGTCTGCATAAACCCAAACGCTTTAATCATCTCATTAAAGCGAATGTTCCAACTCCGAGATGCTTGCACCAGCCCATAGATGGAGCACTGGAGCTTGCATACCTTGTTAGCATTCTTAGGGTCAACAAAACCTTCTGGCTGCATCATATATAGTTCTTCCTTAAGGTGACCGTTAAGGAATGCCGTTTTGATGTCCATTTGCCATATCTCATAATCATAGTATGCGGCAATTTCTAACATCATTCGGACGGACTTCAGCTTTGCTACAGGAGAGAATGTCTCATCGTAGTCAATCCCTTGAACTTGTCGATAACCCTTAGCGACAAGTCGAGCTTTATATATGGTAACATTACCATCCGCGTCCGTCTTCTTCTTAAAGATCCATTTGTTTTCTATTGCTCGCCGATCATCGGGCAAGTCTGTCAAAGTCCATACTTTGTTCTCATACATGGATCCTATCTCGGATTGCATGGCTTCAAGCCATTTGTTGGAATCTGGGCCCGCCATCGCTTCTTCATAGTTCGAAGGTTCACCATTGTCTAACAACATGATTTCCAAGACAGGGTTGCCGTACCACTCTGGTGCAGAACGTGTCCTTGTGGACCTTCGAAGTTCAGTAGGAGCTTGATTCGAAGTATCTTCATCATCATCATTAACCTCCTATCTTGTCAGTGCAGGCACCACAGAAACATCTTCCTGAGTTGCGCTACTTACCGTTTCAAGAGGTAGTACTTCATCAAGCTCTACTTTCCTCCCACTTAATTCTTTCGAGAGAAACTCTTTCTCCAGAAAGGACCCGTTCTTGGCAACAAAGATCTTGCCCTCGGATCTTAAGTAGAAGGTATACCCAATGGTTTCCTTAGGGTATCCTATGAAGACGCATTTTTCCGACTTGGGTTCGAGCTTCTCAGGTTGAAGTTTCTTGACATAAGCATCGCATCCCCAAACTTTTAGAAATGACAGCTTAGGTTTCTTCCCAAACCATAATTCACACGGTGTCGTCTCAACGGATTTAGACGGTGCCCTACTTAAAGCGAATGTAGCTGTCTCTAGAGCGTATCCCCAAAATGATAGCGGTAAATCGGTAAGTGACATCGTAGATCGCACCATATCCAATAGAATGCGATTACGACGTTCGGACACACCATTTCGCTGAGGTGTTCTAGGCGGCGTGAGTTGTGAAACGATTCCACATTTCCTTAAGTGCGTACCAAATTCGTGACTTAAATATTCTCCCCCACGATCTGATCGTAAGAACTTTATCTTTCGGTCACGTTGATTCTCTACCTCATTCTGAAATTCGTTGAACTTTTCAAAGGTCTCGGACTTGTGTTTCATCAAGTAGACATACCCATATCTACTCAAGTCATCAGTGAGAGTGAGAACATAACGATATCCTCCGCGAGCCTCAACGCTCATTGGACCGCACACATCAGTATGTATGATTTCCAATAAGTTGGTGGCTCGCTCCATTGTTCCGGAGAACGGAGTCTTGGTCATTTTGCCCATGAGGCATGGTTCGCATGTGTCAAATGATTCATAATCTAGAGACTCTAAAAGTCCATCAGCATGGAGTTCATGCGCTTGACACCAATGTGACCAAGGCGGCAGTGCCACAAGTATGTGGGACTATCGTTATCAACTTTACATCTTTTGGTATTCATACTATGAATATGTGTAACATTACGCTCGAGATTCATTAAGAATAAACCATTCACCAGCGGGGCATGACCATAAAACATATCACTCATATAAATAGAACAACCATTATTCTCGGATTTAAATGAGTAGCCATCTCGAATTAAACGAGATCCTGACACAATGTTCATGCTCAAAGCTGGCACTAAATAACAATTATTGAGGTTTAAAACTAATCCCGTAGGTAAATGTAGAGGTAGCGTGCCGACGGCGATCACATCGACCTTGGAACCATTCCCGACGCGCATCATCACCTCGTCCTTCGCCAGTCTCCGCTTATTCCGCAGCTCCAGTTTGAGTTACAAATATGAGCAACCGCACCGGTATCAAATACCCAGGAGCTACTACGAGCACTGGTAAGGTACACATCAATTACATGTATATCACATATACCTTTGGTTTTGCCGTCCTTCTTGTCCGCTAAGTACTTGGGGCAGTTCCGCTTCCAGTGACCACTTCCCTTGCAACAAAAGCACTCAGTCTCAGGCTTGGGTCCATTGCTTGACTTCTTCCCGGCAACTGGCTTACCGGGCGCGGCAACTCCCTTGCCGACCTTCTTGAAGTTCTTCTTACCCTTGCCCTTCTTGAACTTAGTGGTTTTATTCACCATCAACAATTGATGTTCCTTTTTTATCTCTACCTCAGCTGATTTCAGCATTGAATATACCTCAGGAATGGTCTTTTCCATCCCTGCATATTGAAGTTCATCACAAAGCTCTTGTAGCTTGGTGGAAGCGACTGAAGGATCCTGTCAAGGACCGCGTCATCCGGGAGATTAACTCCCAGCTGAGTCAAGCAGTTGTGCAACCCAGACATCTTGAGTATGTGCTCACTGACAGAACTATTTTCCTCCATCTTACAGCTGAAGAACTTGTCGGAGACTTCATATCTCTCAACCCGAGCATGAGCTTCGAAAACCATTTTCAGCTCTTCGAACATCTCATATGCTCCGTGTTGCTCAAAACGCTTTTGGAGCTCCGGTTCTAAGCTGTAAAGCATACCGCACTGAACGAGGGAGTAATCATCAGCACGAGACTGCCAAGCGTTCATAACGTCTTGGTTCTTTGGGATTGGTGCTTCACCTAGTGGCGCTTCTAGGACATAATCTTTCTTGGCAGCTATGAGGATGATCCTCAGGTTCCGAACCCAGTCCGTATAGTTGCTGCCATCATCTTTCAGCTTGGTTTTCTCTAGGAACGCGTTGAAGTTGAGGTGGACATGAGCGTTGGCCATTTGATCTACAAGACATTTTCAAAGGTTTTTAGACTAAGTTCATGATAATTAAGTTCATCTAATCAAATTATTCAATGAACTCCCACTTAGACAGACATCCCTCTAGTCATCTAAGTGAAACATGATCCGAGTCAACTAGGCCGTGTCCGATCATCACGTGAGACGGACTAGTTAACATCGGTGAACATCTTCATGTTGATCGTATCTTCTATACGACTCATGCTCGACCTTTTGGTCTTCCATGTTCCGAGGCCATGTCTGTACATGCTAGGCTCGTCAAGTCAACCTAAGTGTATTGTGTGTGTAAATCTGGCTTACATCCGTTGCATTCGAACGTTAGGATCTATCACACCCGATCATCACGTGGTGCTTCGAAACAAAGAACCTTCGCAATGGTGCATAGTTAGGGGAAACACTTTTCTTGAAATTATTTCGAGGGATCATCTTATTTAAGCTACCGTCGTTCTAAGCAAATAAGATGTAAAACATGATAAACATCACATGCAATCAAATAGTGACATGATATGGCCAATATCATATTGCTCCTTTGATCTCCATCTTCGGGGCGCCATGATCACCTTCGTCACCGGCATGACACCATGATCTCCATCATCATGATCTCCATCATCGTGTCTTCATGAAGTTGTCACGCCAACGACTACTTCTACTTCTATGGCTGACACGTTTAGCAATAAAGTAAAGTAATTTACATGGCGTTCTTCAATGACACGCAGGTCATACAAAAAATAAAGACAACTCCTATGGCTCCTGTCGGTTGTCATACTCATCGACATGCAAGTCGTGATTCCTATTACAAGAACATGATCATCTCATACATCACATATATCATTCATCACATCCTTTGGCCATATTACATTACAAAACACTTGCTGCAAAAACAAGTTAGACATCCTCTAATTGTTGTTGCAAGTTTTTTACGTGGCTACTATAGGTGTTCTAGCAAGAACGTTTCTTACCTACGTAAAACCACAATGTGATATGCCAATTTCTATTTACCCTTCATAAGGACCCTTTTCATCGAATCCGCTCCAACTAAAGTGGGAGAGACAGACACCCGCTAGCCACCGTATGCAACTAGTGCATGTCAGTCGGTGGAACCTGTCTCACGTAAGCGTACGTGTAAGGTCGGTCCGGGCCGCTTCATCCCATGATGCCGCCGAAGCAAGATAAGACTAGTAGTGGCAAGAAAATTAACAACATCTACGCCCACAACTGCTTTGTGTTCTACTCGTGCATAGTAACTACGCATAGACCTAGCTCATGATGCCACTGTTGGGGAACGTTGCATAAAATAAAAAATTTCCTACGTTCACCAAGATCAGTCTATGGAGTCATCTAGCAACGAGAGAGGGGAGTGCATCTACATACCCTTCTAGATCGCATGTGGAAGCGTTCAAGAGAACGGGGTTGAGGGAGTCGTACTCGTCGTGATCCAAATCACCGGAGATCCTAGCGCCGAACAGACGGCACCTCCGCGTTCAACACACGTACGGTTGGGAAGACGTATCCTCCTTCTTGATCCATCAAGGGGAAAGGAGAGGTTGATGAAGATCCAGCAGCACAATGGCGTGGTGGTGGATGCAGCACGATCACGGCAGGGCTTCGCCAAGCTTCTGCGAGAGGGAGAGGTGTAGCAGGGGAGAGGGAGGCGCCAAGACTTGGGGTGCGGCTGCCCTCCCTCCCCCCTTTATATAGGCCCCCTGGGGGGGCGCCGGCCCTAGGAGATTAGATCTCCAAGGGGGGGAGGCGGCCAAGGGGGTGGCTTGCCTCCCAAGGCAAGTGGAGGCGCCCCCCACCCTAGGGTTTCCAACCCTAGGCATAGGGGGGCCCAAGGGGGGGGGCGCACCAGCCCACCAGGGGCTGGTTCCCCTCCCCACTTCAGCCCATGGGGCCTGCTACGTCTCGAGCTTGTGTTGGTTTTCCCCGAAGAGGAGAGGATGATGCAGCACAGTAGCGTAAGTATTTCCCTCAGTTTTTGAGAACCAAGGTATCAATCCAGTAGGAGGTCACGTGCAAGTCCCTCGTACCTGCACAACACGATAGCAACTCGCAACCAACGCTTAGGGGTTGTCAATCCCTTCACGGTCACTTACGAGAGTGAGATCTGATAGAGATAATATTTTTGGTATTTTTGATAGATAGATGCAAAGTAAAAAGTAAAGGCAAAGTAAAAGCAAAGCAAGTAAATAAAGTGATATAGATTGATATGATGAGAATAGACCCGGGGGCCATAGGTTTCACTAGTGGCTTCTCTCAAGAGCATAAGTATTCTACGGTGGGTGAACAAATTACTGTTGAGCAATTGATATAATTGAGCATAGTTATGAGTATATCTAGGCAATGATCATGTATATAGGCATCACGTCCGTGACAAGTAGATCGAAACGATTCTGCATCTACTACTATTACTCCACTCATCGACCGCTATCCAGCATGCATCTAGAGTATTAAGTTAAAAACAGAGTAACGCTTTAAGCAAGATGACATGATGTAGAGGGATAAATTCATGCAATATGATAAAAAAACCATCTTGTTATCCTCAATGGCAACAATACAATACGTGCCTTGCAACTCTTTCTGTCACTGAGTAAGGACACCGCAAGATTGAACCCAAAGCCATGCACTTCTCCCATTGCAAGAACTACCAATCTAGTTGGCCAAACCAAACGGATAATTCGAAGAGACTTGCAAAGATAACTCAATCATACATAAAAGAATTCAGAGAAGAATCAAATATTTTCCATAGATAATACTGGATCATAAACCCACAATTCATCGGTCTCAACAAACACACCACAAAAAGAAGATTACATCGAATAGGTCTCCACGAGAGAGGGGGAGAACATTGTATTGAGATCCAAAAAGAGAGAAGAAGCCATCTAGCTACTAGCTATGGACCCGAAGGTCTGAAGTAAACTACTCACACTTCATCGAAGGGGCTATGGTGATGATGTAGAAGCCCTCCGTGGTGGATGCCCCCTCCGGCGGAGCTCCGGAACAGGCCCCAAGATGGGATCTCGTGGATACAGAAGGTTGCAGCAGTGGAATTAGGTTTTTGGCTCCTTTTCTGATCATACGAGGATACATAGGTATATATAGGAGGAAGGAGTACGTCGGTGGAGCTCCGAGGGGCCCACAAGGTAGGGGGCGCGCCCAGGGGGGCCCGCCCTCCACCCTCGTGACCTCCTCGGAAGCTTCTTGGAGTAGGGTCCAAGTCTCCTGGATCACGTTCGGTGAGAAAATCACGTTCCCGAAGGTTTCATTCCGTTTGGACTCCGTTTGATATTCCGTTTCTTCGAGACACTGAAATAGGCAAAAAACAGAAATTTTGGGCTGGGCCTCCGGTTAATAGGTTAGTCCCAAAAATAATATAAAAGTGGAAAATAAAGCCCAATATAGTCCAAAACAGTAGATAAAGTAGCATGGAGCAATCAAAAATAGATATGTTAGAGACGTATCAGGCATCCCCAAGCTTAATTCCTGCTCGTCCTCGAGTAGGTAAATGATAATAAAGAATTTTTGATGCGGAGTGATACTTTGGCATAATTTCAATGTAAATCTTCTTAATCATGGTATGAATATTCAGATCCGAAAGATTCAAGATAAAAGTTCATATTGACATAATAATACTTCAAGCATACTAATCAAAGCAATTATGTCATCTCAAAATAACATGGCCAAAGAAAGTTCATCCCTACAAAATCATATAGTTAGGCTATGCTTCATTTTCGTCACACAAAGATGTTCCCAACTTCTATACCCCCGATGACAAGCCAAGCAATTGTTTCATACTCAAATAATCTCAAACTTTTTCAACCTTCACGCAATACATGAGCGCGAGCCATGGATATAGCACTATGGGTGGAATAGAATATGATGATGGGGTTTGTGTGGAGAAGACAAAAAAGGAGAAAGTCTCACATTGACGAGGCTAATCAACGGGCTATGGAGATGCCCATCAATTGATGTCAACATGAGGAGTAGGGATTGCCATGCAACGGATGCACTAGAGCTATGAATGATCAACAAAAGAAAACTAGTGGGTGTGCATCCAACTTGCTTGCTCATGAAGACCTACGGCATTTGAGGAAGCCCATCGTAGGAATATACAAGCCAAGTTCTATAACGAAAAATTCCCACTAGTATGAACAAGACAATATATGAGACTCACTATATGAAGAGCATGGTGCTACTTTGAAGCACAAATATATGAGACTCACTACATGAAGAACAAGGTGCTACTTTGAAGCACAAGTGTGGTAAAAGGATAGTAACATTGTCCCTTCTCTCTTTTTCTCTCATTTTTTTGGGCCTTTTCTCTTTTTTTTTATGGCCTCTTTTTTTTATTTGGGCTTCCTTGGCCTCTTTTTTTTCGTTCGGAGTCTCATCCCGACTTGTGGGGGAATCATAGTCTCCATCATCCTTTCCTCACTTGGGACAATGCTCTAATAATGATGATCATCACACTTTTATTTTTCTTACAACTCAACAATTACAACTCGAAACTAGAACAAGATATGACTCTATATGAATGCCTCCGGCGGTGTACCGGGATGGTGCAATGAATCAAGAGTGACATGTATGAAAAATAATGCATGGTGGCTTTGCTACAAATACGATGTCAACTACAAGATCATGCAATGGCAATATGACAAAAGTAAAGTATGTCATGATGAACGGAACGGTGGAAAGTTGCATGGCAATATATCTCGGAATGGCTATGGAAATGCCATAATAGGTAGGTATGGTGGCTGTTTTGAGGAAGATATAAGGAGGTTTATGTGTGAAAGAGCGTATCATATCATGGGGTTTTGGATGCACCGGCGAAGTTTGCATCAACTCTCAATGTGAGAAAGGGCAATGCACGGTACCGAAGAGGCTAGCAAAGGCGGAAAGGTGAGAGTGCGTATAATCCATGGACTCAACATTAGTCAAAAGAACTCATATACTTATTGCAAAAATTTAGAAGCCATCAAAAATCAAGTACTACGCACAATGCTCCTAGGGGGATAGATTGGTAGGAAAAGACCATCGCTCGTCCCCGACCGCCACTCATAAGGATGCACAAGCCAGGTACACTTCATGCTTCAAATTTGTTACACAACTTTACCCATACGTGCATGCTACGGGACTTGCAAACTTCAACACAAGTATTTCTCAAATTCACAACTACTCAACTAGCACGACTTTGATATTATTACCTCCATATCTCAAAAAAATTATTAAGCATTAAATTTATCATAGTAGTCAGTTCACTGAAAAGAAAGTTTCACATATCTTGATCACTAAGTATATTAACATTAAGCAAACTACCATGCTATTAATGACTCTCAAAATAATCTAAGTGAAGCATGAGAGATCAAGTTTCTTTAAAACAAATCCACCACCGTGCTCTAAAAGATCTAAGTGAAGCAATAGAGCAAAAACTATCACGCTCAAAAAGATATAAGTGAAGCACTATGAGCAAAACTATCAAGCTCAAAAGATATAAGTGAAGCACATAGAGTATTCTAACAAATTCCAAATCATGTATGGCTCTCTCAAAAGGTGTGTATAGCAAGGATGATTGTGGTAGACTAACAAGCAAAGACACAAATAATACAAGACGCTCCAAGCAAAACACATATCATGTTGGTGAATAAAAATATAGCTCCAAGTAAATTACCGATGGAAGTGGACGAAAGAGGGGATGCCTTCCGGGGCATCCTCAAGCTTTGACTTTTTGGTGTCCTTGGATTATCTTGGGGGTGCCATGGGCATCCCCAAGCTTAGGCTCTTGCCACTCCTTGTTCCATAATCCATCAAAAGAATTCACCCAAAACTTGAAAACTTCACAACACAAAACTCAACAGAAATCTCATGAGCTCCGTTAGAGAAAGAAAACAAAAGACTACTTCAAGGTACTGTAATGAACTCATTCTTTATTTATATTGTTATTAAACCTACTGTATTCCAACTTCTATATGGTTTATAAACTAATTTACTAGCCATAGATTCATCAAAATAAGCCAACAACACACGAAAAACAGAATCTGTCAAAAACAGAACAGTCTGTAGTAATCTGTAACTAACGCAAACTTCTGGAACTCTAAAAATTCTACCAAAATAGGAATTCCTGGAAAATTTGTTTATTGATCAGCAGCAAAAAGAATCAACGCAAAAGCACTCTCCAGTAAAAAATGACAGCTAATCTCGTGAGCGCTAAGGTTTCTGTTTTTCAGCAGAATCAAATCAACTATCATCGTAGGTTATCCTATAGGTTCTACTTGGCACAAACACTAATTAGAACATAAAACCACATACAAACTGAAGGTAGATGGATTATTTAGTCCTAAACAGAACCAAAAACAAAAAACACAAAATAAAATTGGGTTGCCTCCCAACAAGCGTTATCGTTTAACGCCCCTAGCTAGGCATAAAAGCAAGGATAGATCTAGGTATTGCCATCTTTGGTAGGCAATCCATAAGTGGCTCTCATGATAGATTCATATGGTAATTTTATTTTATTTCTAGTAAAGTGTTCCATGCCCTTATTTAAGGGAAATTGGAATCTAATATTCCCTTCCTTCATATCAATAATTGCACCAATCGTTCTAAGGAAAGGTCTACCAAGAATAATAGGGCATGAAGGATTGCAATCTATATCAAGAACAATAAAATCTACGGGCACATAATTCCTATTTGCAACAATAAGAACATCATTAATTCTTCCCATAGGTTTTTTAGTAGTGGAATCCGCAAGATGCAAGTTTAGAGAGCAATCATCAAAATCACGGAAATCTAGCAAATCACATAAAGTTTTGGGAATAGTAGAGACACTAGCACCCAAATCACATAAATCATGAAATTCAAAATCTTTAATTTTAATTTTAATAGTAGGTTCCCACTCATCATAGAGTTTTCTAGGGATAGAAACTTTCATCTCAAGTTTTTCTTCATAAGATTGCATCAAAGCATCAACAATGTGTTTGGTAAAGGCCTTATTTTGACTATAAGCATGAGGAGATTCTAGCACGGATTGCAACAAGGAAATACAACCAATCAAAGAGCAATTTTCATAATTAAATTCCTTGAGATCCAAAATAGTGGGTTTAGCAACATCACGGTTTTTATTTATTTCAATCCTATTTTCATCAATTTCATCATCAACATCTAGAAACTCCGAATTCTTGGAACGCCTTCTAGGTAAGGGAAGATCATATTCAGATTCATCAAGATTCATATTGCAAAACAAAGATTTAATGGGGGATGCATCAATAACTTTTAGATCTTCATCTTGATTTTCATAGGAATTGGAAGAACACGCTTTAATAAAGGCATCTTTGGAAGCACGCATCCTAGCGGTTCTTTCTTTGCACTCGTCTATGGAAATTCTCATAGCTTTGAGAGACTCGTTGATATCATGCTTAGGAGGAATAGATCTAAGCTTTAAAGAATCAATTTCAATAGAAATTCTATCAACGTTCCTAGCCAAATCATCAACTTTAAGCAATTTCTCTTCAAGCAAAGCATTAAAATTCTTTTGTGAATTCATAAACTCTTTAACACTACTCTCAAATTCAGAGGGCATCTTATTAAAATTTCCATAAGAGTTGTTGTAGGAATTTCCATAATTGTTAGAAGGATTGCTAGGATAAGGCCTAGGATTAAAATTCCCTCTATAAGCGTTGTTTCCAAAACTATTCCTACCAACAAAATTCACATCCATAGATTCATTATTATTCTCAAGCAAAGTAGATAAAGGCATATCATTGGGATCAAGAGGAGTATTTTTGGGAGCAAACATCTTCATAAGTTCATCCATCTTTTCACTCAAAACATTGATTTCTTCTATAGCATGCACTTTTTTACTAGAAGATCTTTCGGTGTGCCATTGAGAATAATTAGCCATAATATTATCAAGCAATTTGGTAGCATCCCCTAATGTAATTTCCATAAAAGTGCCTCCCGCGGCCGAATCTAAAAGATTTCTAGAAGCAAAATTCAATCCGGCATAAAAATTTTGTAGGATCATCCATAAATTCAAACAATGAGTAGGGCAATTGCGAAGCATTAATTTCATTCTTTCCCAAGATTGGGCAACATGCTCATGATCAAGTTGTTTAAAATTCATGATATCGTTCCTAAGAGTGATAATCTTAGCGGGAGGAAAATACTTAGAGATAAAAGCATCTTTGCACTTGTTCCAAGAATCAATACTATTTTTAGGCAAAGACGAAAACCAAACTATAGCATGATCTCTAAGTGAAAACGGAAATAACTTCAATTTGACAATATTGTTATCCGTATCTTTCTTCTTTTGCATATCACACAAATCAACAAAATTGTTTAGATGAGTAGTGGCATCTTCACTAGGAAGGCCGGCGAATTGATCTTTCATAACAAGATTCAGCAAAGCGGTATTGATTTCACAAGACTCGTCATTATTAAGGGGAGCAATCGGAGTACTAAGGAAATCATTATTATTGGTATTCGAGAAATCACACAATTTGGTATTATCTTGTGCCATGGCAACAAGTAATCTAACACACAAGCAAACAGAAAGACAAAGGGAAAAAGGCAAACAGGAAAGAGAGGAGGAGATTGGGAAAGAGAGGGCGAATAAAACGGCAAGGGTGAAGTGGGGGAGAGGAAAATGAGAGGCAAATGGCAAATAATGTAATGCGAGAGATAGGGATTGCAATGGGTACTTGGTATGTTGACTTTTGCATAAGCCTCCCCGGCAACGGCGCCAGAAATTATTCTTGCTACGTCTCGAGCTTGCGTTGGTTTTCCCCGAAGAGGAGAGGATGATGCAGCACAGTAGCGTAAGTATTTCCCTCAGTTTTTGAGAACCAAGGTATCAATCCAGTAGGAGGTCACGCGCAAGTCCCTTGTACCTGCACAACACAATAGCAACTCGCAACCAACGCTTAGGGGTTGTCAATCCCTTCACGGTCACTTACGAGAGTGAGATCTGATAGAGATAATATTTTTGGTATTTTTGATAGATAGATGCAAAGTAAAAAGTAAAGGCAAAGTAAAAGCAAAGCAAGAAAACAAAGTGATATAGATTGATATGATGAGAATAGACCCGGGGGCCATAGGTTTCACTAGTGGCTTCTCTCAAGAGCATAAGTATTCTACGGTGGGTGAACAAATTACTGTTGAGCAATTGATAGAATTGAGCATAGTTATGAGTATATCTAGGCAATGATCATGTATATAGGCATCACGTCCGTGACAAGTAGATCGAAACGATTCTGCATCTACTACTATTACTCCACTCATCGACTGCTATCCAGCATGCATCTAGAGTATTAAGTTAAAAACAGAGTAACGCTTTAAGCAAGAAGACATGATGTAGAGGGATAAATTCATGCAATATGATAAAAAAAAACCCATCTTGTTATCCTCGATGGCAACAATACAATACATGCCTTGCAACTCTTTCTGTCACTGAGTAAGGACACCGCAAGATTGAACCCAAAGCCATGCACTTCTCCCATTGCAAGAACTACCAATCTAGTTGGCCAAACCAAACGGATAATTCGAAGAGACTTGCAAAGATAACTCAATCATACATAAAAGAATTCAGAGAAGAATCAAATATTTTCCATAGATAATACTGGATCATAAACCCACAATTCATCGGTCTCAACAAACACACCGCAAAAAGAAGATTACATTGAATAGATCTCCACGAGAGAGGGGGAGAACATTGTATTGAGATCCAAAAAGAGAGAAGAAGCCATCTAACTACTAGCTATGGACCCGAAGGTCTGAAGTAAACTACTCACACTTCATCGGAGGGGCTATGGTGATGATGTAGAAGCCCTCCATGGTGGATGCCCCCTTCGGTGGAGCTTCGGAACAGGCCCCAAGATGGGATCTCGTGGATACAGAAGGTTGCGGCAGTGGAATTAGGTTTTTGGCTCCTTTTCTGATCATACAGGGATACATAGGTATATATAGGAGGAAGGAGTACGTCGGTGGAGCTCCGAGGGGCCCACGAGGTAGGGGGCGCGCCCAGGGGGGGCGCGCCCTCCACCCTCGTGACCTCCTCGGAAGCTTCTTGGAGTAGGGTCCAAGTCTCCTGGATCACGTTCGGTGAGAAAATCACGTTCCCGAAGGTTTCATTCCGTTTGGACTCCATTTGATATTCCGTTTCTTCGAAACACTAAAATAGGCAAAAAACAGCAATTCTGGGCTGGGCCTCCGGTTAATAGGTTAGTCCCAAAAATAATATAAAAGTGGAAAATAAAGCCCAATATAGTCCAAAACAGTAGATAAAGTAGCATGGAGCAATCAAAAATTATAGATACATTGGAGACGTATCAGGGCCCTCCAGGATAGGTGGCCCCACCCGGTGGACCCCCGGGACCCTTCCGGTGGTACCGGTACAATACTGGTGACCCCCCAAAACTTTCCCGATGGCCGAAACTGCACTTCCTATATATAATTCTTCACCTCCGGACAATTCCGAAACTTCTTGTTATGTCCGAGATCTCATCCGGGACTCCGAACAACTTTCGGGTTACTGCATACTCATATCTCTACAACCCTAGCGTCACCGAACCTTAAGTGTGTAGACCCTACGGGTTCGGGAGACATGCAGACATGACTGAGACGCCTCTCCGGTCAATAACCAACAGCGCGTTCTGGATACCCATGTTGGCTCCCACATGCTCCTCGATGATCTCATCGGATGAACCACGATGTCGAGGATTCAATCAATCCCGTATACAATTCCCTTTGTCAATCGGTACATTACTTGCCCGAGACTCGATCGTCGGTATCCCAATACCTCATTCAATCTCGTTACCGGCACGTCACTTTACTCGTACCGTAATGCATGATCCCGTGACCAGACACTTGGTCACCTTGAGCTCATTATGATGATGCATTACCGAGTGGGCCCAGAGGTACCTCTCTGTCATATGGAGTGACAAATCCCAGTCTCGATTCGTGCCAACCCAACAGACACTTTCGGAGATACCCGTAGTGCACCTTTATAGTCACCCAGTTACGTCGTGACGTTTGGCACACCCAAAGCACTCCTACGCTATCCGGGAGTTGCACAATCTCATGGTCTAAGGAAATGATACTTGACATTTGGAAAAGCTCTAGCGAAACGAACTACACGATCTTTGTGCTATGCTTAGGATTGTGTCTTGTCCATCACATAATTCTCCTAATGATGTGATCCCGTTATCAATGACATCCAATGTCCATAGTCAAGAAACCATGACTATCTGTTGATCAACGAGCTAGTCAACTAGAGGCTCACTAGGGACTTGTTGTGGTCTATGTATTCACACATGTATTACGATTTCCGGATAATACAATTATAGCATGAATAATAGACAATTATCATGAACAAAGAAATATAATAATAACCATTTTATTATTGCCTCTAGGGCATATTTCCAACAGTCAATCCCTTCACGGCCACTTGCGAAAGTAAGATCTGATAGAGATAATAAGATAAGATAAATATTTTTGGTATTTTTATGATATAGATTGGAAAATAAAAGATGCAACTAAAAGTAGATGGAAAACTTATATGATAAAAGATAGACCCGGGGGCCATTGGTTTCACTAGTGGCTTCTCTCAAGATAGCATAAGTATTAAAGTGGGTGAACAAATTACTGTCGAGCAATTGATAAAAAAGTGTATAGTTATGAGATTATCTAGGCATGATCATGTATATAGGCATCACGTCCGTGACAAGTAGACCGACTCCTGCATGCATCTACTACTATTACTCCACACATCGACTGACTCCTGCCTGCATCTAGAGCATTAAGTTCATAAAGAATAGAGTAATGCATTAAGAAAGATGACATGATGTAGAGGGATAAACTCATGCAATATGATATAAACCCCATCTTTTTATCCTCGATGGAAACAATACAATACGTGTCTTGCTGCCCCTGCTGTCACTGGGAAAGTACACCGCAAGATTGAACCCAAAGCTAAGCACTTCTCCCATTGCAAGAAAGATTAATCTAGTAGGCCAAACCAAACTGATAATTTGAAGAGACTTGCCAAGATAACTTAATCACACATAAAAGAATTCAGAGGAGATTCAAATATTTCTCATAGATAAACTTGATCATAACCCAAAATTCATCGGATCTCAGCAAGCACACCGCAAAAAGAGTTACATCGAATAGATCTCCAAGAAGATCGAGGAGAACTTTGTATTGAGATTCAAAGAGAGAGAAGAAGCCATCTAGCTAATAACTATGGACCCGAAGGTCTGTGGTAAACTACTCACAACTCATAGGAGAGGCCTTGGAGATGATGTAGAGGACCTCCGTGGTCGATTCCCCCTCCGACGGAGCGCCGACGAAGGCTCCAAGATGGGATCTCGCGGATACAAAAGGTTGCGGCGGTGGAATTAGGTTTTCGTGGTTGCTTCTGATGGTTTTAGGGTACGGGTGTATATATAGGAGGAAGAAGTAGGTCGGTGGACGCTCGAGGGGCCCACGAGGGTGGGGGCGCGCCCACCCCCAGGGGGCACACCAGGCACCCTCCTGGCCGCCTCGTTTGTTGCTTGACGTCCACTTCAAGTCTCCAGGTTTGCATTTGTTCCAAAAAGATCGCCCCCGAAGGTTTCATCCCGTTTGGACTCCGTTTGATATTCCTTTTCTTCGAAACACTGAAATAGGCAAAAAAAACAGCAATTCGGGCTGGGCCTCCGGTTAATAGGTTAGTCCCAAAAATGATATAAAAGTGTAAAGTAAAGCCCATAAACATCCAAAACGGGCAATATAAAAGCATGCAACAATAAAAAATTATAGATACGTTGGAGACGTATCACCTGCCTAACCCCCCCCCCCCCCCCCATTCCGTCACTTGTGCCTAGTGCTTGGGCCCAAAGTTGGGGTCGGAATGGAGTAAGCCCTACGTGAGGCATGTCACATAAGAAGAACAACTGATCGCCCTTTGCCACTACTGCGAGCGACAAGGGCGACTCCTAGCGCCACAAAGCCCAGCCGCATCACATTCCCTCTTCTCCCTTGGCGACGCCGGAGGGCGCCGCCGAGGCTGCTCGTCCTCTCACGGGATGGGTTGGCGGCGCGGAACGTCTTGGCTTCACATGGACGTGGGCCCCGTTATGACACTCGGCAGCGCGACCGCGGGCTTCCAATGGTGGAGCGGATGTGAGGTAGCGGGGCCATGGCGTTGTGTGGTTGAGGTGCGACGGTGGGCGTACTCGAGGCGGGCACAGTGCTCCGGTCGGGAAGCATGGAGCCGATCAGGCTGCTAAGTTCTCCTGATTTAGCGGTGGCTGCACGGAGGCGGTGGTGATCTACCTTTCGTGCTCCAGTTTCGGCCATGTCGGCCCTTGGGTCAACCAGCCAAGGAAGGGCTCACGCCGATGAGGTGGTGGTTGGTGGTGGTGTGCTTCGCCATCGGTATTGGTCATTGTGGTCACCACTTCGACCCGAGGCGATGGCCCCGCCACGGATTGCGGTGGCCTCTCAAAGGCCTTTGTGAGGGTTCCTGTCTCCAGATTCAGTGGTTGACTTCGGCGATGTTATGCAAACTATGGATGGCGGCTGATGTAGTGTTATGGTTGTGCAGCGGCGGCGGTCGCATCACATGTAGTTGCTAGGTTTTTGGAAAAGTAGTCGCGACAACACATGTCTGACTTTGATGGTGGTGCTACTCGAGCATCCGGTCTTGAGCTCCAGGATGAAAGCCTAGGTCTTACCCGAGTTTGTTATACCTGGCAATGGCAATGTTTCTACGTCATTACCTTGTTGATGGCATTTCTTGGTTATGCTTAGACTGAATCTTTAGGGTGAAAATCTAGATTCTGGCCTTGGGTGGTTAGATACGGTGATGGCGGCGCCTAAACATCGCTCCTTTCTTGAGTAATTTTGTGGTCCTAAAATTTACTGGAAATGTGATTTTCCTTCAAAAAAAAGTAACTAATATGAAATGGTTGAAATGAAATAATAAAGTGGGCATAAAAAGGTTATGGCTTGAATAATTTCCCAGAGCCGATCAAAGCATGATGGTTAAGACTCCCTAGATCCATTGCAAGTTGTGTCTTTTATATTGGTAGTAGAAGTAGATGTGACAAGTATATTCTAAGTTTTGAGGCGTTAGCAACGAATACAAGGGATTTTTCATTCCACCAAATTCTCTAGGAGATCTCACACAAACAACGAGAAAAATGGGCGCATGCATACATGAGCAAGTTCGGCTTCAGGTGCATGCTCTAAACAAAACCTTCTCATTCCCATTCACTTGTTAGCACCATGCTTCAAGTGCACATTTTGAACCCACAAGTGCAATCAAAAGAAGATGGTGGCTATCAAGCATCTCTATCTTATCCAGGTACAGAAGATTTGGTCTTGGTTGCTTACCTCCATGAAGAAAGCCATGTTTTGTGTCCCATTCTTCTTCTTATTTGGTATCTTTTGGACTAATGCCACATGTTGGTTGATGCCCACTCTCCCTCGGGTATTTGACAAAGTAAACTTCACCACCTTCCATGCATATTGTCACCTTGGCAACAATTGGGCATTTCTCTATTGTGGCATCTGATGTAGTAGCCATGTTTCCTTTTGATCGCTTCTTGGACTCCAATAGTGTCTAGCAAGGTGACCCTTCTTGGCACAGTTGAAGAACTCACATCTCTTCTTTCTCTCGTCTGTCAGCTACTAATGATCTTCTTCCTTTTTTTCTTTGAGCCCCTCTGGGTAGTTGTTTTCCTTTGGGCGTCATATTTCACCTCTTGTCCACTTCTCCTTCACTGCTTCTCGACCTCTTAGTGGACCCTTCTTCCTATTGATATAGAACACCTCATCTTCATATCACTCTATAAAGGTGATTATGTTAATCTCCTTGGCTAACGCCTTCTAATTAGCCAATAAATTCTACAGCTAAGGAGGGTTGTGACGGCTATCCTCTCACCACGGCCATTGTTTATGATCCTTCTCATCCTCCACTAAGCTTCTCTTCAGGATGCAGCTAGGATACACAACATAAATTATTTACTTATGTAAAGTACTAACTAGTACTCGAAGTATCGCGTTGATACCAACAAGCTCATTTTTTGGTACATTGAGCCATGCCTCATTCTTCTTTGAGAACAATTTTGCAGTTTCTCCTTAGACACTCCGCCATCACCACATCTCGAATGTAGGTCGTCCTCCTTTGTGTTTTTCAAAGCAACACATAGTCTTGCCCGCCTTGATGTGCCACTCCCATAATGTTTCTGCACTCCCTGGAAGATTTGTATCAGTACTTGCAATGACCTCCCATGAATCCTAACCTTGTAGGAAGGACTTCATGTAGCTAAACCAATAGCCATAGTTGTGGCTATTGAGACTCCTCAAGCCACTCTTTTTGTGCTCATGATATCTAATATCTCAACTAATGCCCAACACATGCTTTGCTTACTCCTAGACTAGCTATCTTCACAGTACCATACAGTCGGCATAATTTCGCCTTCTTAGTGATTCGAAACAATGAAGAGACCCATACTCACCAAAGACGACACCTTTTAGTGACTACCGAAGGCCCTGTGGATAGAACAAAAGGCGGGACTAAGGAAGACAATTAGCTCATAGGTGTGAGATGAGAATGTTTTGTTAACTTCTTTAGGAATTAGGACCTTAGAAGAGTTGAGGTAGGAAAGTCACAACACTTTCTTAGTCTGGTCCAAACAGGGCTTCAAAAGTCTTTTTCAGAGATGTTTTTTTTTTGCTAGAAGAAATGAGTTTCAGAGTGGTGTATTTTAATTTCCACCTGGTATAGTGGGGTATTCATTTGATCTAGGGAAATAAGCATTTCCTTCCTTTAAAAGTAATTCCTATGAAATGATTGAAAGTAAAAGAAGTGGGCAGAAAAGGAAGGTTATGGCATGAAGAAATGTTTTTTAAATGTTGGTAGGAGAAGTGCCAAATTCATTGATCAGAAGAAGTGTTACAAGAGATCCCCAGAGGGAAAAGCACCGCAAAATGGCAGCGCAAAAGAAAAAGAAAGGAAAAAGGCCCCGTCGGCAGAACCACAAACCCAAACTCTACCATCAATCGTGAACACCATCAGAATCCATCGTCGGGATCTCCAAGGTGACGCCTCCAAGGAGGATAACGATGTTGAGGGCACCATCGTCACCCGATCTGTCACTACGAGATCTTAGGTTTTCACCCAGAGATCTCACGCCATTGGGTAGGAAGAGCAAACGACTCCACAACGATACCTTCAAGGAGGAAGACGACATCCGTGGATACCGTTATCGCCGGCAACGACAGGGTTGATGCAAGATTTTCATCCGAAGTTGTGCCTTCCACCAACAATCCCGGATCCGAGGCCACCAGCGCCATGGAGCAGCACGAGTCCAGGCATACACTACCAGAAACGAATTGGTCGATGCCGCATGCGGGAACTCGACGAGCACACACCAGTCTGACTGGTCCGCACCGCCGCACGCAAGCCTGGGCGAGCCAGGCCGGATCTGGCCACCCTCTACCTCCGTGCGCAGAACTGGACGATCCTCCGCACCGCAGCGCACCGGCAAGACCGAGGGGGGCCGGACAAAGCTGGTCAGCACCGCCGCGCGCAAGAACAGGCCGAAAACCAAGCCAAACTGCGCAGCCCGCACCACCGCGCGCCAGAGCAAGACTACTGGTCTGCCCGAGTCTCCTGTAGCTAGACAAATTGAGCGGCGCCACCGCTCAAAAGAGCTGGACGTGGACGCGCTGGTGGTTTCTCTCGTTCAAGGCATGAAGAAATGTAGAAGTGGTGCAGTTTTATGAGAGACTGCTCCAAAATCTGTAGGACATGTACAAAATCAGAAAAAGGAAAGGAACGACGGAAATAAAATAATAAAATAAAACAAATAAAAAGTATGACAGCTGTGGGATTTGAACCCACGCCCTTTCGGACCAGAGCCTAAATCTGGCGCCTTAGACCACTCGGCCAAACTGTCTTTTTGATTAATTGGATGTATTAAATTAAATATGTAATCCTAATCACAACTTGAGCGTATTATTTGTTTTTTTTTGGGGGGGGGGGGAACTTGTAGCGTTAAAGAAACTGGAAAAAATTATCCCACTGTACCTTCTTACATATACGGTTTTTTTCCTCTCGAAAAAAGTGTCTTGCTTCCAACATCTAAATATTTGCGTCTATCCGGGTAAAAAACAATTAAATGAGATGCTAACTGGTAACTTCTCAAACTAGTGAATAGTGATCATGTCTGTAGGATCACAATTTCTTTGTGTGGGGAGCCCTCCAAATGATGAGGGTAACTACAAAATGATGAGATTGATGGACAACGACAGGTTTCCAAATTGTGGATGACCGATTAGAAACTATAGATGTGATGTGCAACATCATTAGAGCAATGTGACTCATCTGATTTAGGCGGTTTCAATGGCTAATTATGACCCTCGAGATCCGCCGCAACTTGTGCTTTTTTATGATGGTAGTACAGGTAGTAGATGTGTGGATTGTATATTCTATTGAGTTGGCAAGGTATGCAAGATAATTTTGCTTCTATCGATTTCTCTAGAGATCACACACAGACAACCAAAAAAATGTCCACTTAGGGATCTCACGTACAACAACAAAACGGAGCCACACATAAGTAATAACTGAGCAAATTTGACCTCAAGTGAAAGAGCTAAACAAAACCTTCTCACTACATTCCATTCACTTCTTAGTATCATCCTACAAGTGCAGATTTTGAATGCCCAAGCGGCAACCAATCAAATAAAAATGATATCTATCATCAACACACTAGATTATATTAATATGTTTACACGGGTAGTTCAGCCACAGATTATGCAAGCAAAAACACTGACAAGAAAACACGGGCAGTTTGGCTCGGTGCCGGGTTGGACTTCATTGTAAAACTGGTTCTGGCCGAGAGGCCTCCTTGAGTAATGAAATTCTATTTTTTTCGCAAAAAAATAAAAAAAGAGGTTAATTTTGATTGGCCTTTTTAATAAGATGGCCGCATGCATTGTTCTGATGCAGAGGCCGAGGGTAATCCTCCTTTTCAAAAGAAAAGAAAAGAGGTTAATTTTGATTGGCCTTTTTAATAAGATGGCCGCATGCATCGTTCTGATGCAGAGGCCGGGGGTAATCCTCCTTTTCAAAAGAAAAGAAAAGAGATAATGTAAGAAAATGGCATTACCACTACACTGCTGAATCTCGAGTTTGTGTATAATACATCCACAGAGTAGTCATGCGCTTGAAGCATGCTTCTTTTGTATACAGTTCCACGTCAGCTCCCCACCAAGGGGATTTCTTTCGACATCCTAACAGTTGTTCTTCTAGGGTACTCACTGTGGTCTCGAACCGAGACCGGTGGAGCGCGAGCCGGAGGGCTATCTTCTCACCATTCAATTAGGCAGCAAACTCCTAGTCGACATTGTGGTTGGATCCGGACCGGCAGACTCTGATCCAGTGCTCGACATGGCGGAGATGGCTGAAAAAGGGAAAGGAGATGTCTGGCGCGGAGCGGACAATGAGAGTAGCTAAGGTTTGGTCCGAGATGGTGATAGGGGTGGGGTTTGGTGGGATTGGGGTGGGCCAGTCTGACGTGGTAGATGCGTCCGGGCAGTCCCAAATCTATCCCACATATGGGCTGGAAATTGAGGTGACAGATAGCCCCGACTTATAGGATGGAAATGGGGGTCTAGTTGGGTGGCGATTTTCTATCTGGACCATTTCTGGGCAGTCCCCAATATGTCCCATGTACGGGCTGGCATATGGGATGGAAATGGGGCCCGATTGGATGGCCACTTTCTATCTAGGTCGTGTCCGGGCAGTCCCAAATATGTCCCGCATATGGACTGGAAATGGGGGGGTGCAAACAGTGGCGAATCAATTGGGCAGGCTTTAATAGGCTTGAGCCTGCCCTCCAGCTTGCAAAAGAAAATTTTAGTAGTAGTTAATAGTACATGTTCCTAGTAGTATTCTAGCAAATTTTAACCTTGTTAGCACAAAAGAGCTGGGAGTTGGTGACTTTTTTCACATCATTAACTTTGAGCCTGCCCTTGATTTTCTTACAAGATTCGCCACTGGGTGCAAACAACCACGACATATGGGATGGAAATCCGGGTTTGGTAGGGTGGCGATTTTCTATCTGGGTCGTGTCTAGGCTATCTGCCCAAACAAATCGGGGGGAATTTTAGGGGTCTGATTTGAAGATGCTCTTACTCCTAGACTAGCGATCTTCATAGTTCCAGACTGTGCTCCATCGGAATCTTCCGTAAGCATCTCTTAGCGACTCGAAACATTGCAAGAACCCTGCGCTCACGAAAGACTATACCTTTGTAGGGACTACCAGAGGCCCTGGTGACATAATAGAAGGATGAGGGAAGGAGGAATAGAGGATAGTACTAAATGTGATAAAAGTTTTAACATTTGGGGATCTGAAATATTTCTGGGAATATATATTTCCTTCTAAAAAGGTAATTCATATGAAATGGTTGAAAGTGAAAGTAGTGGGAAGCAAAGGAAGGTTATGGCTTGAAGAATTTCCATGATCTAATCTCGAAATGATTAGTGCATTTCTACAAGATTCATGGATTTACAAACGGAGAAAAAGAAAAGAAACGTTGAAAATAAAAAAAAATTGACAGCTGTGGGATTTGAACCCACGCCCTGTCGGACCAGAGCCTAAATCTGGCGCCTTAGACCACTCGGCCAAACTGTCTTTATTATTAACTGTTGTATTAATTTGTATATATATCCTAATCACAACTGGTAGCCTGTTATTTGTTTTGTGGGAACTTGTAGCGTTAAAGAAATAACAGGCTATGTGACCCAAATATCTATTATTAATTGTTGTATTAATTTGTGTGTGTGTGTGTGTGTGTGTGTGTGTGTGTGTGTGTATCCTAATCACACCTTCTCAAACTTGTAGCCAAAGTGTCTTGCTTCCAGCATCTAGATATTTGGGTCTATGTGGGCAAAAATCATTAGTGGAGATGCTAACTGGTAACTTCTCAAACTTGTGATAATCTCTGTAGTATCACAATTTCTTTGTGTGGGGGAGCTCTCCAAATGATGAGGGTAACTACAAACTGATGTGACTGATGGACAACGAGAGGTTTCCAAATTAGTGATAACCTATTAGAAACTATAGATATGATGTGCAACATCATTAGAGCAATGTGACTCATCTGATTTAGGCGGGTTTAATGGTTAATTATGACCCTCAAGATCCGAGTAAATTGCAAAAAACCACCGGTTTGAAGGTTAGGTTTGCGAAAAACACTACAATACATTTTTTTGCAGAAAACACTAGGTCTCCAGAAATCCTTTTGCAAAAACCACTGATTGGCGGATTTGGCTCGGTTAAGCACGCTTATGACAGCTGGGGCCCCTTTTTGCCTACGTGGCATAACATTTCATGCTAGGTCAATTTTAATCTAATTTTACAAACTAGTCCATACATTTTACACAGACACACCTAAATCAAAAAGGAAAAAAATGCAATCAGATCCTCGCCACAGGTTGGGGCGGTCAACGCAGCCTGCACTGGGCGCCTTCTCGCACAAGAGGCCAAATCGGGCCAGCGGCGGCATCCCTCGCCGGATCCAGCAGCCGGCGCTGGGCGCCTCCTCGTGCTGGAGGCCAATCGGGGTGGTGGGGTGGCGGCGCGGCATACCTCGCCGGATCCGGCAGCCGTCGCAGGGCGTCTATTCGCGCTGGAGGCCAAATCAGGGCGGCGGCGCGGCCTCCCTCGCCGGCTCCGGACGTGGCGACGCTGGGGGCAAAACAGGGTGACAGCGCAGCGCGACATCCCTCGCCGGAGGTGTGACGCCTGGAGCGTGTGCGCGCACCGCCGTCGGCAGCTCATGTGGAGTGGCGCCGGGAGCATCGAGGCTTGCTCGAGGTGGGCCCTTACCCGCCTGGGCGGTGCATGGCGGAGGTGGCGCGGCCGAGCAGAGGCGGTCGCGGCCGGCAGAGGTGCGAGTGCGGCGTGGCAGGGAGGTGAGCACGGCGGCGGCTGGCGCATGGTGGTCACCGGCGCCATCGAGGCGGCTGACTGTGTGGCAGGACATGGCAAGGGCCTGGGCAGCACAGGGCAAAAAACTTATGGGTGTTTTTGCTTTTTTACCCGTCTAACGCTATCTTGGGTAAAATGTTATGCCACGTTAGCGAAAAATGGGACCCTTCTGTCATAATCTTACTTAACAGTACACCGATCAGTGGTTTTTGAAAAAAGATTACTGAAGACGTGGTGTTTTCTGAAGAAGAAAAAATGTATTGTAGTGTTTTTCGCAAACCTAACCTTCAAACTGGTGGTTTTCTGCAATTTACTCCTCAACATCCGGCGCAACTTGTGCTTTTTATGTTGGTAGTACAAGTGGTAGATGTGGAGTGTATATTCTATGTTTTAAGGAGTTGGCAAGGTATGCAAGATAATTTTGCTTCTATCAAATTCTCTAGAGATCACACGCAAACAACCAGAAAATTGTCTATGGAGGTCACACAAAGACAACCAAAAAATGTTCTCTAGGGTCCTCTCACACACAAGCAACAAAACATAGGCACACATAAGTCAATAACTGAGCAAATTTGACCTCAAGTGAAGGATCTAAACAAAACCTTCTCACTACATTCCATTCACTTCTTAGTACCATCCTACAAGTGCAGATTCTGAATACACAAGTGGCAACCAATCAAATAGAAATGATGTCTATCATCAACACACTAGATTATATTTATATGTTTACGAGCAATTCAGGCAAAGATTATGCGAGGAAAAACACCGGCAAGAAAAGAGGTTAATGTAAGAAAATGGCATTGCCACTACAGTGCTGAATCTCGAGTCTGTGTATAATACATAAACAGAGTAGCCATACGCTTGAAGCATGCTTCTTTTGTATGCGGTTCCATGTTAACTCCCACCAAGGGGATTTCTTTCGACATTCTAATAGTTATTCTTGTCGGGTACTCATTGTGGTCTCGACCCGAGACCGGTGAAGCGCGAGCCGGAGGGCTATCTTCTCCTCGTTTGATCAGACGACAAACTCCTAGCCAACGTTGTGGTTGGATCTGGACCCGGCGGGCTCTGATCTGGTGCTCGGCATGGCGGAGATGGCTGAAAAGGGAAGGAGATGACCGTTGGCGGAGCAGACAGAAAGCGGAGCGGACAATGAGAGTAACTAAGATTTGGTCCAAGATGGTGATAGGGGTGAGGTTTTGTGGGGTCGGGTGGGCCAGTCCGAAGTGATAGATGTGTTCGGGCAGTCTCAAATTTGTCCCACATATGGGTTGGAAATTGAGGTGCCAAACATCCCTGGTTGGGTGGCAATTTTCTATTTGGATCATGTCCAAGCTGTCCCAAATCTGTCCAAGATGGTGATAGGAGTGAGGTTTTGTGGGGTCGAGTAGGACCAATCCGACATGACAGATGCGTCTGGGCAGTCTCAAATCTGTCCCACATATGGGTTGGAAATGGAGGTGCTAAACATCCCTGGTTGGGTGGCAATTTTCTATTTGAGTCGTGCCTGAGTTGTCCCAAATCTATCCCACATATGGGCTGGAAATGGGAGTGCCAAACAGCCCCGACATATGGGATGGAAATAGGGGTCTGCTTGGGTGACCATTTTCTACCTGGGTCGTGTCTGAGTTGTCTGCCGGAACAAATAGGGGGAATTGTAGGGGTCCGGTTTGAAGATGCTCTTACTCCTAGACTAGTGATCTTCACAATCCTAGACTATGCTGCAGCGAAATCTTCCATAAGAATCTCTTAGTGACTCAACATTGCAAGAGCCATGCGTTCATGAAAGACTATACCTTTATAGTGACTACAAGAGGCCCTGGGCATAATAGAAGGAGGGAAGGAGGAAGAGAGGATATTACTAAATGTGATAAAAGTTTAACGTTTCTAGGAATATATATTTCCTTCGAGGTTTTTTAACATGCTCACTGGTATAAAATAGATCTGAGCCATTGATTGCATTGAGTAGTTGATTTGATTAACTCTTAGGTTCTTACCTCCTATGTGAAAAGAGGGGGTAAGAGGGAGCATGTTAAAATTGCTCATTTCCTTCTAAAAAGGCAATTCATTTTTTTTAAACGAGGCAAAAGATTTGCCATTTTCATTGATTAAGAGAGAAGTTTAAGAATTAGGGCCCATGGCCAAATTACAACAATCCTAGGAACGATAACTCCAACTGGGACATCAGTATTATGAAAGATCCATGCGTTCCTCTCGTTCCACAACCCCAAGAGATAAGAAGCATCAAGGAAGCAAGTGGTCTTCACGATTGTGTCTTCTTGGTATCATTGTGGATCCACCACTCTTTAACGGAAGTCGCGTCAATCCAATCACTAGGATGCACGTCATGGAGACCCAGTCAATCTTTGATCATGTGCCAAACTCTCATAGTGCATCTGCATTGGAATAGAAGGTGGGCCGCTGACTCTTGAACCTGCTTACATAGGGGACAAAGATTACAGTTTGGCCACCACGACGTTGAAGCCTATCCGTTGTCCAGATCTTATTGTTGATTGGCAACCAAGCGAAGAACTTGCATTTAGGAGGCGCCCAAACCTTCCAAACGATCGATATCATCTCAGTGTCAGTATGGCCAAAGAACTGCGCATTGTAGGTCGACGTTGACGAGTAGTGTCCAGCAATGGTGAGCTTCCAAGTGATATTGTTGGGCGTGTCGATGTCGAGGTGGATATGGGGGACCTTCTCCCAAAGGGTCACAAACTCAGATAGGTGTTCGACAGTGATGCCGCGAAGGATGTCCACCTGGGAAGTCCAGAAGTTGTCGTGCAGAGCCATTCGAACCGAGCAATTCTTCTTCTTCGACAATTCATATATTTTAGGGACCGTGTCTTTGGGCCTAATCCCATCTAGCCAAGGAGACTCCCAAAACTTGGCACGCAAGCCATTGCCAACTTCGACCTTGGTAGCTCTGGCAAAAATATACCGGTCGGTGTCATCACAAGGGGTTCCCCAGCCAACCCATGGCTTGTCCGGGTAGAGCCACTCGACCCATAGCCACCGGAGATGAAGGGCGATGGCAAACTTGTCATGATTTAGGATTCCCAGGCCTCCATGCAGTTTGGACTTGCGCACTTGTTCCTAGTTTATCTTGCATTTTCCACCTGTGACTTTATTACAACCTGCCCAAAGGAAAGCATGTCTGAGGGCATCGATCTTCTTCTTGACCTCCACCGCTAAAATCTAGTACCATCATGTAGTAGACAACAATCACCATGAGGATCGACTTGACCAAGACCGCCCGACCTGCCGAGGCAATGTGCCTTCCCACCCAAGGGGTGAGCTGACCCGCAATCTTGTCCTCGAGGGGCTGGTAGTGAATCTCTTCAACCTCTTGACAGATAAAGGCAACCCAAGGTATTTCATCAGAAAGGAGGAAAGCTTGGCCGGGAAGGATTGGAGGATGTCCGGAAGATCAACATTTTCACAACGGTTTGGGGCGACAAGACTTTTGGAACAATTTGTGACTAGGCCAGTGACATACCCAAAGTGCTTGAGAGTGTCAGTGAAAAACTGGACGTCATATGAAATGGTTGAAAGTGAAAGAAGTGGGCAGAAAGGAAGGTTATGGTTTGAAGAATTTCCATGATCTAATCTAAAAATGGTTAGTGCATTTTTACAAGATTCATGGATTTACAAGAGGAGAAAAAAGAAAAGGAACGTTGAAAAAAACAAAATAGAAGGAGGAGAAAAAGAAAAGGAGCGTTGAAAATAAAAAAAATAGAAAGAGGAGAAAAAAGAAAAGGAACGTCGAAAATAAAACAAAATAAAAGGAGGAGAAAAAGAAAAGGAGCGTTGAAAATAAAATAAAATAAAAAGAGGAGAAAAAGGAAAGGAACGTTGAAAATAAAAAAGTATGACAGCTTCATGTGACTAGGCCAGTGACATACCCAAAGTGCTTGAGAGTGTCAGTGAAAAACTGGACGTCATATGAAATGGTTGAAAGTGAAAGAAGTGGGCAGAAAGGAAGGTTATGGTTTGAAGAATTTCCATGATCTAATCTAAAAATGGTTAGTGCATTTTTACAAGATTCATGGATTTACAAGAGGAGAAAAAAGAAAAGGAACGTTGAAAAAAACAAAATAGAAGGAGGAGAAAAAGAAAAGGAGCGTTGAAAATAAAAAAAATAGAAAGAGGAGAAAAAAGAAAAGGAACGTTGAAAATAAAACAAAATAAAAGGAGGAGAAAAAGAAAAGGAGCGTTGAAAATAAAATAAAATAAAAAGAGGAGAAAAAGGAAAGGAACATTGAAAATAAAAAAGTATGACAGCTTCATGTGACTAGGCCAGTGACATACCCAAAGTGCTTGAGAGTGTCAGTGAAAAACTGGACGTCATATGAAATGGTTGAAAGTGAAAGAAGTGGGCAGAAAGGAAGGTTATGGTTTGAAGAATTTCCATGATCTAATCTAAAAATGGTTAGTGCATTTTTACAAGATTCATGGATTTACAAGAGGAGAAAAAAGAAAAGGAACGTTGAAAAAAACAAAATAGAAGGAGGAGAAAAAGAAAAGGAGCGTTGAAAATAAAAAAAATAGAAAGAGGAGAAAAAAGAAAAGGAACGTTGAAAATAAAACAAAATAAAAGGAGGAGAAAAAGAAAAGGAGCGTTGAAAATAAAATAAAATAAAAAGAGGAGAAAAAGGAAAGGAACGTTGAAAATAAAAAAGTATGACAGCTTCATGTGACTAGGCCAGTGACATACCCAAAGTGCTTGAGAGTGTCAGTGAAAAACTGGACGTCATATGAAATGGTTGAAAGTGAAAGAAGTGGGCAGAAAGGAAGGTTATGGTTTGAAGAATTTCCATGATCTAATCTAAAAATGGTTAGTGCATTTTTACAAGATTCATGGATTTACAAGAGGAGAAAAAAGAAAAGGAACGTTGAAAAAAACAAAATAGAAGGAGGAGAAAAAGAAAAGGAGCGTTGAAAATAAAAAAAATAGAAAGAGGAGAAAAAAGAAAAGGAACGTTGAAAATAAAACAAAATAAAAGGAGGAGAAAAAGAAAAGGAGCGTTGAAAATAAAATAAAATAAAAAGAGGAGAAAAAGGAAAGGAACGTTGAAAATAAAAAAGTATGACAGCTTCATGTGACTAGGCCAGTGACATACCCAAAGTGCTTGAGAGTGTCAGTGAAAAACTGGACGTCATATGAAATGGTTGAAAGTGAAAGAAGTGGGCAGAAAGGAAGGTTATGGTTTGAAGAATTTCCATGATCTAATCTAAAAATGGTTAGTGCATTTTTACAAGATTCATGGATTTACAAGAGGAGAAAAAAGAAAAGGAACGTTGAAAAAAACAAAATAGAAGGAGGAGAAAAAGAAAAGGAGCGTTGAAAATAAAAAAAATAGAAAGAGGAGAAAAAAGAAAAGGAACGTTGAAAATAAAACAAAATAAAAGGAGGAGAAAAAGAAAAGGAGCGTTGAAAATAAAATAAAATAAAAAGAGGAGAAAAAGGAAAGGAACGTTGAAAATAAAAAAGTATGACAGCTTCATGTGACTAGGCCAGTGACATACCCAAAGTGCTTGAGAGTGTCAGTGAAAAACTGGACGTCATATGAAATGGTTGAAAGTGAAAGAAGTGGGCAGAAAGGAAGGTTATGGTTTGAAGAATTTCCATGATCTAATCTAAAAATGGTTAGTGCATTTTTACAAGATTCATGGATTTACAAGAGGAGAAAAAAGAAAAGGAACGTTGAAAAAAACAAAATAGAAGGAGGAGAAAAAGAAAAGGAGCGTTGAAAATAAAAAAAATAGAAAGAGGAGAAAAAAGAAAAGGAACGTTGAAAATAAAACAAAATAAAAGGAGGAGAAAAAGAAAAGGAGCGTTGAAAATAAAATAAAATAAAAAGAGGAGAAAAAGGAAAGGAACGTTGAAAATAAAAAAGTATGACAGCTGTGGGGTTTGAACCCACGCCCTTTCGGACCAGAGCCTAAATCTGGCGCCTTAGACCACTCGGTCAAACTGTCTTTGGTGACAATATTTATGTATTGTCCTATATATTGTTGGCAACCACAACTCGTAGTGTTACATGTACACTTTTCCAGGTGAAAACGCAGTCTTGCTTCCAGAGTTCCAGCATATAGATAGATATTTTGGCCTATCCATGGTTCATATGCTAACAGGCAACTTCTCAAAGTAGTGGTCATGTATGTGTATTACTCTCTCTTTTCTTCTTAATGAATGCAGAGAACCTGCCATTTCGAAATAAATGTTGGAACACTTATTTTGGAACGGAGGGAGCAGCGCACAATTTCATGGACAACGAGACCTCCGAATAATTGATAACCAATTAGAAACTATACAATGCGATGTGCAGCATCACCATATCAAACACGAGTCGTCTGATTTAGGCCGTTTCAGATCCACCGCAACTTGCGCTTCTTATGTTAGCAGTAGAAAGTATATTCTAGGTTTTGTGGAGTTGGCACCATTGCTTCTATCAAGTTCTCTTTTTCTTTTCCCATCAAAAAAAAAAAAGTTCTCTAAGACCACCCACAACACGACCGAAATATGCTATCTAGAGATCACACACAAACAACAATAAAAATTAGTTATCCAAAGATCACACCAAACAATGTTCTTTAAAGATCACACGATCACACACGTAACTGAGCAACTTTAGCTTCAGGTCCAACATCTAAACAAAATCTTGTCACTTCATTCCATCCAATAGTTCATACCATTCTCCAAGTGCAGATTCTGGATGCACAAGTGGCAAACCAAACCATAGAAAGACTACTTGCGTCCATCAACTGCACCGAATCACATATGCTTTACACGACCGGTTCAGCACGGATTACCAACTAGATTACCGAATCACGGGTACGCATATACGTAAATACAGTAGTCAAGCGCTTGAAGCGCGCTTCTTTGTACACAGTTCCACGTTAGCTCCCCCCCACCAAGGGATTTCTTTTCCACATCCTAACAGGCGTTCTTCTCTCGGGCACTCCTCCTTGTGGTCTTGCGCGAGCCTTTACCACTCCTCGTCCAGGGTAGCCCTGTGGAAGCACAGCACCGTGCACACGAGGATGAAGAAGGAAGTGAACTCGATGAACATGGCCCCCGTCTCGATCAGGCCAGCGTGCCTCAGGATCGCTGGGATTGCGAGGCTTCCCATGGCAGACATGCCGGTCAGGAACTTTGCTGCTTTCATCCACCTGAAAAACGATATGCCCTGTCTGATTACAAATCGCTAAGATAGCAAATGCATGGATCATCATCTTCCTAAGTTGTAATTGCCTAATGCCTATCATGCATGCTGTGCCGATATACATGTTCAGTTTACTACTTCTCCAAAGGAAAGAGAATCATCAAGTTAGAACTTACGCTCCACCCTCTCCGCTACTCAAGAACCGTGTGGATCCGTCGCCAAAGAACAGGCATGGCATTGGCACAATGATATACATGAGTGCTGCAGAACAGAAAAAGCACGCACAAGAACGTCAGTGGAAAAGCCACAGGGACTTGGTCACGGTGATTGAGGAGGATAACAAACTAGCAGTCACCTGCTAACATAGGCCACCAGTTGTTGTACAAAGCACATGCCTGCACCAAGAAAATAAAGAGTCAGAGAATTCAGAACTAACAACTTGGTCAAGTAACAAAGGGATGGCAATCTGATGCTGCTCAATAACCTCCATATAAAACAATTACTACAGTAGGCGTGCATGTCGATACAATCAGACCAATCTTTGTGTGCATCGACTCTAAGATGATTTTTCTAGCATGTGCGACTCCTAACTGAATAACAAGAGTAACCCTGAAGTGACCAGCAACTATGTCACAATATTACTCTTTCGTACATTCCTTGCCTCTTTGGCACAATCACATAAAAGAATACTGGGCATGAATGAATTGCAGAAACAAAACTTGAAATCAATCTGTCAGGTTGTCCTCAAAGTTACTGAAACTGACAGTGAGTAAAACAATTGCTGCCACTGTACCATCTTTCAGAAACCTGATTCAGTGAGCTTTAGGCATGAATGTACATAGCTTACCAGGATTTGCAAAAGAACGCTCGTGGAGAACATACACGCAAGTCCAGCGAGCCTGTAACAGAAAATTTTAATAAGATGACACACTTGTCAAACGCAAAACAATGGTTAGAGACAGCAGAATAATGAACTTACACTGTAAAGACGCACGCCAAGAGTAAGTTGACAGAATCATCCAGCAGCAAGGACGGAAGCAAAGCAGACGAGGAACACACAAGTTAGTCAAACACTTGAAGCAATTAGCAGGATATAAGAAAGATAGATATTATCAAGAACTGCTCAGAGTGCAAGAACGTAATATAAATGCTGAAACTGGACCGTACTACCAGAGGGTAAATGTTCATTACAGAGCATTAATTCATGAGAACGGATAAGCCAACCCGTGTTTCTTATTTAATGGAACCCCTTCATTCCTATTTTTCAGATTGAACCACTTGAAGGGGTTAATGTTTGCTCATTACACATAAGGCAGACACGAAACCGAATGGATACATCAGTTGAGTCAGGGATTTCCCACTACACAAAACCACAGAGCTCTAGCCTGAACTGATCGCAGGCATCGAAATCCATACCCTGCAACTCCAGGCCATGCTGCTATAATGGTATAACCCACACTTGCATGCATCCTACCACTAATTGCAAGCTGGATTGTCAGAATCTGCGCCATCTAGATCAGAGCGTCGTACCGAGGCCAACGGCTGAAGAACGGTCCATACACCAGAGGCAAAATCGCCAGCTACCGCCCCGTAGCCCATCGATAAGATGCAAACGAACAGGACGCATCACAGCCCCTGTTGTAGGCAAATCTATGTCCCTGGCAGCACAGCTGACCCTTTTCCCCTAAGGAAAGCGCACTGATCTGACTGAACAAAATCACGCTCCCCTACAGAGTACCAATCGCCGGCACTCTCCCATGATTTTTGTCCCCGTGCCAGCCTCGCCCACGCTACCTACCTACGCAGAGCCCCCCGGCCGGCGCAGCACGGCGCTCCGACCAACCCGCACCAACCAATCGGATCTCCCCGCGCCCTGGCCCGCCAATTCGCGACCCCACGCCCCCCACCAAGAACCCTAGCGGCCCGATCCCCGCGCCGCAGCAAATCCCGAATGCGAGGGCAACCCGATCAGCCAGGCAACAGGAGTTGGGTAAGGGCAAGAAGAGGGATCCTCACCTTCCACGGTCATCGCCATCTCCGGCGGGCGGCGGAGCGAGTCTTCCCGGCGGGCACCTGTCGTCGCCTCCTGCTTTCCTCTCCTCTCCTCTCCGACTCCAATAACTCCTCTGACCGACCGACCGACCGAGCGAGCCCAAGGAAACAACCGAGACGCGCCTGGCCTGCCGATATCATCTCGCACTGGCAGGTGGGCCCGGCCGGGTTGGTGGGACGGGCCCACCTGTAAGCAGGGCCTGAAAGCCTTCGTGGGCTTTGTGGGTTGTGGCGCTAGGGCAAAAGACCTCGGGGTTTCTTTGTTTGGGCTTTTGGAAGGAGCGGCGGCGGAGAGAGGGAGGCCAGCAGCCATGGTGCGGCTGACGCTGGAGCAGACGGCGAGGGAGGCGGCGCCCGCCGGCTGCCTCGCCACGTTCCTCGACCTCTCCCACCGCTCCTTCACCGACGTAAGTCCCTCCCTCTCGCCCGCCGCCTCGGCTGCTTTCATGGTGGCTCGCCGGCTTTGCTCATCTCTCTCTGTCGTCGTTGCTGATAGGTGTCGTGCCTGGGGAGCTTCAAGAACCTGGAGCGCCTCGACCTCGGCCACAACTGCCTCGTCACGCTCGAGGTACGCTCAATCTCAAATGCCACGCACTGGGTCCAAACATGTACCTTTGATGTAGATTGCTGGACAGAAACAAACAGATAGATATATTCTTCCCGGCATTTCACCTCTTTGGATTGGATATACTCAAGTACCTATGTGGTCGTTGTCACTTGTTCTAGCAGTTGTTGGAAGAAATGCATGCTCTGCTTATTCCATGGGACTGTAAACTCTAGCTGTTGTTGTCATTTGAGCCTCTGAGTGTCTTTTCATTGTCACTTATTACGGTCATGTCTTTTACATGTTGAAGGGTTTGTCCGCATGCACCAATCTCAAGTGGCTCTCGGTTATTGAAAACAAGCTTGTCAGCTTGAAAGGTGCCGAGGTCCTCTCGAAGCTGCAGGTGAGATGCTTTCCTGGCCCTGCATTTCCATCTGATTGAACCCATCCAGGATTAAATTCTAGCTCACTACTTTTTTATGGGAGAATTTAACTCACTGCATGAATCATCATAATGCTCGGGATTTTTTCTTATCCTGGCTTATGCAGGTTCTGAATGCTGGCAAAAATAAATTGACAAGAATCGATGAGGTCAAATCTATGACAAGCCTGGGAGCATTGATTCTCAACGGTAATGTGGTGTATGAATGCTATACACTCTCTACTACTCTTCTTTCCCAGTTTTTAGCTTACTTAAATTTACTCATGTCGGATCTTGGTAATTTTTCGTGCAGATAACAACATTACTTCCATCTGCAAGCTTGATCCCCATCATCAGTTGAACACTCTCGGTATGCATTTTGTATAGCACCCTTTTGTTAGAATGGACTGCTGGACTGTGTTCCTTTACTCTCACCAAGCACACTGCATACCTTCAATGTTCTTTTTCCTGTATGATGTAATCTTACTTCACAGTTCTCGCTGATAGTATGAAGAAATCAAACGGTTCTGGCTTTTGCAAAGAAGAGTAGAAGTACAAAATACCAACCTTGTCAAATGCAATATATAACTCCATGTGCCATTCATGTTGGAACTCAAAGAAATGTTGCATGGCAAATACTACCTAATTTATGTATAATGAGAAAACAATATTGCTTTAGTAAAGTTCAAATCAATTAAATCCGAATTTGTGTACAATTGGTTCATGTTTTTCTATCTCCGTGAACTTAGTTAATTGCGATTCATGCTTTTCTGTCTCCGTGAACTTAGTTAATTGTGAATATTTGCTCTGCCACAGTTCTCTCTAAGAATCCAGTTATTACTTTTGGTGATGCTTTGGTCAATGCAAAGTCTATCAAAAAGGTACTTGTTCTTTATTTAATCTGCAAAAAATATAATATATGTTCTGGTGGCTCTGTTATGTAGCATTTCTAATTTTATTTTACTATTGTCTTACTGTTACAACTCCGACCAGATATCCATGTCTCACTGTGAAATAGAAAGCATTGGATCTTCTCTTGCTGCATGTGTGGAACTGAAGGAACTTCGGCTTGCTCACAATAAGATCACTGTATGTACATGGAGGGCAATTTTATTTATTCGTCTCCTGCACATTCATTGCTATTGTTACGTGTTAACATGGTCTTATTTACCTCTGGCTTGCAGACAATTCCATCAGACTTGGCCAAAAACACCAAAATCTTGAACCTTGACTTGGGAAATAACTTAATTGAGAGGGAGTCAGATTTGAAGGTTTGCATCTGACTTCGTCCCCACATGTTTAACACCATGGTTTGCTTAGATTGTTTTAACCATTGGTTTGGTTGCTAGGTCCTTTCTGAGCTGCGCTACTTGAGGAACCTAAATTTGCAGGGAAATCCTATTGCTGAGAAAGGCACCCTAGCTAAAAAGGTGACCTCTCTCTCTCTCTCTCTCTCTCTCTCTCTCTCTCTCTCTTCTCTTCGTTCCAGAGTGTATTGTAATTGTAGTTCTTGAGTAAATTATAAATGTTCTCTCAGGTCATGAAAATTGTGCCGAACTTGCGCATTTTCAATGCAAAGCCCATAGAAGCCATTTCCCAGAATGAGAACTCTGGGAAAGGGAGTAAGCTGAAGAAGGATGAAGAGATACCTGATCGTGATCCCATCGATTCTAATACGAAAAAGAAGGAGAAAAGGAAACGGTCAAAGCAACAAGCGCAGAGCCCTGAAGAACCTGCTGCCAAAGACACTCCTCCAGCTGCCACCATTGCTGCCCCAGTTGAATCCGCACTGCCGGATAGTAAGAAAAAGAAAAAGGAGAAGGTAGTCACGGAGCAGGACAAGAGCAGCAAACCGAAAGGCAAGGATGACAAAGCTTCTTTCGATGATACCGAAGGAAAGGCCACGAATGAATCCAAGAAGCAGAAATCTGCCAACAAAGGAGATAGAGATGCAGGAGGAATCGATGATACGGAAGTGTCGTTTGCAGAGTTGATGTTTTCTGGAGACGGCGCCGTTCCAGAGCCCACGGCGAAGGACAAGGCCCAGGCAACTGCTCTGGATGGAAAATTTGTCGGAGGCCTGGTGATTGATCACTCCAAGAAGAGGAAGAAGGCAAAGGGCACCCCTATCGACGCGTCGGATCTTAAGCAGTTGTGCTCTGCGCCCGAGGTGGGTGCGGGTGGACTGTCGGGATGGGATTAGTGGTGCCTAGTGGACTTGACAGATGATATGTATGCCCAGCGAGTAGTGTTAGTAAACTCCTGTTCTAGGATCTCTGTTGCGATGTGACCTGAATTTCTTTCGACAGTTCTTTTGCACCTGAAATATGTGACCTGACTTTAAAATGTTTGTTCGAATTTTGTGAAACTTGGGACGATGATAACTGGATTCCATGGTTGGCCGCTCATAATTTTATGAAACTTGATATGATGAAAAAAAAAATGCTAGTTATAGAATTTTGTTGACATAGTTCTTTAATGTATCTAGATGTATTTTAGTTGTAGATACATCCATTTTTGTGAACAGTAATTCTGAACGGAGGGAGTAGTTAGCAAGGGTGCAAACTACAGTGACAGCGTTGCTCAGCAACAAAATTAGAAAATACAGAGATTATCGTGCGACAAATTCTCACAATTCTAACCAGTAACCATTATTCTTATTTGAGGCCATAAAAGTCACCATTGATATATATTATCATCATGAAACTCACCACGTACTGAAAATTTTACATGGCAACGAGACCATATAGATTGGCAGGGCAAAATTTCCATACAAGCTTCAACAAAATTGCTTTCCTGTCTACCCAAGACATTTCATCAGCATGCGCTGTTTGAACTAAGCCAATACAAAACTAACCTCGTTCACGCACGAGTAAAACAAAGAAAAATTCCGAGCACAACGCCAAGTATTAGGGAGAACTGGAACAGAGCTCTGTGTCTTCGTCTTCACCAGGGATCATGGTGTTAAGAGTGCTATCGGAACCGTTGGAGCAGCATGCTAATAAATTCATACGGCGGAACTTTATTGACTGCGGAAGAAGCAAGGCAAAGGAATTCACATTAATTCATAAGCTGTGTATAAATTTTAAATAATCAGCTGCATATGAAACCTAGGGGAAAATCAAGGAGCATACCATCTCCATAGCTAGCCATTGTAGGTTGGGAAGATAACATCATCTTAGCAAACGCTGTAACGTCATCTAGGGTCAGTTCCTCCATGCACTGAAGAAAATGATCGATAGGCTTCCTGTTGTGATGCAAACAAACAAAAAAACAGGATCGATGAGTTTCTTCTATGAGACAGGCTTGTGAAATATGGTTCGAACCGATGAAGATATGGACTAACCTGCAACCATAAGTCAAAAGCTGCCTCCCTATATCTTCTGCAACAATTACCTGCAGTGCAAAGTTAACAGATGGATATCAAATCCTTTTAAATATACGTGATAACTGACAAGAAATAAAGAATGGTGTGTGGCTCCAAACATACCCTCGATTCAAGATTCATTAACACGGATGAAATCGTCGAGTTTTTCGCACGTGTCAGCTCAACCTCCGTCACTAAATGCATGCAAAATCAAATCATATTTTAGAACATGCAGCTTCAGTGAAACCTCAGACAGATTTACCGAATAGGGAATGACTCATACCTTGTCCAGGCGTTGCAATAGCAATCAATTCCTGCACCGCGATAACAACAGCCTTTGAAACAAGATCTGGTGGCTGTAGTATTAAAAATGGACAAGAAATCATATTAATATTAAAATTTAATAGAAAACGAAAATCCAAGGCCGGTGCCATTACAATATTATAAAATTCAAATAACTATGTTTCATGCTAGAGTTAACTGTTATAAAATGACACACATATTGGTAGCATAGTTTTGCTATGAGAAATCAAAAACAAGTAGACTTTGTAAGAAATATATATATGTATATATATTAATTCACATTTGAGTTTTTGCTTAATTCTATTGCTTGTTTTGCCATCATCACCAGCAGAAAGTCAGTATTTGTAGTAAAGGTCCTGATGCACAACATGCAAAAGCAATAATTAAGCCCACGAAATGACGTTGAAGGATAAACTCACCGTTGTCAAATAGATACCAAACAGGCCAGTGTTATCATATACATTACTGAATGCTGAAAATGATTGGACGCCGTGATATTTAGTTAGGACTCTCAGGTCTGCAAAGAAACAACAGTGAACTTAGCCTTTTCCTCAAAGCATTCACCCCCTTTGAAACAAGAAATAATTAGAACTTCAGAAATTAAACTAGACAGCCAGCAGAACTATTCTGAAATGTAAAAAACAGTAACTGAAACAACCACATAAAGTTAGTTTACACCATGGCAACCATACTAGAGATGAACAATTGCAGTGTGTTTGTGACTTACAAAGCCGTGAATGCATCCCTTTTCCAGGACCACCAGAGGAGAATGAGCCGCCGCCACCCATTAAGGTCTTCAAAATATTATTGTTGTTGCGCATGAACATTCAGGAATTAACAATTAGAATGTGAAGATGCGGATGTCAAACTAGACTAGATCATTACTATCAAATACCAACCCTTTGCTATACCTGTATGACAGTCATAATTGTAGCCTCTCTCTCTTTAAGCCAGCCGCCTGGCACTTCAAAAGCCAACGCAACATGTGTCATCTGCAAGCAAAGAGATGAGTAAAATTTCAAGGTAGAACATAAGGAAGTCTCAAAACTCAAAATGGAATACTCAATTAGAAAGAATATTACATCTGATTCTGCTTTGTATCTGAAATCACCACCTGTGTACGTAGACTTTGGTGTTTCCATAGGGGACCCCTTGTGCCAATCAGACAACAAAGGTTCTGCAACATCTAACAACTGTTGATGATCAACACCTGACGCTGCTAGAACCACACGATCAGCAGTGAAGTTTTCCTGTTATAGAAATAGCAATGCTTCATGTTTTTTGAATAAAACATATTCATTGCATTGTAGAGAATATCAAAACAACCATATGGTGAGAACAGCATAGCCGAAACTGTTGCTCCTACAAACAATCATGATCCATGGATTGAAAATAAAGTTGTAAGACTAGAACAACCCTGATAACAAAATCTCTCATAGTTGCTGGCACTGGATCAGCCGCATACAAATCAATTTTAGTAATATTAATTACGCGGTTAAATAGAACTACTTCTATATTTTAGCGCTGCCAACAGAATAAATTGTTAATATCTAGAATTTGCCGCAACTACATCCACAGAAAACTGAAAGTATAGGGAGCAAAACGACCAAGGTGTGCAAGGATGTTCCAGAGTGACCAGCGTGCTAATATCATGTAATGCTTTTGAGATGTGTTCAACCTATGTAAATGGCCATCCTACCAAAAAGTAAGTAAATACGAGCCGCCAAGCAGCAAGCCATGTTCAGGAGGAATGCAGAACTCAAATGTCAGAAGCAGTACATGATAGAACTTCCGAATAATATCGGCATTGATGATCTCAAGAGCCTCCTCAGGAGCTATCAGCGGGTTTGCGAGCGCCCCCTTGTATCCAGCAAGGTTAATTACTTCCTGAAGGAACTTCTCCGGGTTCTTCTGCACCCCGTGGACCTCCTCTCGAGTAAGGGCCAGCTGACAAGAAACAAACCAACCACGATAATGTTAGAAGTGCCGCAAATTACGTTGTGTGTGTGTGAGAGAGAGAGAGAGACTGTGATGCATTCCATGATGACAGTCCGAACCTGGCGGTCGATTTCGTCCTGGACGAAGAGCGGGTTGCGGACGGAGTCGAGGAGCACCTCGACGGCCTGCGGAATGTAGGCCTTGAGCGTGTCGTAGCTGTAGACCATCTGCTCCCTGGAGGCGGAGGCGCCGACGTTGCCCCCCGTGGCCTCCACCTCCTGCACGATCTGCCGGTGGCTCCGGTGCGCCGTGTCCTTGAACGCCAGCTTCTCCAGCAGGTGCGTGACGCCGGCGGACTCGGGCGACTCGTGGATCGAGCCCGACGCCACGAACACCCCCACGCACGCCGTGGGACCCTGACAAACCACCGCACAGAGGCGTCAGCGGAGAGCGACGACGCAGCAGCAGCAGCAGAGGACGCTATGAACTCGTCAGAAGGAGGGAAGGGGGGAGGGGGGCGGTACCGGGACGTCCTCGGAGGCGACGCGGACGCCGTTGGGGAGCGTGGTGATGCGGGTGGGGAGGCGGGGGAGCTGGTCGGGGAGGCAGGGCGGGAGGTCGAGCCCCGGCAGCGGGTGCAGGAGCGAGGTCGAGCGCGCGGCGGAGGCTGCGCCGGAGAGCCGCCGCGTCATCGTCGGCGGCGGCGGCACTCTTGGGACCTCGCCGCGCCCCAGCGGCCGGGACGCCTCGCACAGCTGCAATTGACGCAATCCATCCCAGGAACCGTGAGGCGGGCAGCGGGGCGACTAAATGCAAGCGGGCGAGTGGCGGGCGGGGGCTCACCTTGCGGAGCAGGCGGGCGGAGGAGCGGAGCCGGAGCATCGCGGCGGCGGGGCCGGTGCTGGTGGAGGGAGCCGCCGGCGAGGAGGAGGGTGAGGAGAAGCTGCCGTGGAGGAGGGGAAGGGGAAGGGGAAAGGAATAGTTCGGCTCGGTCTGCTGGGCCGTAGGTAGGGTTTTTTTGGTGCCCCGCTGGGCTCGGACCGGGCCGTCGTCCACTGGAGACCCGGTAGAATGAGCCCAAGAGGAGTTCCCGGCCCTTCCTCTTCGTAGTTTTTTCCTTTTTTTTCTGCCTTATCCTCGGAGAGCAGGAAAAGGCCACGGCCACGAGCCGCCGCTGCTGCTGCTTCCCTCTCTCCTCTGTTTTTCTCTGGCTCTCATGGAGGCCTCCATGCTCAAGCCTTCGGCGCTGCTCTCTCCGGCGAGGGGAGGGCCGTCCACTGCGCGTGGACGGGGCTGCGTCTTCGCCGGCGCCGGCGGCCGCGGCAGCAAGGTCGGTTAGTTCGTGATTGCTTACTGTTCATGGAGCGAGCTCCATCCATCCATCTCTCACCCTGTTTCGTTTCCATTTCTTGTCCAATCGAGCAGAACTTCGACACACGGCGGCCGGAAGGGAGTAGCAGCGACGGCGCGCCCAGGAGCGAGCCGGCCAGAGGAGCCCACGGCCATGTCCTATCCCTGGCGGCGGCAACGGCGGCGGCGGCCGTGAGCAGCACGGCCGCCGCCCTGCCGTGCCATGCCGCGACCTCTCCGGCGGCGTACGAGCAATCGCTGTACAGGGCGGCGATGGTTCTCGGGGAGCTGGACCCGGCGACGGCGAAGGTGGTGATTGGGGTGGCGGGGCCGGCGCTGTCGGCGGTGGGGTTCCTGTTCGTGGCGCGGATCGTCATGTCGTGGTACCCGAGGCTGCCGGTCACCAAGTTCCCCTACGTGGTGGCCTACGCGCCCACGGAGCCCATCCTGGCCGCCACCCGCCGGGTGATCCCGCCGCTGGGCGGCGTCGACGTGACGCCGGTGGTCTGGTTCGGCCTCGTCAGCTTCCTCAGCGAGATCCTCGTCGGGCCCCAGGGCCTCCTCGTCCTCCTCTCCCAGCAAGTCTCACCATCCCCATAGCCTCCTCTTAGCTTAGGCCAAAATGCTTCTCTTTTCTTTTCTCCATGTAATATATGAGCTTATAATTATGGGTGTGGATGAGTTTTCGACATTCAAAATTTTGCCGAAATTTGTCAAAAACAGTTCAGTTCCCGATCCCGAAAATTTTCTCCCACCGCAATCAAAACATACAAGTCTGAGTCTAGGACAAAACTTGCATATTCATAACTATAATGAATCGACACAGCAAGTCCCCAAACAGAAGAGATCCGAAATCAGCAGGCGACTCGGTCGACAGAGAACTAAAAGCACATTGCAAGACAAAGGCACCATCAGGAAGATGAATTTTGAACTAGTTGATATTTACAAAGGGCACGCTTCGCACCAGTGTTTATACAAATAATTGCTACATGTCGCCGCCACTCGATTCCAGCGGCAAATCTGATCTCACTGTGTATTCTGTATGAGAACACGCTTATATATACCATGCTATCCTGTTTGGAAAGAATAGGAATTTCCCTTCTACAACCCCTGTATATTGTTCTGCTCTATCTCCAATAATAGGCTGCTGCTTCTATTTCAGGCAGCAAGGTGACTATTGTACTGTAAGTCAGTATACAGCTGAGAGTAACTAAAGCCGATCAAAAATTAAGGCGACAGCACCGACTAGTGGTTGATTGCACATAGCTCCCACTTTCCTTCGCCGTCGATGAGTTTCAGTTCCAACGAATGGAAGGGTATGAGAGCAGGCCTCTGCAAAACAATAGAAAGACAAGGCTTCAACATCACACGCAACGACGAGGGGTTGTGTTAACTTCCAGAGGCACGAGAGGATAAAGTACTCACTTGGGAGGAAGTGACCACAGTTATACCCATGTCAGTTGCTAGCCTGTACAAATGCTCCTCGACGTCGACACTTGTGGCACTGCGGCGAGTATACAAGATTTTTAAGTACAAAGACTGATAAACGAAATGGGAGTACAAAATATATTGCCATACAACACATACTTGGTGCACTCGTCGAGGATACCGAACTTAGGAGAGTGAAAGAACAGACGAGCCTGCAAAAAAAAAAAAAGCAGTCATTCCAAGTTAATACACAGCTTGGTTCGCGGAAAGGTATGGAGATTAAGTTGAAACAAACTGTGATTATTTAACCACTGACCATGCCTAGCCTCTGCTGTTCTCCCAAGGACAAAATGTCTTCCCAATTGGGAGTAGCATCCCAACCTTCTCTTTCGAGAAGATAGACCAAGCGAACATTCTCTAGAATTGTCCTCAGGTGATCGTCCAGCGATGTAGACCTGTCATCTACATGACCAAGGTTTATGGTGTCATGTCACTACAAATTAATATGAACCTTTCTCATGACAATACAGGGGAAGTTCAACACATAATAAAAGTTTGTTACAAACACCATTAACTAGCACAAGCCACTTCAAATTCAGTACAGGAGGTTTTAGAGATGTGTGTTTCGCAGGTTAGAATACAGAAGCTGAATTCGACAGCTAGATGCTTGCCTTTGCAGAGTTAGGTAGAACTTACCCGTTTTGACCATCTTCAACTCTGCCTCCTCGCGTGAGAGAGGATATATGATCTGATCCCTCAAGGTTCCAAGGCAAGTATATGGGCGCTGAGGAACGTGGAATATCCCTTCAGATGGTACGGTAAGCCTTCCAGAAGCTACAGGCCACAAACTTTGGAGCACCCTAAAAATGGAACTCTTGCCACTGCCGTTTGGACCTTCAGAAGACATAATCACATGTATTAGAGAAACAATGTTAACATGGCGCTAGATAAAAGCCAAACAGAAGCGGTCAGATGACATACCAGTGACAAGAAGGCTTTTTCCTTGAGACACATCACAAGTCAATTGGCTAGCCAATAGCTTTTGCGATGGGGTCACAATATCCACATTACGGAAGGAAATAGTTTCTTCAGATGGCACACTGATTACATTTGAGGGCATGACAGCGTCTAGAAAAACAATGGTGTCATATTCAGGTACAATTCATAGCATCAATATACCAACTTTTAACTTTGATAATGTCATCAACTGAGAACATAATAATTCAGCAGCTTATAAATTTGATGAACTAATTTCCAGCTGTGGTCAAGGTGGTATAGAATATCATATGGGTAATTACTACCAAGGTTTGTACAACAATAATGGACTAATGGTAGTACTTCTTAACAGTTATTGACAGTTAATTGTTGGTAGCTATGCCAAGGACAGTTAATTGTTGTTAGGGAAAATCGAGTAGCCAGCAATGCCAGCTAAAACTGACAGTTTTTCAGTGTCTAGAGAAATTCCAGGTACACACAGTGCACTTCAATTTTTTTCTCCACTCACGAATTTGTTATATCATAAACTACACTTACAACTTTACATAGTTGGACAAAGTTTAGAAATATAAGGTTGACTCTTATGGTACTAACTGAACATGCTCGCATGAAATTTCTCATATGGGCTGTTAGTGTTCATAATTCCAGTTCAAGAGCTTGTGACAGATTGCACAATGGTTGACCAAAATAGGAGTTATGCTGCTGATATGCAATATCATTTTATATTCAAATAGCATAGATTTCTGACTCAAGCATATGAGGCCCTAGAGTTTGCAGTGAATTGAAACTTACTGCTTTGAGATGCCTTTAGAAGCTCCTCGAGTTCAAAGATCCTATTGACACCACCAGAAAGTTCAAGGAATTTCTTATGCAACTCGAGAATGTCACCAAAAGCTATGAAACTTTGTGACACTACAGATGCCAAGAACCGCAGGGCATGTGCTAACTCTCCTGCAATTTCAAAATGAGAACATATTGTAAAACTGTGTGCAAAATAATATCGATAAAATGGGTCGGTTTCAAGATTTATCAACCTTGGGTTGAAGTCAAAGCTCGGTCCCCCTTGTGTTCCAAAGCATATAACAGACTCAATCCCCATGTCACATTATGAGGCAGCTGCTTCGTCACGAAATCATCAAAAATACCATAAAGCCATCTTTTCCTCAAAAGAATCTTCGAGTGGTTAAGCAAAGTTGCGAACTTAGCTTCAACCATCTGATTTATAAGAAAATAATGACAATGTGAGGTCATATACTTTTACTAACAAATCCTATGCCAGATGTGCAGATGAAGCTACATGTAATGTATTTTTATCCTTTTTTTTAACAGAAGTTATGCTTGTGATTACATGAGTCATTCAGTATTTTGCATTTCAATTGCAATTCAGAATAAGGATTTCAATGTAGCACAATAAATAGGAAATTTAACATAATCTTTACAAGAATCACAATACATAAAATTCATAAATCTTAAGGAGCCTTCATCTGGTAGGAATAACTCACAGCTCTTTCCCTTGATCCACCACCAAAGAAAGCAATTGACTCAGCATGTGTCCGCAGTCTTGAGTGCATGAACCTTGAACAACAAATGTTAGAAGGTCAATACTGGAAGTTCATCATGCTATAAGTAAGCCAAATTCGCAAATACCCAACACTAACCTGAAAGAACTTTCAAGTTCTTGTTCTTGGTTTGAAAGATCACCGAAATCAGGGGAAACGGCTCTTAGAAAACCAAGCCCTAGCAACATGTATGCGTACAAAATAGCAACTCCTCTTCTCCCAGATAAAAGCTTCATTCTCCATGTAAACCTGGAGAATAGCAGTAGCTTAACTATGAAAGCCTGATTAACCAAAGAACACCTGAGCAACACATGAGGCCACAAAGAACTCACCAAAGAATGTCAACTGATGGTTTCACCATTCCAGTAACCAAGCCAGCAAGATCATTCGTCAACTTCTCCACATCACGTGTTATTCTTTGGTCTGCATCAATCTCCATGCCTGTCATGTTAAATACCTGGAAAAGAAAGGTCAAACTGCTCAGCTTTTATGCAAACAGAAATATTGTCATGACAGAACAATGCTAGCAACCGTTAAAAGGGGAAAACACTGCTTCAAAATGGAACCAAATGACTTGCAAATTACACATTTTGTTAAGGTAATTTACCTTGTAAAAAGCATTTCTTTTCAAATAATATGCAAGTAGATGGTTGGTCATGCGAATTCGCCATCCAAGAGCAATCTTTGAAGTAAGGTGTCTGTAAACAAATACTCAGTCAGGTCATGTAATCAATTATGAAAAATGAACTGCCACTCTAAAAATAGTTAAATACATGCAACCGTGAGTAGTACTTTCATTCTTGTGGCGAAGACCACATGAGGTAGCATAAAGTAATGCTTCAGATAAAACATTTGAATAGATAGTAAATATTAAAAAAAAATGTGTGGGTGCTTTGCTAAGAGAGAACGTCGTGACAAGCAGTCAAGCACTTCAATATAGTGGAACCAAAAGTCCAAATTTACCTCAGTGATGGTGCCACAATTGAATTTGCAGCACTTTGCATTACACTGGTCCCGATCAATCGAATGAAGGCTGCCTTGTCCTGCTCCAGGACATACTTAACACTAGTCCCTGTCAAGACGTGCAACTTGTTATAAAAATTGTACACCAGCCAGCTCCAGTTCTTGTAGTAAAGGAAAACACACAAGGAGCCAACCATTCAGTGAAGCTATACGATCAGATATCCAAGTCCGAGATAGTACAAGTACTGCAACTGCAAGCAATTGTGCCCCTTGCTTATCAACGATTTTAGGAACCTACCAAACATTCAATAAAATCATTAGAATTAACTATCTAATAAAACCCTTAATCAATTAGGAAATGTAATTGTGTACCAGTATTTTAGACATTGCAGCAACTCTAACAGGCAAAGGTCTCGGCGAGCACTGCAATTGTGGGATCAGATGTGGCTGTTCTGTGGATTCTATTTCCATATTGGGGGAAGTAGCTATGACCTGTGTTGAATAAGAATGCTCCTTGGGGCCCGATAAAGTATTTTCCTGGTAATGGAATGTGTTAAAGAGTGACACAACGAAGACCAACAGTAGCAGTACAGACTATGAAATCATAACTACCTTTGTAGTAGCACTAAAAGCCCTTTGAACAGCAAGTGCGTCAGATTTGCGGTCAGTTTCTGATGACTTCAATGCATCAAACTCCGATTCAGTAGGAAGGAAGGAGCCATTTCTACAAAAATAAGAGGATCACCAAAGTTCAGCCTTCTAGAGACAACACGTCAAAAGAAAAGAGAAAAAAGGAGAAGAATCATGAATGTAACCTGTTATCTTGAACTTTCCACCCTCCTTCACCATCCAAGGACAAAACAACATCATGAAAAGCAACTAATGCTGGTCGATGAGATATTGTTATGCATGACGTGCCCATTGCTCGGACCCTATTGCAGAAACGTTCTTCCATATCAGTCGTCACAGCACTAGTACACTCATCCAGGATGGCAAACTTGGGCTTATGGTAGAACAATCTGGCCATTCCCAATCTCTGTTGCTCACCAAGAGACAACTCATCACCCCAGTTCACTTCCTTGTCGAGAGGGTAGCGTTCTAGCAAGTATTCTAAATCAACCTGCAAGAGAAAAGGACAACACTAAGGATCTCCAGAGAAGTTCATTAAATAATTGTTAAGAAGAAAGAAGCACACAAACAAAATGAAGGGGGTATAGCTGAACAGGCCAGTGTATTGGTCTGGGTATAATTACATTCTTTAGAAGATCCACCATACCACCATAGCTAAGTGGTTCGGTTTCCTGATCTGCTGTAAGTGGATAGATTAACTGGTCGCGAAGTGTTCCGACAGCTGTATATGGTCGCTGGGGGACATAAAAGATTTCCTTGTTAAGATTAGAACCGACACCAGGTTTGACAATGTGGCCAGATACAAGTGGCCACAGACCCCCAAGAACACGGAAAAGAGAGCTTTTCCCACTACCATTGGGACCTGAAATAACAGCAAAGACACATAGAAAGATTAATTTCCCATGCCTGCAGTTTTCACGTAAAAGTGGCAGAAAAGACAGGGAAGACATAAATATAGCATCAGGCATACACATAAATATCAAGGGCGACATCACCCTACCAAGTTCAAGCACACAAACTTTGAGCTTGAGACATCACCCTACCAAGTTCAAGCACACAAACTTTGAGGCAGTTCTCAAGATAAGGCTGGCCAATAAATGACGTCTAAGCCAACAAAACAGTTAAAATGATCTGTCTAAGGTTGACAACCGGAAAAATAACTGGACCACAAAGAAGATCAATTTAAACTTTGACCCCTCCACAAATCAAGATCAAGCACCTACAGGTCAAAGCACTGGTTTTAAGAGTTTTTCCCAAGTGAGAGAGGTGCTTTTAGGCAAAGATCTATAACCAGCTTCTAACTAACACCAACCTGTACGAGGGGAATAGGTTGACTAATGGTAATGAGGAAATATCAGCAGAAGTTGACAAATCCTACTTTAAACCCACAACTATCAAATCCACGAAGGAGGTTTATGTATACTGTGTATGGAAGAAGGAACAATGAAAGTACTGTCATTTCTTCTAGTAATGAAGGTGTAAACATTCAATCGATTCAATTTCATTGCAGCCATGACTCAGAACCAGATCTAGGGGAGCAAATATTTACTAGAGAGGTTACAGCTTACCAGTGATCAAAAGATTAGAACCCGACTCCACCCGGAGAGTTAAATCATCAACCAAGACATTCCCAGAGGGTGTCACCACCTGTAACGAACTTTTATTTATATATATCTTGGTATCGAACAGATAAAATAATGAGCATAATACTCCCACCATCATAATTACCTTAACACCTGAAAATTCTATATAGTTTGCCTCACTAATATAATTCTTGGCAGAAGAATTTCGGCTCATCGATCTGTCACGAACCCCAGATAGCTCACGTGAAACATCCAGTAACTCATGAATACGGTCTGCATAGCCACTGTCAATCGGAGCGCAGAGTTTATCAGCATAAGAGACAAAAAAAATCAGAACTTATGTATATACTAGAAATGCATGAAGCAATCATAGCTGGGTGGAACTTAAATATAACTCAACAGAACACAGATCTCAAGTTACATAGTTTAAAAGTAATAAAATGTACCAGAGGTCCTTAAAGTATTTTGGGCATAACGGTGTTGAGAAACATAAACACAATACCAATGTAATTCTTAGAAGCCAGAATTTAATACGTTTAGATTCAATTCTGCAAACCACTTAAAGGGGGGCCTAAAGACCCATTCTGGATAGCAGAGTACCAAAGAGATTCTTACTTGATGAAGCATGGTGGATGAAATCTCTAGATATCTCCATTAGATAAACAAACATGTGCTTAAGGGTAAAAAAATCCAGGAAATATGAGTCAAATGATGTCAGACGGATTATAAAGTACTGTGACCAAATCTTCAATGGAAGCCATGAACAATATGTACATGCAAACATTATATGTTTAGCAACTATGGAACTACGGCAATTTACAGCAATCAATTTGATAAAAAAAATTGAATATACAAATATCTACTTGACATATAGGTATCTCAAGCATTTCTCACAAGAGTGTAAGGGATGGTGCATTTACCTGAGAAGATTTAAACGTCTTGAACTGGTAGAAAGGGTGCCAAGGGACTGGAATAATGATATTATCACACTTGTGTGATATCGAAGATTACTCAACATCTCTGCCCGTCCTAAAGTAGATGTATCAGGTTTAAGATCTCCCGCAAAGAAAGGTTCAACAATCAAGATAACTCCCACTGTGGCACCAAGATACTTCAGAAGAAAATCCTGAATCATGCCAAACCACCAGTTCTCATGAAGAACAACATTCACGTGCCGCACAAGAGCCTGGAACCGCTGCATAATGTGTGATTCTTCTCTGTTCTCACCACCATAAAATGCCACGCTCTCAGCATGAGTTCTCAGTCGTGAATGAACCTGGCGATATTCCCCTTCTAGTTGTTGTTCCATGGCTTTCAACTTCCCAAAAGAAGGAGAAAATTTTCTAATTGTGCCACCAGCACCAAGTACATACGCCTGAAAGCAATTACTTATTAACATTGTATCTAATTAATTAAGCAGCAAACTAGTTATCATAATATTATTACAGTATACACAAACATTAAGGCAGCATAGTGTCCTCCGAATACAGGAGCATTTGTCTTTGACCATAAGAATTTCCATATTATACTACAATCAATAAGGGTAACAGTGTATGTAGAAATATTTTTACCAGAATCCAGAGAACATATTTCGGACTTGCATAAGAGCAGATGCGCCAGATGTATATTAACCCATCTGCAACTGCAATCAGATCATCTTGTACAAGGTCACTTAGTCCTGCGCAGAACTTAGGAATATCACTAGCAATCCTTTGCTCTGGGTTTGAAATCCGATGATCTACATGTGAGATCTTGTAGTAAACCATATTCTGGACAAAAGTAGGAAAAAAATCAATGAGGAGTTGCAGCGAATATGTGGTTCAAAGCAGGAAAAGTTCGGCAATTGACCAAACTATCAACTAACTAAGTTATCTGAATTTCACATGATAATCTCTAGAATAAGAGGTAATGAACAGCTGTGATGAGTACACAGAACACTTAATGTGCATTGCAGCAAAAAGAACTGGCTTCACTTAACTCTATGGATTAAGTGAGTTGAGATAGATAGCCTCAGAATACTTCAACACTACATTATTTTTACATGACCAGGTATCATGGCCATAAAAATATTTGTGTTCTTTCAGCTGTTGTGTGTAGTACAAATTGTTGGATGCAATTCTTTGACCTAATAATAATTCACAAACAATGCTCCGCAAAGTCTACCAGATATATCGGTTCATCTCAGAGGACTAACACAGATTTTCAGTACATAACTGGGAACTGAAGAAGTGAAAAAACATGTGAAGGTGTGAAACAGAAAAGATATTTCAACTTCATAACCCAATATACCTTACCTCAAAGTAATCAGCATGGATGAGATCCGTCAAAATTTTCTTGAAGCGCAAGCTTAAGGATCCTGTCAAGTACTTTGAGGTCTGATATACCGTGGACTGAAGAAAGCATAATAGAAGATTTTCAATGATTAGGCGTGTGAAGGTCGGAACACGCCGAAGAAATGCGGATTTGAACAAATACCCCTGAACTTTTGCTAATCTGTGACCAATGGCTGTACGTAACACCTGCAGAAAGTCCATTGGTTAAAAAGGTTATACATGACTGAACTCGGGTACAACTTATCATAAATAGCCAGCAACCAAGTCAGCAATCCAGTAAGATGCCACAATAAAATGAAACTAGCACATATGAACCATACAAATTCTGATACTCAGAAAAGCACCATCAGTATGTCAAACAAATAAAACAGGCAGAATGGGGAGATTTGTCGCACTTACTGCTGTTAACATCAAGCCAAGAAGGTAATTCGTTCCGCTTGGGCCAATCTTCTTGAGCAAAATAGCAGCCAGGAAATGTAAGGATTTCAATAAATTTTTCTTTTTCCTTGGTTTAACCACTTTACCGTCAACGCCATTTTGACTAATGCTCTCCTTACTCCTGGTATGTGTATTTCCATCATTACAAGGATTTTCTTCCCGATGTTTCCTCCGTCGACCTGACTGCGCATATGCTAACGTTCCACCAGCAAGTAATGCGCCAGAAACAACTGCAAGCGTCCTCCTGAACGTGGGTTGAAAGGAAGAAGCATAAGATAAGAACTAGCAACTGATTCACCAAATTATATATAGAAAATGTGTTGTGATCAGCACACCTTCTCGAAGAAAAAAGGTTGCGCCCATGCTCCGTTAGTTGCAATAACTGAAGCGATGACATTGTTGGTAGATTGCCCTCTCCAAACAGATATAGACAGCCAGCAAAAACGAGGGCTAAGCAGTAAGGAAACCTTGGCGATGAACAAAACACAAATGGCGCCAAGCAAGGGCACCGCCGGTCACAATACAGCACCGATGTGTCCAATTTGAACCTGCAAATGTTCAGCAGATAACTATTATTCATTGCAAATATAGCTGCTAGGAAAATGTGAAGAGAACTTGACAACCAGGAAGATCTAAGTAGCCCGTAAAGGTAGCTGACTGTTAGCAATGCATCAAGCACAAGACGCACGCAATCGAATTTTGGGAGAAAAACAAGTGCGCTCTGCCTGCATCAGCAAGCAACAGGGTAATGTGAGCTGAGCTATATCTATCCCCTGCCCTCGACCATAAAGGTTTTTTCTAAGGAGGCGCATGGCTGCATTCTGATGACCATCAGCCCATGTCCACTGGCGAGAGGATAAACTGAATTCGATAAACCCAGTACACGTACACAGCCCCATTATAGCAACTGAGCGCCCTGCAAATTCCCCTGCTCCTCACTTGTTAGGAGAAGCCAATACAATGCCGCAGTTACCATCGCAAGCCCCACGAATAAACCAACCGGTGGTCAACGGCAGTAGACAGGTCCACTCCACTTGCAGCTCGCCCAACCTCCAAATCTGCCCTCTTCACAACAGTTGACGGATCTGTAGCTGTCGGGGCAGAGGAAGCAGGGCAGCAGAGGAGCAATGGCACGGAGGCTCCCTCCCACCTACCATCTACCGTATGTGTGTGTATCCCACCAAACTGCCTTCATACCACTACAACAACAGGACATTGGACCCCCGGGGTCACGAAATCCGCTGCCCCTTGGATCTGAGAGAGCAGAGTGAGTCGTCATTAAGTGAACTCGGCCGCACTCGCATATCCCAGCCCGCAAGTGCAGTACAGTACGTATTACTGGCGCGACCACGCAGTAAGCAGGTAATTGAAGTGGTCAGTGGAGTGAGCAACTGACGCGCGCACCAGAATTCTCGATGGGGATTAGCAGTGGTGCAGTCCATCTACCGTGTGTGGTGGTTACTGGGAGCAGAGCAATGGCGCCCGAACCCGCCCTGCTCTTCGCATCAGGGTGCGAAGCGCGTGCGGAGGAGAAGCAATCGAGGAAGCCTGCAAGCAAAGTAGCGTACGCAAGCGGGCGAGCCCCCCGAGACCACACGCGACCTTCCCGGGTAACCAGCCAACTGATCGAAACCGGCGCCGGTCCGGCGGCGGGGACAGGCGGGGTAGGGGAGAGGGCGACTGACCTGGGCGCCTCGGCGGTCGCCGGGACTGGCGGGAGCCGGCTCCCCCGATCGCGGGATCGGCGCGCGCGCGGACACGGGGAGGGAGCGAGGCGGCGACGAGGCGAGGGATAGACGCGGCCGCTAGTGGAGATGGAATCGAGTGGAGGGATGATAAATAAAGGACGGCGACGGCGAGGGGAGGAGGAATCGGGATGGAGGGGAGGGGGGATGGCGTGCGGTGTGGACAACAAATCGGGGCGGTCGCGGTCTCGGTCCGTCGCCTCTCCCCCTCTCCCTTCCTCGGTCTGGTCTCTCCCCTCCCCTGCCCTCGTCACCAGCCAAGCAAGTTGCGTGCTGGATTACTCCTTTTTAAATTAAAATAAGTGTTCCTGTTAATCAGGGGGCGTGCGTGCGTGCGCCACGTGTGGTCAACGGCCGGGATCCGGCCAGCAGTGGGGCTGGGGCGATCGACGGCCTCGGGCGCGTCGGCATCGCGATTGTTGGGAGAGACAACCGATGGGACGACGCCGGGAGCCGAGCCGTACGCGTTGCATCAGTCCGGCTGGCACCAACGAACCAACTCTTGTTCTTTCGGGTTGGTTTCTGGTTACAGTTAGGATGACTTTAAATACGGGATAGCGTGCGTGCACTGCGGGGACATGTCCAGTTTCTGTTTGTTTCCCAGGCTTTTCGCGTGCGGTGCAGTGCAGCACCGCCACGATCGCGCGGAAAATGAAATCTTGAACCGCGCAGGAGGGGAAAAAAATGCTACCAAATGAAAGAACAAGATTGAAACAACCATCTTCGAGGTGTTACGAGCCTTGCGAGAGGGCGCGACACCTCGTCCCGCCAAACTTTCACCGAGGGCACAGTTCTTTGATCCGTCGGGTCCAATGTCATGAAGGCCAAGCCAAGTCTTAATCTCCGTCAATGCTCCCACTGTGAGCCGGGACTGGAACTCGAAGGGGAGGTGGGCCGCCGTCTCTTGAACTTGCTTGCAGGGAGGGCAAATGATCTAGGGTAGATACCCTATATGGCCCAAACTTCACGAATTGCAGGGCGGAAGGATTTAGTTCTACGAGGCCCTTTGTCGTTGGCAAAGGAGCAACGAGAAATGATCAGAGAGGAACGAGGCAAGGCATGGAGAGTTACCAAAGGAACATCAACTATGTTTTCCTTATTTGAAGAACATGTACGACGTGGAGTCCCATAGCCTCCCCGGCCCACAGGGGCGTGAACGGATCAGATGTGCATTGTATAGTGTTCTTCTCGCTTTCATTTTCATATTTTCAAAACAAAATACAGATGCTATCGGTTACGAATGCGGAATGGGTGTTACTCAAATAAGGATACATATCGAATGTTTACTTGACTCTGAATGGATACAAATAACATGTTAGTCAAGGAAAACAAGTCAATGGCTATGTGCCACTAAATGATCAATTTGCGACATACAATAAGACAATGGTACATAGGTTTATGAACAAATACATCCGTGTGTAGACAAATCTAAGACAAAAATTTTGGGACGGAAGGAGTACTATAATGCTTAATATTGTTTAAGTCTAGTCACAAAAAATAAAATCCGACCACTTCTTAGGCTATTACATTGGATAATTGGCATATTAAGGCTAGAATTGCTTAAATTAGCTCATGTACTTTATTTGTGTACATATATATCCACTCCCATACCCACATGGGTCAAAATCCCGTAGCATATTCATATTTGTAGAATCAAACACATTAAGCATCGCGCAAAGGGCGAGCGCCAGTGGTGTCCACGTAGATTTTACTGTGCCTAGGTGTTTCACCACGTTATAATGAAAGAAAGAAAAAACAAGAGGAGAAACGTCTCCGTCTCGTTTCCTTCCCTTCGAAGGAACTCCACACACAAGCGTCCACTCCATGCCTCCCCTCGACCCAAGCACGCCGCCTCCTTCTCTCCCCATCCCAACCCCTCCCCTCTCTGTGGCCTCATCTCTTCCCCTTTCTCTCCTCAATCCGGATCCATGGAGGTGGCCGGCAGGGACGCCATCGATCGCGATGCTAGGGTTCCTAGCCGCCGCCACGCGCACAGCCGTCCGGAGCCACCTCCACTCCGTCGTCCATTGATGGTCCTCTCCACTGTCACCCGGAGCTGCTCCGCCCATCTTTGCCCGGATCAGCTCAACCGTGAGGCCACCACGCGTGGCGGCCGCGTCAGTTCCTCACCATTGTGGCGCCGCCAGCCACCGCCATTCCATTGCCTTGGATTCGGTTTTGGCGTGGGCTGGGAACCCTACGATGTTGTCTGATGCGTCATGGGCGCATGGGGTTTGGTCGGTCAAGGTATGAGCAGCTCCTGAGACTGATGGATGGATGGATGGATGACAACCACGGTGGCCGAGCACCAGTGAAGGGTGGACTCCTTCTGTATGTTGTAGTCAGCGAGGGAGCAGCCATCGTCCAGTTGCTTGCTGGCAAAGATTAGGCTCTGCTGGTCAGTGGGGATGCCCTCCTTGTCCTGGATCTTGGGCTCTTGACATTGTCAATGGTGTTAGAACTCTCAACCTCCTAAGATGCAAGGAGGTAAAGAAGATGTGGCGTGCGGCGGGTATGGAGGATATCCGGCAACAGTTGTTAACCTGCTCCAATTCACGTCAGATGCTCTCAAGCATCTTTGCCCTATCATTTCAGGGGTATCAAGAAGCCAATTTTTTTTTGTTTGGTACATCCTATTTTTCCCAAGAAGTATCCAGTTCCAGCCAAAAAACATCTGTTATTATGAATTCATTATTCAGGATCATGGCACTCCAATTATTATGTGGTTCCGGAAAGTGCCGAGGAGATCAGCTTGATTCGTATACTCAAACAAGATGCTTAGAAGATCAGCTACAAAATCTGGTTATTTTCTCTTATGTGGTAAGATGGTCATTGACGGAGAAACATAATACCAGTGGGTCATACAACTGTAGATTGAGATGTCACACTATGGTTTTCCTTTTATTTAGGTCACTACTAACTATTTATAGCTATGAGAGTTCAGCAGAGAAATTCTATTCTGGATCATTTTCCTGAACACAGCCTCGGCTCTACTCACTAGATAGACAATGTCCAACTCAAAGAATGCATGCGAACACTCTCGAATGTAGGCGCACTGCCACTTCAAGCAACACAAATTTCATTTTCCCTACTACTGCAAGTAGTTAAATCATCCCACGGTCTTCCAGATTTTCCTAAAATTTTGCCATGGTCTCTTTGCTAATTGGATATAGGGTGTGTTTGGTTGGTGTCCACACCACCACAAGCCTGGCCTGGATGGGTGCCTGAAGCATGCCTGGTCCCTGTTTTGTTTGTGTCCTGAGAAAGAAAGTACATGCCTGGCCTGGGTTGCTCAGCAATGTGATTAGCCTGGTCAGGTTGAAAAAAATAAAGAATAAAAAAGATTCCTAGCCCAGGCAGTAGGATTAGCCTGGCCCAGGCGTCCAATTCCTTATGCCTGGATGACTCGATGATGCAGTACCCTGCCAGGGTACGAACCAAACGCACAGCTGCCAGGCTAGCCTGGACAGGCAGGAAATCATCTCCTTACCAGGCCAACGCCAGGCACCGGATTTTTCCAGGCAAGGAGCGGAGGATGCGAACCAAACTAGCTAATAGGACTTGATATTGACTTGATAGCTGCATAACGAATGCGTTGCTTGAATGGTGGATGCTGATCTTCGACTGCCTAACTTTCTTCCGTGCATTGCAGCAGACAAGGAGTAGGATGGGGGATGCTGATCTTCAACTTTGAGTAGCTTTCTTCGGTGCATTGCAGCAGACAAGGAGTAGGATGGCGGATGCTGATCTTCGACTTTGAATTAATTCTATTTTTCTTTCAAATATTATTATGGTTTCGTTTTTTTTCTCTACTGGATTTTTTCATGTTTTTTCTGTTCATTTTTATATTATTTTATCTTTTATTTTTTAATCCACGAGTGTTTTTTGAATTTCAGCAACATCATTTAAATTCTTGAGCATGTTCTTCAAAATTGTGACCATTTTCTTAAAATCTGTGAAGATTTCTTCATATCCATGAACTTTAAATTTATGACCATTTAAAAAATCATGAACAATTATAAAATTCGTGACAATTTTTTGTATCGGTGAAGAATTTTTAAAATTTGCAAACATTGTTTAAATTCAATAATATATTTCAAATTTTGTGAAAATTTCCGGATATTCACAAAAAAACCTAAAAATCATGAATGTTTTAAAATTTTGTTGAAAAGTGTATGAATGGAATGTTTGTTCCAACATTGTCATGCAGTACCCATGACTCGACTAGACCCTTACAGGCAGGGTCCACTTTGAGGGAGAAAAATAAAACACTCTGAAGCTTTCCCAGGACTGTATTCCGAGAAAAATGCTACTGAAGGTAAGAATCCGAATGATTCGGATATAAGGATATGCATTTTACCCGGTAGCTGCACGAACTTTTTTTTCTTTTTGTAGGATCTGTTGTGTGTTTTCTGAGGATTGGTTTCTGATTAGGCTGAGACATCGCCAAAGCGTACGGAAAACAAAGAGGAAAGATGGATGGCGTACGTACGTGCCTCTTTTATTTATGCGTACAAGTGCCAGTACGTCACCCCCGTAACGAAAACGCGTACCGGTCGGTCGCCGTCTGCTGTACGTACGTACCAAGCATTTTTTTTTTTCCAGGTAAAACTTGTGGCTACGCAGACACGCTATCACCATTCACCGGTTCACCACCATGTCCGGACCGCAACTGGAAAGCGCTCGTGGAAGGTCAAGGAGCTGCGCAAACCACGATTTTTTTCAAAAGGAATTTCAAAAAGGAAAATCGTGCAAGCAAGGGAATTTCAAAAGGAAAATCGTGCAAGAAAAGGAAACGAAGGTTGACATCTGAATCTACAATACGTATCCAGAAATTACAAGAAGCAAATCTGTGCCCGGAATTTCTATATGCACTGCACTGCACAGCGCAAGTTATTAATAACATCGACTTCGCTACAAACATCGCATCAAGCATCCAAGAAGGTCAAGCGCTGAACTTCAACTGACACAATAAGAGATGATAGCAAATGCAAACCGTGCAACAAGAATTTTAAGGGTCGCGGTATAGTACCATCCTGGTTACAACCAGCAACACAGACAACCAACATTCGCGGTGGCAGATGCATGCACTAGATAGATGCATGAAGAAAACTGAATTATAACAGAGTTTCTTTCGAAACGGATGAACTATAACAGAGTACTTCATTGAGAAGTTGGATATGATGCATCCTGCGAGCATTTAATTTAGTAAGTACTAGTGCTCCAATGTACTCCCTCTGTCCCAAAATTCTTGTCTTAGATTTGTCTAGATACGGATTAGACAAATCTAAGACAAGAATTTTGGGACAGAGGGAGTACTTACTACTCTACAGGTCAGGCGCAGCTTGCAAGCCAGCACGGGGGAAAATCCGCATCTTCTCATTGTCAGCTACGCCAACAAAGGGTGCATACAGGAAACGCGCTGAAACTTGAGTGTTAAGAAAACCATTGATCAAGTGGTCAAATGAATTCTCTAGTTCAGCAAGTAGTTGTATGAGGCATAAAGATTGCTAAATATCAACAAGACCACTTAATGAACAGAATGAAGCAGAGACCATGAGGCGGATCAGCTGGCAAATACAGTATTTCAGAAGCAGAGCAAAACAGCTTGGTAATTTTGGCATCTACACATCTACACAGGTAATAGCCACGAAAGGTTAGCGAAACAAGCATAGCTTCCATGGAACAACGTAACAGTCACCTCAGATCAACACAGAAAGAAGAGATCAGCAGGCTCATCCTTGATCCAATTCATACACATTGCAGCTCATGAGGATACGAAAGCTAAGCTGTTAAGAAGCACCACTTCGCTCAACACGTCGTCAGATGAATGGCGAAGCGTCCACAACACAACCTTCTGGTGTCTTGATGAAGAAATCATAGCCGATGCTTGCAGTTGCAGGCACAGGGGTCTTGGAAGCTAGCAACCAGTTCGCCACAAGTGTCAAGGTAAAACAGCCAGTGACGGAGGATACTGACCAACAAGAGCACGTCCCCAACACCCGAAGCAAACAGTCACATGAAAACTGTTGCTCAAAGAAAAATTCCAGACACAATTTGCCTCTTGTTATAAAGATTTGAGTGAACGGCTAGAGATGCTTTAAAGATGCTCTAACACGCGGCTTGCATCCAGCATTCTCAACAGAACATCGCCACATCAGGAACTGAATTCACCAGATTTTATCACAAACCGAGAGCCGGTCAGCTATTCAGATCATCGTATAGTCTCTATTGAGAAGGAAACTAATTAAAAGTGCACACTTAGAAAGACACATCCACGCATTAATTTTATCATCGTCTGAAGAAAGAAGCATTGAGATGAACAGGGTCTGAATAAGAATGAATCTAATTAAAAGTGCACACTTAGAAAGACACATCCACACATTTTATTCATAAAGTGTATCCATCCATTCAATCAGAGAGAAAGAACACAGGGTCTGAAGAAGAATGAATCACTTCTTCATTAATTTTATTCACACATGGCTGACAAATTCAGGTCATGATAATCCATGAATTTTTGACAAATTAGACAGACAGTCACCAGGTATATACACAGGGACACGACCAATTAACAGGAACAGAGCAGTATACACACACAGGGACACGATCATCAATTAACAGGAAGAGCAGATGCGGGTGGAAGGGAATTGCGCAGCAGCAACAGAGGCGGAGGGATGTGGACGGCTGACCTCTCTTGCCTGTTTTATTTGCAAATTGAATGAGATCGGATCAGACCACGATCCAGTCCTCCTCCCCGTCGGAGAACTCGAGCGCGATGGTGATGCCCTGCACCACGCAGAACCCCATGTCCTCCTCCTCCTCCTCCTCGTCGGCATCGTCAGTGATTTCAGGATCCTGCTCCTCGATTTCATCGCTGGGTGTTGCTGCTGCTGTGCCATCGGCGTCGTCGTCTTCTGGGCCGCCCGGCGCAGGGGCCGCGCCGGCCTGGAGGCCGACGATGAGGTCGTACAGGTCAGAGATCCCGCGCGGGGGGGCTTGAAGATCGGCGCCGTGCTCCTCATCGTCGTCCTCCTCGTCCTCGGCGTGCCAGCTGTTGCCGCCGGCGAGGTAGGCGAGGACGGCGGAGGCGGAGGCGCCCTTGTAGTCGGGGACGCCGCCGGTGCGGGCGGCGGCGGCGGCGGGGTCCCCGTCGACGAGGCGCCAGGAGACGAGGCGGTGGTTGAGGGCGACGTCGGAGGCGCGCAGCTTGTGGGCGCCCTTGGCCTTGTCCCGGGCCTTGGCGGCGGGGTGCACGTGGCACCCCGCGCACCGCGGCCGGCGGCACCTGCCCGTGTCCCTGGACGCGTTGGTCGGCTTGGACGGCGCCCTGGCGTAGGCCACGCCGGCGAGCTCCAGCGCCGCGGCCGCCGCGTCGCCGCCGCTCCCGCCGGCGACCCGCAGCAGCTTGTTGCGGTTGACCCGGACGGCGCCGTGCTGGAAGCCCTCCCTCTTCATCGGCGAGGCTCCGGGGACGGATGGATTTGGGGTTGGGTTGCTTGGTCGAGAAGGGAGAAAGGAGGAGACTTTGGGGGAAGTGGTGGATGGTCGGTGGTTGGACGCAGCAAAGTGCTGGTACAAGGGGAGGGAGGGCGAGGGGAGGCGTGGGACAAGTGTGTGGTTGGTTGGGCAAGTGTGTGGGAGTCGCCAAGGGGACGGGAGGGGAGGGGAGGGCGGTTGGTGGTGGGGTGTGGTCAAGGACGGTGTGGGCACGCAAGGCTCTAAATTTTTCTTCTCATATCCATCCGTAACGAAAATGGCTTTTAATAAGAAAGAAGAAAGACGAGGCAGATGGGGTCGACATAAGTAAGTAATGGCACATTCGCACATATGCGGTATCGTCCGGGAATGTGCTACGCCGTGCACACGGATCTGGGGCCAGTCTTCAACTTTGCAGCAAAGCCAACTACTCCCTCCCTCGCTCCCCCAATTACTTGCCGCAAAAATAGATTATACAAATTTCGGACCGAGGAAGTAGAACATATTCATGCTTAAGATATACTTCTACCTAGAAAAAGAAAAACTCGAAACTAAAACAAATAGACGGTATTTTTCATTGTAATATAATTTACCTCTTTCTTCGCCGCACTTTCTCTTCGATTAATATTTGGTTCGCGCTTAAGCGGTTCGAGTCATGCTTGGGCTAATCAAGCTATTTCTTCAACAACCCATTGTCCTCCTTCTCGATCTTGGTCCTCTTTTGCTTATGCTTCGATAGCCATCTTCCCCTCTTCGCTTCCCCGCTTAATGTCTTTATTTGTAAAATTCGTCCGTTGCATCCTTTTGCCTAGAGCATTGAAACAATCATTCGGATCATTAATTAACCACGTCACTGTGCTTCTCCTCTAGCTGTTTGTTCTCTTCTTCGAGCTTGGAAATCACCTTGGCTTGATCGACATTGTCATTGGTTCTGTCTTATGTATTTCGCTCATACATGTCCCAAATCTATGCAGTGCTTTCTTCACAGCGTGTTTCGTAATCTTAGGGAAGAGGGATGTGTTGGGAATCGACACATGCATCAGTTCGGATAATTCCAAGTCCGATGCTTGAGCATATCGTAACAAACTGAAATTTCATGCATGCACACTGCTAGCCGTTCGTCAAGCTGCAACTCCTCCACGGGTCCTCAGCTAGGACGTGTGAGTGCAACGCGCTTCGCTTGACAAGATGTTTCATTGAAACGTTGCTCGTTGAACTGCTTCCTGCATAATCAGTATAAAGGGCAGAGAGCATCTCCATCTTCTTCCTCGTGTACCACTAGTGCTGAGCAGCCTTCTGAACAAAGCCGGTCGTGATGTCCATCGTGCAACGGCAATCCGGTGAGCAGTGTCTCCATGACTCCCGCCACATCCTTCAACCCTGCACTGGGCGGTCTAGAGTTTTCTGGGTAGCGTCCACGTGACCGCTCCTTCGTCGTCGTCCTCGACGACCGTTGCTTCGTCGTCGTCCTTGACGACATCGTCTCTGGTAAACTCCATCCACGAACATCGGTGCAACAACGTCTAGTCTGTAAGTTGCATTTGGTCTTTGCTCGTACTAGATTAATCTGTGTATGCTCTAGCCGTTTCCATACAAGGTCCTTCTAGTGTTTTAGAGTTTGTTCTGTTGTTCCTGCCACTAGTGTGTTTAGCCATGTCTGTTGTGTGTGGTAGCTTCTGTATCACTTTGTTATTGTACGTGTATTACTGCTCTGTCGACACTAGCATGGTAGACAGTTCTAGCGCTTCATGTAATGTTGTTCTTTGCATGCTAATTATACATGGTTTGCTGCTATTGATGTGTTCCTTATTGGAACCAGTCTGCATGCTTCTGAAGAAATGCATGTGCATGTTTATTCTGCTCCTGTACGTACTAATGAGAGGAATTAAATTAATGACAAATTTTATACTGCTTGTAACAGAATGGGACTTGGTGGTGGGAGTTTGCTAGGGGATTTAGACGTGGAAAATAGACTTTTAATCCCAACCCCTTGTTTGGTGCCTCATGAGAATTATACTAGTGAGAATGGAGAAGGTGTGTGGACTTGACTTTGCACTTCCATGTAACTTGATTCTTGTTTAAGATCTGGAACCTAAGACCGGCAAAAAGGGTGACCACCCCAAGCCTCAAGGGAGTAGGGCCGTATACTACTATCGTTAAATCTAAAATATTAATCTGTGTATGCTCTAGTCGTTTCCATACAAGGTCCTTCTAGTGTTTTAGAGTCTGTGTCCATACAAGGTCCTTCTAGTGTTTTAGAGTCTGTTCTATTGTTCCTGTCACTAGTGTGTGTTCAGCCACGTCTGTTGTGTGCGGTAGCTTCTGTATCACTTTGTCAATGTACATGTATTACTGCTCTGTCGACACTAGCATGGTAGACAGTTCTAGCACTTCATATAATGTTGTTCTTTGCATGCTAATTATACATGGTTTGCTGCTATTGATGTGTTCCTTATTGGAACTAGTCTGCATGCTTCTGAAGAAATGCATGTGCATGTTTATTCTGCTCCTGTACATACTAATTAGAGGAATTAAATTAATGACAAATTTTATACTGCCTGTAACGGAATGGGAGTTAATTGTGGGAGTTTGCTAGGGGATTTAGACGTGGAAAATAGACTTTTAATCCCAACCCCTTGTTTGGTGCCTCATGAGAATTATACTAGTGAGAATGGAGAAGGTGTGTGGACTTGGCTTTGCACTTCCATGTAACTTGATTCTTGTTTAAGATTTGGATCCTAGGCCGGGCAAAAAGGGCGACCACCCGAGCCTCAGGGGAGTAGGGCCATATACTACTATCATTAAATCTAAAAGATTACTGTAGTATAAACTTTAAAAAATAAAGTCCAAAATTTGTAGGAGCAAGTCCACACAACGAACCAATAATGTTATCATATTGGAACAACCATATCTGGTAGGAGACAATAAATTTAGTGAGCCTACCATTGTCTCTCACATAGACGTGCGACAAGTTGTACTAAAATTTATGTTAACCAGATTTTGGTGTTTAATTTTGTGCAAAACCTTTTATTTTTTTAAAAACTAGCAGGAGGGCCTATATACATTAGAAGAAATCAGGCATCCAGATAAGACTAAAAAAATAAAATAAAAATGTATGCAATTGAATCGGGAACATGTTATGCTCGCCGGTAATCGAGAGTATTTCAATGTCATGTAAAGAGCATGCACATATTGTGAACTTATTGCTGAACATAACTTGTATCACATTTATAAACAATTCAATTTATACTCTAGAATATTCTATAGATTTGTTTACCTAACAATACATTAGAAACCATTAGTAAGATATTACACTTTAGAGATCGCTATCAAGATAGTTACTGATATAATATACACGAAGACATACGCATAAAAATATACATATGCATCATATAATTTATGAATTTTTCAAAAAGTAATTGAAAGGTTAATTTTATTGAATCACACAATTTAAATTTAGCTTAAATGAAGCTTTAAGTAAAATCCATTAGAGCTAATAACAGAGAACACTACAATTAATATTTAACAACATTGTTATGTGGTTCCACACACAAAAACACTATTATATGCTTAACTATGTGAACTAGGTGATAGAAATTATACTCGCCAACACTGTAATACAATAAAATACACTAAGTACAAATGTTTGGTATAATTTTTTTATTTATTTTAATTCACTCCTGGACTCAAGCATGTTTGGACTGGCCCCATTTGGATTGATCTGAAGAAAAAATCTACATGAATCATAATTTATGGGCACTAAGATGGAAGCAAAAAAACAAGTTAGCACATTATATGATACAATTTACGTGAAATTCAAGAAATTGGGACTGACAGAGAGAAAATAGGGAGTTGTCCGGCACCCACCCGCTCTGAGAAATCTAAGAATCTATGTAGTACCTGCATGCGCGCTCCACACTTTTTAGCTGAAACTCCGCCCGCTCCTAGAGCGGTCGAATGGACCATAAGTTTGCATGAGATCTGTTTGTAACTCTCATCACATATGCAAGTGAAAACTTGTTCTGAAGCATTATTTTCCTCCAAAAAGAAAAAATATGAAAAAAACTTATTGCCTCGGATTTTTAAAGAGAAACATCACTCAAGCTCTGAGTACTAAATTTGATTGTCTTGATACTACCGATTGATATAATTACTTGGAATAATAAATGTTTGAAGTAGTGTGAATGAAATGTTTGAGTATCATGTTTTCTTCTCTTCCAAAACTCCTGTTCACATTTGTTCTTATAAGAATATCCATTCTATTGAGAGAATAAGAACTCTTTTGCTAGCCTAGCACTTGGTTACAATGAAAAAATTTGGTTTAAAAATTATAACTAGTGATAGGAGGCTATACGTGTCTAGGCAACGAGCTTAAGTGCATCTATTCAAATGCAAATATTCTCTTAACTGAATTTGCATAGTGGGTGAGAATTGATATATCATATCTTTGCGAGCCGATAAAACTTCTTTCTGATCATGTCAAACTCCCTTCATTCTCTTGATTTCTTAGTTGTTCGAGGGTGAACAAGTTTTAAGCTTGAGGGAGTTGATGGATCGAGAATTTGTGATTATTTGCAAGTGATTTTTACTTGGTTTTCACCGGATTCATGTTGCTTCTCGTTTATTTCTAAAGTTAACCCTTCAAATGAGAAGGCACTCTGTTTTTCCGTTGTTTGGAAGAAAATATAATACATGGAAGGAAACCAAGGAGAATTAGTGCAAATCAATTGAAATAGAGCAACTTCCATGTTGGAGGCCAAGCCACCAGGTGTAACAGAGCAAAAGACAACCTTCCATGCGAGCACACCCGCTCGTATGGATGGTCGTATGAGGCACCGGTAGCTCCACAACATCTATACAAGACACCTTCATGCGGGGGAAATACACAGTGGAGAACCCTAGCCGCCGCCACTGCGACCAGAACAGAGAGAGAAGAAGTCCGAAGAACCACCGAAGATCTTCTTAGTTTTGGTCCTTTCATCTCCATCATCATTTCATCCTTCACTATTGCAAGAGGAATTCCAATTTGTAAGAACAAGTTGTAAACTCTATTCACACTCATCTCGAGATCAAGACTAAATGGATCATTCATTTCATTGTGGATCTTCCGGGTGTTATTGATATGATTTCCGTTGGTTTATCCCCTGAGATGATTGGTTATTTTCTTATGATGCATGAGTAGTTCCCCTCGGCGTGGGAGATGTAGGTGAGTGGTAAGATTCATTTGTGCCTTGTCTATATGTCGTCATTTTTATTTGTAGTCTTATGTTCTATCTAGTAAGTTGTTATACTATGGTGAACTCTATAACGTGTTGTCCAATTTAAGGGCCCATGCAACGTGATCCCAAGACCTACACATGTAACAAATATTGTTTAGGAAATCTACGACACGTGTAGTCTTATGATCTTTCTTCCCTTTTCTTTATGTTTCTTTGTCTATTTCTGTTGTTGTTCTTTTCATACACACGTGTAATTTTCTGTGGTACACAATATACATTTTTTTATCTTCATACACAACATAATATTTTTTTGATACGCATCGAACATTTTTTCAGATAGTATTTTCTTTTGATACATGTTTTTGAACACTTTTTTGAATACATAGTCATCATTATTTCAGATACACAAGTCTAAATTTTTGGTATACACCTTTAACATTTTTCAAATATATTATCAAGATTTTTTGAAATATATCATTTGTTGCCGATTTGTTTTTTCACACACATTATACATTTTTTTGTACACATATAAAATAAATTGATATACATTTTAACATTATTCAATACATGATTACCAGCTTTTCTCAAACAAATATTTTGAATCACATTTTACATTTTTCTTATACATCAGCATCATTTTTTATATACACGTGTAACATTTTTCAAATGCATGATTAACAATTTTTAAAATATTTATTTTTGATGTCTACTTGTTTCCCCACACCTTGTACACTTTTTATACATTCAAAATATCTTTTTATGTACGTGTTGAGATTTTTCCATTACATGATTACTTTCAAACATATATATTGTTGTCAACTTTTCTCATACACATTCTGCACTTTTTATGCATTAGAAGCATTTTTTATACATGTTTAACATTTTTAAATGCATGATTAACATTAAATTTTTATATATATGTAAATATAAATAAAAGTAAAAAAATGAAAACAGAACACAAAAACCAAAAACGCGAAAAAATGAGAGCTTAATGACCCCGTGCTTGGCAGGACCATTCGCGTATGCGCTTGAGGTGAGCGCTCCGACCTGAAGCGAGGTATAGGCGCCGCAAAGGCTGTATCTTGTTTATTGCGAGTGTTTCTTCTGTCTCGCCTGACACATTTTCACACCCGCTACATAACTAGACCGTCCCTTTTTCGTCTCTTTTTTTCGTTCGTTGTTTCCGATCAAGATGATCCCTCGTGGACATTTAAAAAAAAGTGAAGGAAATATGCCCTAGAGGCAATAATAAAGTTATTATTTATTTCCTCATATCATAATAAATGTTTATTATTCATGCTAGAATTGTATTAACCGGAAACATGATACATGTGTGAATACATAGACGAAACTATAGTCACTAGTATGCCTCTACTTGACTAGCTCATTAATCAAAGATGGTTATGTTTCCTGACCATAGACATGTGTTGTCATTTAATTAGTGGGATCACATCATTAGGAGAATGATGTGATTGACTTGACCCATTCTGTTAGCCTAGCACTTGATCGTTTAGTATACTGCTATTGCTTTCTTCATGACATATACAAAGTTCCTGCAACTATGAGATTGTGCAACTCCCGTTTACCGGAAGAACACTTTGTGTGCTACCAAACGTCACAACGTAACTGGGTGGTTATAAAGGTGCTCTACAGGTGTTTCCAAAGATACATGTTGGGTTGGCATAATTCGAGATTAGGATTTGTCACTCCGATTGTCGGAGAGGTATCTCTGGGCCCTCTCGGTAATACTCATCACCTAAGCCTTGCAAGCATGTAGCTAATGCGTTAGTTATGAGATGACGTATTACAGAACGAGTAAAGAGACTTACCGGTAACGAGATTGAACTAGGTATTGGATACCGACGATCAAATCTCGGGCAAGTAACATACCGAAGACAAAGGGAACAAAGTATGTTGTTATGCGGTTTGACCGATAAAGATCTTCGTAGAATATGTAGGAACCAATATGGACATCCAGATCCCGCTATTGGTTATTGACCGAGAATGGTTTTAGGTCATGTCTACATAGTTCTCGAACCCGTAGGGTCCGCACGCTTAACGTTTCGATGACAGTTTTATTATGAGTTTATAAGTTTTGATGTACCGAAGTTTGTTCGGAGTCCCGGATGTGACCACGGACATGACGAGGAGTCTCGGAATGGTCGAGACATAAAGATTGATATATTGGACGACTATATTCGGACACCGGAAAGGTTCCGGGAGTTTTCGGAGAAAACCGGAGTACCGGAGGGTTACCGGAACCCCCCGGGAAGTAATGGGCCTTGATGGGCCCTAGTGGAGGAAGAGAGGGGCCGGCCAGGGCAAGTGGCGCGCCCCCTCCCCTTGAGTCCGAATAGGACAAGGAAGGGGGGGGGGGGCGCCCCCCTTGCCTTCCCCCTCTCCTACTCCTTCCTTCCCCCTCCCTCTTGGATTAGGAAAAGGAGAGGGGAAACCTACTCCAGTAGGTTTCCCCCTCCTAGGGCGCGCCTCCCCTTAGGCCGGCCCCCTCCTCCCTCCCTCCTTTATATACGGGGGCGGGGGGCACCCCATAGACACACAAGTTGATCTACGAATCGTTCCTTAGCCGTGTGCGGTGCCCCCTTCCACCATATTCCACCTCGGTCATATCGTCACAAAGCTTAGGCGAAGCCCTGCGCCGGTAGAACATCAAGATCGTCACCACGCCGTCGTGCTGGCGGAACTCTCCCTCGACACTCGGCTGGATCGGAGTTCGAGGGACGTCATCGAGCTGAACGTGTGCTGAACTCGGAGGCTCCGTGCGTTCGGTGCTCGGATCGGTCGGATCGTGAAGACGTACGACTACATCAACCGCGTTGTGCTAATGCTTCCGCTTACGGTCTACGAGGGTACGTGGACGAACACTCTCCCCTCTCGTTGCTATATCATCACCATGATCTTGCATGTGCGTAGGAAATTTTTTGAAATTACTACGTTTCCCAACAAAAAGATGATCCCTCGTGGTGGTTTCTTCCATGTTTTTCCCTTTTTGTTTTCTTTTTTTGGTTTTCTCTATTTCTTCAACTGTTTTCTTCAATCCTATGTTTTTCCCACCAGTTTTGTTAGTTTTTTCAAGGATTTCACTGCCTCCTTTTCTCTTATTTCTTTATTCTTTGTCTTTCTTTGTTTCTTTCTCAGTTTTCATGGGTTTTTTGCTTTTCTTTCATTTCTGGTTTTCTTTATTCGTTTTTATTTAGTTTCTTTCTTGGTTTTCATCATTTTGTATCTTTTTCTTTGTTTATCCCTCATTCCATGAATATATGGTCAACATTTTTCTATTCACGTTTTAATTAAAATAGTAACATTCTTTCAATACAAGTTTAACATTTTTAGAATACATGGTCAGTATTTTTATACACATTTTTAACATTTTCAAATGCTTTATTATAAAATTAAGTAAAAGACTAATAATTTTTAATGAATGGTCAACTTTTTTTATACGCATATTTTTTCAAATGCATGATGAATATTTTTTCAAATGAAAGATCAACTATTTTTTATTACATGGTCAACATTTTTCCTATATACATTTAATATTCGTGGCTTTATTATAATGCTTCAAATTCAAGTTTAGCATTTGTTTTTAACATTTTTCTATATACATTTAATATTTGTGGCTTTATTACAATGCTTCAAATTCAAGCTTAACATTTGTTTTTAACATTTTTCCTATATACATGACCACCTTTTTTTCTCTCATAAAAAAGGTTTAACATTTTTTAATTCAATACAAGATTAATATTTTTTATTACATGGTCATTATTTTTTACACACATTTAGCATTTTTCAAATGTTTACTTGACATTTTCAAAATACATGTTAAATATATTTTGAACACATGGTCAACATTTTTTTATTAAACATTTTTCAAATGCTTGACTAACAATTTTCATATACTTTTTCACCATTGTTTTCAAATGCTTGATAGGCATTTTTTAATTATTTAATCAATTTGCTTGACACACATTCTATATTTTTTGGTATAAATGGGAAACCTTTTTTATTTATAAAAATTTAACATTTTTGAAATGTTACGTTAATATATTTTCAAATATTTGTACGGAAAGTGTTGTTTGTAATATATTTATTTAGTATATGTGGAAGTATAAACGAAAAAAATGAAGCAAAAAACATGAAATTAAGCCAGGCCTAGCGAGCTTTCGCGTAAGGCGCACCTTAATTAGTAGGCCTTGACAAGAGCTAATTGCCCGGCCCGCGAGCTGAAAGGCCCGAACAACGACCCACACACCCGGGCCGCTTGGCGTCGTGGAGGCAGCCCCCGCCACCAGATCGGCCGGCCGACGTGGCGCCGTCCTCCGCCGCGCACGCCGTCAACGGAGGAACGCGCTACTGCAACTACTACATTTCAACTCCAGAGACCCTATCGTCTACAACTAGCCAGCCAAGCTCCCCTCCCCTGTTTCGCCTTCTCCTCTCGCCGCCGCGCGCGCGTCAGTTCGCATCGCATGCCATCCCCTGCTCTCTGCGCCACCTCCGCCGCCCGACTGCGACTGCTCCTGCCGTCCGCCCCGTCTGCGCTCTTCCTCCGCGCAGCTGCTGCTTCTGCCGCCCTCGCGCCCGCGAAACAGAGGTTATTGTTCTCGCCGACGGTGCCGGCAGGCATGGCGGCGGCCGCGGGAGCGACGGCGTCCGCGCAGCCGGCGGCGGGCGGGGGCGTGTCGGAGCGCATCATGCCGCATCTCCTCAACATGTAACTACTTCTACCACTCAAATCAAGCTCTGCTCTGATTGGCTGCTCTGCTTGTCCATGCATCCCATTCCCAGCTTAACTTTGTTCGGACGGTTCGATGTCACCGCTGTTTGCAGCGCAAACGCAAAAAGTTCAGCTTGTACTACTGCCAAATTGCTAATTTCTAATTGCTCATTGTTCAGTTAAGTTGAGCAAGCAATTTTCCCCTTGAGTAATACTCCTATATTTACAATTTCCCGCAAAAAAAAAAGGTCGAGCAAGCAATTGAGCATGCACGATCAAATACTCCCTCCGTTCCGAATTACTTGTCGCACATATGAATGGATCTAAATGTATTTTAGTTTTAGATACATCCATTTCAGCAACGAGTAATTTGAAATGGAGGGAGTAATTGCTAATGGCTTTATCTCTCCAATGAACTTGGTACTGGTAGTATACCTACATAATTGTCCAGGTCGACTATTTTTCGAATCGTTCTATCGTTACATATTTTTCAGTAGCTGCTCACATTGCTCATGGTAAATCACCGCAGATACGGATCATGCGCCACGGCACGGGACTTCGAGATGTACGCGCCCAATGCCACATTTGAGGACCCGCTCATGCGCGCCCACGGGTATGCAATTGAGTTTGTTGTTGCCTGAATTTTTTCGTCATATGATCCATCATCCATGTTCCTTTTTTAATCGAATTCTGAAACGATCTGATCGCAGCGTCAAGCAGATCAAATCAGCCTTCTACACGATGCCTAAGGTACATATTTCATCTGCTTTATGCATAGATATTTATTCTTTCTTTTTGATATACATTCGATGTTATTGCACAAACTAATCCAAAGGCTCGTGCTTGATCAGGTATTCGGTGAGTCCAAGATCGCAGAGTACACGATAAAGGAAAACACGACCTGACCGGGAAAATCCCAGGTAATTAAAAGCTCATCTTCTGCATTGGATCGTCACCACACATATACTCTGTATAGTAACAGTGGACACATTTTTATAAACAAGATCGGAATATTAATGCAATGGGTGATGCATGAATGCAGATACTGATCGACAACAAGCAGCACTATAAGGTCTTTGGCAAGGACGTCGACCTGGAGTCCCTCATCACGCTCGACGTCGAGGATGGCAAAGTTGTCAGGCACCAGGACTGGTAAGCTAGAACAATATTTATCTTATCTGTCACCAAACATAATCATCGAGACACTACCATCTAGCTAGTTAGTGTGTTAATTGTCAGAATGTATATGCAGGTGGGACAAGAAGCCTCTCAAGAACAGGGAGACGGTGAGCTTCCCGTTGTTGGGACGGTTGGCGCAGACGAGCCGTAGGGGAGCCATGCTGCTCACCCATGTTCTCATGGGCTTCGGCAAGGACCCCACCCCGTGATTTAGTCGTTATGATTTGGTTTCATTCTACTCCGTGTACTTCTATCTAGGTGGTAGGTGGTTTGGGTACCCATTTTCATAGACAAAAAATAAAAGTAAAATTAGATATATTTTGTACTCCAAAATTTCTATAATGCCATTGACCATTATGGAATAATGTTATGTCAACTACCTACTCCTATTACTCTGTAACCGTGGGAACACGCCCGATGTGTGAGAAAAAGAAAAATATCATTTTTTGGATTTTATAATGATGCATCAAGAAAAAGGTCAAAAGAAGAAGAAGAAAAATGGTGTGTTGGTCTTCTCATTATGGCTTAAATCAATCATGAAGTTCTGAAACTCGAACTTTGCGATTGCGAATGACTTAAGGGTAACGAAAGCCAACAAATGATGCAATGACTCTAGCTTATAGGCACCACAGACGAAAGGCGAGGGTGAAGAGGAAGTTCAAGGGAAGCGGAAGAACAAACAAGCACGTGATTGGAGCTTGAAAACCTAGTGCAGCGAGACAATAGTGAAAAACATAGTGTTACCTTCAAACCACAAAACAACCTGGATAGACATAGCTACCTTGACCCCACGGTAACCTCTTTTTGTGAAGTGGGAATATTACATTCTATTATTGAACTTTCTCAGGTAAATATCTTGGCACAAAGCTTTGTGCACAAACTAGAGCATGACCGAACCGGCCGTATGACTTGGGGTTCACTAACCATCCATGCACCAAACGCGGCAAGAGCCATGGGCATAAGCAACTTTACAACACATAAAATCAAGGACATTATCTCCTTTGCTTTTTTAAAAGTGGGGAAATAGTCTCCTCGGTGGTGGTAGCTCGAAATTTTTGCAGGTTTAGACGACATTCTTCCAGACAACAGAGTCAAGGCAATGGGAATGCCTACAAAGAATCGTATGCAGTGGATAAAATTTCACTTGCCGCATCTATCCAACCAAATCGCCTTCTTGTCCTTAATTTCTGAATAGAAGCGTTCTCCCGCATTTTACTCACCCCCTTCTCGTTGTGCCTCCCCATTGAAACTCACGCCGCCAGTCGCCTTTTCTCCCATGGAGATCTGCACTGCTATGTCCCAAACCAGCCATTGTCAGTTGAACACACATTGTTTTTGTCAAAATATGTATATCTTTTGGGAAAACAAAAAATGTATGCTTTTTGGGTAAGAAAACTAGCCAAATTTTATGTGTATCACATTCACTCCCACTCCCACCCTACTCAGATATTGGCCAGCGACCCAATTCTGAAAATCCCCCATCGCCACAACCCATATACAATCCTTATTTATTGCATAGCTCGGTGGATAGACACGTACCGCACACCCCTGTGTCGCATCCTCTCTTATCTGGGTTGTTCGGTTTATTTGTCGGTAAAACTATTTCAAGAGACTTCCGTTCCAGTTTTGAGAAGGTTCTATAACCATCGTAGACCGGGTATTTTTCTCTGTGTGTTTTCTCTTTTGTTTTTTCTTGTATCATTTGTGGTTTTCCTTTTTCAATACTTTTTTATTTTTATTTTGTTTCATATGGAAACAATTTTGAAATTTGTGAACATGTATTAAAATCCGCAATAGTTTTAAAATACGGGATTTTTTAAATATTTTTTGAAATCAAGGATCATTTTTTAAATTCACAAACATTTTTTGAAATATGCTAACATTTTTCAAATTTGGGGACATTTTAAAAATGGAGAAACAATTTTTCAAATTTGTGAAAATTTTTAAAACCTGAGAACATTTCTATATTCATGGAAATGCCGGATCATTTTTCAAATTCTTGAACAATTTCTAAAACCAGGTTTGTTTTCAAATTCATGTACATTTTTTGAAACCTAGGTACATTTTTAAAATGCATGAACAATTTTGAAAATACGGAAAAAAGTTCAAGTTTGTGAACATTTTTGCAATTCAAAACACTCTTTAAAATTTGCGATCATTTTTAAATTCTTAAACATTTTTTTTATGAATTGCAGGAACTTTTTTCAAATTTGTGAACATTTTATGTATCTTGGAACATTTTCAAAGTCATGAACATTTTTTGAATTCGCATATACTTTTTGATTTCAAGAACATTGTTCGAAAATCATGATCATTTCAGAACAGTTTTTGGAATCACAATTTTTTTATAAACCTAACAATTGATTAAGGATCTACAAAAACAAAACCAGAGAAGAAAAACAAAAAAGAAAGAAAGAAGGGGCGCCGCCCTGCGCATGGGCTAGGACAAAAGCGCGCACGGCAGGCGTGAGAGGGAGGGGGGGTGCGCGATTGGAGTTTATCCTCCAGCCCGCGCGTGGGGAGTCATCACAAACCATTTTGGCATTCGCCTTCTCTCACGTGGGTGTCCTTAAACATTGTGTATTCAACTTCAGTTTTTTGAGGGATCCCCACAGTTAAATTAATTCGAAGAAAAATTCAAAGAGATACAAAGGGGGTCATGAGGAGTTAACAAGCACAAGTGATGACCCCGAGGAAGTGAAACTGGAAATTTTACAAGGTTGTGTGCTTCCCGGTTCGAAGCTCGGCCATCGAACATAAAATCATAGCTCTCAAAACTGGCTCTTCTTTCCTCTGTCTCCTTGAAAATTGTGATATAAGTGCCTCTCAACCCATTTTTGATGTCATACACAACTGTCTTGCAGTCGCTAGCGATAATCAAGCGCTCAAGAGACAAATCGGGAGCTAGAGCCAACGCCTCACGGCATGCAATAGCTTCAAGAGTTGTCGGGGCATGCAATATCTGCCCTCACGCGGATGTCCCCAAACATTGTATATTCAATGTCAGTTGAATACACATTGCTTTTATCGAAAACAAATGTAAATATATATTTTGTGAAAAAAAAAATCACACTCGAGTGAGAAAACTAGCCCATCCGTACCTCCCTACTCCGATATGGCCCAGCGGCCCAATTCTGAAATCCCGCATCGCCTAAACGCGGAGAGACCACGAGTCGCAGACCATTTGGGCGTTTCGTCCGCTAAATTCGAACCCTAGGCACGGCACGGCCGCGGCGGCGCGGCGGCGTGGGCATCCGGCGTCTTGCCTTCGTTCCTTGCCTCTCTGGCCTCCGCGCCCCGTCTCGGCGGCAGCGCCCAAGGCCGCAGCGGGCGAGCGGCGTCGCCTTCCCCTGTTATTCGGCGCTCCTGCAGCAACTGAGCCTCTCCGTAAGTTTGTTTTGCTTTCTGCTTCCCCCGTTAGTCAATTGTCAATTGGAACCTACCCTAGTTCTTAGTACACGGATTTATTTTAGTATATATACATGTCGATCATGCTTAGAGTGAATTTTGGAACTGAACACGTGTTGCTCCTGAATAATTTGAGTGCAAGTCCACATCTAGGTTTAGAAAGGAGGGCTTGTTTGTGGCTTAAATTGACTCTCTGTGCTGTTGGTGCTCAAGTACAGTTGCATTTGATCGTTTGCCCACGTTAACAGCCTCTCAATTATATACCTTAAATTGTTTGTCCAACCGATATTTTGCAGGACAAGTTCTTTTTTCTTCATGTTTTAATCACCTCTTCTTCAAATGATTGCACATGTATGTATATTCAACAAAAGAAGCCCCTTTCCGTCTTGCAGCATGGGACATGGTTTCTCTTCAAGATCACAAATTAGGGTCCTGTAACACATGTGAAATGATAATCAAGTTTTTCACCTTACCAACGCAATAGTCGAGTTCAGTTCTGCTAATATAAACATACCAGAGTTGTTTCCCTAAACTGCCATCTCTCGGTTGTTGCTTATTTTCCGTTTTGCTATGAACAGGCAACTTACTTTGTGCACCGTTTAATTTCTGCATGTATTGTATTTTTAGTGATATATGTGGTATACTGCACGCTAATGTTGGCTCATTGTCTTATGCGAATGCTAAGACAGTTTGATCTGGATTCTGAAGCAATGAGTACCTGTAAAAAGGCCAGGGCGGAAGTTACATCTGTTGTGAGTTCAGACAGACTGAGCAGTCTACCTCCAGAGATAAAGGGCGAAATCCTCTCCTGTTTGAATGTTGAAGAAGCGGTTAGGACTAGCACCTTATCAAGTACTTGGAGGGATGCATGGACTGATATGCCAGTAATATCTCTGTGTGATGGAAATCTTACAAGAACCAAGTTTGTTACGTTAGTCGATATGGTGCTATTACTCCACAAGGGAACAATAGAGGAGTTTGATATTTCAGGTAACAAAAATTACCATGATGAGTTCGGTAGGTGGATGATCATGCTGTCAAGGAGATCACCAAAATCAGTTATAATCAAGTTGAACTCGGGGCCAAGGTATAAGATTCCCTTGTGCCTCTTTTCTATCGGTGATCTGGAGTATCTGCACCTAGAAAACTGCATCATCAGCTTGCCCCGGGCATTCCAAGGTTTCAAGAGCCTAACGGACCTTACCCTGAAAATCTTCTCCTCCACAGACAAAAAAAAAGGGCAACCTGGTGCATGTAGCTCCCGCTTGCGCAGGTCCAGGGAAGGGTCCGACCACTTTGGGTCTATAGTACGCAGCCTTTCCCTACATTTCTGTAAGAGGCTGTTTCCAGGACTTGAACCCATGACCTCATGGTCACAAGGCAGCAGCTTTACCACTGCGCCAAGGCTCCCCTTCGAATCCCTTAATATATAAATTAGGTAATATTTTTGCATGCAACATTTTTTGAGTTCCAACACAACACCACACGGAGTTATATATTGCATTTGACAAGGTTGGTATTTTGTACTTGTAGTTTATAAAAGTTACTCTTCTTCACAAGGATATCCAAAATTTGATCTCGTTCTGCCCCGCACTGACTGATTTGACATTAGATTCTTTTGAGGGCATCAAACGTCTAAACATTAAGGCTCCTAAACTGGATTATCTTTATGTTGAAGGGGATTTTGAGGACATAAAGTTGGACGCACCTAACCTGGAGGTGGCCTTTCTCTCTCTTGATAAAGCGTATCAATCTGTTCCAATTGCGCATGACAAGGAAAGCTATGTCAAGCAGTCATTGGGTAGCCTAAGTGTCATCGAAACACTTAGAATTAATGGTTTTTTCCTGAAGGTGAGCTATTATTATCTCCAGCATTACTATGGCCTTCTTCTGCCTCTCACTAATCTGTGTTGACATCTATTATTATTATTATTATTATTATTATTATTATTTTATTGTTGCAGTATCTATCAAAAGGATGCATACATACAAAGCTCCCTGCCGTGTTTACTCACCTGGAGAGTGTTTGTCTTATGATATGCTTGTGGGATCAGAGGCAAGTCTTGACTGCATGTTCACTGTTTCAGAATGCCCCTAACTTAAAGAAGCTTGAGATGTCGGTAAGTATGCCTCTAGTAAACTCTTCCCCCTTGCTCGATCACCTGATCCATGTTCGTTCGTTGTGTTTATGGCTAACGAGTTGTGAAAAAAAATTGCAGAGTTTTTCTTGGAGCATCCTTGGTCAGGGTGAGGATCAGGTGGGCATTCAAGGACTTAACCTGCAATTGCAAATGGACCATCTCGTAATGGCTAGTGTGAACCATTTCGGGGGTCTGGACTGTGAAGTTGATTTCGTGGCAAAGCTACTAAGCTGGGCACCAGCTTTAGAAGAATTGAAGATAGACTGGAAGGGTGAAATGGAATGTAGCATGGTTCTTGCCAAGCTATTAGCTCTGCCGAGGGCGTCTACCAGGGCCAAGGTCATTGTCACATTTTGATAAGCATGCTCCCGCAACCATTTGCTGATGTAATTTGCTGCTGGGTAGAACTATCTTGGCTTTGTTTATGTGAATGTACCATCTAGGACTAGCATGTAGTGCATTTTGTTGAGGAATACTTGATGTGGTATCAGCAAGCGTTCTCGATACGAAACACTCCATTCCATTCTGCAACCCACGCACACAAGCTGCCACTGCTGTTCCTCCATGCACTGGGGACCCACACGCCGCAGCCCTTCCTCAACGGTGCCAGTTCAGGTCTTCATGTTTCGTGCCTGTGTTCTGTGTATGGTAAGTTCATGGTTTTAGCAAATATGTGAATCAAAGGCATCAAATTGTATGGTCATATCGTAATTTTGCATGTGTAGACATATGAAGCCTGAAGTAATGAGACCAAAGCAGCCCATGCCTGAATCAGTGTAGACATTTTCGGAAATCAAAACTTTTGTCAGATTGGTTTACATCTCCTATTTTATTTTTTGTTTATAGGTGATGTTTCTACATCACTGTCGCTTTTAATATTCAGCTATTGTTTACGTCAAAATTATTCATTGAGGTGAGTAGGATCCAGTTCTTACCTGAAAACAATTCATATAATTAGGAGGTATTTGTTCAGTTGTTGATCAAACTTGCTCTTGGAATGAGCTACAACTATTTTACTTATTATCGTTTTCGTTTCTCAAATAACCATATATGTTTTGACCCATATTTATATACAGCTTTGCTTTTAGGGGGACTGGATAGATATATCCAGTATCGGCAAGAAAATAGGAATGCGAAGATGCATTTGTAAAGAATTGAAGATATTGAAAAGAAATTCCATGCAGTTTTTATGATGTGATGGATGGTAGTAAAATGATAATCTCTGCCATATTTGATTTATTATTAGCTAGACAAAACCATGGAGTTAGTTATCCTCTCGATCTTCCCCTAACCCTAGGCGGCTATGCCCCTAAATGTGGTAGTTTTTTGCTATGTACTTGATGTGTTGGCACCACCGTTGGCTTCCCCTCTACTCCATCAACGTCAAGAAAATGCATAGATGTCTCTTGCACAATCCTTTCACTAGCACGACTGTGCCACTTCCTGAGTTGTACACTCTCATCAACTATGCGTCAGAGAAAGTCATGTTTGATCAGGTCCCAACGATGTCGTTGCTCTCATGACCACCAATTACGGGAATTACCCCATCATCTTGGTCAGGTCCAGGAAGGGTCTGTGGTTTCCAGAAGCACAAATGACTTATTTTTTAAGAGGCATGATGGATACTAGAGGGTGACGCGCGCTTTGCCGCGCCGTCCTTTAGTCATGAGTTGTGCCTTTATACATTTATGAAAGAAGATATAGAAGGCTTGCATGTCTTTGCACCATGGCTATATTAGCAAATAAGGTGGATAGATTTGGAAGGTGTGCCACCTATTTAAGCACTCATATAGCTAGATTATTTGTAAACTTCTGATATACTTCAAGTCTTGTCATGCTTCTTCACAGCTTAGATGTTGTGTAATTAGAGGTAGATGATAACATAACATACAACTAGTATGTACCAATGCAATTTCTGTAGCTCAGTAGAAAAAACCATTGTGGAAATCGGTTAGTTGGAAAACCATCCACAACTCTGTAACGCTACAGATGACGAACCGCAGGGAATGACACGAAGAAACAAAATAAAACTAAGAAACGTCGTGTCTAAGCGGTAATTGCCTTTGGCTCCTAGGTGCATATGCACTGCACCCATTGTCGAAATACACACTCCTAGGTGCATATGCACCCATTGTCGAAATATACTTCCAGAAACCTTTCACTTTTTTTGGAGCACTTAGCAGCACTGCAATATCCAAATCAATAGAAATTTGGCAAGCATATAAATAAGCCAACTAAGGAGTGCACATACTAATTATATTAAGACCTATGTTATGGTTAAAATAAAGAAATAGGATCAATGGAATCTGACCAAATAGACATACACATAATTTTCATGATTGTTCAGAGTGCATGGCTTACTAGCATTTGGTTGAGGCTCTTTACAGTGTGTTACATAGTCCGCTGCCACATTCATATATATCCCATGCTTTGTTTGCATTTATTCTGTTAAGGCTCGGCTAGAGTGTGAAGACGTTCAACAGGTGATCTTGTCTTCAGTCTAACCTGTAGGTGTTGTTATATTCTGAGTGCATGGCTATGGCGTGGTAGTGTGGAACTGAAACATTTTTATTTGGAAATGCAAGATGACATGATGCTTCAAAGCTTGCTGAAATGTTGTATTCTGTATAATAATTGTTCCATCAGGTTCACATGAGCAGATGTGTTCTAGTAGAAACTGAAGTTTCAGTACTGCAGTTTATTCATAGGCATAGTACTATCAGTTCTGGAAAAATTGTGCCAAATCTTTGTGATGTGAGACCAAGGGAGGGAAGCAACAATCGAAAAGGTGATGGGACAGGGATTGTGATGATATATTTTAGGACGTAGATAGACGTTGCTGAGCTATACTTGGACGCCTTCCTCCTCTGGGTGGAAGCGTGCTCCTACAGCCGGTTGTCTAGCTGACTCGGAGGTCGGCGGTCACCAGACAACAGGACCTGCAGCAGCTGCCGGTCCGGAGTGGTGGCACTCGACGGTTCTCCGAGAGGTGATGAATTGGGGATCCAACACGACAACTGCAACATCGATGCCTTTGTGCGGGCGCCACTCAATTGGATGAATCGACAAAGCAGTAAGCAGGCACGCCCAATGCGGACAGAGCCCACCCCCAAATCGCCTCACTGAAAGCCTGGAAATTTCCCAGAATCGTCTCCTCCAAAGCCACCGCCAATGCACCACCGCCTCTCCCAAATCGCTTCCTCTCTCTCTCTCTCTCTCTCTCTCCAAGACTACAGATGAGAACAGGATGACGACTTGAACGCACTCAAAAAGCAGGGAAACGACACGGCCGACCGATTTTGACCAACACAAACATCGGTTGGGGTCAGGCCTCCCTTCGAAGAAACAATCTCGGAGCTCTCTCATGCCTCCCTTTCTAGGGAGATTGTAGTTTCTGGGAGTACTATTTTACTTGTAAAACATTATTAGTCACTTATGGTCTACACATCAGAACAATAGGCCAAACTGAAAGATTAAAAGATTGTAGTTCTTCGCATATTTTTCTGTCTATGCAGGACACATATCTCCAACATTCTCTCACACAGAAAGAAAAACAGCATTGCAGAGGAGGAAAATAGATGTTGTCGATCTCCATGGATCCAAGGATTGAAGGCCTCAATCAAGAAGGGAAATAATGGAGATTCCCTATTTAATTTTTGCGAGTGAATTCCACTTTTTACCCCATATTTATACATTTGTGACACTAATTACCCCTTCGAGTGAAAATTCGTCTAGAATACCCCTTTTGAAATCTTTGGACCCTTGTTTTTTGATGCGTGTCCATCAGGTAAGGTGTGAGGTGACGCCCTGTATCCAAAAACATGTGGACGGCCACAAGGAGTGGAACAGATAGACAAGAGAAGCTTGGACAAGATCGCCAATGATGCCCTCCGATCCTTACAGTTTTTTTTACGAATCAATGACGCAACATGCCGATCCTATCGACCATAAACAAACAAAATGTAAAACTGGGGTAAAACCGTGTTAAAAGTCTCCAAAATCTGACATTTCGATAAAAGTTCCGCTAAATAGGGTAATATGTGTCACAAATGTACAACTACAAGGTAAAAAATGGAATTCACTCAATTTTTGCCTGTTTCATCATGTCTTCTTGTAATCAACCAGTAGACTAACAACGAATGGTTTTATCCTGTGCGCGTATGCATTCACAGGAATCACACGAAGAATCGATCAATCTGTACTACAAAGAAGAACAAGAGAAGGGGAGAAGATACCAGGTCATTCCCTACTTTCTTTTCTTCCATTGATTGAAGCGCAAGAACAAGGGGCAGCCGTTGTACTTTGCTCACATCATCAACGACGACGTCACTGTCTCCCTGATGGCGGCGACCAACCTGCGCGGTGCTCCCCGGCATGCGGCGCGAGCGTGGCAAGGCCAGTGGCTCCTCCCGGGTTTTTTTTTTCGAAAAGGGGGAATTCCCCGGCCTCTGCATCAGAACGATGCATACGGCCTCTATTATTAGATATAAATCAAGGTCTCAACAATGTCTTACAGCAATGTAACAAAAGCATGGATAAGCTCACATAGAGCGTCCATGACAAAGCAGCGAAAGAAAACAGCCACAACCGGCCAGCATGAAACCAGATAGGTAAAACTAAATGCCTATCCTATTACATGATCGCCATTCAAACCGGTTGAAGATATCCCGCGCCACCATCTCCCACCGGACAGATCCAGTAACCAAATGCTCCCTGGCCTCCGTCGGAGTGAGTAACGACCACGTACGGATCAGCGCTGTAGCTCGGAATAACACCTGCAAAAAATGAGTATTTGTTGTTCTGTTAAAAACCAAATCATTTCTGCAATTCCATATTGCCCATAATAACGCACATACTCCTACACGAATATGTCTGGCCGTGTCGGACTGAATCCCAACAAGCCACACCCCAAATAACGTGTTTACCGAAGTGGGAGGAGTAATATTAAAAGCAATTTGCACGGAGCGCCACAACCCGCGAGCCAACGGACAGTCAAAAAATAAGTGCTTGATGGTCTCCTCCGTATGACAAAAACTACACCTAGTAGAACCTGTCCAGTTGCGCTTAACTAGATTGTCCTTAGTAAGAATAACCTGCTTATGCACAAACCACATAAACACTTTAATCTTCAAAGGAACCTTAACTTTCCAAACCTCCTTGGAAGTGGGTATTACAGCAGAATTAATAATATTAACATACATCGATTTGACTGTGAATACCCCGGTCCTAGTTAGTTTCCAAAGCAACTGATCGCGGTGAGGAGTTAGCTGAACGTCCATCAGCCTACGGACAAGGTTAAGCCATGCCTCCCATCGAGGCCCAACAAGCACCCTCCTAAACTGGATGTTTAGAGGTACAGACTGCATAACCATGGCAACAAGAGAGTCCCTATGTTGAACAATACGATACAGAGTCGGATATTGTGTAGCCAATGGCGTGTCACCCAGCCACGTATCCTCCCAGAAACGTGTATTCTCGCCATTACCCACAATAAATTTTGTTCTATTAAAGAAAGCGGCTTTAACCCTCATAAGCCCTTTCCAGAACGGTGAATCTGTAGGTCTCAGAGTAACCTGGGACAACGTCTTTGAGTGCAGATATTTACTACGTAGGATCTGCGCCCAAGTTGCCTCTGTCTCAGAAGACAACTTAAACAACCATTTACTAAGCAGGCACTTGTTCTTGATCTCAAGATTTTCAACCCCAAGTCCCCATTGGTCCTTTGGTCGACATATAATATCCCATTTGGCCAATCTGTATTTTCTTTTGGACTCATCACTCTGCCAAAAGAAACGAGAACGATAGAAGTCTAGCCTTTTCCGAACACCCACTGGGATCTCGAAGAACGATAAGAGAAACATAGGTAAACTCGTGAGCACCGAGTTAATTAGAATTAACCGGCCTCCATAAGACATGAGTTTTCCTTTCCAGCAGCTCAGTTTCTTCTCAAACCGGTCTTCGATACACTTCCATTCACGATTAGTTAGCTTACGATGGTGTATTGGAATCCCCAGATAAGTGAATGGTAACGCCCCAACTTCGCAGCCGAACAGTTGTGTATAGGCTTCTTGATCATCTTTGGCTCTACCAAAGCAAAACAACTCGCTCTTATGGAAGTTAATCTTCAGCCCCGACAACTGTTCAAATAAACATAAGACTAGCTTCATGTTCCTCGCTTTTGCCAAATCGTGTTCCATGAAAATGATTGTATCGTCAGCGTATTGCAGGATGGACAGCCCACCATCTACCAGATGAGGCACCAATCCCTCCACCTGACCGGCCTCCTTGGCCCTCCCAATCAGGATCGCCAACATATCAACCACGATATTGAACAGAATAGGCGACATAGGGTCCCCCTGTCTCAACCCCTTGTGCGTTCTGAAATAATGGCCTATGTCATCATTAACTTTAATGCCCACACTGCCTTTTTGTGTGAAAGTTTCCACCTGATTGCGCCAGAGCTCGTCAAACCCCTTCATCCGTAGAGCCTGTTGGAGGAACGGCCATTTGACTTTGTCATAAGCCTTCTCGAAATCCACTTTGAAAATAACACCATCAAGTTTTTTCGTATGAATTTCATGAAGCGTTTCATGCAGGACCACAACCCCTTCTAGGATGTTCCTATCCGACATGAAGGCCGTTTGAGAAGGTTGCACAACAGTCTGCGCAATCTGCGTGAGCCTAATCGTACCCACCTTAGTGAAGATCTTGAAACTTACATTCAAAAGGCAAATAGGCCGAAATTGCTCAATTCGTATGGCGTCAGTTTTCTTAAGCAACAAGGTAATGGTGCCAAAATTAAGTTGGAAAAGCTGCAAGTGTCCCGCGAACAAATCATGGAACATCGGCATCAAGTCCCCTTTGATGATATTCCAACACTTCTTATAAAACTCAGCCGGGAATCCATCCGGCCCGGGTGCCTTGTTACACTTCATCTTGGAGACAGCCTCAAAAACCTCCTTTTCCGTGAAAGGGGCAGTTAGGATATCGTTCTCCACAGAAGTAAGTTGAGGGACATCGTGCACTCTAGACTCATCCAGAGACACACAGTTACCATCTGGTGGTCCGAATAGACGCTTGTAATAGTCCGTAATGTAAAGTTTGAGGTTGTCCTGACCGACAATGGTGCCCTCATCTTGTTCTAACTGGAATATTCTCTTCTTTCGGTGTTTACCGTTGGCTATCATGTGGAAGAACTGAGTGTTCGCATCCCCCTGGACAACTTTTGTCACCTTTGCCCGCAGCGCCCACTTCAATTCTTCCTCACGGAGGAGCTCTTTCAACCTCCCCTCGGCCTCATGCTTGATATGAAGCTCAGGGGCGGACAAAATCGAAGTTTCTGCCCTAATATCTAAGGTTTGGATAAGGGAGAGCAGTCGTTCCTTCTCCACCTTATACATTCCACCTAGATGCTTAGCCCACCCTCGAAGAAAACTCCGAAGATGTCTAATTTTGTTCTGCCAACGCTCTAGTGCAGTCCTACCTCCGGCATCTTTAGCCCATTCTCTGGCTACAAGATCCAAGAATCCTTCTCTTTCAAACCACGCCAGCTCGAAGGAGAATAAATTCTTGTTACCCGAATATGTAGCCCCACCAGAGTCGAGCAGCAAGGGTGTGTGATCAGAAATACCACGTGAAAGCGCTTGCACCGTTACGAAGGGAAACTTCTGTTCCCACGCAACACTAGCCAAAACCCGATCCAACTTCTCGAACGTCGGATTTGGTAGCGAATTAGCCCAGGTAAACTTTCTCCCTGAAAGCTCAATCTCTCGCAAATCTAAGCTTTCGATAATCGTATTGAACATAAATGACCATCTTCCATCAAAATTGTCATTATTTTTTTCATCACGTCTTCTAATGATATTAAAATCACCCCCCACCAGAATTGGGAGTTGCTTAGACCCGCAGATTCTGACAAGATCAGCTAAAAAGTCAGGTTTGAGCTCTGCCTGCGCTGCCCCATACACCGCTACCAAAACCCAGTCAAACCCATCAACTTTTGACCGTACCCTGAACTTAACAGCAAAATCCCCCATGACCACACTGCGGACCTCGAGGGAGTCACATCTAACACCAAGTAAGATTCCGCCTGACCTTCCTCTCGGCGGAAGACAATGCCAGTCAAACTCCATACCCCCCGACAGTGTATTGAGAAATTGAGGCGAGAAATTGGCTCTACCCGTTTCGGATACGGCAATAAAGTCCAATCGATGCTCAATGGACGCCTCCGCCAGGAACCTCCTTTTAGCCAAGTCCTTAAGACCTCTGCTATTCCAGAAAATTCCTCTCATATCTCATCATGAAATTTCTTAGCCGTGCGTATCCTAGCACTCCTACGGACCGCGGACGTCGGGTATATTTTGCGCTTCCACTTGCGCTTAGGGCTAGACTGACCTACCCGGTCTAATACATCCCTATCTTGTGGTCTAGCCTCTTCTATACCGACATCCTCTTCCTCCTCCTCCTGCTCCGGGAGGGTCGGTGCGAGGTCCTCACAAAACTTATCAAGCACTCGAACTCCCAAAGCATCAATCTCTGAGTCATTCAGTGGTTTAACAGCAGCTAAGTTACGAATCATGTCTAAAGCCCTCTCGGCTTCTAGATCAAGCAAATCATTAATAGAATTAGAAACTTCGCCCTCATTACTACCAAGTGAAATTCCTAATTGGTTTGCCTTATCTATAATTTGCTCATCAGAAAAATGCAAGATAGTATTGGAAGTATTAACGGACATACCAGTAGTGGCGTGGACGTCACGAAGCTTTGCCGCCCTCGCGGCACAGCGCTGCTGCATATCGTCAACCTCCGGATAGCCCTAAAGCCGACAGCTCATACGTCGGCCCTCAGACGCCTGGTCTGGGATCCCGCCAAACTGGATGACCTCCTCCCACGTGAACTTATCCGGAGAGCAACTGCCTGTCACTCCCCGAATATCCACCTGGTCTCCATGACCAGGTGAGAGCGCAGCGTCAACAACTGGAGAGGCCGAGGCCACCTGCCTCTGCCCCCCAGTCACCCCGGACCGCCTGTCCGGAGAACCCGCAAGAGGCGCAACTGGGGATCCCCCAACGGGCCCCGACGGTGAGAGCACAGCGTCAGCAGTTGTGGTAGCAGAGGCCACCTGCCTCCGCCCCCCCGACCCTCCGGACCACCTGTCTGGAGAGCCTGAGGATGGCGCCACCAGGGCACCCCCGCTTGGCCCCGACGGCGAAGAGGGCCTTGAGGCCGCCCGCCTCAAACCCTCCTGCGGGGCTGGTCCAGCAGGCTGCATTGCCTCCCCATCAATCGGCATAGGAAGAACAGAGTCCACGTGCTCCGGCCCCCCTACCGCAGACCCGTCAACTCTCCCGGTAGCCACATCGGGAAGAGCCGGATCTGGAGTCGCCAAAATCCCCAACGCCGAGCCCACATGCCCAGCAACGCCCACCGCACCTGCGTCCTGAAAGTCCAACGCAGGTAGAGAGTGCTCAAACTCCTCAGCAGACTCCACCCGTTCACTCCAAAGCCTCGGCGGTGCAGAAGCAGGGCCAAAAGAACCAAATCTCAAAGTGGTCGACGGCACAGAAGCACCAGGCACCGACCCCCCATCTGATTCCTTAGCGGTTTCCACCGGTCTCTTGGCCATCTCAGACCTAGTCTCATTACCCCGTCGATCCTGACCAGTCATATCATCATCGCCCTCACTCATATCATCACCAGTAGCCGCTGGAGCATCAGCAAAGAGACTGTCATCCTCAAATTCAATCTCCAGACTGTAAACATAACCGCGAAACGCCCACTTAACCACATCCGGCACAAAGTCAATGTCCAAAATACTGACCAGAATACGAGCAATCCCATGAGCCCGAGTAAATGCCATATCTACCTGCTCGGTCTTTCCCACCAAAATCCCCAGGCTAGCAACAACTCTGGCATCCTGCAGCAGAGCAGAAGGCGCCCCCGAAAAGCGCAGCCAGGCCTGAGTAAGGGGGACACCCTGAGGCTCCACCAGGCTCCACTCCTGGAACTCAAGAATGGCTTCCATACCTGGAACCTTACACATCCCAAAGCTCAGCAACCTCTGAAAATCCTCCACTGTCGGGAACTGAACCTTGAATAGGTTGGTCTCCAACCTGACAAGCTCCCAATGGAAGTCTCCAGGCGCCAGCTCACGGAGTCGCTGAATGATCTGGGCGTCAGACACCTGACCTCTAGTCACTTTGACAACACCAGTCGTCATGCTGTGCACCTCCTGAGTAACCTCCCTCTCAGACGGCGACTCAAAAAACGTGAGCTCAGAACAAAACACGCCATACGTCATCAGGCTCGGTGTCTGCTCTCGTAACAACGGACAACCCTCAGACTCATGTGCAGGCTTACCACAAGTATCACATAGAACAGCTACACATTCAGCAAAGAAATGACCCTTATCACCACACCGGTAACAAAGCATTCTTTCCTTCTTCTTGGCAAATTTAGCAGCTCTGTCTGTCTCAGTAGATTTGGACACCTCCACCACCATCGGTTGAGTGTCCCCCACCACAGGAACCACTGCCGCCGCCAGATCCGAGACTACCTCCATAGCCTGGGAGGATAACTCTAACTCCTCAGTATCAGCATGTACCACCGTATCGTTAACATTAGCATGATTCTGCCTAGGGCGGTAACGGCCCCCACGGCCACCGCGGCCACGGTTACCACGGAACCCTCCTCTGAAGCGATGAGCTGGACCAGAAGCTCCCTCGACAAAACCACCTGTCGGCCCCATGAATGGCCGCTCTGCCGAACCATCACTCTGCCAGGCATATCCCCGTCCACCACCTGTAGACGACCCCCGGTGGTGCCCTTCTCCATACGCATTATAGCCATCATCACCCCACTGGCCACGGGGCGCGACATGAGCGTCGGTACCTACAGAGACCTGCGGCACCTGAGCCTGCTGCAAAACCGGAGTCGAAGAAACACTCGTCTGCCGAGCCACGAAATGCGGCGGTCGAGCGGCAGCATGAGCCCCGGGAGGTGGCCGTGAAGCCGGAGCGGGAGGCCTCGTTGTCGGGACACCCCGGCCCGCGGCGGTCCCCAAAGGCGGAGCAGGAGGTCTAGGACCCCCCCGCCCCAGCGTCGGCGCCGTCACCACAGGCGCAGGAGGCCGAGCAGCAGCCGTAGCCACCCCACGGCCCAGCTGACCCGGCAAGACAGCCGTCGGCGAGTGGCATCCGACGACAGGAGCAGCCCGGCCGGCCCCTTGGCGCGGTGGCACATCACCGCGGCCAGCTCCAAGATGCCCACCTCGGCCGCCAGATCCCGGAGGCAGGCCACCGACGCCGCGACTCCCAGCCGTCGCCGGCGCCAGTCCCCCGCGGCCCGCGGCGCCCGGCGCTGCCACCGCGGCCCGACCTCCGCCGCCGCTGTTCGCTGCCGCCGCCGGCGCTGGCCCCCCGCGACCGGAAGCGCCCGACGCCGCAACAGAAGGGGTGGGCGTCCCTCGCCCCGCCATCCTCGCGAGCGGCGGGATGCGGCGAGCACGAACACCACCGCGATCACAGAAGGACGGACGATGCCCAGAACCCCGAACCCTAGAGCGAAAAGACGATACGTCGATCGGATCACGAGTGCATGGGGGTGTAGATCGACGTACTGGCTCGCCTTGGGCCTCATACCCAACGATCGTAAGCCCAGTAGTCATCGGGCCCGGTTCACTCAGAACCGGCCCACCCTCCAGCAGCCCCGCTTGAGGGCCCAAAAGCGCACTCAATCGCTCGAGCCGGTGATTCCGGATCGACACTCCGCCGCCAATCACCGGCGCCGGCTCCAGCGCCGCCGGCGATCGCCGTTGTTTCTTCCGAGTGACCACTTTCCATGAACCATCGGTGATGAAATCAGACAAAGTGGGTTTAGGGAGACTAACCTTAGGAATGGGTCCCTTCCAAGGCCGCATCGCCGCCGCCGTCGTTCGTCGGTGGACAATGCGCCGGATCATCTCGATCTTGTCTTCGGGCCTCAATCCCTGCCTCGCGGGATCGTCGACGGCACCACGCCATCCACGATCTCCGCCACCTCTTCCTCAGAATAACCCGGATCGAATGCCTCACAAATCACGGACGAAGGCGTTGGTGAGTAAGCCGTCGAGTCACCGGAGCGCCCGCCGTCTTCGTCGTCGTCCCCACTGCCATCATCCGCAAGCGCCCAGAAGCGACCGCCCACCCTCCGGCGATCACCGGGGGCACGCGCGCTGGCCGGCGTCAAGGAGCCCGGCGCCATCTAGTTGCCAGAGCCCCCTAGTCGCCAGAGCCCCCTAGTCGCCCCTCCAACTAGTACTAAGTATCTCCTTCCAGCCCTAAATGTCCTCCCGGGTGGAAGCAATTCGGCGAGGCACGACCCTTGGATTGCGTTTCTTGGAGGAAAATTGTATGGCTTTGCTGAGACTGGGAACCTTTACTTCCTCGATATCGCCTTCGATAATGATGGCATACCCATGGTTACTAGTGCCCAGTGTGACATAGAAACCCGACAAGCAATATTGAAGGGGCATGTAATGAGGATGACAACGAGGATGAGGAGGAGAACAAACAAGCAGGGCAATGAGATTCTTGAAGACATTGACAATGTCGACAACAACGAGGAAGAGAAAAATGATGAGGATAATGTACTTGAAGAATTTGACTACTTTGATGATGTTGCAGATGTGGTGTTTAAAGGCTTAATTTGACTATGGGCAATACTAGGCGCCGGTCGACCGGCCCAATTTGGGCCGGTCATCGCGCAGCCGCCCGATACGTGCGCCCTGGACCATAGGATTGCCTCGCACACGTCCCTCTTCTTCTCGCGAGCGACGCCGGTCACGCAAATCCCCCTGCTTGCTCATCGTTCCCCGCGCCTTTTTGCCTCTGCCTTTAGCTCCATGCTGTCGCTCGCCGGGCCACCTTGCCGGCTCGATGGTTACATCGCCAGTGCCCCGCGTCTATCCACCCCTATGCAGCAAAAAACGTTGTCGGTTCCAGCAAAACAGCCCACAAGTCGCAACATCCCTCGCTAGTTCGCTTCTCATGTCATAGTCGTCGTCATCGGCATAGCTGGTTCCAGCAAAATTGGCAGTCGGTTCCAGCAAAATTGGGCGATGGTTCCAGCTTTGCCAATTTGGTAGCTCCCCCGACACAGCTCGCACGCGAGAGAAAAGTGGCTGCCAGCATATGAATCCAATACAAAATCAAAAAGATGGGATGGTAGCAAAAATCTAAGACGGTGGCAGCAAAAACAAAGGATGGTAGTAGCAAAAATTTAGCACTGGTTTCATCAAAATCAAAGACGGGCGGTAGCAAAACTCAAAACAGTAGTAGCAAACATCATAGAGGGTGGCAACAAAAATTGAAGCTGGTTCCAGCAAAAACATCCTCGAATTACAGATCCTAGCAAAAAAGAAGTCATTAATTCCAGCAAAACAAACTCCGGTTGTAGCAAAAATTGCCGCCGATTACAGCTCCTACCGATGCTGGTTCCAGCAACTCCGTCGTGGTGTGCGGCTTGCAACAGAGGCTGCCGCGGCGCATCCCCTCGGTACAGCTGGAGCAACTCCGGCGTGGTGCGCAGCTGGACAGCTCGCAGCGGCTCGCGGTGGTGGTGCTGAGACAGCTCGTGGCGGCGGCGTGTGGTCATGAGTCGGCGACGCACGAGCGGGAGTTGTGCTTCTCTGGTGTGTTGTTGACGCAAGGCGGGGCTGGTGCGACGGCCGACGCCGGTGAGCTGCTGGCAGGTGGATCGAGATAACAGATCAGATGGAAGGGAAAAGTACTAGCGAAAGCATAGGAACGGGAATGAGTGGACCAGAGCAACGCAGGAGAAAAGCGGTGCAAGGGCCCCACTTCGGGTGACGCTTTGCGTGTGACCGGCCGAAATCGTGGCCGGTCGACCGGGCGGCACCGTTTCCCTTTGACTATATAGACCATGATGATGTGGCCCAAGAAACCAAGGTTGACATCAGTGTCGTTCGATATTTCATTGGGTCGTGTGGGAAGCTATTCATGGTAAAGCGACAACTGTAACTTATTGGGTTCGAAGTTGACTTCACTAGTGGAGGTTTTCTAAGCAGACATCAACGCAGGTCCATGCGTGGGTACCGTAGTCGGTTGTCTAGACAGCTAGACACTTTTCATCAGTAAACAAGTGAGCAAGTTCATCCTTGCCCGTGGAGAGATAGAGGAGGATGAGGTCTATTTCATGGGCACCGGGCGATGTGTTTTGTCCAAGATCCCAAATTAATAGGGCCGCAAAATGGGATTATCATTACCATGAGTTAATGCATTACTGGAGAAACCAAAATGCCCCCCCCCCCCCCTCGGTTTCTTGTGTTTTAATCATTTCTATTAGGTTGGTTGTAATGGGAAGTATCATATACTAGTATCATGCATATGATACTAGTGTATGATACTACATTCATAATGCATGGTATCATATATTGGTATTATATAGGACTACATTTATTGACATGTATGACACAAAGTAGCACATCATTTAATATGATACGGTATCATGATATGATACTCAAGCTTCTCTTTCTTCATTTAATTCTACGCCACATCATCAAAACTGCTTAGTTGGCATGTATGATACCACCTGATACTTCCATTATGACCAGCCTTACCATACATGATTCTATTATACTGTTAATAATATTACATAAGTGAAAGGAAACCAATATTATGAAGACTTTATTTTTATTTATGCTTTGAAAGCCAATGGTTAGAGTTGATTTGCTGAAAACAATAGCCCTGCTTGACAACTAAAATTCCCATCCTCGTATCACTAAACTGGCTATAAAAACGTTCAAATTTGCCACGTGCCCGTGCCACAACGTCACATACTTATCAGGATCCTATGAGAAATAGGTCACCGATACCCCAGAGGCATGTCGGAGCGCATCATGCTGCACCTCCTCAATATGTAACTACTAGTCGACTCTCACCTCTGCACTCTATTTCTCTGCTTGTATATGCATCCCAGCTTAGCTCAATTATCTACGTCTCTTGATGTCCGCGACTTTACGTGGTGCCAGGTAACGTATATTCATGTGTGTCCCAAGCTACTTCATACCGAAACACAGAATTGCTTCTGCTAGCTACCACCCCTCCTTTAAGCTCCAAAGGAATGGGTCCGTTGTCCGAAGTAGCAGCCGTGAGATGACTTGAGGTTGCCAAGGGAAACTGAGCGCTCCATTCAGCCGATCCCAAGGCTCTATCCAAGCTTACTCTCCTGTAGGTGCCCAAGGCTCCCAAGTCAATCAACATGCAATTGTCAACCATAGTCTCTGAACCCTTGCATTGAGCATTGCTTCTTTAATGGTTTTCCTTTTTATTCCTTTTTTCATATAGGAACAATTTTAAAATATATGAACATTTATTGAAATTAGATTTTTTTGAAATATGGGAACAATTTTCCAGTTCATGAATATTTTTTGAAATCCAAGAATAGTTTCAAATTCACACGTATTTTTTAATTTGTATCATTTTTTTAAATCCGTGAGACATCTTTAAAAATGCAGGAACAAAATTTCAAGTTTGCAAACAATTTTTGAAACCAAAGAACCTTTTTTAGATTCGTTAATAATTTTGAAATGCGGGACCTTTTTCAAATTCATGAACACTTTTGAAACCTGGATCTATTTTTGAAATCTAGGAATATTTTAAAATTTATGAACAATTTCTACAATCCAGAACAATTTTTTGAGTTCGTGAACAATTTTGCATTCAAAAGTTTTCCCAAAAATTTGGGAATATTTTTCAAATTCATAAACAGTTTTTGAATCCAGGCACATTTTTCAAATTTTCGAATTTCATATTCATGGACATTTCATATATTCTGGAATCTATTTTTAATCCAAGAACATTTTTCAAAACATGATTTTTTGAATTGGCAAATAGTTTTTTGAGTTGAAGAACATTGTTTTGAAATCACGAACATTTCCAAATTCAAGAACATTTTATGAATTTGCAAACATTTTTCAAACATCCAAACTTTTTGAAATCACATTTTCAAAAAGAAGTTTATATAATTTCAAAATCGATTTCTTTTAAATACCAAACCATTTTTGAATGATGTACGATGGCCCGCGTGTGGCGAGTAGCAGACCATTTGGGCATTTGCCTTCCCTCCACTGCCTGGATGTCCCCAACCGTTGTGTATTCAATGTCATTTGAATACACATTGTTTTTGTCAAAGACAAATGTATATGAAGAAAGAAAAGTCGACCTTGTCGCCATGAGTTTCCCACGCCGCCGCCCTCCGGCTGCTCCCCTTCGCTGGCGGCCTCGGTCGTCGGTGGTGAGGGGGGTCGCCGGATCCACGCGTGTGGATCGGTTTTTACTCTAGTAGTTTAGATTTTTAGGTTGTTCATCGTCTTTGCTTCGGCGGCGGCGATGGCGGCACTGAATACAGTTTCCTCAGATCCTACTCCGACGAGGTGATCGGTCCTATGGTTGGGGATGGATTTGGAAATCAGTCTGTTCAAGCAAGGATGGTGTGGCGGCGGCGACATCCTCATGGTGGACATGTGTCCTCGGGCTCCGCCGTTGCAACGACGTTTGCTCCACCGACGGCGCGGAGGTTGGGAGGTAGTCCAGGAGCGTATGCAGATTGTGGTCTACATCGGCGGCATCTGGAAGATGGTGGATCGTGTGCTGGGTTCGTGGTTCGTGGATGGCAGGTGTGGTTTTCTCCTCCGGTGTCTTAGTCGTGTGGGGGTGCCAGATCTAGAGTTCGATGGCGTGTCCGAGGTGTTGCCCCGGTCTGATTCGTTCAACGGTAATGGTTTCGCTTTTGGTGAGCCACCTTGAAGGTCTGCAAAGCTGCATATCAGCGGTGGAGCCGCTTCGAGCTCGGGTGTGAAGGTGATTCGTCATTTTTTCCTTTGGTGGCTGCTATGGTGGTTCCAGAGGCAGGTGACGGGTGTTGGTGTCAAGTTCAGAGGTTTCTTCGGTCTTGATTGTAATTTTACTTCTTGGATGTTGTTCCTTTGTGAAAGGCTAGCGATTTGCTGTCTTTTTAGTTTTGCCAGGTCGGTTTGTACATGCTTTGTACTATGATCCTTATGATATAATTAGACACGTATTGCTATGCAAAAAAAGAGACAAATGTATATCTTTTGAGTAAAAATACTTTTGTTTAGGGGTAGGAAAAAAAATACTACTCTCTCCGACCCATCCATATTAATTAACGAAAACAAGCCCATCCCTCCCTCCCTACTCCGATATGGCCCAGTAGCCCAATTCTGAAATCCCCCATCACGGCAGCACAGAGAGATGACGAGTCGCAGACCATTTCGGCGTCTCAAAAAAAAAAACCCACTAAGTTCGAACCCTAGAGACACGGCTCGGCGTCCGGCGTCCGGCGGCGTGGCGGCGCGGCGACGGAGGCATCCGACGTCCTGCCTTCTTCCTCTGCGCTCTCCGTCTCGGCGGCAGCGCCCAAGGCCGCAGTGGGCGAGCGGTGTCGCCTCCCCCCCCCCCCCCCCCCCCCCCCTTTCTCAGGCGCTTGTGCAGCAACTGAGCCATTCCGTAGGTTCGTTTTGCTTTCTGCTCCCATATATTTGAAGTTCGAGAAATGTTTGCGGTGGATCCATGAATCATTGAAAGATCAGCCATGCGCATGCTTGTTTGTGACTCAGTTGTGCGCATGCTTGCCTAGATTCAGTTGCAGTTTAGTACCCTGTTACTATTTACAGTGCTTTTTATTTATTCTCTAGCTCCGCAGTCTTAATTTCGCAGTATTAATATTTTCCCAGCATATTCCATTCGCTAAGAAAGATTAATCAATTGTCAATTGGAACCTACCCTAGTGCTTAGCACACATACAGTGATACATGTTAAGAAAGGAGAGCCTCTCCTGAAGTAGATTTGCATTTCATCATTTCCCCACGTTGACAATATCTCAATTATATGCCCTAAATTGTTTGTCCAATCGATACTGTGTAGGACAAGTTTTCTTTTTCATATTATAATCACCTCTTCTTCAAATGATGACACATGTATTCAACGAAAGAAACCCATTTCCAACCCGCAGCACGGCACCTGGTTGCTCTTCGAGATTGGAAATGATAATCAAGCTTTTCACCTTACCAACGGAGTGGTCTAGTTCAGTTCTGTTTATAGAAACATGCCAAGCATGTTTACTGCTGTCCCTTGGTTGTTGCTTATTTTTTATTTTGCTATGAACAAGCAACTTACTTAGTGCACCATTTAATTTCTGCATGTATTGTATTTTCAGTTATATGTGGTAGAATCCACGCTAATTCAGGCTCCACGTCTTATGGAAATGCTAGGACAGTTTGATCTGGATTCTGAAGCAATGAGTACATGTAAAAAGGCCAGGGAGGAAGCTACATCCGTTGTGAGTTCAGACAGAATTAGCAGTCTACCTCCAGAGATAAAGGGCGACATCCTCTCCCGTTTGAATGTCGAAGAAGCGTTTAGAACTAGCACCCTATCAAGTACTTGGAAGGATGCATGGACTTATATGCCAAAAATAATTCTGCGCGATGGAAATTTTGCACAAACAAAGTTTGTTACGTTGGTCGATACGGTGCTATCACTCCACAAGGGAACCATAGAAAAGTTTGATATATCAGGTAAAGGCAGTTACCATGATGAGTTTGCTAGGTGGATGCTCATGCTGTCAAGGAGGTCACCAAGATTAGTTATAATCAATTTGAACTCAGGGCCAAGGTATAGGATTCCCTCGTGCCTCTTTTCTATTGCCTATCTGAAGTGTCTGCGCCTGGAAAACTGCACTATCAGCCTTCCCCGGTCATTCGAAGGTTTCAAGAGCCTAACTTACCTCAGCCTGAACATTTTCTGCTCCACAGACAGGGATATTCAAAATCTGATCTTGTGCTGCCCCATACTGACTAATTTGATATTAACTTATTTTGAGGGCATCCACTGTCTAAACATTCAAGCTCCTAAACTGGAATATCTTAAAGTTTATGGGGACTTTGAAGACATTGCTTTGGACGCCCCTAATCTGGAGCAGGCCACTCTCTCTATTGATTACAGATCTAATGTATATCAATCTGTTCCAATTGCGCTTGACAAGGAAAGCCATGTCAAGCGGGCACTGGGAAGCCTTAGCGAGATCAAATCACTTTTAATGACTGTTTTTTTCCTGAAGGTGAGCTATTATTAGCTACAGCACTACTATGGCCTTCTTCTGCTTTCTGACTAATCTGTACAACAACAACAACAACAAAGCCTTTAGTCCCAAACAAGTTGGGGTAGGCTAGAGGTGAAACCCATAAGATCTCGCAACCAACTCATGGCTCTGGCACATGGATAGCAAGCTTCCACGCACCCCTGTCCATAGCTCGCTCTTTGTCAATACTCCAATCCTTCAGGTCTCTCTTAACGGACTCCTCCCATGTCAAATTCGGTCGACCCCGCCCTCTCTTGACATTCTTCGCACGCTTTAGCCGTCCGCTATGCACTGGAGCTTCTGGTGGCCTGCGCTGAATATGCCCAAACCATTTCAAACGATGTTGGACAAGCTTCTCCTCAATTGGTGCTACCCAAACTCTATCTCATATATCATCATTCCGGACTCGATCCTTCCTCGTGTGGCCACACATCCATCTCAACATACGCATCTCCGCCACACCTAACTGTTGAACATGTCGCCTTTTAGTTGGCCAACACTCCGCGCCATACAACATTGCGGGTCGAACCGCCGTCCTGTAGAACTTGCCTTTTAGCTTTTGTGGCACTCTCTTGTCACAGAGAATGCCAGAAGCTTGGCGCCACTTCATTCATCCGGCTTTGATTCGGTGGTTCACATCTTCATCAATACCCCCATCCTCCTGCAACATTGACCCCAAATACCGAAAGGTGTCCTTCCGAGGTACCACCTGGCCATCAAGGCTAACCTCCTCCTCCTCACACCTAGTAGTACTGAAACCGCACATCATGTACTCGGTTTTAGTTCTACTAAGCCTAAACTAATCTGTGTTGCCATTTATTTTTTCTTTTGTTGTTGCAGTATCTATCAAAGGGGTGCATACCTATGAAGCTCCCTGCCGTGTTTCGTCGGCTGGAGTATATTTATGTTATGATAAATTTTGAGGATCAGAGGCAAGTGTTGACCGCATGTTCATTGTTTCAGATTGCCCCTAACATGAAGGAGCTTAAGATATCGGTACGTGTGCCTCCAGTAAATCCTCTCCCTCGCTCGATTATCCAATCCATGTTCTTTCGTTGTGTCGCCTAATGAGCTGTGAGAATATACATGCAGAGTTACCGTTGGTTCATACCTGATCTGGATGATCAGGATCAGGCGAGCACACAAGAGCTTATCATGCAAATGCAAATGCAAATGGAACATCTCGTAACGGCCAGTATGTACTGTTTCGAGGGTTTGGACTATGAAATTGATTTCGTGGCAAAGATACTGAGCTGGGCACCAGCTCTGGAAGAAGTGAAGATAAAGTGGAGGGGCGAAATAGAGCGCAGCAAGGTTGTTGCCAAGCTGCTACTGGATCTACCGAGGGCGTCTCCCAGGGCCAAGGTCACTGTTACATTTTGACAAGCATGCGTCCCTCATCACTTTGCTGGCTTCAGTTGCTGCCGAGTAGAACTATTTAGTCGTCTTTGTTTATGCGAATGTACCACCTAAGCAGAGGTAGTGTGTTTTGTTGACAAGATTTGGTGGGAGCACTTGATGTGTTTTATGAATACACCTATATATTTTGTCCTGTTTTGACCCTGTGTTCTGCCTATGGTAAATTCCTGGTTCTAGCAAATAGGATAGGAGTATATGTGTCTGTAAGAAGTGATCACAATTACTCCCTCCGTTCCTTTATCCAAGGTGTATTATTTTCGGTATGGTGACCAAGGCACACAATGATAGACGTGTTAGGATGAAATTACCCTTGACAAATTTATTGGTTAGTGGCAAGTAAATCTGTTAGTCCAGAAAAGTAATAGATACATGCAGTCGACATAGTGATAGTTTCCTTATTTTGCTACAAGAAGAGATACAGACAATCAAGAAAAAGATACTTTCTTTTTTCTAGAGGGCTAACAAGGGAATTATGAGGAAATAGAAGAAATGCACCTTACATTCTGGAATTTTATCAAAAAATAAATACACCTTATATAAAGAAATGGAGGGAGTATTTATGAATACACCTCCATCTTGTGTCAACAAGATGTGAATCAAAGGCGTCAAATTGTACTTATGCATGTGAGACAAGAGCATTGAAACCCTAGTGCCACCTTCAAACCACAACTTAGCCCTAATCTCTTTTTGTTTTAAAGAAAAAAATAGCCCTCAAAAAACAAATGAAGCCTAAAAGGCATAGATACGTTTGAACCCACGGCAACCATTTTTTAATAAGGAATAATACATTCCGTAATTAGAATTGCTCAAGAACTTCCCAACCCCCGCGACCCGAGCTCCCGCGACCTAGGGTTCCTCCCCTGCTCTTCCCGACGCCGCCGGCCACCCTCGCCCCCTCCCGCCGGCGCCAGCCGCCGTCGTGCGCGTCCCCGGCCTCCTCCCCCTCCCCCCTCCTTCCCCTCCCCTGGCGCTCCCGTCGCCCCCCGAGGCGACGGAGCGCCCCCTGCCCTCCTCCTCGTCTCGACCCCCTCCTCCTCCATCTCCCTTCGCCGCTGCCGGCAGCGGCCTCCGGCGTGCCCGGGTGGCACCGGCGGCGGCGGGCGTTCCTTCCCCGCGCGCCTGGAGGGGGAGTCGGGGCTCCCTCCTGCCGGCGGCGGTGCTGTTCAGCTCGCGGCGGTGGGGCCCAGCAGCGGAGTTCTGCGAGCTTCGGGTGCTCTCGACGCGGCGGCGTGGCCGTTGGCTGCGGGGCGGCGTAGTGGGCGGCTGGCCGGCGGCGCCCGCTCGGCCCAGATCTGGGCCCTTTCGGGCCCCATCTGGGCTGGGGTGGCCCCGCGGTCTGGGGCGCTACGGCGTAGCCCCCTGGTGTGTGAGGCGAGGCGGCCGTGGATGCGATGGTGATGGCTTCGGCGGCCGACATGCTGCAGCGTGGTTACAGGGACTGTCCGGACCCGTTGGGGTCCGGCCGGGCCGGTGGTGGCCTGGCAAGTCCCTGTCGCAATGTCCGGTCGGCTCCGCGTGGCGGTGGAGGTTGTTCCCTCACGTTGGCGACGTTGCGGTTGCCACTGAGCCGGGTGTCTTCTCGCCCTACCTCCAGGTCTCGTGTTGGTGGCCTCAGTGAGACGGTGAAGATGGTGCGGTGTCCGTGGTGGCAGAGGCTGGTGGGCAGCATGTTGGGCGGTGCGCTTCCATTTGTCTGGGGTGGCAGTGGTGGTTTCGGGGCAGGAGAAATCACTGGCGGCTCGTTCAGCACCGGCGCGGTTGCGCCCGTGGGCCTTGCCGGACCTCCTGAGGGGCGTCGGTGATACCCCTTCCCCACTGCCATCCGCGTACCGGGGGAAACCCTAGGACATTTCCGGGCAGCAGCATCGTTGTCGTTGCATTTCTTCATGAAGATGTTGCTTGGTACGCAAGGCTTCAGAGTGCTTGGCGGGCAGTGGTACTTCTCCGGAGGGTGCAGCGGGTAACGGCCATCTTTGCTTAGTTAAGCTGCTGTCGTCGGCATTTTATTTTCTTTCTCTCCTTTTTTCTTTTGGACTTGTTTGTGCTGCGGCCCCAACAAGCTGGTTATATTGGTTGGATGTTGCTTTATAATCTAAAGCGGGGGAAACCCTTTTTCGTATTTAGAATTGCTCAAATAAATCTCTTGCTACAAAGCTTTGTGTACAAATGGAACATGACCTGATCGCCGGTCGTATGACTCGAGCTTCACCAACCATGCATCCATGCACCAATTTGTGGCAAGAGCCGTGGGCAATAAGCAATACACCACAAAAAAGTCAGATATATTCTCTCATTTGTTTCTCAAAACTTGGGGAAATAGTCTCCTCAGTGGTGGCAGGTCAGAAAATTTGAAGGTTGAGACGACATCTACTATATCTAAATAGCTAACCCCCACTATAAGGAATTCTCTGCCTTCTCCTTGAGCCACATCACCTATATTAATTTAGCCATTGGATATGCTAGATCAATCCATCATAGTCGTCCGATCTACACTGAAGAACCGCTGCATCAAGTGCATGCACGCATACATGCAATAACTGACACCTAAAAACGTGCAAAAATAGAAGCAGTATTCGTTGCCATTTATTGTGCCATACCCAACACTTTATTATGCACCACATCTGTTGCCTTGCTGCTTGATTTGTCACCACATTGGCTGCTTTGATGTCGGACTACTTGGTGTAATAGTCATCCTTACGGTACCAACTGATATGTGCCAGCAGAAGCAGTTTATTTATGTCCAAAAAAAGATAGCAGTTTATTTCCACTGCACTTGATGATGTTTCTTTCTTGATGTTCCCGTTGTGTGCCATAGCGACCACTTCTTAACTGGAACTGTTAAGCGTAACTGATGTTTGTTGTCTATAGAGGCCTAGCTACAACCGCATCATCATAAATTCATACATACGTGCATGTGTAATAATTTCCATGACACGACACGACTCACAGTTATCTATGCTTTTTTTTTTCTGAGCGATATGGAATAGTCTCTAGACATTAGTACTTATATTTGATGCCCGGTGAAATATATAATGCAGCTATTACACTTACATTATCAGCTAAAGTTTTTTTCTTAATTCATCATGTCTCCTAAATTTATAAAGAATTTCCGCAGCAACGCGCGGGGTATCTTCTAGTTCTTTCAAACAATAGGGTCAAGGCGGTGGGAATCATTGAGAAATAAGAATCATATCTAGTGATCATAATTTCACGTGCCGCATCCCTTAGTTGCAATCCCCTCGTTTGCCTGATTGCTCGATGGAAGAATCTTCCTACACTTTACCCACTGCCCCCTCGTGTTTCTCTATTGAAACTTATGCCGCCAGTCACCTTCCCTCCCATGGAGCTCTACACTGCTTTTGACAAGTACTCCCCCTATTCCAAAATACTCCCTCCGTCCGAAAATACTTGCCGTAGAAATGCATAAAAATTGATGTGTCTAGAACCAAAATACATCTAGATACATCCATTTTTCCGACAAGTATTTACGGACGGAGGGAGTAGATGATAAAGTTGATACAATGTTGAGTCATCTTTCCGGAACGGAGGGAGTATGTCCCAAACCATCCACCGTTAGTTGAATGCGCATTATTTTTGCCAAAAAAACATGTTTTTTTAAAATGTATTCTATATACCATGAATGGCAGACTGTTCGACCATTGAACTCAAGATAAGGATTAGCCCACCACCCTACTCCAACATGGCCCAGATGCCCAATGGCAACGCACGAGAGACCGTGATTCATGCAACTAGGAATTTCGTTTCATACCCTACACACGATACGGCCGTAGGGGCCGGCGATGCGGCGGCGTAGATTTCCGGCGTGGTGTCACGCCTCCGTTCCTCATCCTCTGCGCCCATGATTTTTTTTGAAAGTTGAGGCAAATCCTTCTCGGAAATAGAATTAATGCGGCGAGAATCCCCCAAAAATATCCTTGTTTTAGCCCCCCAAAATAATAGTATATGTACTCTCTCTGTAAACTAATATAAGATGCTTTAGGGCACTAAAGTAGTGATCTAAAAGGTGTCATATTAGTTTACAGAGGGAGTAGATCTTTGAATAAAAAAAAGTAAGATTTTTCTTTTTGAGGGACAAAAAATGGAAGTTTTTTTAGAAGAAAAAAGGGTAAGTTTTCTTTTGAGTATTTAAAACAAATGTAAGTATGCCGGACTATTCAAGCATTCAGCTCAAGATGAGGACTAGCCCACTCCGATATAGCCCAGTGACCCAGTCTGTCCTTAAACTCAATTCTGAAATCGTCAGCCCTGCAGCGCAGAGAGTCGCATACCATTTCGAATCCACCTATCAGAAAAAAAAACATTCCAAACCCTAGAAACGGCATGACCACGGTGGCGTAGGCATCCGGCGTCCTCCCTTCGCTCCGGCTGGGCGGCAGCACGCGCAAGCCCAAGGTTGCAGCGGGCGAGCGGCATGCCGGCGTCGCCTTCCCCCGTTCTCCGGTTCCAGAGGCGGAGGCAGGGGGTGCGAGTAGGGGACAGACCCCCCCCCCCCCCCCCCCCCCTCTATAAAATTTCGTTACCACGTGCTAGTTGTACCAGTAGTTTACGTTTTTTTAGGGGAACCAGCAGTTTACCTATAACCATTACTTTTTTTAGAAGAACCTATAACCATTATTTAGGGGACGTATAACCGTTTGTCTATTTATTAATGCTAAATTGATTATGGCCCAACGTGGCAACTTTCTAGCCCAAACCCCAAAGGCCCAACATGGGAAAGCACCGCCGAGCCTTGATCGCTAGTTGTAGACATGAGAAAAGATCAGCCGCCGTGAGATGGAGCAGTTACTTTCCTATCGATCTATCCTCCTCGCAATTTCGTTCGTGGCAATCTTGTGGTTCCGTGTGACCCTGCGCCGCCGCCCCTCGCTTCTCGACAGGGAAGACCGGCAGCGGGTACTCCAATTCGCGGCCACTGAATCCATCAGAGACCACCAGACAACGACTGCTTGCGTCCTTTACCAGGATCATACATCAACATATCAAATATAATTCAACTTCAAGGAATCAAGGTATGTCACCGCTGCATAGTAATTTTGGTAAATTTTTGCACTTCCTTCAAAGAAAATTGTTTAATTTACTAATTTGATAAGGCAGATTCTAGTTTAGAAATCTAATGTCGCTCCTTGTTTAATGTTTCAATGATTTAAAGATTGAGGATGCAGAGAAAGAATACAACGAAAATAGATTCGTTTTTTCAAGCCCAGTGCTTCTAGCTCAAACATACATGTGAGGGCGCAAACCCATTGATAGAATGTAGCTTTTTTTTGTATTACCCGGCATATACGTTCTTCGCCTCCCTCGTGTCCAAATCCTGGCTCCGCCCCTGTCCGGCGCTCCGGCAGCCACTCGGTAGGTTCGTTTCGCTTCCTGTTCCCATATATTTGAATTTCGAGACTTATTTGTGGCGGATTCATGAAATATATAAGATCAGATATGCATGCTTCATGAGGCCCGTATGGTTAAGTTATGTGGGCTCCATGAGTATCGATGACTAGCAAGATTCAGTTGCTCAAATAGTTGGAGGGAATGTTTCTGTCCTTGTATTCATCTATTACAGTACACTGCCTTATGTACAACGAGAGAGGGAGAGGAACGCCCTAGAGTCAAGGCACGCAGGCCGTGGGCGTTAGAGATCCTAAATACTAGGAGCTATACATGGTACATACATGGACAGTACAAATACAGTTTAAGACATATGCTTGTTTAGATTCTGTTGCCTAATTGAATCCACTTTAGTAGCCAATTATTTACATTGCTTAATTTTATTCTCTAGCTTTCTAGTGCTAATTTCTCAGGATCAATATTTAACTTAATTAGTACACGTCGATCATGCTTATAGTGAATGTTGGAACTAACCATGCTGTTCCTCCTGAATAATTTGAGTCCAAGTCCAAGAAGAGTAAATTGACTCTCTGTCCGGAAGTAGAGTTGCATTTCATCATTTGCCCACGTTGAGAGCCTCTCGGTTATATACCCCATATTGTTTGTCTAGTCGACATATATTTTGCAATACAAGTTTTTTTCCCAAATTTTAATCACATTTCTTCAAATGACCGCACATGTATTCAGCAAAAGAAATCCCTTTCCAACTGCAGCAGGAGACATGTTTGCTCTTCAAGATCGCAAATTTGGGTCTTCTAACAGATGTCAAATGATAATAAAGCTTTTTACCTAACCAACGCAATAGCCGAGTTCAGTTCTGTTAGTAGTAAATTGTTTCCCTAAACTGCATCTCTTGGTTGTTGCTTCTTTCTTGTTTTGTTATGAACACGCTACTTACTTACTGCACCATTTAATTTCTGCAAGTATTGCATTTTTTGTTATATGTGGTAGACTGCACGCTAATGTAGGCTCTCTATCTTTTGAAAATGCTAGAACAGTTAATCTGTATTCTGAAGCAATGAGTACCTGTAAAAAGGCCAGGGCGGAAGCTACATCTGTTGTGAGTCCAGACAGACTGAGCAGTCTACCTCGAGAGATAAAGGGCGACATCCTCTCTCGTTTGAACATCGAAGAAGCAGTTAGGACTAGCACCTTATCAAGTACTTGGAGGGATGCATGGACTGATACGCCAAAGATATTTCTGCGTGATGGAAATTTTCCAAGAACCAAGTTCATTACGTTAGTCGAAATGGTGCTATCACTCCACACGGGAGCAATAGAAAAGTTTGATATATCAGGTAAAGGAAGTTACCATGATGAATTTGCTATGTGGATGCTCATGCTGTCAAGGAGATCACCAAGATCAGTTATAATCAAGCTGAACTCATGGCCAAGGTATAGGATTCCCTCATGCATCTTTTCTATTGCTGATCTGAAGTCTCTACGCCTGGAAAACTGCATTATCAGCTTGCCCCGGGAATTCGAAGGTTTCAAGAGCCTAACTTACCTCAGCCTGAACATTTTCTCCTCCACAGACAGGGATATTCAATATCTGATCTCCTTTTGCCCTGTACTGACTAATTTGAGATTAAGTTCTTTCGAGGGTATCGACTGTCTAAATATTCAAGCTCCTAAACTGAAATATCTTCATGTTAATGGGGACTTTGTATACATTAAATTGAATGTCCCAAATCTGAAATGGGCCATCCTCTCTCTTCGTCACGAAGTTAAAGCATATCAATCTGTTCCAATTGTCCATGACAAGGAAAGCTATCTCAAGCAGTCATTGGGAAGCCTAAGTGACATCGAAACACTTTCAGTTAGTGGTTTTTTCCTGAAGGTGAGGTATTATTAGCTCGAAAATATATAATAGAGCATATGCACACAGGTCCTCTCTATCTAGCCATCCATTTTCTGCATCGCGATTCGTGCAAGTACATTTCTCTTTTTTGTTTCTCCCACATAGAATATATCTTGAAGTTCAAACCTATGCAGCATGGCAAAGCTTTCTAACTAGAATCTAGGATAAATCTTTCAGATTTTTTTGTCAAACATAAATATACAAAATAATTTTTATTTGATTAAAAAATCAAAATTTTAGTATTCATGTCGGACAAAAAATTCTGAAAGATTTATCCTAGATTCTAGTTAGAAAGCTTTGCCACACTGCATAGGTTTGAACTTCAAGAGATGTTCTGTGTGGGAGAAACAAAAAAGAAAAAATTTCGTATAGAAAGTTAGTTGTGTCGCACGGATCTTAAAGCAATATTGAAGAGCTAGGATAGCAGGGCCGGGGTGCATGTGCTCTAAAAATCCACGTCCATTATTAGCTCTAGCATGGCCTTGTTCTGCCTTCTAACTAATCAGTGTTGCCATTTATTTTTTTCTTGTCGCAGTATTTATCAAATGGATGCATACATACGAAGCTCCCTGTCGTGTTTCATCGCTTGGAGAATATTTATCTTGGCATATGCTTTTGGGACCAAAGGGAAGTCTCGGCTGCTTGTTCATTGTTTCAGAAAGCCCCTAACCTAAAGATGCTTGAGCTATGGGTACGTATACCCCTAGTAAACCCTCTCCCTCGCTTAATCACCTGATCCATGTTCATTCATTGTGTTTACGGCTAATGGGTTGTGAAAAAACAATGCAGAGTTACCCTTTGGGCCTGTCGGATCAGGATCAGGTAAGCATTACTGTGCAAATTCAAATGGACCAGCTCATAACGGCCAGTGTGGAAGATTTCGGGGGTCTGGACTACGAAATCAATTTCATGGCAAAGCTTCTGAGCTGGGCACCAGCTTTGGAAGAACTGAATATAAAGTGGAAGGGCGAAATGGACTGCGGCAGGGTTCTTGCCAAGCTATTAGCGCTGCCAAGGGTGTCTCCCAGGGCCAAGGTCACTGTTACATTCTGATAAGCATCCACCCCTACAGTCTACATAGCATTCCCCATCACTTTGCCGATTTAATTTGCTGTTGGGTAGAATTATTTCGGCTTTGTCCTTGCTGGTGTTTAATATATGTATGTGTGCTTCAGGGTTGAGGCAGTCCGTTTTGTCAAGAGTACTTAATGTGCTATCAGCACATTGTTTTCCATATGATACACCATTCGACATTTCTTTGTGTAACGGGTGACACAGTGAGACACCCAAGCCGCTACCGCTGTTCCTCCACTTGCTGGAGACTCACACACCGCCCCACGCTTCCTTGTCCTGTTATCTCCCTTTGTTCCGCGTATGGTAAATTTCCTGGTTCTGGCAAATATATGTGTCCATAAGAAGTGATGACATATATGAAGGCACCTACTCAGTATTCTCGTAGTTTTTGTTTCTCAAATAACCATATATGTTTTGACCAATACTCATGTTCTATTTTTGACGCTGCAGTACCCATGCTTATAGCCAGCTTCGCTTTTTGGGGTTCTGGATAAGCATTTCCCTTATTGGCAAGAAAATAGGAATGCGAAGATTAGCCTGTTAAAGAATTAAAGATATTGAATAGGAATTCCAAGCAGTTGCGCTAGATGGTAGAAATCAACTGCCAAAACACAGGAACCTTTGCCTAGTTGTTGTGACATGAATCTTGTGTCATCTCTTTGCCATATTTGAATTATTATTACCTAGGGAATAGTCTTTACCTTTCGTTTCCAGATTGGTGCAAACCATGGAGTTCGCCCACATCCCCCAATAACCTTTTTATTTAACCGAAGACTATTATTCCCTCTGTTTTTAAATATAGGTCTTTTTAGAGATTTCAATGCGGACTACATACGAAACAAAATGAGTGAATCTACACTCTAAAATATGTCTATATGCATCCATATATAGTCTTTTGAAATCTCTAAAGAGACTTATATTTAGGAACAGAGGGAGTACATTCCATTGTTGAACTTTCTCAGGTAAATATTTTGCTAAAAAGCTTTGTGCAGAACATGACCCGACCGTCTCGTATGATTTGGGGTTCACTAACCATTCATGCACCAAGTGTGAGTATTGCTGATTCAGCAGAGATCTTAGCCATCAAGCATGATCTTTAATTGGCAGCGAGGATCACATGCAACGTTGCTCATATTAAGTCTGATTCTAGTTTTGCGGTGGAGACTATGCAGAAACAGGAAGATTACAACAACGAGGAGGTTGCAATGATTGTAGAATGCAATCAGTCGGTTTGTGATTTTGCAAAGGTCTCATTCTCTCATTGCTTTCGTGAAGCCAACTCGGTAGGTGATTGCTTGGCTAGCCATTCCTATCTCTACTCCTAATGTCTCACTTGATAGCCTCCCCTCCATGGTTATTTTTTGTCTCCCACATTCGTCTGGTTTTTTTCGTCTCCACTCCTACATTCGTCTGGTTTTTTCTCGTCTCTCCTCCCAACTGCCTCTCACGATCTGGACCTCTCATCATTTTTTCAAACGAAGCCACGCGACGGTGCTGGACCTGCGTCCCCTCCATTACGACCCGAAAGAGGTGGTTTGGTGACGGCCAAGGACTCGCCGGGAGAGGCGGCAGAAGGCAGCCGGGAGGGGACGCACACAACAACCTGGAAGACATCCACACTCACGTGCTCATCGTCTCGCTCGATCTACCCGAGGGCCGCTGATGAGTGTCTCCACGGCGGTTGTGGTGAGCTGCGTTTGGGACATGACGATCCCTCCACCCCGGTCGCCGGCGAGACTTCACCGCCTCAGTCCTCCCAGTCCGAGTTGATCAGGTCGTTTAATTATACATTGGTCCTAAAGGACATTCCTCTTTTGCTCCTAGGATTGAAGAAGAGAGATACATATGACTAACCATAACAAAAGAAAGAAATAACACGTGGTTCAAACCACTAGTTCCGGGGGAAAAGATACATGTCAGCGCATGTATATGGAATTCCTGCTGCTTTGACGCACTAATACTCTGGGATCTCAAGTTGAACACCTTGCCGAAGTCGACGAAAACAATATCATCCTCTTTTATCTCCTCCCAACAAGCCGAAACGAACTGCAAAAGAGCTTGCTAATGAAAATCGCTTGGCCATCTAGACCACCCATCATCAGCACCCACATGCTCGTGTTGACATCTGCCTTGAATGCGCCCACCTTGCGGGGTCAAGATAAGACCGTGTGAAGGGTATTGCATTGCCGCCTCACCATGAGAAACTTCCCATGCGATTCAACAAACTACCTGATGGCGGTGAGAAGATGATCGCCTTCTTCCCCTGATATATGCTCTAATGCCATTGATTGTCATGGAATAATGTTATGTAATTACTAATGCATCCATGTTTTCTCTAACCATGGGAACCAATCATGTTCATATATGAATTCACATATGCCAGATGTGTGAGAAATGAAAAATAGCCTTGTTTGAATTTCGTCATGATGCATCGAGAAAAAAGGTCAAAAGTAGAACAAAATACGTTGTGATGGTCTCCTCATTACTTTGCTGGTTTAATTTGCTGCTGAGTAGAACTATTTCGGTTTTGTTCATGCCAACGTATGTACTAGGGCTTAGCTGGTGTTTGTATACGTGTGCATTTGAAGCAAACCATCAGGTGGAGGTCGTGTGATCGTACCTCGAGGACGAAGGGACGCAGCCCCGTGTCGCCCCCCCGCGGGCGACCTAGGCGCCCAACCCTAGCCGCTGCCGACCCAACCCCCACCTCCTTCCTCTCCTCCCGCCGCCGCCGGCGGGCGCCGCCGGGCAAAGCCCGGCAGCGCCGGCAGCGGCGGGATCTCGCCTGCCTTCGCCTGGAGTAGGGGCCGCGGGGGGCTCCTTCCTCGGGCGCGGCGGCGGAACTCGCCGGCCGGCGTCTCGGGTGGCGCGCGCTGGTGGGATTTGAGGCGGCGGCCTTGCTGGTGCGGACGACACTACTCCGACGGCAGGGAGTGCTCGTCGGTGAGGTAGACCGAATCCCCTCGGCTGCGTGGGCAGCGAGGTCCCGGTGGGCGCTGGTCATGGCACGGGGAGGCCCCGGGTTCCCCTTGTCAGATCGGAGGCGATCTGGTCCGCTCGTGATGCATGACCTCCGGCCGGCCTGGCTCATGTTGTGGCTGGTTCGGAGGTGGCGGCAAGGTGCTTGGCCGGGGGAAACCTTTGGCCGCCGGTGGCGGTCACGGCGTCGATGGCGTCCCGGACGCCATCCCCTCCTTGGTGGCGGCGCCGTGGCTATATCTCCCCTGCCTCCCCCCTTTCCCTACGCCCGGGTGAAAACCCTAGCCCCGGTGGCTAAGCGGCGGCGGCGCCACAGCGTCGTCACCTTCTTGAAGGCGCCGACTTGGGCCTGGGGATGCTGGGTGTGCATGGCGAGTTGTCTGGTTCCTGGTGGCGGCCCGTCTGATCTACCGCGTTGCAGCTCCGTGGCTGCGGTGCTTATCTTCCGGCCGTGTCTCCGATGGCGACCTCGCCCTTCCTCACCTTGTACTTGCCGTGGTGGAGCGGTACTTCATCTCACTCATTGATGGCGGCGGAGATCGGCGGCATGGCGCCATGGAGGCTCAGCGTCCGATGCGCGGAGATGGACTCGCGCAGGAGGAGGTAGCTGTCTGGCGTCATGGTGACGTCGATGGCTGATGTGGCCTTCACAAGGTAGAAGACTCAATATCATCTGAAGACGGACCTGTGGAAGATGGCGGCGATGACGCAAGAGTGCGTCTGACCGGATTGTGCCCCAGACCCGGTATGTGGCTCGACTGGGGCTTCCGGCTTTTGATGTTAGGTTTAGGTGAGTGGTTTGGGTAGGGGCCCAGCTAGCATCCCTTCATCATATGGATAAGAGTAGCGGCATATGTTGCCAAGATGGTGGATTCAGGTATATTGTTTGTAATACTTTGTAAGGTCCTCGAGAATAATTAATAAAATGGCCGTATGCATCTCCCAGATGCAGAGGCCGGGGGTCATCCTCCTTTTTTTTTAAAAAAAAGGTGGAGGTCGTGTGTTTACCAAAAGTAGAACGTTTGATGTGAATACTTTATGTGCTATCGGGAAGTTTTTTCATATGAAACACTCCGTTCCTTTTGCGCAGCTGGGAATACATGTCGATACTGCCATTCGTCTACATGCCTGGGACTCGCACGTTGCAGCCCTGCCCTTCAAATAATTTAGGGCCGGGAACCTAGGATTTACACATGGTCGGTTACAATTTAGGGATAAGTATGCCGATCGTTCGAATACGCTTGAAGGGTACGCCAAGCCTCCAAGAGATCTTCGTTTTGATAAAGCTGAGGCCAGGGCCAGGAGGGCCCATTTATCAGTCTTCGGTGGGTCCTTGGCCCAGCCCATAACCAACGGACTGACGTGGCAAGCACCCCCTAATTTAGGACACCAACCCGCCACTCATTAGTGGCAACCTATAAGCCTTTTCCCGGTAGTGCGTGCATTACACATCAGAACTTAGATAATTAAAATTTAGAATCATGTTCACGTACTTCTCGCCATTAAAAAAACTATTTGGTGAAGTACTATTAAAGCCTTGAACAAAAAATACATAACGTAAAAGTGAATGGCAATTATTTTAGTGGAAAAAACTTGGGAGAGATAAAATATGGAAGAATCTAAAAAAAATGTTGTTCAAGTAAATAAGAAATTTTGATTCAGATATTGTGCACTGATAATCACAAAGTAAAAAAGCAATGTTGGGAGAAATAAAATATCACATAGTAGGCATGGATAATCATAAGTAAAAAAAGCAATGTTGATTCATTTGGAAGAAAAGAGTTCAGAGAATTAAGTCGCTGGATACCAAGCAATGTTGATTCAATGAATTACTGAACTTAGTAGCCCCCGCGTCACTCCTGTGCAGGCGACTCGGGCGGACCGAAAACCCTAGCGCCGCCACCCACAAAAAGCTTCCTCTTCTCTCCGCCGCCGCCGGAGGAAGATGCGGGGCGAAGTTGCTGCGGCCGACGGCGGCCGCGGGGATCTTGCTCGTGTCATGGGGGTGGACTCGGGCACAGCGGATCCCACCTTGGTGACGGCGGCGGCGACGTTTTGGCATGGTTGCTCAGTTTCGGCTGGGTGGCCCGTCTCCTCGTCCGCGCGCGTGCAGTTGTCGCTCGAGCATGGCTGGTGTGCTGGGTGGTGGCGGCGTCAGATCCATGCCTGTCATCTCGAGTGCGTCGGAGATTGGCCTTCTCGTGCGTTGCTGCCTCTTGCGGCAACCTTGGCTGCTACAAGCAAGTGGCTTCTCCAGCCCATGGATGTGCGCGCCTGGCCGATCCTATGCTTGCTGTGTAGGGTGGCTGGATCGATCACTATCAGATCTGGCTTCCCCAGCTCAGCTGCATACGGCAGGGTTTGCTTGTCTCAAGGTGGGTACTTTGGCCTCAGATGGCGGTGTGGTGATCAAGATCTGATCGGTGATACGTCTCCAACGTATCTACTTTTTCAAACACTTTTGCCCTTGTTTTGGACTCTAACTTGCATGATTTGAATGAAACTAACCCGGACTCAAGTTGTTTTCAGCAGAACTGCCATGATGTTGTTTATCGTGTAGAAGACAAAAGTTCTCGGAATGACCTGAAAATCCACGGAGATAAGTTTTGGAAAATATAAAAAATATTGGCGAAAGAATCAAGGCCAGGGGGCGCACACCCTGTCCACGAGGGTGGGGGGCGCACCCTCCCCTCTGGGCGCGCCCCCTGTCTCGTGGGCCCCCTAACGCTCCACCGACCTCAACTCCAACTCCATATATTCCGTTTCGCGGAGAAAAAATCAGAGAGAAAGTTTCATCGCGTTTTACGATACGGATCCGCCGCCAAGCCCTAATCTCTCTCCGAGGGCTAATCTTGAGTCCGTTCGGGCTCCGGAGAGGGGGATTCGTCGCCATCGTCATCATCAACCATCCTCCATCACCAATTTCATGATGCTCACCGCGGTGCGTGAGTAATTCCATCGTAGGCTTGCTGGACGGTGATGGGTTGGATGAGATTTACCATGTAATCAAGTTAGTTTTTTTAGGGTTTGATCCCTAGTATCCACTATGTTCTGAGATTGATGTTGCATGACTTTGCTATGCTTAATGCTTGTCACTAGGGCCCGAGTGCCATGATTTCAGATCTGAACCTATTATGTTTTCATGAATATATGTGAGTTCTTGATCCTATCTTGCAAGTCTATAGTCACCTATTATGTGTTATCATCCGACAACCCCGAAGGGACAATAATCGGGATACTTCTCGGTGATGACCGTAGTTTGAGGAGTTCATGTATTCACTATGTGCTAATGCTTTGTTCCGGTTCTCTATTAAAAGGAGGCCTTAATATCCCTTAGTTTCCGCTAGGACCCCGCTGCTACGGGAGGGTAGGACAAAAGATGTCATGCAAGTTCTTTTCCATAAGCATGTATGACTATATTCGGAATACATGCCTACATTACATTGCTGAATTGGAGCTAGTTCTGTGTCACCCTATGTTATAGCTATTACATGAGGAATCACATTCGACATAATTATCCATCACTGATCCAATGCCTACGAGCTTTTCACATATTGTGCTTCGCTTATTTACTTTTCCGTTGCTACTGTTACAATTCCTACAGAACTATTATCTTTACTTTTGCCACTGTTACCTTTACTATCATACCACTTTGCTACTAAATACTTTGGTGCAGATACTAAGTTATCCAGGTGTGGTTGAATTGACAACTCAACTGCTAATACTTAAGAATATTCTTTGGCTCCCCTTGGGTTGAATCAATAAATTTGGGTTGAATACTCTATCCTCGAAAGCTGTTGCGATCCCCTACACTTGTGGGTTATCAAGACTAATTTCTGGCGCCGTTGCCAGGGAGCATAGCTCTATTCTTTGAGTCACTTGGGATTTATATCTGTTGATCACTATGAAGAACTTGAAAGACGAAAGAACTAAGATTTTGCCCTCAACTACGAGGGGAGGTAAGGAACTGCCATCTAGCTTTGCACTAGATTCCCCTTCTGTTATTAGTAAGCTTGCGACACCTAAACCTGCAACTGCTATCAATTCTGATATGTCGCATGTTATTGATGATGCCACTTCTGCTATGCATGATACTTATGATGAAACTACTTCTGTGCGTGATACTACTTTGCCATTAGGTGAATTTCTTGATGAACAACTTGCTAGGGTTAGAGAGAATGAAATTATTGAAGATGCTATTATTGATGATAGCGATGATGAAAGTTCTCCCCCTGATTATGAATTACCTGTTGTTCCTGAGGGTTATGTTATGGATGAGGAAGCTGCTAGAGCTATCTTTGCTTGCAAAGATAGATACGGTCTTAAGAAGTTATTAGCTAAATGGAAGCAACAATCCCTTAATGCTAGAATGAAACCCGACCCTGCTTTTGCTACTTCACCTATCTGTGTTACTGATAAGGATTATGAATTCTCTGTTGATCCTGAAATTATTACTTTAGTTGAATCTGATCCTTTTTATGGCCTTGAATCTGAAACTGTTGTGGCACATCTTATCAAGTTGAATGATATAGCCATCCTGTTTACTAATGATGAGAAGTCTCGCTATTATTATATCCTTAAGATATTTCCGTTCTCATTAAAGGGTGATGCTAAGACTTGGTTTAATTCTCTTGATCCTGGTTGTGTGCGTAGTCCCCAGGATATGATTTATTACTTCTTTGCTAAATATTTCCCTGCTCATAAGAAACAGGCTGCCTTGCGGGAAATATATAATTTTGTGCCAATCAAAGAAGAGAGTCTTCCACAAGCTTGGGGGAGGCTTATCCGATTACTTAATGCTTTGCCTGATCATCCTCTTAAGAAAAATGAAATACTTGATATCTTTTATAATGGACTGACCCATGCTTCCAAGGACTACTTGGATAGTTGTGCTGGTTGTGTTTTCAAGGAAAGAACAGTCGACCAAGCTGAATTACTATTGAATAATATGTTGACTAATGAAAATAATTGGACTCTTCCTGAGGCAATCCCTGAGCCAATTGAGCCAACTCCTGAGCCAATTCCTAAACCCACTCCGAAGAAGAGGGGCGTATTATTTCTCAGTCCTGAAGATATGCAAGAGGCAAAGAAATCAATGAAAGAAAAAGGTATAAAAGCTGAAGATGTTAAGAATTTACCTCCTATTGAAGAAATACATGGTCTTAATATACCGCCTGTTGAAGAAACACATTGTCTTGATAACCCGACACAGGTAGTAAAGGTAAATTCTCTCTATAGATATGATAAAGTTGAAATTCCCTCTACTAAATTTCATAGCCCATGCTTAGATGAATTTGATGACTTTATGGCTACGCAAGAAAGTTTTAATGCTTATGTTGGTAGAGAATTAAAAAATAATGCTTTCGAGATAGGACGCTTGAGTGATTATATGGCTAGAGTTAAAGGTGAACTTAAACTCATTAGCAAACATGCTTCTATGGTTACCACTCAATCTGAGCAAGTACTTAAAGCCCAGAGTGATTTGCTTGATGAATTAAATAATAAATATGACTTTGTTGTTAGAGTGGCTACTAGAACTGGTAGAGTGACTCAGGAACCTTTGTATCCTGAAGGCTACCCTAAGAGAATCGAGCAAGATTCTCAGAGAAATAATTTAAAGGCACCTAATTCTTCTAAGAAGAAGAAAAAGAAAAACGATAGGATTTTGCATGCTTCTAGTGAACCTGCTGTAGACACACCTGAGAATCCCAATGATATTTCTATTTCTGATGCCGAAACACAATCAGGTGATGAACATGAACCTAGTGATAATGTTAAAGATGATGTTCATGTTGATGCTCAGCCTAGCAATAATAATGATGTAGAGATTGAACCTGCTGTTGATCTTGATAACCCACAATCAAAGAATCAATGTTATGATAAGAGAGATTTTGTTGCTAGGAAGTACGGTAGAGAAAGAGAACCATGGGTTCAGAAACCCATGCCCTTTCCTCCTAAACCATCCAAGACAAAGGATGATGAGGATTTTGAGAGCTTTGCTGAAATGATTAGACCTATCTTCTTACGTATGCGCTTAACTGATATGCTTAAAGCAAATCCTTATGCTAAGTATATGAAGAATATCGTTACAAATAAAAGAAAGATACCGGAAGCTGAAATTTCCACCATGCTTTCTAATTATACTTTTAAGGGTGGAGTACCTAAGAAACTAGGAGATCCAGGGGTACCGACTATACCATGCTCCATTAAAAGAAACTATGTTAAAACTGCTTTATGTGATCTTGGAGCCGGTGTTAGTGTTATGCCTCTCTCTTTATATCGTAGACTTGAATTGAATAAGTTGACACCTACTGAAATATCTTTGCAAATGGCCGATAAATCAACTGTCATACCTGTCGGTATTTGTGAGGATGTGCCTGTTGTGGTTGCAAATGTCACTATCTTAACGGACTTTGTTATTCTTGATATTCCCGAGGACGATAGTATGTCGATTATCCTTGGTAGACCCTTTTTGAATACTGCAGGGGCTGTTATTGATTGCAACAAAGGCAATGTCACTTTTCATGTTAATGGTAATGAGCATATGGTACACTTTCCGAGGAAACAACCCCAAGTTCATAGCATCAATTCTATTGGAAAAGTTCCAACTATTATTATTGGAGGTTTTGAATTTCCTCTTCCTACTGTCAAGAAAAAGTATGATATTCTTATTGTAGGAATGTTCATATCCCCGTTGAGGTAACTTGTGTTATTCAAAATTTCTCCGATTCCGTGTTATTCGGAATGAGTTTGTTAACAAGACTTGATCAGCCTTGTTAGTGGATTCATTTTGATGATCATGAGATGGATGAAATTAGAAGGCACAACCTTCTGTACCCTCTTTTTACTTTCTGTTATTTAGATTAAATAAAGCAAAAATAGTATTATCTGTCTGTTTTCTGATTTATCCGTGCAATAAAAAAATATCACCAAAATAGAAGTGCTCCAAATGCCCTGCAAGTTTAGTATGATTTTTTATGGAATATTTGAGGATTTTAGGTACTGAAAACACTGCAGGGGGGCAAGCACCTGGCCACGAGGGTGGAGGGCGCGCCCACACCCCTTGGGCGCGCCCTCGTCTCGTGGGCCCATGGTGGCCCCCCTCCACTTATTCCTGCACCCACACACTCCATCTTCTTCCCAAAAAAAAATCCCCATCCAGCTCAAGCACGAGTTCTACCTCATTTTGCTACGATTTTCGATCTCCTTGCTCAAAGCTCCATTCACAAAACTGCTTTGGGGCATTGTTGCTTGGTATGTGACTCCTCCATTGGTCCAATTAGTTTTTGTTCTAGTGCTTTATTCATTGCAAATTTTTGCTGGATAGGTGACCCTGTTCTTGAGCTTGCATGTTGAACTTATAAGGTCCCAAGTAATTCTAATGCATGATATAGGCTCTAGGCACTTGTAGGAGTAGTTGCTACCAATCTTCTTTAGTTATATTCACTTTTATTTTGAAGTTACTAAAATTTTCAAAAAAAATTCAGAAAAAGAAATATGTCTAGGAGAATGTATCAAGGTGGTTCCTCAATAAAGAAAGGACCCAGGCGTGCTATGCATGAGCAAGACGATGAACCACCAAGGGACGCAGAAGTGCGAGGTTGTGAGTGGCCATCAAACGATTTTTTGGTCAATGCAGGCATCAAGGATGAATTTGACGCATATGTGCGTAATGCTGATCTTGAGGACTTCATACAAGATAAGTGTCCTCAGTACTATCAATTGACTGATTCATTTGTGAGAAGGTTTAAATATAAATCTTCACGTAATTCTCAGAGTGTCCTGTTTGATATTTGTGATAAATCTTATACCATGGACTTAGAGGATTTTACAACTGCTTGCAAACTGCCGCAGTGGGGCAATGTTAATGACCCCCACAAATCTGAATATAAAGACTTTCTTGCTAGTATTACTGTGGGAGAATCTAGGGATATAGCACAAGCTACCATAGGGATCATTCATTTTCCTGCTATACATTATTTTGCTCTCTTCATTGGTAGATGCATTAATGGTAAAGATGAAGCATGTCATATGTGTGTGCCTGATCTTTGTGTCCTCAAGAGTGCTGTGTTAGGTAATAAAGATTACAACTTGGGGGCAATAGTTGCACGTAGGTTGCATAATAATGGTAAGACTGGAGATTTATTTGGAGGAATTTATGCGACCCGTGTGGCTAATTATCTTGGTATAACCCCACGAGAGGGGGATATGGAATTGCCTCCTGCTTATTTAGATTATGACGCGATGGTCAAACATCGTTTTCTTGTGAGGAACGAACAATTCCTTCAGTATCGACTAATCTTTGACAGACATAGCTTTGTCCATGTTACTCTCTCTGCTCCTTTCCTTTTTGATTACCAGGCAAAACGAAGATATGTTGTTACCAGGGAGGAGGCAGCTGAGCATGAGGGGAGAGCGGAGGCGGCTCGCCAACATGCCGCAGCTCAGGATGCATTTGCTGCTGCATCTCAGTACGACCCCAGTTATAACTACGGATATCAGCCAGGCTACCATTGGCATTAGACCAACTTAGGCCAAAAGCCTAAGCTTGGGGGAGTACGTATTTCTCACCGACTTTACATTCATGTTCACACACTATTCTAGTTGTCGGTGCTCATACTCTTTCATTGTATTATCCATGTTAGTTTAATTTTCCTTTTTCTCGTTTTCTTCTTGTGTGTTTGATAAACCTTAAGAAAAACCAAAAAAATTAGTTAGATTAATTTCCATGCTCATAGTAGAAATTAAAATTAAAACCCAAAAAGATTTCTCGTTCTTCTTCTTGCTTGTTGGGAGCTTTCCCGTGTAAATAGTTTTATTTTCTTTTCTTTCCTTTAGGGGTCGAGAGTAGAAGACCATATTGAAAATGCTTACTTGCTCTCTTATGCATGATTGTTTATTTAATTTGGAGCCTATATTACTTTGTCTTCTCTCTTGAGTTGAATGCTTGCAGATTCCAGCTTAGTCCAATGCACGTGCACTATTATTATTATACACATCGTTCAGTCATGCAAGTGAAAGGCAATAATGACGATATATGATGGACTGATTGAGATGAGAAAAGCTGGTATGAACACGACCTCTTTTGTTTTTGTAAATATGATGAGTTCATCATTCCTGATTCAGCTTATTATGAAGTAAACATATTTGCAATGACATTTAGAGATTATAGTTGCTTGTGCCATGTTTGATAAGCTATGAGTTATAATGGTTTACCTTACGTGCCAACATGCTATTAAAATGATTATGACGTTGTATGATGGGATGGTATCCTCATTTGAATGAATTGAGTGACTCGACTTGGCACATGTTCACGCATGTAGTTGAAACAAATCAACATAGCCTTCATGATATTTATGTTCATGGTAGATTATATCCTACTCATGCTTGTACTCGGTGTGAATTAATTTTAATGCATGTTCATGACTGTTGTCGCTCTCTCAGTTGGCCGCTTCCCAGTCTTTTGCTAGCCTTCACTTGTACTAAGCGGGAATATTGCTTGTGCATCCAAACTCCTTAAACCCCAAAGTTGTTCCATATGAGTCCATCATACCTTCCTATATACGGTATCTACCTGCCGTTCGAAGTAAATTTGTATGTGCCAAACTCCAAACCTTCAAATGAAATTTTGTTTTGTATGCTCGAGCAGCTCATGTTTCAACTAGGGCTGCCTATATCTTTCATGCTAGGTGGGTTATTCTCAAGAGGAGTGTACTCCGCTACTCATTCACGAGAAAGGGCCGGTAACCGGGATGCCTAGTCCCATGATCCAAAAAGATCAAAGCAAATCAATATAATTAAACAAAACTCCCCCAGGGCTGTTGTTAGTTGGAGGCACTCGTTGTTTCAAGCAAGCCATGGATTGATGCTTGTTGGTGGTAGGGGAGTATAAACTTTTACCATTCTGTTTGGGAACTGCCTATAATGCATGTAGTATGGAAGATATCGCCATCTCATAGTTGTTGCATTGACAGTGAAATTATGCCTCTCAAAATGTTATTCATCTTTATTTTAAAATCGAGCTATGGCACCTCTACAAATCCCTGCTTCCCTCTGCGAAGGGCATATCTATTTACTTTTATGTTGAGTCATCATCCTTCTTATTAAAAAGCACCCGCTGGAGAGCACACTGTCATTTGCATTCATTACTATTGGTTTATATTGGGTATGACTGCTGGATCTCTTTTACCATGAATTACAATGTTTAGTCAGTCCTTGATCTTTAAAGGTGCTCTGCATTTATGTTTTGCAGTCTCAGAAAGGGCTAGCAAGATACCATCTTGTTATATCATATTACGATTGTTTTGAGAAAGTGTTGTCATCTGAGTTTTATTATTATTGCTCGCTAGCTGATTATGCCATTGATATGAGTAATTGTGAGACCTAAGTGTTATTGTGAGAATGGTTAGTTCATAATACTTGCTGAAAACTTGAATGCTGGCTTTACATATTTACAACAACAAGAGCAAACACAGTTTGTAAAAGTTTTTCTTTATCACTTTCAGTTTATAAACTGAATTGCTTGAGGACAAGCAAAGGTTTAACCTTGGAGGAGTTGATACGTCTCCAACGTATCTACTTTTTCAAACACTTTTGCCCTGTTTTGGACTCTAACTTGCATGATTTGAATGAAACTAACCCGGACTGACGATGTTTTCAGCAGAACTGCCATGATGTTATTTATTGTGAAGAAAACAAAAGTTCTTGGAATGACCTGAAAATCCACGGAGATAAGTTTTGGAAAATATAAAAAATACTGGCGAGAGAATCAAGGCTAGGGGGGCCACACCCTGTCCACGAGGGTGGGGGCGCGCCCTTCCCCTGGGCGCACCCCCCTGTCTCATGAGCCCGCTGACGCTCCACCTACCTCAACTCCAACTCCATATATTCCGTTTCGCGGAGAAAAAATCAGAGAGAAAGTTTCATCGCATTTTATGATACGGAGCCGCCGCCAAGCCCTAATCTCTCTCAGGAGGGCTGATCTGGAGTCCGTTTGGGGCTCCGAGGAGGGGGATTCGTCGCTGTCGTCATCATCAACCATCCTCCATCACCAATTTCATGATGCTCACCGCGGTGCGTGAGTAATTCCATCGTAGGCTTGCTGGACGGTGATGAGTTGGATGAGATTTACCATGTAATCAAGTTAGTTTTGTTAGGGTTTGATCCCTAGTATCTACTATGTTCTGAGATTGATGTTGCTATGACTTTGCTATGCTTAATGCTCGTCACTAGGGCCCGAGTGCCATGATTTCAGATCTGAACCTATTATGTTTTTATGAATATATGTGAGTTCTTAATCCTATCTTGCAAGTCTATAGTCACCTATTATGTGTTACTAGTAGAGTGCCCGTGCGTTGCCACGGGCTTTTAAATATATTGCTGGAATTATATAAACATAATGCATGTTAAATTTCACGTGAAGAGAATAGATAGCACAGGCATAATCGGCTAATAATTAAAGCCCATTGGTCCACTTCATTTGCAATGTAAATTGATAACAAAAAAGACAATCTGATGATGTATACATATAGAGAGATTATCTAACTAAAACCAGTTACAAATTAAGATCCACCTGATGCGCTTAAGAAATTCTCGCACAATATTAAGAATATTGTCTTCAGCTTCATTCGCATGAAATTTGAACAAGTATAAATAAATAAAAAATCCTCGACTCATACCCAACCTGCACAAGCAATATATGTAATTAGCACGAATAATTCACCTCCAATGTCTTAAACTGTGTAATGGAGAATACTCATTGTGCAAACAGGATGAACTAATTCTTTACCGTTCCACTAAAGCATAAAATAAAATAAATAGCCACACACATCCTTGCAATTTACGAAATCCATATTATTTTGAATGTTATGATAATGCAAAATATAAATTTATTGTCCGTCTATGCTCGTTGGAATACCAAGCGGAAATAAACATTGTCATCAAGATATATCGGAATTTCAGTCGGGCTGCTTTATTTCCAGTACATCGTTGAATTTCCTCGCAAATCTTTGTAATTTCAGTAAATACATGGGAGTTTTGACCTTGTGATGTATGGATAGCATCTAGAATATACACATGATGTGTATGTTTGTCAACGACGTACAAGAGTGTGTATTGCATGTACTCCCTCCGTTCGGAATTACTTGTCTTGAAAATGGATGTATCTCGAACTCTCCGTTCGGAATTACTTGTCGCAGAAATGGATGTATCTAGACGTATTTTAGTTCTAGATACATCCATTTTCAAGACAAGTAATTCCGAACGGAGGGAGTAGAAGATAAATCTACAAGTAAACATATTTATCATAAAATATAATATTACTCTACAGTTCACTCTATCTTCACCAACACAAATGCGATAACACACAAGACGGGTCTCATCTTAATAATGTTGTTACACAACAAACATAGCATCGGGATTTCATGCTCACATCTCAGGGTGATATTAGTCTGCGGTTTAGTTTATCTGAAGTAACACAGAGATAGCAAACAGGGTGAATCATTCTCATCTTACACTGTTACACAACACAACAAACATAGCATCATGAGTTTTTGGTCACTTCTCAAGACATTATATTTGCTTTCTTATCCACCCACTCCTGCGTTTAGCATTAATCAGCTTTTGCACATTGCATGAAAACCAGAATGCTATGAAGTAGAGCACGTGTCCGGTTCTACAGTCAGAGTAAGTGTCAAGTATAATATTTGGGCAGAAATTTACTTCAGATAGTGCTTAACCTAACATTAATAGCTTGATAGAGACTTGCCGCAAAAACTCCATGGCCAATGAACTGCATAGTCCAACAGAACAGCTTTGCTACCAATCCCACCTAGGAGAAAAAATAATAATTTATGATCAATCAATTTATGTTATATGTGATCTTTTTTGTTATTCCCTCCATTTCTAAAAATAAGCCTTTTTAGATATTTCAATACGGACTACATACGGATGGATATAGACAAATTTTGCTCCATATATACTCTATATTGAAATCTCTAAAATGGTACTCCCTCCGTTCCTAAATATAAGGTGTATTAGTTATTCAAAAAGTCAACTGTTATCTATGTTTGACCAACTTTACAGCAAAATATATAAAGATTTATAATACTAAATATGTAAAATGTAAAATATAGTTCATGATGAATCTAGTGATAATGATTTGGTATTCTAGATATTGATATTTTTGTCTATAAACTTGTCAAACTTAGAGACGTTTGACTTTTTGAAAAAATAATACACCTTATATTGAGGAACGGAGGGAGTATATATTTAGGAATGGAAGGAGTACAAAGCATCTTCAACATCACAAACTAAAGGCTTATATTTAAGAACGGAGGGAGTACAAAGCATCTTCAACAGCACAAACTATGCTCCATCCTACATCCTAAAAGCAAATGAATGAAAATTTCAGAGAGTTAGAGCAACTGCAATGCACCGACCCATTTTGTCTGTTTGTGTCTGTGCAGACAAAAATATTTGCCCAATGCAGTCACCGCCGCCGCAACGCCATCACCTCCGCGCCCCCCGCGCACGCAGGAACAACAGACGCATGAGCAACATCTGCAGTCACCGCTGCCGCGCAAGCAGGAACAACAGCAGACGCAGTCACCACAACGGACTTATGAGCAGCAGCAGCTGCTGCAGCTGCCACCGCCGTGCTCGCCCACCTCGACAGCCGCCGTGCAGTTCTGCCGCGCTCTGGAGTCCATGCATCCCAAGCTGGACCTCACGAGCGTCGTGACAGGCAGCGCCCGCCCATGACAAAGGAGTCCCTCGCGAGCTCCGCGACGGGCAGCGCCAGGCCACGGCATTTCTCCGCAGGTGTGTGCTCCTGGTCGACGCAGGCGGCGGCCACGCCTGCTAGGTGCTCGCGCGTCCGGCCCGGCCTCGCCTCGCCGTGCCCAGCAGCCTCGTGCGCCCGGTCGCCTCGCCTCCTCGTGCCTGGCCGCCTCACTACTCACACGCCCATCCCAGCCTCGCCTCGCCACGCCAAGCTGCCGCGAGCTCCCCTGCCTGCTACGTGTTTGACAAAATGTCAGGGCAGACGTGTCACAAAATGTGTCAGCTACCGTTGGGTGCACTGGATGACCCAAATGAAAAAATAGGCAAATCCGTCCGCTCGGCCGACCCATACGGACACGATTTGAGTCACTGCGTTGGAGTTGCTCTTAAGAAAAAGAGATTGAATCCACATGTATGCGCCTACAGTCTAGCTTTTGAAACTTTAAGCTTGAGTTACCTAAGATCAACAGAACCAAAAAATGTGTAAGTGCAGCAAAATTAGATAATCCCAACACCATGGAGCAATAAACATACTAAGACATCTGATGCCATCTTGCCATCACAGGCGTGTGAAAGTACATGCATGATGTTAATTGATCAATATCAGATGCAGTGACCTTTAATGGTGCAGCAATTAGGAGTAGAAGGAGCAAGCAAACATCTAGTGCAGTGTGTTTGCCTGCAAGTTACAGGTAGCTCAACGTAAAGAGGTGTGCATCAACCTAGAAAAATTATAACTACACACAAGTATCATTAACTCTCATGCTTAACAGAGCAAGTAATGTAAGTACAATGTAGCATTAGTAATACCTTCAGTGTGTCGCTGCACAGCAAATCAGAGTGTTCAAAATTAAGGCACTCACAAATGAACTTATCTTCTTCAACACTAACCTCCACACAATATTCAACTCTGCACCACAATATAGTTAACAAGGTTCTCTGTTTCTGGTACACACAAAACTTAGCCCATGATTTCCAACAGTAAAAAGGTTATCCTAAAAAAGGCTCAATATAATGATGCGAAAAAAATCAAGACCAACGCGGCTTCTTATTTTTAACCATCTAGAACCACATGATTATTACATTTCATTTTTTTGGACTAAGCAACAGATCAACACAACCTTTTGAAGTAACAACAAACTTTTCTGTGAGCACTTGAAAAAACTGTAACATGTTCAAAAAATAGTGAATTAGCTAGGTACCTTCTGCTCCCATGAAAAGGTGTGTGAAAGAACTGAATACACCGGCGAAAGGTTGATTAACTACTGCACACAAACATTCAAGTGAGAGATTTTACAGATATTGTTTGGAGAATTAACAATAAATAGAAGACAACAAAACCTCCTCTGCTTTGTTGTAGAAGAACACTGAAGCTAGGGGGGGGGGGGGGGGGGCTAATAATCAGACACAACAGACTGAAACAGAGAACAAAGAATAAATAAGAAGAGAACACTAACAAATTCAACACTGATAATCATTAGTAAGGTAGACCAAAATTTATATACTGGTTCCTGCGGCCTCTAGCCACACATAAGCACACACACACACATGCATGTGTTCGGTTACAAAAACCAGAGAAATGACTAACCAAACCCATGAAAATCCAGAACTCGTCGAACATTATCTTCATTGCGGGCGATGGCATAATTCGTACACCTCAAGTCATGTTCTCGTGAGGAACTTCTTCCATCCTTCCTTGAAGAACATGTGATCATCGGGTGAGGTGTCAACCTCGACCCTGCTAAAGCTCTCTTTGCCTTCCGCCAGCCCGTGCTTCGGGATGTCCAACCAACAGGCAACTTATTTTGGAATCTTCTAAATGCTCCATAATGTACACACACAACAATGCATCAGAACCCCGGTTAGAAAACTATGGAAGAAAATACTAATTGGAGAAATAGTGAAAAAACATGCATACCATCGTCTATATCAATGTTAGTCGATGCAGTGTATGATCGGTGACCCTAGGCACCCATGGTGGAGCAGAATAGGTTGCACAAGTAGATGAACTGGTCATCCTTGAGGCCAACAGACATGCTAAACACATCAGCTCCCGGGGCTCCGTCAAGAGGGTTGGTGCCACCGTAGTTGATATAGGCAAGGCACATCGGCACCGCCGAATCCATCACATAAGCATGTCCGTGGTCATAGCATAACCCAGTAGCATTGCGCAACACCATATCCAAACCATTCATGCATCCAGAAGTTAAAAATCTCACCAACAAAAATGAAATATTAGTGGCACACGGTGGGAGAATAAACCTTCTGGCGCTTGAATGTACACACATTGCAGAAACACACAGGTGGAAAAAGAGGGGAAAAACTTGTATAATCAAAAAACTGGTAAAAGCTAATTATATATGCCCATGAGCAAAACGAACTGACAAACAACTAACGACCAGTTATGTTCTCTAACTTGTGGCAAACATTCATTACACATGGCAAACAATTTTTAATGACCACCTGTTACAGAGTTTAGGTTTCTTGTGAAACTTTTCTTACAGTGGTTTAATAAAAATAGTTCCAAATAGAAACTTTGAAAAAGAGTAATGCATATTGATCATCCCAAAGAGTAGAGTGCAGAGAAGAAGAAAAAACACATGGATAAAGTGAACTGCTCTGGTTTCCGAAACAAACAAAAATGTCCAAACAAGCCTACAAAATCTTACTTCCATGAAGGCTACAAAACTACATGGAAAAATCCATCATCCTACAAGAGCATTGTAACCATTTTGGCCCCCACTCTAACCTATCATGCATTTATTTCCAAGCAACATTTCATCACAAACCAATCTAACAATTCTTACCATATCAATAAATTCCTAATTGGTGAAACTAAATAGAAGAGTACTGAACAGTTCATTTCACATCCATCCGCAAACATTCCTAACTAAAACATCCACCTGCCTCACTTTGTCAGGATCATCTTCACAATGTTTCTGAGTGTCGCTCGCATCACATTCAGCTAAATGAAAAGCATTACTCTAGCTGCACGAATTTGCCTTATGAATCCCCTCCAAGAGCAGCACCGTCAATCCCATCAATCCCACTATCTGATATTGATGGGCAGACTTCATGCACATCCTGATCAGATTGAAGAATCTGCTGAGAAGTGAAACGAAACTATCGCTGACCTAATAAATACGTACAAGGATATATCTGAGTTTTTCTTTACCATCGAGGTCGCGGCGCCTTGCAAGCAGGCTAGGGGGACGATGGTGAAGCACGACAGCGTGGCGCACGTGCCCTCCATCTCAACGCTGCAGTCAAGTCACGCATCCGCACAACAGCTTGCCCTGCATGAGTTACATACTCATCTTCCCTCACACGATGAACACCATCCTCCCGTGGCCGAGTTCCATCCTCTCAATCCCGCCGCCTCAGGATCACGCGGAGCCGAGTTAGTTGATGCAGAGGGGGGTAGGACAGAGGCTACAAAACGAATCCAGAAACACAGGAGGAGGTGGGACATCGTAATAAGGTAAACAAAATCGGCGTGGACAGGATGAAGGACGAACCAAAATGAACCGGACGGGGCAGGGGGTGGACGAGGAGTCGGGATGGCCGTGACTGGAGCAGGTGGCTTGGCATCCTCGCCCACGGCCAGATCCGCCGTCGGAGATGATGGGTCGTCAGTGCGTGACCTCGATCCGCCAGCAGGACGATGCAGATAGGAAGTGTGGCGGCGTCCTACGGCCGAGGACGGCAGGGAAGGCAAGGAAGCAGCCCGGGGCGACGGGGGTGCGGTTGCGTTTGGCGGGGCGATGACCGGCGAGCAGGGACAATAATCTGCCAATAAACCCACATCAACCTCAGCTGAGATATAGAAAGACTGAATCTGGCTAACAAAACCAAACCATGTAACAGAATACAAGAACAAACAATTTCATCTTCTATATCACCAAAGGAAGAAGCCGAGCTACGAAGGGTCCGGCTTGGCGAGCTTGGAGGCAGCCCTGGCGCCGGTGAGCGCGATGGAGACGGACCCGCGGTGGGAGAAGCCGAACTTCTCGAACAGGATCAGGATGATCCCGCGGGAGTCGTCCTTGGAGGACTCCTGCTTGATCTCCGCCGCGGCCGGGCGGAGGACGACCCCTGGTTGCCGTCGATGTAGCGACGAGATCGGCAGCAGCGAAGGATCGGCAGCGGCGAACGGATCCGCTGGGACGCAGGGATCGGTGGCGGCTTGGTGCGAGTGCGAGGGCGGCGGCGAAGGGATCTATTGTGGTGAGGAGAAGCATGGGGGTGGTGGAGGTGGCTGAGAGGGAGATAGGGGAAGGCGGGGGGCGGCGGCGGCGGCGGAACGGGAGATGGGGGCGACGGCTTCTCCTCGAGGGGATCGATACGAGAGGTGTTTGTGCGGGGGTTTTTTTTGTGTGTGCGCGTCTGGTGGGGTGTGGAGGATGAAAAAAAACCAGCGAAAAAAAACCGGACGAAAATGATGGGACGAAAATAAAACCCGGAACGCGACCTACCAACTGAGACATTAGGAGTAGAGATGATCCGACAACCCCGAAGTGACAATAATCGGGATACTTCTCGATGATGACCGTAGTTTGAGGAGTTCATGTATTCACTATGTGCTAATGCTTTGTTCCAATTCTCTATTAAAAGGAGGCCTTAATATCCTTTGGTTTCCGCTAGGATCCCGCTGCCATGGGAGGGTAGGACAAAAGATGTCATGCAAGTTCTTTTCCATAAGCACGTATGACTATATTCGGAATACATGCCTACATTACATTGATGAATTGGAGCTAGTTCTGTGTCACCCTATGTTATAGCTATTACATGAGGAATCGCATCCGACATAATTATCCATCACTGATCCAATGCCTACGAGCTTTTCACATATTGTGCTTCGCTTATTTACTTTTCCGTTGCTACTGTTACAATTGCTACAAAAACTATTATCCTTACTTTTGCCACTGTTACCTTTACTATCATACCACTTTGCTACTAAATACTTTGCTGCAGATATTAAGTTATCCAGGTGTGGTTAAATTGACAACTCAACTTCTAATAGTTAAGAATATTCTTTGGCTCCCCTTGTGTCGAATTAATAAATTTAGGTTGAATACTCTACCCTCAAAGCTGTTGCGATCCTCTACACTTGTGGGTTATCAGTCGGTCGGACGGTGGTTCCTGCACTATGCTACAGCAACCTCCTACGGTTCCACGACGGCAGTGGTCACCGCAAGGTCTTCAGAGAGTGTTCATGTTTTTAGATCGATGGTTAACTTCAGCGGTGAGATACAAACTATGATTGAAGGCTTGACGCAGAAGGATTGTGGTGCAGTGGCGGCGGTCGCACATCGCATGTAGCTGCTCGGATCACGGAAAAAAGGTGGTGACAACACACGAGTGACTTCGATGATGATGCTATATATGTGCACTCGGTCTTGAGCTCCGGGGTGAAAGCCTTGGTCTGACCCCTGTTGGTTATATTTGGCAGTGGCGACGTTTTTATTTTGCGACTTAGGGGCTGTTTGGTTTTCGCCTGTGTACGCCCTGCCAATCTTGGCAAGCCAAATAATTGGCGGAAGAATTGGCCGCCCCAGACTTGCCAATGATTTGGCGTGAAACTGAACTGGAGGAATTGAGGTGGGCTGTCCATCCAAACAGAATGCCAAGCCTAGTCAACGACCAAAATTTTGGATCGGCAGCTGAGGGCTGCACTCCAAACAGCCCCTTAACCTTCTTGAAGGCATTGGTCGGATAAGCTCTGACTGGTTCTTCAGGGTGAAAACCTAGATTCTGGCCTTGATGGTTGGATCCGGTGACTGCGACTGCGTCTGTGTTGCTTCCCTCTTGAGGGCGTTGCTGTTGGAGAATTTCATCGTTCGAGTGGAGTAATGAGATGATTGGTGCGGATATGGTTATTGATATAGTTTGCCGATCACGGATTTGATCACTTTGTATTTTTTTCCTCGCCTACACTAGCTTTGGTCGTATATGACTTTGCTAGTTGCCGGCGTTTTTTTTGTGTGCGTGTGTGTTGGCTGTGTGCATCCTACCTATTCAGAGGCCGGGTGTGTGCTCATAGTGCTTGTATCCTCTTGATGTTTTATTTCGAGTCAATAAAATCCACCCTTTATAAAATAAAAAAAATCGCTGGGTACAAAGTGGGCACAAGCTAGACCATGCTCCGGCCATACAAAGTCACTCGTAGTGAACAAAATTTCACGTCCCTCCCATGGAGCTCTGTACTGCTTTGTTGAGTATGTCGCAAAACCACTCATTGTCAGTTTTTTTAGAGACAAAACCACTCAATGTCAGTTGAATACATCCACACACAAAAAAAATGTCAGTAGAATACACATTGTTTTTGCCAAAGAAAAGAACTACGGTCTATATCATGTATGGCAGACTCTTGAAGCATTCAGCCCAAGATAAGGACTAGCCCACGCCTCCCTCCCAACTCCGACAAGGCCCAGTGGCCCAGTCTCCTCACCCAATTCTGAAATCTCCCAGCGATGCAGCGCAGAGAGATAACGAGTCAGCAGCCAGGAATTCGAACCCTAGGAAATTCGAGGGGCGTAGGAATCCGGCGTGGCCTTGTTTTCTTTGGCTAGTACTCCAGTAGCTTAATCAACACATGGAGGACGCATCGTTTTCGCTATGGTCCGAGCTCCCGCCGGATCTCGTCGGCTCCGTCGTGACCCGCCTCCCGACCGCCGTCGATTGCGCCCGCTTTCGAGCCGTCTGCCGCTCATGGCAATCGGCGATGCGCAATCATGGCTCCCCGGCGCGCCAGCCACCCCCGTGGGTGGTTCTTCCTGATGGGCGCTTCGTGAGTTACTTCCTGTGCCCCTCGGCGCGTTCACATCGGCCCGCCTCCTTCCCTAAGAACGCCATATGCATTGGCTCAACAGGCAGCTGGCTCTTCCTCCACTGCATGGATGCCGCCAAAAAGTACACATGTCTCTTGCACAATCCTTTCACGCACACGACCGTGCCGATTCCTGAGCTCGACACCACCATCGAGGATGTGACAGAGTGTTCCATGGTCACCAAGGTGCTCATGCGATCAGGCTCCGATGATGTCGTCGCTCTCATGACAAACGATCGCTGGAATTACCCGATTATCTTGGCCAGGGCCGGGAAGGGTGTGTGGTTCCCTGAAGCACAAAAGGCTTTCTTCGCACGCATCATCGATATTGTGTTCCTTGGAGGCAAATTGTACGGCATTACTAAGGCGGAAGACCTTTACTTTCTTGATGTCAACTTTGATGATGAAGGCATACCCATGGTTAGTACCGCCCAGTGCATCATAGGACACCCGACAAGTGACTTTGATGAAGCAAGTGATGTGGATGGCGACGAGGACGATGAAGAGACTAGTGATGTTGAGGGAGATGAGGTTCTTGAAGGCATTGCCGATGTTGATGAAGAAGATGAGCTTCTTGAAGGTAGTGCTGATGTTGATGAGGAAGATGAGGTTCTTGAAGGCATTGCTGATGTTGATGAGGATGATGGTCTGTCTGAGCACTTTGACTACTTTGATGATGGTGGGCTAGGGGTGGTATTTCAAGACTTTGACTATGCCGAGGATGCTGACGGAACCGAGATTCACATCATCAGGTACTTTGTCGAGTCGTGTGGGAAGCTATTCATGGTAAAGCAAGAAGCACAATATCTTGGATACAAACTTGACTTCACTCGTAAGGTGGAGGTTTTTGAAGCAGACATCGTCGCACGTGCGTGGGTGCCGGTGGTCGGTGGGCTAGGCGGCCACGCACTTCTCCTCAGTAAACCAATTAGCAAGTTTATTCCGGCTTGTGGGGAGATTGAGAAGGATGCGGTCTATTTCATGGACACGGTCAACGTGTTTAGCATGAGATCCCAAACAAACAGCGAGGCACAATGGAACTATGATAACCTTATGTCGTTGATGTTGTGCTCTGCCCTGGAGCAACCAACATGGATCTTTCCTCCGGTTCTTGTGGTTTAATAATTTGTACTACTCCCTCCGTTCCTAAATATAAGTCTTTCTATAGATTTCAATATAGACTACATACTTAACAGATGAAGTGCCATACATGATTTATTATTAATATTATGCTCAGAAGTTCCTTTTTATCCTTCAGAAACTTTTTGTTTTCCTTTTGAGACATTACGGGTACTTTATTTATACCTTACAGTAATTAATTGAGGACTGGATTGATGGAAGACCGCGGTTTCCAACCCTCTTTTCGAAAGAAATAGAGTACTCCCTCTGTAAACTAATACAATATCGTTTAGATCACTACTTCGATCTTATATTAGTTTACAATCGGAGTAATGCTTGGGCAGCCAATGATTATAACTAGTCACTAACAAAATAATAAGAAACTGGAGACAAACTCAGTTTTTTAGTTCTTTATTTTTGCATTATTGGTCAAGCAGCACTAACAGTACTCCTACTTTGTTACTCGCACCACATCTCGTTTGTGGTTTTCATGCATTATTTGCTATGGGTCGACTAAGGCACCAGAACTGATGGATTTCATGAAGGGTTCTATCAGCGCCCCTGGGAGCTGATCAGCCATGATGTGACAACGGCAGTCCTTGGTTATCTCAATAGAGGGCATATGCCGGTTGTGGTGAATAGTATGGTGATCGTCTTGATTCTGAAGGTGAATAATCCTCATAATCTAACGCAACGTAGGCCAATATCTTTAATTATGTAATGTTCTATATAAAATCTTCTCCAAAGTTTTGGTTAACCGCTTGAGGGAGATTCTTGATGAGATAATTGTAGAGCAAAATGCTTTCGTCACTGGATGATTAATTACCGACAATGGCCTAAGGTCTTATGAGTGCATACACTCCATGGAGAAGAAAAGATGAAACCAACGATGGTTTGCGGTCAAAACTAATATGATCAAAGCATATGACCGCGTTGAGTGGGTGTACATACAGGGTATTATGCAGCTATTGGGCTTTGCAGAGGAGTGGATCTCAGTAGTCATGCATTGTATGACGATCGTGAGTTTTCATGTGAAAGTGAATGGGGACCTTTTTCTGGTGTTTAAACCCTCTAGGGAGGTGGGGGGGGGGGGGGGCTACGGCAGGGGGATCCGATGTAGCCCTATCTATTTCCTTCATGGAGGATGATCATCTTATATGTTGACGAACTATGATGGGGGTTGGATTGATAGAGGAATCTGTGTCAGGTAAACTAAGCCATGGATTTCTTGCCTTTTATTTGTGGATGATTGTTTGATTTTTATGAAAGCAGATAGGAGTGCCACCACACTGAATGAAATTCTGGAACACTATAGTGTGGACTCTAGACAAAGTGCACACAAGCAAAAGAGTTTGGTTTTCTTTAGCGCTAATACGGGTGCTTCGGTGAGAAGGGGTGTCAAAAGTACTTTGCATATACGCTGAGAAGCGCGCACAAAGAAGTACCTTGGCCTTCCCATGGCGGTAGGGAGAATTACGGAGCAGCAGTTTGAACACATCAATGAACGCTCGCGGGCAAAGGTACAAGAAAATGTCATGTGCAGCAAAATAAGTTCTGTTGAAATCATTGTTGCAAGCTTTACTGGCCTACTCTATGAGTTGTTTCAGACTTACAAAAGGTCTGTGCAAGAAGCTGGACAAATATGTCCAAATATTTGTGAGCTGGATCACTTGATAAAAGAGGCATGTGTTGGCAGTCTTGGGATAAGATGGCCATCGCAAAGTCAAAGGGAGGGCTCGGATTTTGTGATCTCGAGGTCTTCAATGATGTTATGCTAGTGAAGCAAGCGTGGAGACTATTGGAAAATCCGCAAAGCTTTTGTGCTGGAGCTCTCAAGGGTAGATACTACCTAAATGGAGGTGGTCATCGAAGCGCTCGGCCCTTAGGGAGAGACCGATGGCCAGCAGAGTGTCCCGGGGGAGCTGTGCGGCACCTTCGGGGTCGTCGTTGTCATCATCGCCATGACGTTGGTTGTTTCCACGACCCTCAGGGCGCCAGTCCGCTGCCGCCTCCCTATCGGACGCATTCTGTGCCACGTGGCCAATGTAGGCGCCTCGGTGCGCCAGCATAGCTTGCCGAGCGCGAGTGGCGCAGTAGTAGCTCCAAGCGCATGTCACCCTCCCTCTCGTTGTCCTGGCGTACCGGAGCCATTGTGTCTATTGGCAGCGGAGAAATAGAGGTTTTCTTGACCTCAGGGGCAAATGAGAGTTTTCTAGAGCAGCTGCCTACCACGCTTGGGCTATAAGGATTGGCGATGCACGGGAATAGAGGCACCTACGCTCACATCACACTGTTGCGACACCAACGCGTGGAAATCGGTAAAAAAAATAAGCCGGGCAGATGCGCGTCGACGAGCTTTCTGGCAGGAACAAAACTAGCCGATGTAAGTCCTTGCCGCAACGTGGGATGATTTGGCAAGACGCGTGGGCTGACAATTGTTCTTATCCACCGTGTGCAATTTTTGCAACAACGAACATGGACTAGATAGTATTAATGTTAAACTCAATCGCATACAGTTACGAGGAATCAATTGTGTGACTGATGACTGACAACAACGCAAACAATTCATATAAATGAACCGTGTGCAATGCATCGCCCACAGATAAGCTGTTGATGAAACAGAATTAATTTTCCCGAACTGTGTGTACCCAAATGCAAACATTTTTTGTAAAATAAGTGTGTGGAACATAATGTCAGAAGGTGGGGGCTTAATAGCACAAACCTGTACTAGTGTATGCATGTGTATCGTGTTTGTATGTTTTTGTCAATTTCATTTGGAGGTTTGGTAACAAAACATAAATAGTTCTCAGCCCTAAAAAAGTAAAAATGGAGGGATTGTATGGGGGAACCGCCTCTGTCCACAAAAGCATTTGGACCAGTTGGTTCGAAAGAACCGACTGCAAAGCATTGGAGGTGGTTGCAAAAACTGTCGCGGCACAGTATTTGAGGCAAAACAAGGAACCACCGCCGACCCATGTAAAAAAATTCCTCGAAAGCCTAATTATGTACTAGTGGTCTAGACCACCTCCCCTCATCAGCACCGACATGGTCATGCTAACATGTACCTTGAATATGCCTACCCTGCAGATGAAACCAAGATCACGTGAAAGGTATTGCGGTAGTTGCCGCTTCACCATGCACAAGTTTCATGTGATTCAACAAAGAACCCGATTGCAATGAGATGATGATCACCTCTTCTTCCCCAAATATATAATGTGATGTCGTGGATCATCATGGAATAATGTTAAGTCAACTACTAAGGCGTGTTATCTCTAACCGTGGTTACCAATCTAGTTCATGTATGAGTTCACATATGCCGGATGTGTGAGAAACGAAGAATAGCCTTGTTTGAATTTGTGATGATGCATCGAGAAATTAGGTCAAAATAAGAAGAAAAAACGTTCTGATGGTCTCTACATTATAGCTTACGTCAATGGTGAAGTAGTGAAACTCGAACGTTGGTCCTGCGAATTAAGGGTAACCGAAGCCAAAAGCGAATGCAATGACTCTAGCTTATAGGCAGCCATGGACGGAAGGCGATATAAAAGAGGAAGATCAAGGGAAGTAGGGGAGTAAACAAGCGCGCCACTAGAGTTCAAAAACATTGTGTAGTTGGAGACCACCGTGGAAATCAAGTGTCGCCTTCAAACCGCGATCAAAATAAAAGACGTTTGTACCCCTGATCCCACGGTACCCCATTTTTGAGCCGGGGATATTATATTCCATTATCGGGTTGCTTATATGAATTGCTTGCCGCAATTTTTTATTGCATAGAGTGAACATGACGCAATCGTCGGTCATCTGACGGGCTTCACTAACCATCCATACACCAATCGCGGCAAGAGCCATGAACACGAAAAATTAGGGAAAATTTCTCCTTTGTTTTTCAATATTGGAAAATAGTCTCGTTGGTGGTGGCAGCTTTACAAGTTTGAAGGTTGGGGCACATCCTTCCAGACAACCACCTCATCCTCACCTGCCCGTTCGCCCGACAAATCTGGCATGAAGCGCTACGCTGGCTACGGATTCCATCCGCCCCACCAGACAACGAGCCCTCACTACACGACTAGTGGCAATCGACAAGGCAATCCATCCCAACGCCCGTGCGCAAGGGCCTTGGCGCCATGACCCTCCTCGTCCCATGGATGATATGGAAACATCGCAACGATTGTGTTTTCAATGGAGGACAGCCATCGGTGAACACCCTGCTAAGGAAGATCAAGGAAGAGGCAACCCTTTGGGCAAGCGCGGGTGCTCTAGGGCTTAGAGCCATGACCCCACAAACGTGGGACATTCATTGATTCCATCTAGGATTGTAACAACTCCCTTTTTTCAATGCAATGAAACGCAAGCTCTCTTACGTTTTCTCGAGAAAAAAAACATCCTTCAAGACAACAGATCGACGGTGGGAGTCCCCGGAAAAAAATATCAAAACTTCACGTTCTGTTTTTCTGTCAAAACTTCAAATGCAGCAAGCCAGTCGACTTCTTTTTTGAGGAGAGCAAGCCAGTCGCCTGGACCGCCCTGATTGCCGGATACGGCCCAATGGCCCAGCCTCTCCTCAATCCCGCCTGGTCCAGTTCAGAAATCCCCCAGCGCCGCAGCGCAAAGAGTCGCAGACCATTTCGGCGTTTCCTCCGCTGGCGCAACCCTAGGCACGGCACGGCCGGCGGCGAGGCGGCGTAGGCGTCCGGCGTGGGTCGTGCCTCCGTTCCTCGCCCCTCTGGACCGCGCGCACGGCGTCGCCTCCCCTGTTCGTTTTGCTCCCTGTTCTCCGGCGCTCCTGCAGCAAACTGAGCGACTCTGTAAGTCCGTTTTACTCCCTGCTCCTTCATGAGGCCTACCTTACCTGTATGGCGAAGTTGTATGGGTTATCGAAAAATTATTAACCCAGTCCTTCACATGCTTGTTTAGATCCAGTTGCTTAACTGAATCCAGTGCTAATTTAGATTGCTTTTTGTTATTCTCTAGATCTGCAGTGCTAATTTCACAGAGTTATTGCTGTCCTAGCGTATTTGATTTGCTAAGAAATATTAGTTAATTGTCAGCTGGAACCTACTCTAAAACTTACTACATGTTTTTAGGTTAGTACATGTCGATCATTCTTATAGTTGATGTTTGAATTAAACACGCTGTGGCTCCTCAATTATTTGAGTGCAAGTCCACATCTAGGTTAAGAAAGGAGGGCCTGTTCAGGGGTCAATTGACTCTGTCCTGAAGTAGAGTTGCATTTCATCATTTGCCCCACGTTGCCAGCATCTCAATTATATACCCTATATCGTTTTTCCAATCGATATTTTGCAGGACAGGTTTTCTTATTCATATTTTATTCACCTCTTTTTCAAATCATGGCACATGTATTCAACAAAAGAAACCCATTTCCAACTTGCAGCATGGCACATGGTTTCTCTTCAGGTTCACAAACAATAATCAAGCTTTTCACCTTACCCAACAAAGTGGCCGAGTTCAGTTCTGTTCATAGAAACATACCGGACTTGTTGCTAAACTGCCATCCCTTTGTTGTTGCTTAATTATCTTTTGTTTGTCTATGAACAAACAACTTTCTTAATGTACCACTTAATTTCTGCATTTATTGTATTTTTAGTGATATGTGATAGACCACACGCTAATTTAGGCTTCCTGTCTTCTGGAAATACTAGGACAGTCTGAAGCAATGAGTACGTGTAAAAAGGCCAGGGCGGAAGCTACATCTTTTGTGAGTTCAGACAGACGGAGCAGTCTACCTCCAGAGATAAAGGGCGACATCCTCTCCCGTTTGAAGGTCGAAGAAGCGGTTAGGACTAGCTTCTTATCAAGTACTTGGAGGGATGCATGGGCTAATATGCCAGCAATATCTCTGCGCGATGAAGATTTCGCACGAACCAAGTTCGTTATGTTGGTCGATATGGTGCTAGCACTCTACAAGGGAACCATAGAAGAATTTGATATATCAGGTAAAAGAAGTTACCATGATGAATTCGCAAGGTGGATGCTCATGCTGTCAAGGAGATCACCAAGATCAGTTATAATCAAGTTGAACTCTGGGCCAAAGTATAGGATTCCCTCATGCCTCTTTTCTATCGTCGATCTGAATTCTCTGCGACTGAAAAACTGCATTATCAGCTTGCCCCGGGTATTCCAAGGTTTCAAGAGACTAACTTACCTCAGCCTGAGCATTTTCTCCTCCACAGACAGGGATATCCAAAATTTGATCTCCTTTTGCCCTGAACTGACTGATTTAAGATTAACTTCTTTTGAGGGCATCAACTGTTTAAACATTCAAGCCCCTAAACTGGAATATCTTTGTGTTGTTGGGGACATTGAAGACATTAATTTGGATGCCCCTAATCTGGACGAGGCCATTCTCTGTTTTGATCAGAAAGCTAAATCATATCAATCTGTTCCAGTTGCGCATAACAAGGAAAGCAATGTCACGACATTGGAAAGCCTAAGTGGCATAAAAAAACTTGGAATTATTGGCACGTTCATGAAGGTGAGCTATTATTAGCTCCAACATTACTATAGCCTTCTCTGCCTTCTGACTAATCTGTTTTGTCATTTTCTTTTGTTTTCTTGTTGCGGTATTTATCAAAGGGGTGCATACTTACGAAGCTCCCTGCCGTGTTTACTCGCCTGGAAGATATTGGTTTTATGATAAATTTTGAGGATCAGAGACAAGTCTTGACCGCGTGTTCATTGTTACAGAATGCCCCTAACTTGAAGAAGCTTCTCATGTGGGTACGTATGCCTCCAGTAAATCCTCTCCCTCCCTCAGTCACCCGATCCATGTTCATTCCGTTATTTATGGGACCTAATGAGTTGTGCAAAAAAAAAAAAAAATGCAGAGTAACTCTTCGAGCACATGGGATCAGGATCAGACCAGCATTCAAGAGCTTACCCTGCAAATGCAAATGGACCATCTCATAACGGCCTGTGTGAAATGTTTCCAGGGTTTGGACTATGAAGTCGAGTTTGTGGGAAAGCTATTGAGCTGTGCACCTGCTTTGGAAGAATTGAAAATAGAGTGGGAGGGTGAAATGGCCTGCAGCATGGTTCTTACCAAGCTATTAGCTCTGCCGAGGGTGTCTCCCAGGGCCAAGATCATTGTTACATGATAAGTATGATCCCTCATCACATTGCCGATCTAATTTGCTGCGGGTAGAATTATTTTGGCTTTGTTTATGCGGATGTACCAGCTAGACCTGGTGGTTGTATATGTGTGTGTATTGGACTCAAATCATCAGGTAGTGGTAGGGTGTTTTGTTCGGTGGGAGTACTTGATGTGCTATCAGCAAGTGTTTTCCATATGAAACGCTACAAACCACTGCTGTCGTTCCTCAAATGTTAGTTCAGCTCGTCTTGTTTTGTGCCTGTGTTCTCTCTATGTTACGTTCCTGGTTGTAGCAAATATATGTGTCCATGAGAAGTGATCACATTTAAGAAGTGTATCAACAAGAAGTGAATCGAAGTAGCTCATAAATCACTTCTTGTTGATATTTGTTTCAGGTTCACTTGAATCTGTCTACTTTCAGAAATCATAGCGTTTACCAGATTCGTTTATATTTGTCAGGTTCGAATGAATGTTTAATGCTCCTACATCTCCTTTTTTTTTTCATCAGGGAAATATTTCTATATTGTTGTCGCTTTTAATATATATGTTGCTTTAATATTTTGTACTGTGGTTTTGTCGTATTGAAGTGAACACGAGACAGTTATTGTGCAACTGGATTAATGTCATGTGCTCCTATTTCTTTGTATCCGAAATTAATTGGCCATTTACTGGTGTCATACCTGACCTGGTTAAAATTGAAAGGACTGAACTTACATTGAAAAGCCGTTATCTGATGTTGTTAAAGTCTTCAAAATATTTATTCAAAAAGAGTCTTCATAATATAGAACGTTAAAATGATTCAAGATATTGCCCGTGCAATTGCGTGGGTACAGGCTTGTATGCTATTTATTACCAAAAGTGTCAAAACATTTCTTGGTATATCTAAATATCACATTCAAACAAACAAATCCTAGGACGAGTCACTACAGGAGAATACCATTTTCTCTTAACCATAACTTGTGTTGTTTAATTGTACATTGGTATATAGATACATAACTAAAGCGGAACAAAGGAAACCATGTGACACATGTGGTAAGCAATCCAATCTATTCAAAAAGCAGAACAAAGGAAAACATGTGGTCCAAACCACTAGCTGAGGGGGAAGGATCCATGTCAATGCATATATATATATCGAAGGTCCGCCACTTTGACGTGCTAATACTCAAGTTGGACACCTTGCCACTGTCGACAAAAACAAAATCATCCTCTTTTATCTCCTCCCAACAAGCCGAAACGGACTTCCAGAAGCACTTGCTAATGAAAATCGCATGTCTGTCTAGACCACCGGTCAGCGGCGCCCACATGCTCGTGCAGACATCTGCCTTGAACACGCCCACCTTGTGGTTGAAGCCTTGTGATTGTCCTCGTCCTCGCTTACATTTTCATCATTGGCCACCGTCTCTTTTTCCATACATTGGAATTGTCATCACTCCACACACTGTAATCACCATCACCCATTGGATTTTGAATGTATCAAACCAGATAGCCCAAGGTCACAGGCGATAAGATCCTCTCGTGCCTCAACGAATGGATCATGCATGAAAAAAAAAGAAAATGGCTGGTGGTTATTCAGGCATTCAGCCCAAGATAAGGACTAGTCCAGCCACACACAAAACCTCATGTCCCACATGGCCCAGTGGCCCAGTCTGTCTTCAAGCCCCAATTCCGAATCCCCCCATCGCTGGCATCGCAACTACTCCCTCCGTTCGGAATTAGTTGTCGCGAAAATGGATGTATCTAGACGTATTTTAGTTCTAGATACATCCATTTTCGAGACAAGTAATTCCGAACGGAGGGAGTAGGAAATTCGAACCCTAGGCCGGCGGCGTAGGCATCTGCCCGCGCGCAAGCCCAAGGCCGCAGCGGGCGAGCGGTGTCACCTTCTCCCGTTCTTCGGCATTCCCGTAGCAACTCCGTAAGTTCGTTTTGCGGTGGATTCATGAATTTTATCGGAAGATCAGCCATGAATGCTTCCTGAGGATTGCTCCGTGAAGATTTTTTGTGACTCAGCTGTTCACATGCTTGTTTAGATTCAGTTTTTCACATGCTTGTTTAGATTCGGTTGCTTAACTGAATTCGGCCGGTTCGGTACCCTGTCATTTACTCCCTCTGTTCCTAAATATTTGTCTTTCTAGTGTTTTCAACAAGTGACTACATACGGAGCAAAATGAGTGAATTTACACTTTAAAATATGTCTATATACATCCGTATGTGGTAGTCCATTTGAATCTCTAAAAAAACAAATATTTAGGAACGGAGGGAGTACATTGCTTTTTTATTCTCCAGCTCAGCATGCAGTGCTATTTTCACGGAACTAATACTAAGATTACTTAATTGTCAGTTGGAGCCTACTCTAGTACTCCCTCCGTCCGGAAATACTTGTCATTGAAATGGATGTATCTAGATGTATTTTAGTTTTAGATACACCCATTTTCATTCATTTTAATGACAAGTAATTCCGGACGGAGGGAGTACTCAGTACATTGCATCATCAGCTTGAAAATATTTTCCTCCTAGAAAACTGCATGGAGTGTCTGCACCTAAAAAACTGCTCTGCAGGGAGTGTCTGCACCTAAAAAACTGCATCATCAGCTTGCCCAGGGCATTCAAAGGTTCAAGAGCCTAACTGATCTCAGCCTGAAAATATTCTCCTCCACAGACAAGGATATCCAAAATCTGATCTCGTTCTGCCCCTTACTAACTAATTTGATAATAAATTCTTTTGAGGGCGTCAACCGTCTAAATGTTCACTTCTTCTTCGGTACAACCCCCCTAAACACATCAACGGTGGAGATTTGTTTATACCTCTTCATAAGAAAGGGTAGGATGGTCTTTTTTGTTTTTTTAGTTGATGATGGATTTTTTTCCGTCAAGATGTATACCACACCCAACCCCCGCCGGACTGGGCCGGGCCCAATGATAATGGCTGTAGTAAGTGCGCCCCTTCACGGGATGTAAAAAATGAAAAGAAACCTAAAACAAGTGGAGCTATCAGGAATCGATCAGCAGACCTCTTGCACCAAGCATGAGTGGCTCACCAATTAACCCGGCTAGTGACTATGTAAAGCAATGACCATGAAGTTTTAAAAACTAACACCAGGGAACACGCCTTTTCACCAAAGAAATGAACCAGCCACGAATCTAACCACAGATCTCTTTCAATAACCGTGAGCGGCATACCAGTTAAGCTGACTAATGTTTGTGCAAAACAAGGAGTGCACATACTTAAGAACTAACACTAATCCAGAATTTAGGTACCTTTTAAAAAAAAATCAAACATTTGTTGGAAATTCTGAATTAATTTTTATAAATCAAGTAATCTTTTTAAATCCAACAGTTCTCGAAAATTTCAATTTTTTAGAAGCATGACATATTTTTCCTAGCATGAACATTTCTAAAAAAAATTAAAGAGATATGTTAGTTCAAAATGTTAAGAATATTCTTTTGAACAACATTTTCAATAATTTAAAGAGATATGAGGAGCGTGCAAACTTAAGAAGTAACATTCTGAACAATTTTATGAACACAACTTGAACACTTGCTTTCTTCTGGTTTGTTTTCCTTTTTTATATTATTTTTCATTTTATTTTTCCGTTTATTTCCTTTTTATTTTTTCCTGTTATTTCAAATGTGTGAACCTTTTAAAATAAAAAAATAATGAATTTGTCCTAAAAAATTCAACCCTTTTCACTTTCTCCAGCTTATTTTTCCAACCTTTTTGGTGGACTTTTTTTGGAAAATTTTTTCAACATGAATATTTTTTTCAGCATTGATGAACTTATTTCAAATGCACGAACGCTTGGGCCGGCCAAATAGGTGCCTCACCGGAGTGATGAGATCACCCATCAGGGTGGTAGAAATTGAAATTTCCGTTTTTACCGTTTGTTTTTTATTTTGGTTAGAAAACCTAAAACCTGAAAATGTCAACCCAATACAATAAATCGATATTTCGTTAACCAACTGATTCGGTTTGGATTTCAGTTTATAATGAAAATCTTTTTGCAGCGCACACGTAAAAGCTACGACACAACTACTAGCGCTTCCCTTGTGTCGTCCTCTAATATCCATGACCACCTTTATCCTCTGAGCATACCTACGCGTTGTGGTACTAATCAAATAAGACGGTTGCCGCTGCATGCTCTGCCTGCCCACAAAAGTACTAGTAGTTGCCCTTGGGTTTTGCAATTAGGTGGACAATGAAGCCTGACAATAGCTTAGCTGGTTTAGCTCTCATGTGGGGAACAAAGCATGCATTGGGCCCCTTTGTATCCTGCATGGTTGGACACGCGCGCGCGATTGAGCCTTTGGTGTTGGGTGACGAGCGTGAGGGAGCCTTGTACTAGATGCCTGTATTTCGGTTTTTTCTTTCAGTTATACGGTTTAATACCGAACCTGATTTGAATTCGGTTATTAAAAAGAAAAAACCAATGTTTGGACATTTTTGAAATGAACCCAACTTTTGCAAGGAGGTGGGCATGCCCATGATATGCATCCATGCCAGGTTTGAACGATTTTTGACACCGTATGCAAGTCGCGACACCTCCAGCCATTTATCAGTAGTGTTTGACAGAGAAAACTCCAGAAAAGGCAAAACTTGTCGAAACCCAGACAACTTGAACTGGTGCCTTGAATTGGTCATAAAAGACCATGAAAAAATTGAGGCCAATTAAAGGATGTTGAGGAACAACATGCTCTCGAACGGACCTTTATGGCATACCCGGACACTCTCCGTTGAACATGGTCTATTTGGACATTCTTGAAATGACCCCAAATTTCCAAGCAGGTGGGCATGCCCAAGGTAGGCTCTATGCCAGGTTTGAACAATTTTCGACATAGTGTGCAAGTTGGGACACGTCCAGTCATTTATCGATCTTTTTTTTTACCAAGAAAACACCAGAAAATGTAAAACTTTTCAAAAACCCAAGAAACTTGGCATGGAGCCTTGAATTGGTCATACACCATGAAGAAAATTGGCGCCATTTCAATTGAACATTTGTGTTTTTTTGGGACATTCTTGTAACGATCCCAACTTTTGCTAGCAGGTGGGCATGCCCATGATTTGCATCCATGCTAGGTTTGAAGGGAAAAATTAATTAAAATCATAATAAAAATAGTTACTTAAAACCGTCATATTGGTGAATTATTTTCTGTTTTTGCGAGCGCCAATGGGCCAGCCCAGTCGGCCGGCCTCCTGCGTATGTTGCCGTCTATTTGACGCTCCTCCCAAAACATATGGAATTTCCTAATTGACACTCGTGGCATGAAGTTGTCAACCAAACGGATAAAACGAGCCAAGAAAATAACGTTATGGTCTCACCTATAGAGCATCCTTAGTGACCACTGAACCTTTAATATTTAGAATATTTTTAAAACCAATTTTCAGAATTTCAAAAATATTCATATTTATTAATCAATATTCAAAAAATTCAGAAAATGATGGTCTTATGCTTCTGTTACAAAAATTGTTCGCAATTACAAAAGCGTTTGTTGTTTTTTCATTTCTTTTCTGGAGTTGCAAAAAAGTTCACGTTCCAACAATTGTTTGTGTATACATAAAAAATTGCAATTATAAAAATGTTCCGGTTTAAAAAAATTCGCATTTCAAAGCTGTTCATGGTTTTTAAAAAATGTTTCAGTTTATTTTATATTTGTTCAAAAATCAGAAAAGTGATTGGGATTCACAAAAAAATCACGTTTTGTTTTCAAAAAAAATATTTTGCGTTGAAAGTTTTTAAAATTATTCTGCACTGTTCTTGTCCTTAAGGCTTGGCGCTGATATTTAGGCAACAACACTGGTTAGGCTAGCTGGTTATAACACGTTTCCTAAAGTCAGGACCTCCTGAGGTCGAGTTACCGCAAGCCTGGTTTTATTTTTGAAGCGCTGCTACACGCTATCTTCATGGGCCGGCCCAGGCGGGTGATCTCCTCTACGTATACGTCCCGCGGGCTACACACCATACATACAGAACTAAGTACGGCCTATGAAATGACTATATTACCCTTTATACGTTTTAGGAGGGGGGTTGTACCGAAGCGGGTCTCATAAATGTTAAGGCTCCTAAGTTGGAATATCTTAATGTTGAAGGGGATTTTGAAGACATTAGTGTGGATGCCCCTAATCTGGAGGTGGCCTTTCTCTCTCTTGATAACAAAGCTAGAGCATATCAATCTTTTCCAAGTGCTCATGACAAGGAAAACTATGTCAAGCAGTCATTGGGAAGCCTAGGTCACATCGAAACACTTACAATTAGTGGGTTTTTCTTGAAGGTGAGCTATTATTATCTCCAGCATTACTATGGCCTTCTGCCTCTGACTAATATGTGTTGTCATTTTTTATTTTTCGTTCAGTATCTATCAAAAGGGTGCATACATACGAAGCTCCCTGCCGTGTTTACTCACATGGAGAGTATTTTCCTTATGATATGCTTGTGGGACCAGAGGCAAGTTTTAACTGCATGTTCATTGTTTCAGAATGCCCCAAACTTAAAGAAGCTTGAGATATGGGTAAGTATTCCTCCAGTAAGATCTCTCCCCTTGCTCGATCACCTGATGCATGTTCATTCGTTGTGTTCATGGCTAACTAGTTGTGAAAAAAATCCAGAGTTTTCCTTGGAGCATCCTTGGTCAGGATGAGGATCAGGTGGGCATTCAAGGACTTAACCTGCAATTGCAAATGGACCATCTTGTAATGGTCAGTGTGAACTACTTCAGGGGTCTGGACTTCGAAGTTGATTTCGTGGCAAAGCTACTGAGCTGGGCACCAGCTCTTGAAGAACTGAAGATAGGGTGGAAGGGTGAAAAGGACTGTAGCATGGTTCTTGCCAAGCTGTTAGCTCTGCCGAGGGTGTCTCCCGGGGCGAAGGTCATTGTTACATTTTGATAAGCATGCTCCTAATGTCTACAGAGCGTCCCCCCATCACTTGCCCGTTTAATTTGCTGGCAAGTAGAACTATTTGTCTTTGTTGGAAATCATCAGGTCGGGGTAGTGTGTTTTGTTGAGAACTTTCAATGGGAGTACTTGTGTGCTGTCAGCGCGTGTTTTCCTTTGCGCAACCGGAGACACACAAGCCACTGATGGATCCTTCGGGTCGGAGTAGGCTAGATCATCCGGTGAACCTACCTTCCTTGGGTGCGGATGAGCTCGATCCAGAGCCGGCCATGGTGATGTAGAGGCCGGTGATCGCAGAGAGATCGAGATGGAGAGGTGGCAGTGGTGCTTCCCGTGAGCACTGCGATTGCCCTAGATCGGAAGGGGATTTCGGTGGGGAGTCTGGCGGCGCGGTTAACCTCGTACCGTGTGCCCCGCCCCCCACCTCTCTATATATCGCAGGTCACAGGGGCCCACCAACCATAAGAGGGTTGGGCGCCCCCGATCAGGGCGCGAATAGATCAGGGCCCGATGGGCCGTTGGGCCCACTCGGTGGAGAGATCAACCTAACATTCTCCCCCTTGATCTCAACTTTTACTTTTAACCTTATACTTTCTAGTTTATTTGTTTCATCACATATTGGTACATAGAGCATGTTTCATCGTCACAGCTTAATTGCCATTAGAATCATACAGCTACAACATACGTTATGATCAGAAGCAAATTCTGTTCCTTTTGGGCCTATCCAGGAATCATAAGGCTTTCCCTTAAACCCATGCCGGCTAAGTGTTCCTTGAACACATTGGGTGGTAAGCCTTTCGTTAGCGGATCCGCAAGCATATCTTTTGTCCTTATATGCTCGAGACTTATAGTTTGATCCTGGATTTTATCTTTCACAACATAATACTTTATCTCTATTGTTTTGGCAGCGTTACTCCACTTGTTGTTGTGAGCGTAAAATACCGCGGCCTGATTGTCGCAGTACATCTTTAGTGGTTTGTGAATACAATCTACCACTTTCAAGTCGGGTACAAATTTCTTTAGCCATATCGCCTGCCCCGTGGCTTCGAAGCATGCTATGAATTCTGCATACATCGTGGATGATGCAACTGTCGACTGTTTGGAGCTTTTCCACGAAATAGCTCCCCTAGCGAGGGTGAATACGTATCCTGACGTGGATTTTCTATCATCTTTGTCCCCCGCAAAATCTGCGTCTGAATACCCTTTTATCTCTAGGGAATCAGATCTCTTGTATGTTAGCATGTAGTCCTTCGTGCCTTACGCATAACGCAATGCTTTCTTTACCATTTTCCAGTGCTCCATGCCTGGATTCTCTTGATATCTACCGAGTACCCCGGTGATAAAAGCTAAGTCAGGGCGAGTGCACACTTGTGCATACTGTAAGCTGCCAACTGCCGAAGCATATGGTACTCCTTTCATTTGATCGATCTCGTACTGGTTTTTGGGACATTGGAATTTCCCAAAACTATCGCCCTTAACTATAGGAGCAGGTGTGGCTTTACTCGCATGCATATTATACTTTTTAAGAACCTTTTCTAAATATGCTTTCTGCGATAGTCCTAAGACTCCATTGTTTCTATCTCGGTGAATTTCTATGCCCAAAACATATGATGCTTCACCAAGATCTGTTATGTCAAAATTTGAGGATAAGAATTTCTTTGTTTCTTGTAGTAGACTAACATCACTGCTAGCAAGCAGAATATCATCCACATACAAGATTAGGAAAATGTATTTCCCATTTTTAAACTTTGCATAAATGCAATTATCCTCAATGTTTTCTTTAAATCCAAAACTTTTAATCGTTTGATTAAACTTTAAATACCACTGCCTAGAGGCTTGCTTTAATCCATAAATGGATTTCTTTAGGCGGCATCCCATATTTTCCTTGCCTTCCATGATAAAACCCTTGGGTTGTTTCATGTAGACATTTTCTTTTAATTCTCCGTTGAGAAATGTCGTCTTTACATCCATTTGATGTAACTCTAAATCAAAATGAGCAACTAATGCCATTATGATTCTGAAGGAATCCTTACATGAGACCGGAGAAAATGTCTCTTTGTAATCTATCCCTTCTCTTTGTGTAAATCCTTTTGCGACGAGTCGTGCTTTATATTTTTCTATATTCCCTTTAGAGTTATACTTAATTTTGTAGACCCATTTGCAGCCTACTGATTTGGCTCCTTTAGGAATTTCCTCTAAGTCCCAAACATCTTTGGAACTCATTGATTTCATCTCGTCTTCCATTGCCTTCATCCACATCGATGAATGAGGGCTTCTCATGGCTTCTTCATATGAGGTGGGATCTTTTTCCATATGAACCATTTCTGTGTTATAAACTTTAAAGTCAGTAGAAATAGCTGACTTTCTTGGTCTTGTAGACCTTCTAAGGGCCTCAGTTTCTGGCACATTCTGTGCCTCAACTTCTGGCACTTTTTCTAAAATTTGCTGTTGCACCTCCCTTTCATGCTCAACAACGGGTCCAGTCGGCTCCTGACGGACAGGTTCCGGGTCTACCCCCAAAGTTGTCATGGGTGGAGTTGCAACTGGTAGTGAGAAAAATGGCTCCTGAATCATCGGATTAGGTGCATGCACCCTCTTCTCCTCAAAATCAACTTTTCGAGCTACCAAGCTCCCCCTCATCATTTCGTCCTCAAAGAAGACTGCATGTCTCGTTTCTACAAACTTTGTATATCTGTCTGGACAGTAGAAACGAAAACCTTTTGATCTATCTGGATAGCCAATGAAGTGGCAACTTACTGTTTTGGAATCTAACTTTGCAATGTTTGGATTAAACATTTTGGCCTCAGCAGGACACCCCCACACCTTAAAGTGATGTAGGGAGGGCACCCTTCCTGTCCACAGCTCGTACGGTGTTTTGGGCACCAAATTGCTTGGTACTCTATTGAGAATGTGAATGGCGGTTTTAAGCGCCTCCATCCATAATCCCAATGGCAAGTTGGAATAACTCATCATGCTGCGCACCATATCCATAAGTGTACGATTGCGCCTTTCAGCTACCCCATTTTGCTGAGGTTCACCCGGCATTGAATACTGGGCGACTATGCCGGTCTCCTGTAAGAACTTTGCAAAAGGTCCAGGGACTTGGCCATATGGAGTGTGCCGACCGTAGTACTCTCCCCCACGGTCGGACCTTACTATCTTTATTCTTTTATCATGCTGATTTTCAACTTCAGCTTTGAATATTTTAAATTTATCCAACGCTTCAGATCTTTCTTTGATTGGATAAATATAACCATAGCGAGAGTAATCATCTGTGAATGTTATGAACGAGTCATATCCATCCACACTTTTCACCGGAAATGGTCCACAAATGTCGGTGTGGATGATTTCTAGTGTGCTTGAGCTAGGGATTGCACCCTTTTTGATTTGTTTTATATACTTTCCTTTAATGCAATCTACACATTGTTCTAAGTCTGAGAATTCTAACTGTGGAAGAATTTCACTTTTGACTAATCTTTCTATTCTCCCCTTCGAAATATGGCCCAAGCGACAGTGCCATAATTTCGATGAGTCGAATGTTCTCTTTCTTTTCTTTTGTTCTTTATTCGACGCGGAAACATGTTCATTCACACTGCATACAGAATGCACTTTTTCACGAAGTGATAACAGATAAAGCTCATCATGTAGTAAAGCATTACCAACATAAGCATTATTATACCAGATGGCACACTTGCCATGTCCAAAATAACACTCATAATTTTCTTTGTCCAAACATGAAACGCTAATTAAGTTTCTATTACATGAAGGAACATAAAGAACATCTCTAAGTAGAAGCTTGAATCCATCAGCTAACTCCAAGGAGATGTCGCCGACAGCTTCAACTTCTGCTTTTATTCCATTGGCTACTTCAATGCCTCCTTCTCTTCTTAGCGTAGTCCGGGTCGAATGGAATCCCTGTAAACAATTTGCAACATGAACAGTTGCCCCTGAGTCAATCCACCAAGTAGATTTCGAAAACTGTGTGTACAAGGATTCATTAACTAAGGAAACAATGTTATTACCTTGCTTTGCCATTAAGGACTTTAGCCAAACAGGGCAGTCTTTCTTGTAATGCCCGGTCTGCTTACAGTGGAGACAAGTGTCTTTGTCCACTGGGAAAGACTGTTGCTGACGCTGATGCTGATAGGGAGCTTTTCCTTGTGGCTTTGAAGGAGAACTTTTGTTGTTTTGATTGTAGTTCTTTTTCTTGTGATCCTTCACATAGTTGAGTGTTCCACCATGTGAGGCTTTTAGTCTGTCCTCTTCTTGGACACACATAGCAATTGTCTTTTCTATGTCCCATGTTCCAGGTGACATATTATAGTTCACAACAAAAGTTTCAAACTCCTTTGGCAGTGAAGCCATGACCAGGTGAACCAGGAGCTTTGGTTTGATCTCCAGATCCTCATCCATGGGCTTTAACTTTGCTGCCATATTGCTCATCCTCAGGATGTGCTCTCTTATTCCACCACCTGTGTATTGTTCTGTCACAAGTTGTTTTAACACCTGGGTGGCATATATCTTTGAAGAGCCAGTGAACTGGCTCTTTATCTTTGTCAGCAACTCCCCTGCGGAAGTGCACTCTGCAATGGAGCCCACAATGGTGCTCTCAATTGTATTCTTTATAAAGGCCATGCATTTTTTATTTGCATTGACCCACTTTTGGTTGGCTATGATGTAGGACATCTCCAAAGGAGCATAATCCCCTTTCCTTTTAGCCCATGCAGCATCATCCTCAGTAGTCTCTCTTACTGGCTCTGTAGGTCTGACCGGCTGTTGTTCTTCCAGAACCCAGTCCAGATCAGCACAAACAAATGCCAGTTCAACTTTCTTCCTCCACTCAGTGTGGTTGTCACCTCTGAGTGTCGGAACTTCTTTTAGGCAACTCATCAAGTGAAAGCCTCCTGAAATCACAATTTAAGTGACATCAATATAACAATCATATGCATTAATCTAACGTTGGTCAAATTAAACATATAATTGTCTATGCAATTAAATCTATATTACCATTGGGCAAAAGATTAGAAATAAATGCACCTTTAAATTTCAATAATAAAACATGATCATGTTATTAATAACGTTGGTCATAAACATAACATAATCATATTCTTCTAATAATCACTTTAACATGCTCTTAAAAACATACTATGTAAACTTTTATTTTCTTTGTAAAAGAGCACTAATTACTTACGCAGCGGAAAAACGTGAATAAAAATTCACGAACTTTTTTAATCTTTACAGAAACTTTTCTTTGACCGAAAAAAATCATGAACTTTATTATTTTCTTTATAAAAAATTCATGAACATTTCTTTCCTGAAAAATTTCTATTTTCATTTTCATAAACTTTTCCTGTTTACTTTTATATTTTCTATACAAAAATTTTTGTTGGAAAAAATTGCATAGAAAATCTATCAGAAAACTGCCCCAAAAACTGGACAGAAACTATTAAAATGAAAAATAAATAAAAAGGAAAAGAACGTCGGCTCAGCCACGTTGCGCTTCGGCCCACGGCCTTCTCTGCGCTCCGCGTGAGCTGGCCTCTCTCCAGCCTGCAGTCCAAGCGCGCGTGGGCTGCGCCCGCGCCACCGCTGCCGGCCCGTGCCACTTTTCGGCCCAAAAGTCCACAGGGAGTTAGGGTTCCGATCCGGGCCGTTCGTGGAGATCCGACGGCGGACCGTGCGCATCGCTGGATCAAAACCAGCCAGCGCCGTCGTGGGGGGAAACCCTAGCGTTCATTCCCCCCCTTTCGCACGCGCCGCTCGCTGCTTCTCTCGCTCCCGCGGCGGCGGCCTGCCGCGCCGATCGCTGGCGACGGCGACGAGCACCACCGCGACGCACGGCTCTGCGGCGCTCTTTCCCCTTTCTTTTCTCTGTACTGTCTCCATCCACCACCTCCCCACAGAGAGAAAGAGAGGCAAGTACCACACGACGGCGACCTAGATGGATGGAGCGGCTGCGCCCCTGCCGACCCCTTCGCCGGTCGCGCGTTCCCCTTGCGGTGAGCGCGCCGCCGCCGAGGGATTTGGCCGCGGTGCTAACCCCCTTTTTTTGTGTCTTTTTCCTTTCTTTTCCGCGAGCAATTGCTAGCTCCGGTGGTTCTTCGTCCCCGCACCTCGGCTTGCCGATGCGTGTGGGGATCGAGAGGAACAGGCGCAGCCGTGCGGCGGCGCTCTTTGCCGGTGAGGCCCAAGGCCAAAATCCGGTGGTTTACTTTGCCCTGTCTAGGGTTCTTGGGGGAGGGAATCTCTTTTTCTTTTTCTGTTTTTGTTTCTTTGTACCGAAATCATCTAGCCAGTGGCCTCTGATACCATTGATGGATCCTTCGGATCGGAGTAGGCTAGATCATCCGGTGAACCTACCTTCCTTGGGTGCGGATGAGCTCGATCCAGAGCCGACCATGGTGATGTAGAGGCCGGTGATCGCAGAGAGATCGAGATGGAGAGGTGGCAGTGGTGCTTCCCGTGAGCACTGCGATTGCCCTAGATCGGAAGGGGATTTCGGTGGGGAGTCTGGCGGCGCGGTTAACCTCGTACCGTGTGCCCCGGCCCCCACCTCTCTATATATCGCAGGTCACAGGGGCCCACCAACCATAAGAGGGTTGGGCGCCCCTGATCAGGGCGCGAATAAATCAGGGCCCGATGGGCCGTTGGGCCCACTCGGTGGAGAGATCAACCTAACAGCCACAGCCCTGCCCTTCCTCAACGGGGTGAATTCAGCTTGTCCTGTTTTGCTAATTGTTCTGCGTATGGTAAGTTCCTGGTTGTAGCAAATATATTTGTCCATCAGAAGTGATCACATTTAGGAAGGTGTATCAAAGACATCAAATTGTTCTTGGAATGAGCTAAACCTACTAACGAGATACTGTTCTCATCACTCATGTCTACTCATTGGGTTTGCTTTTTGGGCTACTGGATTAATGGCATCTGCGGTGCAACTACTCTAGCTTATAGGCAACCAAGGATGAAAGCCAACGTTGAGGAGGAAGATCAAGGGAAGCAGGGGAGCAAACAAGCATGCGAAATGGGCTCGATCTGGGCTGGGAGGGCCGTGCCTAGGATACGTGTATCTAGAGCGGCTGCTCCGACTTTGTCTCCCTGGTGTGCTCCGGTTGACTATTCATTCTAGTGTCGTTGGCTGCCACAGCAGCAGTTGCTGCTAGAGGTTAGACTGTGTGGAGGAGGTGAACGTGGCATGGGGACGGGCTCGCGCGGTGCACTACAGGAATCAGACACTTTGCCGTCTGCCATGGTTAACAACAAAGGCATGGATGGCGGACGGCAAAGTCCATTGCCGTCAGCCAGTAGACGGCCCCATGTCCGGCTGAATGACCTACAACAAAGGGTTGCTTTGCCGTCTGCTTTCACAAAGCGGAGGGCAAAGAATTTTTTCGTCAGCCATCCAGAGCAAGCAGACGGCAAAGGACCTGGACGACAGAGGGATAGGGTTACACTACTAGGGAAAAGGCTAGCAGCAGCGCGGGTTTTAGATGTATCAGTAGCGCGGGCACAAGCGCTACTAATAAGGCGCTACAGCTAACGCATAGCAGTAGCGTGTGCACACCGGCGCTACTGCTACACAAGTGTAGCAGCAGCGCGGTTAGAGGAAGCTCGCTACTGCTAGTAGCGCTAGCGCGCTTTGCCTGGACGCGCTACTGCTATTGAGGCGCTGCTGCTAACTTTTATACACTCGCTACTGCTAATTTAAGTAGTTTTTTTTGGCATATTTGTTTTGTATTTGAACAGACTTTGTAGAAGAATCTTTAGCACATAGAAATGTCATCATGATACACATACAAATGCCTGCGAGACCACAAATGTAATCATAGCATGTACATACAAATAGTCTCATCATAATCATCATCCAACACAAAGTGATGTCTTGTCATCATCTCGAAAATAGCAATACATGCAAGTCTCGAATACTTGCAACTACAACAACGTCATCCATCTAAACAAAGGTATACGCAAGAAGTGCTATCACTATGAGTGAGAGCGGAACTATGCAGTACATGAGGTGGTGGTTACGAGTCCTCTCTCGCGCTAGCGTGAACCTCAAGTAACTAGCTTCTCCTTCTTGTCTGCTTTTGAAGCCTTTATGGCTGGCGCCCGTGAACCCATTCAATTGCGCCTAACACTCATGCCACTCGTTGTACACCCCCGGAACCTTCCCTTTGTACACGACATAGCATTTCCATCTCGCCATTAAGAAACTAGGTACCTGTTAGAGATGCATGTTCATGAAGAGGATGTACAATCATATATATGCAACAAAATATACTAGAGCAACACCAAAAAAGAAAGGGTTAGCAACTAGATGCAACATATACAGTACGCAAATTAATTAATTAGAGGTATGCAGGTCATCGTACGCAAACTAACAAAGTAGCGTTACGCAAGTTCGGCAAGGACCGTGGACATCACAAAGTTTCATCGCTACAAAAAGTATACAAGTTCAACCGACACATATCATCATCATCGGCATCATAAATCACTAGAAGTTCCATCCTTCCATATCATCGAGGACGAACCCTAGCTTCTTGAACGGCGTGAGGTCTAGACGTTGCATGCCTATGCGAGTTCGGACGTCAGCTCGCGATATAGGGCCGTGGTGGAACATCCCCTTCTCATCGACGACTTCTTTCATGATGATCGTCGCAATGTCGCTTTGGATGCGAAAGAAGTCATCTCTAAGTTTATAATTCACTTCTCCATGAGATTCTAGCCACTTGTGGATATGATCGTCATTTCTGCTGTTAATGCGAAGCTTTTGGTGATCCATGTTGAACTGAATCATGAGATGGACGATGTAGAATCCATCCTTCTTGCTTGGTTTTGGGACATGGATGCAGGAGAAGTTAGTTTTATGCGTGAAACCCATCTTCTTGTTCCTTTGTTTCTTGATCTGCACGTGGCCACCTCTAAAACTGAAGCCTTGGAGAGCATCATCTAGAATATTCATTATGTGGGTGTAGTCCTTTTTCTCGTAGTCTCTGGAAGGGTCAAAATACACGGCGTGGGAGACTTGCGGGTAAAGAACGATAAGGACGGCGCACCCGTTGCTGCGGGGAAAAGACACCTCAAATTATTCCTCATATGAGAGAGAAGGAATGATTGAAATGTACGAAAGGGTTGTCCGGAACTGACTTACTTTGGATGATAAGGCACGAGGACAATTTCCCGGTCCTTATTCTGTACCATGAAGTTTTGGAGGTACTCCCTAGCAGTTTCACGCTCAAAGTCGCCGAGACTCAAGAAAGACTCGTGCATGTAGTACGGATCCGCCACACAGATTTGCGAGACTTCTTCACTCTTCATGACGGAGCTCATATGTAGCGCAAAAAGGCGGACGATAGTAAAATCAAGCCGCCTTGTTAGAAACATCTCAAAAATATGGTCAAACCGCAGGAAGAACACCTCCGCGGGCCGTGTGTCGACGTAGCACTTCCCCTCAGGCACACGAGCCGCGTATGTCAGATATCCTGGATCCTTTAAGGCTAGTAGGCTTTTCTCAGTCGACAGCACATGGTCGTGCAGTCTCCTGAGATCCCCTGATAGTGCCTCCAGCGGTTTTGGCGGTAGCATCGGCTCGCCCGTGAGATGGAACATGACCGCACCTTTCACGGGTACACGCTCTTTAGAATGCATCGTCTGGCTGCTATGTGCTCTGGCTTGTTTGGAGGCAGTTACCTTCCCCGATCTCTTCCTCTCCTTTTTCTTGGGCACACCTTCCAGACCCTTCCTTAACCCCTGCCCCAGTGTTCCCGGGCTAAGTACTGTACGACCCTCGCGCCCGGCTAGTTGAGCCTGTGTTGAGGCGGCATCTTCAGGCGTGTCCTGTGAGGATTTCATGAAGAGAGACTTTTTGCAATCCATGGTACGACCCTGCCCGGGCATATCATCCATATCCTCATTAGCAAGCTGATAGCCCGATTCGTCATATGGTTGACTCATCATATCTATGTCACAGTCATACGCGTTTGTATTGAGGTAATCCATAGGGTCGACCTCCGTCTCATCATCCATTCTCTGTTCTACAAGAGAAATTACACCAACCAGTACTATTGCACCCCCTTCATCATGTCGTCCGCCGCTCTCACCCGGCACTACAGGAGCTGGTAATTGCGTAGGCAGGGTGGTGGTCTCCGCACATGCTTGTTGATGTGTGGTAGTTATTGGTGTGCTCTCGGCCGGCTCCAGACGAATAAGATTTTTCGGCCATAGCAGCACCCAACCCTTGTAGCTTCCAATCCGCGGCGGGGTCTCATCGTCCGCTCCCACATGCTGTACTGGAGGAGGCAAATCCTCATGCCCCGATTTCACACTGGTCAAGCTAACCCTGAAGTGCCCAGCGGGGATCGGCTGGTTGTGGAATGTGCGTTGAGAGGGGTCCATTATCATCCCCTTTCCCACGTCCACCTTCTGGCCTTTGATCAAGTAGAGTATGGTGCACGGGGTTTCTTTCGCCTGCAAACACATATGTCTGTGGCGTAAAACAACCGAAAGGCAACAAAAACGGAATATTATCTATATATATATATGTTGGTGCGACATGTAATTACCGTGACGGCGTCGAGCTCAGCCAAAGACGAAGGCCCACCTAGCGCGCCTGAGACTCAGGACGGGCTGCTATGAGCGGGAGCGGCTGCGAGAGGAGGCCCGGTTGCTTGAGCAAGTGATGGTGCGATGGTGTTGTTGTTCATGGAGTTGCTCGCCACGAAACTGGGCATCGGGAAATCATGTACCGTCTTGTCTGAATTTTCCTTCGCCCAGTTGATGATAACTGGAACCAAGTTAGTAGCGAAATCATTTCTGCAGGCAGTTACAGCTGCATTGACTGCCTGCTGTAGCAACTCATATTTGTCCTCGGCTGCTTTTTTCGCGTCCTCAGCTGCTTTTTTCTCGACCGCAAGCTTCACCTTTGCGTCGATGTCCGCCTGACTAAACTTCTTTTTCTGCTTCTTGCCCTCCGGGCCGTCATTGTAAAACACCTTCCACGTGGCGCCGTCTCCAGCGCCGTGCACACGACCATATTGCGGCCGCTGGTCCAAAGGGAGTCCCTTAAGTTCGTTCAAGGCCCGGTTGAGAGGGGTGTCCCACTTGGGCCTCGTCGGAGAAGTAGGGCTTTCGTCTGCAAGCCGGTTTGCTTCTCCAGTAGTCTAATCAATTTCCTTGTGATCTTGTCCGTGTAAAAAACCTTTTTCTCCTTGTCCCACTTGTAGCAGGCCCTGATGAAGTCATGCTCCAAGGGGTTGGTGAACTTCGCGAAGGGGTCTGGGAGACCCGCGGCTTCACGTTCCGCGTCCTCCTTATCCCATATGGGCCTTTTACCGAGGTAGCCACGGCTTCCGAGGCGATGCTTCCCCATGTTCCTTTGCTGAAGGCTTTTGAATTTCGCAGCCTTAGCCTTGGCTGCCTCGGTAGCGCAAGTGTCCTTGAACTTTCCGAACTCCTCTTCCGTAAGTGTCGGATTTTCCTCCAGAATCTTGGACAGGGGTTCATCAGCCTCAATAGCTCGTTTCACCCTCCCTTTCCAGGAGACCAAATCATTGCTGAACATGCCCATGGCGTGATTGTTAATCTTTTTCATCTTCGGATCATCCCACGGTTGTTCTATGTTATCATCCTGGTCGGGGAACTTGAATCTCTTGTGCAACTTCGTTAGGAGCAACTGCGTAAAATGTTCTTTACTCCTTAAGTCATCGTCGTTGATGCTCGCGCATTCCCGTAGGATGCATCCTACTTGGTTCCCATAGCACTTGCGAGGTTCTTCCGGCTCTAACGGCTCAAACTTGCCAGGTGCCATCTTTGTGATCACAAGTCGTCCAGTCCCTAGTTTGTTAGGTTTTCGTATCCTCTGCTTCTTATGCTTCCTCTTTTCGGTAGCGGCATCGGGGCCGGTACCTTCTCCGCCGGTACCTTCCCCATCGGTCTCGGTGCCGCCATCGGTGCCGGCGCCGTCGGTGTCGATGTCGGCGTCAGTACGATCATCGAGGCCGACCTGCAAACCTTGCTTAGCAGTCAAATAGTCGAGGTACTCTTGTTCACCCTCATAATCCATCTCGTTTGCATCTTGGTCAGAAGGCCCAGTTTCTTCGTTGTTCGACATGTTTCCTATGATTAAGTGTCCTCATTTATTTCTAAAAGTATGAATAAATGAGAAATGACATAAAAAGAAATCTATGTGCCAGCACTCGATATGCCAACTATGTAGCACAAATCATGCCTTTATTCACGGGAAATTTCGGCATGACCTTTGCTAAAAAATGGACATATCGAGCGCCTGAAATTCACCGGAACGGAAATGAATCAACATTCCGGCGTAACATAGGCCACTCGGATCATTTTCCAAATATGACATGTCCAAAACATGACATATGCACATATCAGATGCCCAGTTCAAATTTGCATATAAATTCAACTAAATTTTGAAACCTAGCTAAATTCATAACTAAATAGATAACCTAATTAACATAACCGAAGAACCCTAGCAGAGAAAGGGGGGGTTTACAGAGGGTGCAGGGGCGAGGAGGCAGGCCCGACGACGTCTGGCAGGGGAGAGGAGGGAGGCGAGGGCCGACGGGTCGGGGGCGAGCGCGCCGGGATCGGGGGCGCGCGCCGACGCCGAAGTCGGGGGCGAGGGCTGGGTCGGGGGCGAGCGCCGGGGTCGGGGGCTAGCGCCGGCGCCGGGGTCGGCGTCGAGGGCCGGGACGGGGGCGAGCGCCGGGGTCGGGGGCTAGCGCCGGCGCCGGGGTCGGCGTCGAGGGCCGGGACGGGGGCGAGCGCCGGGGTCGGGGGCTAGCGCCGGCGCCGGCGGAGTCGGGGGCGAACGCCGGGGCCGGGTCGGGCACGGCGGTGCGACGGGGGAGAGAGAGTGGGGATTTGGGGGGAAAAGGCGGGATGAAGCAGGGCGAGTGAGAATTTTGGGTTAAGTGGACGTAGCAGTAGCGCATTATGTCAAAACGCGCTGCTACTAACATTAGTAGCTGTAGCGGTTTAGGCAAAATGCGCTACTACTAAATTCAGTAGCTGCAGCGGTTTATGTCAAAACGCGCTGCTACTACCGTCGCTACTTTTTCTTTTCAGTAGCTGCCAGTTTTCCTTTTTCTTTTCCTTTATTTTATCCCACTTTTATTTCCCGAGGGCAGTGAACAAAGGTAGGGCGATATATATTGCATCATTTGACGGTTAAATATGTATGCAAAATAGGAACATATATATTACACATCATTGGACCCATGCATAATAATGGCTAAGTGTGTATACAAAATAGGAACATATATATATATATATATATATATATATATATATATATATATATATATATATATTACACATCATTGGACCGATAACATACGTTTCCTCAGTGCTGACGTTTTTGTTTTTGAGTCAGCTTCTTTCCCTTCTTGTTCATCGAAGAATAATTGAGCCCCTCATTGTGACTTTGCCTTTTCCATGGAGTACGATTTTTCTTAGGTAATGTAGTATTGATTCTTCTTTTGACGTATACTTCATCATCATCGTCATCTTCCCTCATTGGGTTGCCGTACTGATCATAGTCTTCCTCGTTGGCGACTCCATCCATTCCAATGATGTTCCTTTTGCCTCTCCTCACGACAACACGGCTGGGATTGTGCGGGTCAGTTATGAAGAAGCATTGTGTCACGTGCTTAGCGTGTACCCATGGCTAGTTTTTTGCGATAGCGTTCACGGTAGCGCTCTTGGCGTCGGGTATAGTCATGGTAGTGAACATCCGGCTCTCTCTTTCGACATTCTTAGCCCATCTAACACGGAACATCGTCGTGTTGTGCAGTCCAGATTAGTCAAGCTCCCAGATCTCCTCGACCCTTCCATAAAATCGTTCAGTTGCGTCGTTGTCACTGCCGGTCATGCATTCCATTGTCACCCCTGAGTTCTGATCATCACTGTCCATATCTTTGGCCTCCGTGTAGAACGTGTATCCGTTGATATCATATGCCTGATAGGTTAGGAGGTTGGGCGAGGGGCCATGTGCTAAGGCGTATATGAGCAATCCGTCCTTAGAGCCCTCCTCCGGGGGATTAGCAATAATATGCTCTTTGAACCAATGCAGGAAAGTGAAGTTGTGCTCTCTAGTAACTTCGGCGTCCGTCCTGCATACCCCCCGGTCACGATACTTCTTTGCATAATTTCTTTGTGCAGTGCCACGAAAGGATCTACCTCGTCTAGGTGTTGTAGCACTACCAAGTTTGCTCTGTCAAAGTCGCTGCGTCGATCTGAGTATACCACGTGCAGTTCCCTGCGACCGTTGCAGTGACCATCTCCTTCGAGCCTCCCATCGTGCTTGTTAACGGGCAAACCAACACTAACACCAGGCGGCTGGGCTGCGCCATATAGAAAATTCTCACAGAAAGAGATGCACTCTTGTGCCAAATAGCCCTGGACGATGCTTCCATCCGGACGGGACATGTTACGAACGAATCCTTTGATGATCCCATTCATCCTATCAAACGGCATCATGTTGTGCAGGAATGACGGCCCCAGGTCTGTTATGTCATCCACAATATGGACACACAGATGCACCATCACGTCGAAGAACGCGGGCGGGAAGTACATCTCAAGCTCATTCAGTATCACAACGATCTCTTCCTATAGCCTTTGGAGCTGCTTCACACAGATCGACTTTCAAGAGATGACGTCGAAAAAGTTGCAGAGACCAATAAGCATGTCACGGACGTGCTTCCATCCTTCACGTGTCTCAGCTTCGGATCATCTCCATCGTCGGGCTTCTTCCTCTCCGCGTGCCAGCGCATTAGCTTAGCTTCCTTGGGATCTACAAAATACCTCTGGAGACGGGGAGTGATCGGTAAGTACCATACAACTTTTGGGGGACATTTCTTCCCGGCCTTCTTGTATCGAGAAGCATTGCACACCGGACAACTTGTTTTTTCCGCGTGCTCCTTCCGATAAATTATGCAATCGTTGATGCATGCATGGTATCTAACATGTGGCAGATTAAGAGGGCACACGATCTTCTTGGCCTCATCAACACTAGTAGGACATAGATTACCCGCGGGAAGAACATCCTTTAGGTACTTGAGATGCTCATCGAGGCTAGTGTCGGTCCATTTGTTTTTAGCCTTCGTCTTCAGGAGTTGGAGCGTGAAACTCAAGCGGGTCACCTCAGGATTGCAACCATCATACAATGGAGTGTTCGAGTCTACCACCAGTTTCTCCAGCTTAGCCTCCTCTCTAGAAGCAGCTCTCTCAGTACTCGTCTCCTTGCAAAGCAATGCTTGAACATGAGGGTCCCGCACAATTGAGCTTAGTACCGACGAACTCTGCTGCATGGAGTCCATGTCGTTCTCTCCGCCGCCATGTCCGACCCCTTCTCCTCCGCCATGTCCGGCCCCTTCTCCGCCGCCATGTCCGGCCTCTTCCCCGCCGCCATTATCGATCATCTCTTCGTCTTGCCCCGTGTCATCATTGCCTGCCCCGTCGGCATCCTCAACATCGCCATCCTCATCTTCAATTATCCACCGAGTATAGCCATCCATGAAACCAGTCATAAGCAGGTGCGCTTCGACACGACCATCGTCATGGGGGTCGAGCCAAACTATTCCTTTGCATTTTCGACACGGACATAAAACCTCTGTCCGGTTATTTTCTTTCATGCCCTGCATCGCCGACCGCAACCACCTGTCCACCATCGTTCCACTGACCATCGTCAACTCTGCACGGTAATAATAAACAAATTGATTATAAAAATGCATGCATGCATCAAAGTCATAAAAAAATTTGGCATGACCTTCCCTAAAAATAGGACATATATGGATCTAGAGTTTGCCCGGAATTCGCCGAAACAGAAATAAATCGACATTTCGGCAAAACATAGGCAACTCAAAAGCACAATTTGGCGTCAACTCATGCCACACACACACAATTTCCACAAACATATCACACACACATAAACATATTTCCATTTTGCAAAAGCATGAAATTTTCATCACCTCTATCTCGATCGAGATCGAGCACACGGTGGAGATGATGTTGTAGGGAGATCAAAAGTGCACAAAGCTCTTCTTGACAAAGATAGATCTAGTTAGGGAGCAAATAGGTCACTTAACTAAATCCTACATCTACCTAGCTACCTAATTTGGGAGGAGACAACTTCAACTAGTGGAGGGGGAAGGAAAAAGAGAAAGGAGATGCATTAATGGAGGTGGTGTAATTAGGTAGGAGTAATGAAGAGAGAGAGAGAAAAGGTGGATAAAAGAGAGAGAGTAATGGGGGAGAAGTATTGAGGAAGAAGAAGAGTGAGAGTGGGAGCATGTGGGGGAGGTAGGGGGAAGGGAAGAGAGGAGGGGGAGGGGGAGGTAGTGAAGGAAATATGCCCTAGAGGCAATAATAAAGTTATTATTTATTTCCTTATATCATGATAAATGTTTATTATTCATGCTAGAATTGTATTAACCGAAAACATAATACATGTGTGAATATATAGAGAAACAGAATGTCACTAGTATGCCTCTACTTGACTAGCTTGTTAATCAAAGATGGTTATGTTTCCTAACCATGGACAAAGAGTTGTCATTTGATTAACGGGATCACATCATTGGGAGAATGATGTGATTGACATGACCCATTCAGTTAGCTTAGCACCCGATCGTTTAGTATGTTGCTATTGCTTTCTTCATGACTTATACATGTTCCTGTGACTATGAGATTATGCAACTCCCGTTTACCGGAGGAACACTTTGTGCTACCAAACGTCACAACGTAACTGGGTGATTATAAAGGTGCTCTACAGGTGTCTCCGAAGGTACTTGTTGGGTTGGCGTATTTCGAGATTAGGATTTGTCACTCCGAATGTCGGAGAGGTATCTCTGGGCCCTCTCGGTAATGCACATCACTTAAGCCTTGCAAGCATTGCAACTAATGAGTCAGTTGCGAGATGATGTATTACGGAACAAGTAAAGAGACTTTCCAGTAACGAGATTGAACTAGGTATTGGATACTGACGATCGAATCTCGGGCAAGTAACATACCGATGACAAAGGGAACAACGTATGTTGTTATGCGGTCTGACCGATAAAGATCTTCGTAGAATATGTAGGAACCAATATGGGCATCCAGGTCCCGCTATTGGTTATTGATCGGAGACGTGTCTCGGTCATGTCTACATTGTTCTCGAACCGTAGGGTCCGCACGTTTAAGGTTTCGATGACAGTTATATTATGAGTTTATGAGTTTTGATGTACCGAAGGAGTTCAGAGTCCCGGATGAGATCGGGGACATGATGAGGAGTCTCGAAATGGTCGAGACATAAAGATCGATATATTGGACGAATATATTCGGAATTCGGAAAGGTTCCGAGTGATTCGAGTATTTATCGGAGTACCGGAGAGTTACGGGAATTCGCCGGGGAGAAGTATTGGGCCTTATTGGGCCCTGCGGGAAAGAGAGAGGGGCTGCCTAGGGCAGGCCGCGCGCCCCCCCATGGCCTAGTCCGAATTGGACTAGGGGGAGGGGCCGCACCCCCTCCTTCCTTCCCTTCTCTCTTCCCCTTCCTAGTCTCCTACTCCTAATACATGGAAGGACTCCTAGTTGAACTAGGAAAGGGGGAATCCTACTCCCGGTGGGAGTAGGACTCCCCAGGGCGCGCCATAGTAGAGGGCCGGCCCTCTCCTCCCTCCCTCCTTTATATACGGGGGCGGGGGGGGGGGGGGGGCACCCCAAACACACAAGTTGATCATTGAGATCGTTCCTTAGCCATGTGCGGTGCCCCCCTCCACGATATTACACCTCGGTCATATTGTAGCGGTGCTTAGGCGAAGCCCTGCGACAGGAGAACATCAAGATCGTCACCACGCCGTCGTGCTGACGGAACTCCTCCCCGTGCCTCTACTGGATCGGAGTTCGGGGTGCGTCGTCGAGCTGTACGTGTGTCAAGAACTCGGAGGTGCCGGAGTAACGGTGCTTGGATCGGTTGGACCGGGAGGACGTACGACTACTTCCTCTACGTTGCGTCAACGCTTTCGCTTCGGTCTACGAGGGTACGTAGACAACACTCTCCCCTCTCGTTGCTATATCATCACCATGATCTTGCGTGTGCGTAGGAATTTTTTTGAAATTACTACGTTCCCCAACAGTGGCATCCGAGCCTAGGTTTTATGGTTTGATGTTATATGCACGAGTAGAACACAAGTGAGTTGTGGGCGATATAAGTCATACTGCTTACCAGCATGTCATACTTTGATTCGGCGTTATTGTTGGATGAAGCGGCCCGGACCGACATTACGCGTACGCTTACGCGAGACTGGTTTTACCGCCGTGCTTTGCACACAGGTGACTAGCGGGTGTCAGTTTCTCCAACTTTAGTTGAACCGAGTGTGGCTACGCCCGGTCCTTGCGAAGGTTAAAACAACATCAACTTGACAAACTATCGTTGTGGTTTTGATGCGTAGGTGAGATTGGTTCTTGCTTAAGCCCGTAGCAGCCACGTAAAACTTGCAACAACAAAGTAGAGGACGTCTAACTTGTTTTTGCAGGGCATGTTGTGATGTGATATGGCCAAGACATGATGCTATATTTTATTGTATGAGATGATCATGTTTTGTAACCGAAGTTATCGGCAACTGGCAGGAGCCATATGGTTGTCGCTTTATTGTATGAAATGCAAACGCCCTGTAATTGCTTTACTTTATCACTAAGCGGTAGCGATAGTCGTAGAAGCAATAGATGGCGTAAACGACAACGATGCTACGATGGAGATCAAGGTGTCGCGCCGGTGACGATGATGATCATGATGGTGCTTCGGAGATGGAGATCACAAGCACAAGATAATGATGGCCATATCATATCACTTATATTGATTGCATGTGATGTTTATCCTTTATGCATCTTATCTTGCTTTGATTGACGGTAGCATTTTAAGATGATCTCTCACTAAAATTATCAAGAAGTGTTCTCCCTGAGTATGCACCGTTGCCAAAGTTCGTCGTGCCCAGACACCACGTGATGATCGGGTGTGATAAGCTCTACGTCCATCTACAACGGGTGCAAGCCAGTTTTGCACACGCAGAATACTCAGGTTAAGCTTGACGAGCCTAGCATATGCAGATATGGCCTCGGAACACGGAGACCGAAAGGTCGAGCGTGAATCATATAGTAGATATGATCAACATAAGATGTTCACCATTGAAAACTACACCATCTCACGTGATGATCGGTTATGGTTTAGTTGATTTGGGTCACGTGATCACTTAGATGACTAGAGAGATGTCTATCTAAGTGGGAGTTCTTAAGTAATATGATTAATTGAACTTAAATTTATCATGAACTTAGTCCTGGTAGTATTTTGCAAATTATGTTGTAGATCAATAGCTCACGTTGTTGCTTTCATATGTTTATTTTGATATGTTCCTAGAGAAAATTGTGTTGAAAAATATTAGTAGCAATGATTGTTGGGGAACGTAGCAGAAATTCAAAATTTTCCTACGAGTCACCAAGATCTATCTATGGAGAAACCAGCTACGAGTAGAAGGAGAGTGCATCTACATACCCTTGTAGATCGCTAAGCGGAAGCGTTCAAGTGAACGGGGTTGATGGAGTCGTACTCGTCGTGATTCAAATCACCGATGATCAAGTGCCGAACGCACGGCACCTCCGCGTTCAACACACGTACAGCCCGATGACGTCTCCCATGCCTTGATCCAGCAAGGAGAGAGGGAGAGGTTGAGGAAGACTCCATCCAGCAGCACAACGGCGTGGTGGTGATGGAGGAGCGTGGCAACCCTGCAGGGCTTCGCCAAGCACCTACGGGAAAGGAGGAAGTGTCACGGGAGGGAGGGAGGCGCCAGGGGCTCAGGTGTGGATGCCCTCCCTCCCCTCCACTATATATAGGGGCAAGGGAGAGGGGGGAGGCGCAGCCTTGCCCCTTCCTCCAAGAAAGGGGTGCGGCCAAGAGGGGGGGGGAGGAGTCCATCCTCCCCAAGGCACCTCGGAGGTGCCTTCCCCCTTGAGGACTCTTCCCTCCCCAAGTTTCCTTGGCGCATGGGCCTCTTGGGGCTGGTGCCCTTGGCCCATGTAGGCCAAGGCGCACCCCCTACAGCCCATGTGGCCCCCCGGGGCAGGTGGCCCCACCCGGTGGGCCCCCGGGACCCTTCCGGTGGTCCCAGTACAATACCGATGACCCCGAAACTTGTCCCGATGGCCGAAACAGGACTTCCTGTATATAAATCTTTACCTCCGGACCATTCCTGAACTCCTCGTGACATCCGGGATCTCATCCGGGACTCCGAACAACATTCGGTAACCACATACAAGCTTCCTTTATAACCCTAGCGTCATCGAACCTTAAGTGTGTAGACCCTACGGGTTCGGGAGACATGCAGTCATGACCGAGACGTTCTCCGGTCAATAACCAACAGCGGGATCTGGATACCCATGATGGCTCCCACATGTTCCACGATGATCTCATCGGATGAACCACGATGTCAAGGACTTAATCAATCCCGTATACAATTCCCTTTGTCCAGCGGTATTGTACTTGCCCGAGATTCGATCGTCGGTATCCTTATACCTTGTTCAATCTCGTTACCGGCAAGTCTCTTTACTCGTTCCGTAACACATCATCCCGTGATCAACTCCTTGGTCACATTGCGCAAATGATGATGTCCTACCGAGTGGGCCCAGAAATACCTCTCCGCTTACACGGAGTGACAAATCCCAGTCTCGATTCGTGCCAACCCAACAGATACTTTCGGAGATACCTGTAATGCACCTTTATAGCCACCCAGTTACGTTGTGACATTTGGTACACCCAAAGCACTCCTACGGTATCCGGGAGTTGCACAATCTCATGGTCTAAGGAAAAGACACTTGACATTAGAAAAGCTCTAGCAAACGAACTACACGATCTTTGTGCTATGCTTAGGATTGGGTCTTGTCCATCACATCATTCTCCTAATGATGTGATCCCGTTATCAACCACATCCAATGTCCATAGCCAGGAAATCATGACTATCTGTTGATCACAACGAGCTAGTCAACTAGAGGCTCACTAGGGACATATTATGGTCTATGTATTCACACGTGTATTATGATTTCCGGATAATACAGTTATAGCATGAATAAAAGACAATTATCATGAACAAGGAAATATAATAATAATACTTTTATTATTGCCTCTAGGGCATATTTCCAACAGTCTCCCACTTGCACTAGAGTCAATAATCTAGTTCACATCACCATGTGATTAACACTGACAGGTCACATCACCATGTGACTAACATCCAAAGAGTTTACTAGTGTCATTAAACTAGTTCACATTATCATGTGATTAAGACTCAATGAGTTCTTGGTTTGATCATGTTGCTTGTGAGAGAGGTTTTAGTCAACGGGTCTGAACCTTTTCAGATCCGTGTGTGCTTTACAAATCTCTATGTCATCTCCTAGATGTAGCTACCACGCTCTATTTGGAGCTATTCCAAATAGCCGTTCTACTTGGAGCTTTTCTAAATTGTTGCTCCATTATACGTATCCGGTATCTCTACTCAGAGCTATCCGGATAGGTGTAAAGCTTGCATCGACGTAACCCTTTATGACGAACTCTTTTACCACCTCCATAATCGAGAAAATTCCTTAGTCCACTAGTTACTGAGGATAACTTTGACCACTGTAATGTGATCCATTCTTGGATCACTCTTGTACCCCTTGACTGACTCATGGCAAGGCACACTACAGGTGCGGTACACAGCATAGCATACTGTAGAGAGCCTATGATAAAAGCATAGGGGACGACATTCGTCCTTTCTCTTTCTTCTGCCGTGGTCGAGCTTTAAGTCTTAACAACTCAGGCAAGAACTCCTTCTTTGACTGATCCATCTTGAACACCTTCAAGATCATGTCAAGGTATGTGCTCATTTGAAAGTACCATTAAGCGTTTTGATCTATCCTTATAGATCTTGGTGCTCAATGTTCAAGTAGCTTAATCCAGGTTTTCTATTGAAAAACACCTTTCAAATAACCCTATATGCTTTCTAGAAATTCTACATCATTTCTGATCATTAATATGTCAACAACATATACTCATCAGAAATTCTATAGTGCTCCCACTCACTTCTTTGGAAATACAAGTTTCTCATAAACTTTGTATAAACCCAAAATCTTTGATCATCTTATCAAAGCATACATTCCAACTCCGAGATGCTTACTCCAGTCCATGGAAGGATCGCTGGAGCTAGCATACCTTTTAGCATCCTTAGGATCGACAAAAACTTTCTGATTTGTATCACATACAACCTTTCCATACGAAGACTGGTAAGGAAACTCGTTTTTTCATCCATCTGCCAGATTTCATAAATGCAGCTAATGCTAACATGAATCCGACGGACTTAAGCATTGCTACGGATGAGAAAATCTCATCGTAGTCAACTCCTTGAACTTGTGAAAAACTTTTCGTCACAAGTCGAGCTCCATAGATGGTTACATTACCATCCACGTCCGTCTTCTTCTTAAAGATCCATTTATCTCAATGGCTTGCCGATCATCGGGCAAGTCCACCAAAGTCCATGCTTTGTTCTGATACATGGATCCTATCTCGGATTTCATGGCTTCTAACCATTTGTCAGAATTTGGGCCCACCATTGCTTCTCCATAGCTCGTAGGTTCATTGTTGTCTAGCAACATGACCTTCAAGACAGGATCACCGTACCACTCTGAAGTAGCACGCGTCCTCGTCGCCCTACGAGGTACGGTAGTGACTTGATCCGAAACTTCATGATCACTATCATAAGCTTCCACTTCAATTGGTGTAGGTGCCACGGGAAGAACTTCCTGTGCCCTACTACACACTTGTTGAAGTGATGGTTCAATAACCTCATCAAGTCTCCACCATCCTCCCACTCAACTTTTCGAGAGAAACCTTTCCTCGAGAAAGGACCCGATTCAAGAAACAATCCATATTGCTTTCGGATCTGAATTAGGAGGTATACCCAACTGTTTTGGGTGTCCTATGAAGATGCATTTTATCTGCTTTGAGTTCAAGCTTATCAACCTGAAACTTTTTCACATAAGCGTCGCAGCCCCAAACTTTTAAGAAACGACAACTTAGGTTTCTCTAAACCATAATTCATACGGTGTCATCTCAACGGAATTACGTGGTGCCCTATTTAAAGTGAATGTGGTTGTCTCTAATGCCTAACCCATGAACGATAGTGGTAATTCGATAAGAGACATCATGGTACGCACCATATCCAATAGGGTGCAACTATGACGTTCGGACACACCATCAAACTATGGTGTTCCAGGCTGTATTAGTTGTGAAACGATTTCCACAATGTCTTAATTGTGTGCCAAAACTCGTAATTCAGATATTCATCTCTATGATCATATCATAGACATTCTATCCTCTTGTCACGAAGATCTTAAACTTCACTCTGAAATTACTTGAACCATTCAATAATTCAGACTTGTGTTTCATCAAGTAAATATACTCAACATCTACTCGAATCATCTGTGAAGTAAGAACATAACGATATTCACTGCATGCCTCAGCACTCATTGGACTGCACACATCAAAATGTGTTTGCTTCCAACAAGTTGCTATCTTGTTCCATTTTACTGAAACCGAGGCTTTTCAGTCATCTTGCCTATGTGGTATGATTTGCATATCTCAAGTGATTCAAAATCAAGTGAGTCCAACCGATCCATTTGCATGGAGTTTCTTCATGCATATCTACCAACAAACATGGTTCGCATGTCTCAATCCTTTCAAAAATGAGTGAGTCCAAAGATCCATCAACATGGAGCTTCTTCATGCGTTTTACACCAATATGACTTACATGTCAGTGCCACAAGTAAGTGGTACTATCATTACTATCTTATATCTTTTGGCATGAAAATGTGTATCACTACGATCGAGATTCAATAAACCATTCATTTAGGTGCAAGACCATCGAAGGCATTATTCAAATAAACAGAGTAACCATTATTCTCCTTAAATGAATAACCGTATTGCAATAGACATAATCCAATCATGTCTATGCTCAACGCAAACACCAAATCTCAATGGTAGAGGGAGCGTACGATGCTTGATCACATCAACCTTGGAAATACTTCCAACACATATCGTCAGCTCACCTTTAGCTAGTCTCCGTTTATTCCGTAGCTTTTATTTCGAGTTACTAACACTTAGCAACCGAACCGGTATCTAATACCCTGGTGCTGCTAGGAGTACTAGTAAAGTACACATTAACATAATGTATATCCAATATACTTCTATCGACCTTGCCAGCCTTCTCATCTACCAAGTATCTAGGGTAATTCTGCTCCAGTGGTTGTTCCCCTTACTACAGGAGCACTTAGTCTCGGGTTTGGATTCAACCTTGGGTTTCTTCACTAGAGCAGCAGCTGAATTGCCGTTTCATGAAGTATCCCTTTGTTGCCCTTGCCCTTCTTAAAACTAGTGGTTTCATCAACAATTGATGCTCCTTCTTGATTTCTACTTTCGCGATGTCAAACGACGCGAATACCTCAAGGATCATCATATCTATCCCTGATATGTTATAGTTCATCACGAAGCTCTAGCAGCTTGGTGGCAATGACTTTGGAGAACCATCACTATTTCATCTGGAAGATCAACTCCCACTCGATTCAAGCGATTGTTGTACTCAGACAATCTAAGCACAAGCACAACAATTGAGCTTTTCTCTGTTAGTTTGCAGGTTAAGAAAATCGTCGGAGGTCTCATACCTCTTGACGTGGGCACTAGCCTGAAATCCCAATTTCAGCCCTCGAAACATCTCATATGTTCCGTGACGTTTCGAAAACATCTTTGGTGCATCAACTCTAAACCGTTTATCTGAACTATCACGTAGTTATCAATACGTGTATGTCTGATGTTCGCAACATCCACAAACGACGTTTGGGGTTCAGCACACTGAGCGGTGCATTAAGGACATAAGCTTTCTACTGTCCGCATAATTGCTACTGTCAACTTTCAACTATATTTTCTCTAGGAACATAACTAAACAGTAGAACTAAAGCGCGAGTTACGACATAATTTGCAAAAGGTCTTTTGACTATGTTCAAGATAATTAAGTTCATCTTATGAACTCCCACTTAGATAGACATCCCTCTGGTCATCTAAGTGATCACATGATCCGAGTCAACTAGGCCGTGTCCGATCATCACGTGAGACGGACTAGCCAACGTCGGTGAACATCTTCATGTTGATCGTATCTACTATACGACTCATGCTCGACCTTTCGGTCTCCGTGTTCCGAGGCCATGTCTGCACATGCTAGGCTCGTCAAGTTAACCCTAAGTGTATTGCTGTGTAAATCTGTCTTACACCCGTTGTATGTGAACGTAAGAATCCATCACACCTGATCATCACGTGGTGCTTAGAAGCGACGAACTGTAGCAACGGTGCACAGTTAGGGGAGAACACTTCTTGAAATTGTTGTAAGGGATCATCTTATTTACTACCGTCGTCCTAAGTAAACAAGATGCATAAACATGATAAACATCACATGCAATCAAATAGTGACATGATATGGCCAATATCATTTTGCTCCTTTTGATCTCCATCTTCGGGGCTCCATGATCATCATCGTCACCGGCATGACACCATGATGTCCATCATCGTGTCTCCATGAAGTCGTCTCGCCAACTTATTACTTCTACTACTATGGCTACCGGTTGGCAATAAAGTAAAGTAATTACATGGCGTTGTTCAATGACACGCAGGTCATACAATAAATTAAGACAACTCCTATGGCTCCTGCCGGTTGTCATACTCATCGACATGCAAGTCGTGAATCCTATTACAAGAACATGATCAATCTCATACATCACATATCATTCATCACATTCTTGTTGGCCATATCACATCACATAGCATACCCTGCAAAAACAAGTTAGACGTCCTCTAATTGTTGTTGCATGTTTTACGTGGCTGCTATGGGTTTCTAGCAAGAACGTTTCTTACCTACGCAAAACCACAACGTGATATGTCAATTGCTATTTACCCTTCATAAGGACCCTTTTCATCGAATCCGTTCCGACTAAAGTGGGAGAGACTGGCACCCGCTAGCTACCTTATGCACGAAGTGCATGTCAATCGGTGGAACCTGTCTCACGTAAGAGTACGTGTAAGGTCGGTCCGGGCCGCTTCATCCCACAATACCGTCGAAACAAGATTGGACTAGTAACGGTAAGCATATTGAGCAACATCAACGCCCACAACTACTTTGTGTTCTACTCGTGCAAAGAATCTACGGAATAGACCTAGCTCATGATGCCACTGTTGGGGAACGTAGCAGAAATTCAAAATTTTCCTACGAGTCACCAAGATCTATCTATGGAGAAACCAGCTACGAGTAGAAGGAGAGTGCATCTACATACCCTTGTAGATCGCTAAGCGGAAGCGTTCAAGTGAACGGGGTTGATGGAGTCGTACTCGTCGTGATTCAAATCACCGATGATCAAGTGCCGAACACACGGCACCTCCGTGTTCAACACACGTACAGCCCGGTGACGTCTCCCATGCCTTGATCCAGCAAGGAGAGAGGGAGAGGTTGAGGAAGACTCCATCCAGCAGCACAACGGCGTGGTGGTGATGGAGGAGCGTGGCAACCCTGCAGGGCTTCGCCAAGCACCTACGGGAAAGGAGGAAGTGTCACGGGAGGGAGGGAGGCGCCAGGGGCTCAGGTGTGGATGCCCTCCCTCCCCTCCACTATATATAGGGGCAAGGGAGAGGGGGGAGGCGCAGCCTTGCCCCTTCCTCCAAGAAAGGGGTGCGGCCAAGAGGGGGGGAGGAGTCCATCCTCCCCAAGGCACCTCGGAGGTGCCTTCCCCCTTGAGGACTCTTCCCTCCCCAAGTTTCCTTGGCGCATGGGCCTCTTGGGGCTGGTGCCCTTGGCCCATGTAGGCCAAGGCGCACCCCTACAGCCCATGTGGCCCCCCGGGGCAGGTGGCCCCACCCGGTGGGCCCCCGGGACCCTTCCGGTGGTCCCGGTACAATACCGATGACCCCGAAACTTGTCCCGATGGCCGAAACAGGACTTCCTGTATATAAATCTTTACCTCCGGACCATTCCTGAACTCCTCGTGACATCCGGGATCTCATCCGGGACTCCGAACAACATTCGGTAACCACATACAAGCTTCCTTTATAACCCTAGCGTCATCGAACCTTAAGTGTGTAGACCCTACGGGTTCGGGAGACATGCAGTCATGACCGAGACGTTCTCCGGTCAATAACCAACAGCGGGATCTGGATACCCATGATGGCTCCCACATGTTCCACGATGATCTCATCGGATGAACCACGATGTCAAGGACTTAATCAATCCCGTATACAATTCCCTTTGTCCAGCGGTATTGTACTTGCCCGAGATTCGATCGTCGGTATCCTTATACCTTGTTCAATCTCGTTACCGGCAAGTCTCTTTACTCGTTCCGTAACACATCATCCCGTGATCAACTCCTTGGTCACATTGCGCAAATGATGATGTCCTACCGAGTGGGCCCAGAAATACCTCTCCGCTTACACGGAGTGACAAATCCCAGTCTCGATTCGTGCCAACCCAACAGATACTTTCGGAGATACCTGTAATGCACCTTTATAGCCACCCAGTTACGTTGTGACATTTGGTACACCCAAAGCACTCCTACGGTATCCGGGAGTTGCACAATCTCATGGTCTAAGGAAAAGACACTTGACATTAGAAAAGCTCTAGCAAACGAACTACACGATCTTTGTGCTATGCTTAGGATTGGGTCTTGTCCATCACATCATTCTCCTAATGATGTGATCCCGTTATCAACCACATCCAATGTCCATAGCCAGGAAATCATGACTATCTGTTGATCACAACGAGCTAGTCAACTAGAGGCTCACTAGGGACATATTATGGTCTATGTATTCACACGTGTATTATGATTTCCGGATAATACAGTTATAGCATGAATAAAAGACAATTATCATGAACAAGGAAATATAATAATAATACTTTTATTATTGCCTCTAGGGCATATTTCCAACAATGATGCGGATTGGATCCGCGATCTCAGGTTTATCCTCATTGCTGCACAGAAGAATTATGTCCTTAATGCACCGCTAGGTGACAGACCTATTGCAGGAGCAGATGCAGACGTTATGAACGTTTGGCTAGCTCAATATGATGACTACTTGATAGTTTTGTGCACCATGCTTTATGGCTTAGAATCGGGACTTCAAAGATGTCTTGAACATCATGGACCATATGAGATGTTCCAGGAATTAAAGTTAATATTTCAAGCAAATACCCGAGTTGAGAGATATGAAGTCTCCAACAAGTATAGCTAAAAGATGGAGGAGAATCGCTCAACTAGTGAGCATGTGCTCAGATTGTCTGGGTACTACAATCGCTTGAATCAAGTGGGAGTTAATCTTCCAGATAAGATAGTGATTGACAGAATTCTCTAGTCACCATCACCAAGTTAGTGGAACTTCATGATGAACTATAATATGCAAGGGATGATGAAAATGATTCCCGAGTTTTTCATGATGATGAAATCGATGAAGGTAGAAATCAAGAAAGAACATCAAGTGTTGATGGTTAACAAGACCACTAGTTTCAAGAAAAGGGCAAAGGGATAGAAGGGAACTTCAAGAAGAACGGCAAGCAAGTTGCTGCTCAAGTGAAGAAGCCCAAGTTTGGACCTAAGCCTGAGACTAAGTGCTTCTACTGCAAAGGGACTGGTCACTGGAAGCAGAATTACCCCAAGTATTTGGCGGATAAGAAGGATGGCAAAGTGAACAAGGGTATATTTGATATACAGGTTATTGATGTTTGCTTTACTAGTGTTTATAGTAGCCCCTGAGTATTTGATACTTGTTCGGTTGCTAAGATTAGTAACTCAAAACAGGAGTTACAGAATAAACAAAGACTAGTTGAAGAGGAAGTGACGATGAGTGTTGGAAGTAGTTCCAAGATTGATATGATCATCATCGCACACTCCCTATACTTTCGGGATTAGTGTTAAACCTAAATAAATGTTATTTGGTGTTTGCGTTGAGCATGAATATGATTTGATCATGTTTATTGCAATACGGTTATTCATTTAAAATCAGAGAATAATTGTTGTTCTATTTAAATGAATAAAACCTTCAATGGTCATACACCCAACGAAAATAGTTTGTTGGCTCTCGATCGTAGTGATGCACATATTCATAATATTGATGCCAAAAGATGCAAAGTTAATAATGATAGTGCAACTTATTTGTGGCACTACCGTTTAGGTCATATCGGTGTAAAACGCATGAAGAAACTCCATATTGATGGTCTTTTGGAACCACTTGATTATGAATCACCTGGTACTTGCAAACCGTGCCTCATGGGCAAGATGACTAAAACGCCGTTCTCCGGTACTATGGAGAGAGCAACAGATTTATTGGAAATCATACATACAGATGTATGTGGTCCGATGAATGTTGAGGCTTGTAGCGGATATCGTTATTTTCTGACCTTCACAAGATGATTTGAGCAGATATGGGTATATCTACTTAATGAAGCATAAGTCTGAAACATTTGAAAAGTTCAAAGAATTTCAGAGTGAAGTTGAAAATCATCGTAACAAGAAAATAAAGTTTCTACGATCTGATCGTGGAGGAGAATATTTGAGTTACGAGTTTGGTCTACACTTAAAAAATGTGGAATAGTTTCACAACTCACGCCACCCGGAACACCACAGCGTAATGGTGTGTCCGAACGTCGTAATCATACTTTACTTGATATGGTACGATCTATGATGTCTCTTACAGATTTACCGCTATCATTTTGGGGTCATGCATCAGAGACAGCTGCATTCACGTTAAAAAGGGGCACCATCTAAAGTCCGTTGAGACGACACAATATGAACTGTGGTTTAGCAAGAAACCCAAGTTGTCGTTTCTTAAAGTTTGAGGTTGTGATGCTTATATGAAAAAGTTTCATCCTGATAAGCTCAAACCCAAATCGGAGAAATGTGTCTTCATAGGATACCCAAAGGAGACAATTGGGTACACCTTCTATCATAGATCCGAAGGCAAGACATTCGTTGCTAAGAATGGATCCTTTCTAGAGAAGGAGTTTCTCTCGAAAGAAGTGAGTGGGAGGAAAGTAGAACTTGATGAGGTAACAGTACTAGCTCCCTTATTGGAAAGTAGTTCATCACAGAAATTGGTTCCTGTGACACCTACACCAATTAGTGAGGAAGTTAATGGTGATGATCATAAAACTTCAGATCAAGTTGTTACTGAACTTCGTAGATCAACCAGAGTAAGATCCGCACCAGAGTGGTACGGTAATCCTATTCTGGAAGTCATGTTACTAGACCATGATGAACCTACGAACTATGAGGAAGCGATGATGAGCCCAGATTCCGCGAAATGGCTTGAGGCCATAAATTCTGAGATGGGATCCATGTATGAGAACAAAGTGTGGACTTTGGTGGAGTTGCCCGATGATCGGCAAGCCATATTGTATAAATGGATCTTCAAGAGGAAGACAGACGTTGATAGTAGTGTTACTATCTACAAAGCTCGACTTGTCGCAAAAAGGTTTTTGACAAGTTCAAGGTGTTGACTACAATGAGATTTTCTCAACTGTAGCGATGCTTAAGTCTGTCCAAATCATGTTAGCAATTGCCACAATTTATGAAATTTGGCAAATGGATGTAAAAACTGCATTCCTGAATGGGTTTCTGGGGGAAGAGTTGTATATGATGCAACCAGAAGGTTTTATCGATCCAAAGGGAGCTAACAAAGTGTGCAAGCTCCAGCGATCCATCTATGGACTGGTGCAAGCATCTCGGAGTTGGAATATATGCTTTGATAAGTTGATCAAAGCATATAGTTTATACAGACTTGCAGTGAAGCCTGTATTTACTAGAAAGTGAGTGGGAGCACTACAGCATTTCTGATAAGTATATGTGAATGACATATTGTAGATCGGAAATAATGTAGAATTATTCTGCAAAGCATAAAGGAGTGTTTGAAAGGAGTTTTTTCAAAGAAAGACCTCGGTGAAGCTGCTTACATATTGAGCATCAAGATCTATTGAGATAGATCAAGACGCTTGATAAGTTTTTTCAATGAGTACATACCTTGACAAGATTTTGAAGTAGTTCAAAATGGAACAGTCAAAGAAAGAGTTCTTGCCTGTGTTACAAGGTGTGAAATTGAGTAAGACTCAAAACCCGACCACGGCAGAAGATAGAAAGAGAATGAAAGTCATTCCCTATGCCTTGGCCATAGGTTCTATAAAGTATGCCATGCTGTGTACCAGATCTATTGTATACCCTACACTGAGTTTGGCAAGGGAGTACAATAGTGATCTAGGAGTAGATCACTGGACAGCGGTCAAAATTATCCTTAGTGGAATAAGGATATGTTTCTCGATTATGGAAGTGACAAAAGGTTCGTCGTAAAGGGTTACGTCGATGCAAGTTTTGACACCGATCTGGATGACTCTAAGTCTCGATCTAGATACATATTGAAAGTGGGAGCAATTAGCTAGAGTAGCTCCGTGCAGAGCATTGTAGACATAGAAAATTGCAAAATACATAACGCATCTGAATGTGAAAGACCCGTTGACTAAGATTCTCTCACAAGCAAAAAATGATCACACCTTAGTACTCTTTGGGTGTTAATCACATAGCGATGTGAACTAGATTACTGAATCTAGTAAACCCTTTGGGTGTTGGTCACATGGCGATGTGAACTATGGGTGTTAATCACATGATGATGTGAACTATCGATGTTAATCACATTGTGATGTGATCTAGATTATTGACTCTAGTGCAAGTGGGAGACTGAAGGAAATATGCCCTAGAGGCAATAATAAAGTTATTATTTATTTCCTTATATCATGATAAATGTTTATTATTCATGCTATAATTGTATTAACCGGAAACACAATACATGTGTGAATATATAGACAAACAAAATGTCACTAGTATGCCTCTACTTGACTAGCTTGTTAATCAAAGATGGTTATGTTTCCTAACCATGGATAAAGAGTTGTAATTTGATTAATGGGATCACATCATTGGGAGAATGATGTGATTGACATGACCCATTCAGTTAGCTTAGCACCCGATCGTTTAGTATGTTGCTATTGCTTTCTTCATGACTTATACATGTTCCTATGACTATGAGATTATGCAACTCCCGTTTACCGGAGGAACACTTTGTGTGCTACCAAACGTCACAACGTAACTGGGTGATTATAAAGGTGCTCTACAGGTGTCTCCGAAGGTACTTGTTCGGTTGGCGTATTTCGAGATTAGGATTTGTCACTCCGAATGTCGGAGAGGTATCTCTGGGCCCTCTCGGTAATGCACATCACTTAAGCCTTGCAAGCATTGCAACTAATGAGTTAGTTGCGAGATGATGTATTACGGAACGAGTAAAGAGACTTTTCGGTAACGAGATTGAACTAGGTATTGGATACCGACGATCGAATCTCGGGCAAGTAACATACCGATGACAAAGGGAACAACGTATGTTGTTATGCGGTCTGACCGATAAAGATCTTCGTAGAATATGTAGGAACCAATATGGGCATCCAGGTCCCGCTATTGGTTATTGACCGGAGACGTGTCTCGGTCATGTCTACATTGTTCTCGAACCGTAGGGTCCGCACGCTTAAGGTTTCGATGATAGTTATATTATGAGTTTATGAGTTTTGATGTACCGAAGGAGTTCGGAGTCCCGGATGAGATCAGGGACATGACGAGGAGTCTCGAAATGGTCGAGACGTAAAGATCGATATATTGGACGACTATATTCGGAGTTCGGAAAGGTTCCGAGTGATTCGAGTATTTATCGGAGTACCGGAGAGTTACGGGAATTCGCCGGGGAGAAGTATTGGGCCTTATTGGGCCCTGCGGGAAAGAGCGAGGGGCTGCCTAGGGCAGGCCGCGCGCCCCCCCACGGCCTAGTCCGAATTGGACTAGGGGGAGGGGCCGCACCCCCTCCTTCCTTCCCTTCTCTCTTCCCCTTCCTAGTCTCCTACTCCTAATACATGGAAGGACTCCTAGTTGAACTAGGAAAGGGGGAATCCTACTCCCGGTGGGAGTAGGACTCCCCAGGGCGCGCCATAGTAGAGGGCTGGCCCTCTCCTCCCTCCCTCCTTTATATACGGGGGCGGGGGGGGGGGGGCACCCCAAACACACAAGTTGATCATTGAGATCGTTCCTTAGCCGTGTGCGGTGCCCCCCTCCACGATATTACACCTCGGTCATATTGTAGCGGTGCTTAGGCGAAGCCCTGCGACAGGAGAACATCAAGATCGTCACCACGCCGTCGTGCTGACGGAACTCCTCCCCGTGCCTCTGCTGGATCGGAGTTCGGGGTGCGTCATCGAGCTTTACGTGTATCAAGAACTCGGAGGTGCCGGAGTAACGGTGCTTGGATCGGTTGGACCGGGAGGACGTACGACTACTTCCTCTACGTTGCGTCAACGCTTCCGCTTCGGTCTACGAGGGTACGTAGACAACACTCTCGCCTCTCGTTGCTATATCATCACCATGATCTTGCGTGTGCGTAGGAATTTTTTGAAATTACTACGTTCCCCAACAGGTAGGGGGAAGGGAAAGAGAGGAGGGGGAGGGGAGGGACGGGTGGGGAAAAGTGGTGGGTTGGTGCGGGTTAGCAGTAGCGCGGGATCAAAAACGCGCTGCTGCTAAGGAATTAGCAGCAGCGCGCTTTGGGATACGGCGCTACTGCTAACTGGGACAAAAAAGTGTGGCAATTTGAAATTTAGCAGCAGCGATCTCAGAAAAAGCGCGCTACTACTACATCCTTAGCAGTAGCGCGGTTCACGAGGCCGCGCTACTGCTAATTAGAGTTAGGTGAACACCGCCGGTCGATATTTGCAGCAGCGCGTTTTACGCCGAGCGCGCTGCTGCTAAATCCTTATCAGCAGCGAGTTTCCCGCACACGCGCTACTACTAGTTAACAGCAGCGTTCCTTTTTGAGCCGCGCTGCTGCTAAGATTCTGTGTATAGGCTTTTCCTTAATAGTGTTAGCTCCATTAGGGGCCGTTAGGGTTTACTAGCCAGTGGGCCAACCGCCCTCTTTGTCGTCTGCTAGCAGACGGCAAAGAGGTGGCTGGTGGCAAAAATGTTCTTTGCCATCAGCCAGCTTTTTGCCGTCAGCTAGCAGATGACAAAGAAGTGACCGATGGCAAATCTTCTGATTCCAGTAGTGGTGGTTGCCATGGAGCCGGTGTGTGCTGCGCTGTGGTGACTTTGTCTCGTGATGGTGGGAGGCTATGATGTGGTCGTTGGCGGATTGCAGCGCCCACTCTTGGTGGTGGATTGTAGCGGTAATGGCAGCGTCGTGGTGTTCTACTTGGTTGTGTTGTTGGTGGTGGATGGTGACATACTTTCTAGGACGCTTGATGCTGTGGCTCGAGCAGATGACGGGTAAGCTGAAGTGACTTTGGTTATGATGATCTTCAGGTGAAAGCCTAGCACTGTTTTTGGTCGTGCCAGCGTCAACAACATCCTTGGACGTCGTTACCCTTCCTGGAAGTGTTGTCATGGAGTCCCTTCACCTCCCTTGCCACTTTGATCTGGTGCTCTCCGGGTGAAAACCCAAATTTTGGCTTTGGCTGGAGTGGACGTCAGTGGCGTACCCGCCGCTTTCCCTGGGGGCGTCATCTTGGAGGTCTAGCCTTCTGTCACCCATCGGTGGCTCGTTTCTCCTAGAGTGTTGTCTTTACCTAGGCGGATGCGTGGCCTCGAAAGATTGCTTCTGCATTGCTGGGTGTCTACTCTGGCCACTTTGGTAGCAACGTCGTCGGCTCGTCTGGTGTGTGGCCTCAGGGCCGGTGTGAAATTCGGAGCAGCGGCTCCAGAGATCGCCTATGCGTTGTAGGGTGACTGCTCTAGCCTCTTGGGTAGCAGAGTCATTGGCTAGTCAGCTACGCAGCCTAGGGGCCAGTTTGGTGCATTGTTATGGTCTGTAAGCCAGAGTTTCAACTCCGGATCGTGGGATAGGGTGTCGTCTCTGGTCACTTGGGTGGCAGTATCGTGGGTCTGAATGGGGTGCAACCTTGGAGCTGACTTGTCTGTGTCGCTTATTCGTATCGGTTTTCGGCCAGATTACCTTATTAACCGGTCAATTCTCTTCTTCTAAACGAAAAGGCAGAGCTCTTGCCAGTTGCTCGAAAAAAAACAAGTACTGTAGTTCAAAAACCTAGTGCAACGGGACTGTGGGAAACGAGCATGGAAAACCTAGTGTCACTTTCAAGCCACAAATCAAGATCGAAAGGCGTAGATACCCCTAACCTCACGAGTACCCCCTTTTTGAGTCGTGAATATTACATTCCATTATTGAGCTTGCTTAGATAAATCGGTTGTTACAAAGTTTTATGCACAAACTGGAATATGTAGGAACAAAATGTCACTTGCCACATCCCTCCAACCCAATCACCTTGTATGCCTTGATTTCACGATAAAGGCGTTCTCCCCCAGTTTACCCACTCCCCTCTCATTGTGTCTCTCCGCCGAAACTCACGCCGCCAATCGCCTTCCCTCCCATGGAGCTCTGAACTGTTATGTCCCAAATCACCCATTGTCACTTGAGTATACATTATTTTTGCCAAAAAAATCATGTATATTTCGTTTAAGAAAAAAAAAGATTTTTAGGTATGAGAAAAAAAGCATGTAAAAATAATAATGTATATTTCGTTTAAGATTTTTGTTTTTTGTTTTTTTAGGTATGAGAAAAAAAAAATGGCAGACTATGTAAGCATTCAGCCAAGATAAGTACTAGTGCTAGCCCCACCCCGATATAGCCCATCTCTGAAATCTCCCAGCGCAACCGCAACCCAACTGGAAATCGAACCCTAGAGATGGCACGGCAGCAGGGGCCGGCTGCGCGGCGTCGTGGCGGCGTCCTCTGGCCTCTGCGGCCGTAGGAGGCGAGCAGCGTCGCCTTCTCCCGTTCTTCGGCACACCCCTACAGCAACACCCCGTGAGTTAATTTGGCTTCCTCTTTCGATGCAGTTGAAATTTGAGGCCTGTTTGCAGCGAATTCAAGAAAATTATTGAAAAGCCAGTACTTCTATATGTTGAACAGTTTCAAGTTAGTCATCAGCCACATCAATCTATGATACATCATGCTCAGTTCCGTTTTCTATGTGTAGCTGAACAGTTTCGGGGCTTGTATGGTTCTGTCAGTCATCAGATTGCTCCGTAAGGACTAATTAATGACTAGCAAAATTGTGTGTGGCAAGGAGATTAGACTGGGCTCTAGTTAATCTTAATGCTCTTCACATGCTTGTTTAGTACTCTGTTCTTCAGTGTAGTACTCTGTTCTTTACATTGCTTTTATATTCTATAACCTCTGCAGTGCTAATCTCGCAGAATTAATCTTTTCCTAGCCAGCATACTAAAAAAAAAACGAGATCCATGGGCACTAGCACCCAGGACATATTTTGATAGAAGGAGCCCACCCGGGTGAGATCGTGGAAATTCGCTCCCGACGGGAGTCGAACCCCGGTCTGCAAGAAAGAGCCACTGCTCTCTTGCCACCAGGCTACTGCCTGGTCCTCCTAGCCAGCATACTGATCTGGTAAGAAAGATTTGGAACCTAGCCTTGTACCTAGCATTGCCACACATAATCGTTCGGACTAGGACTGTCGTGATGGGTAACCATGACTTTCAGCTACCACATGTTGAGCATGCTTATAGTTAATGCTGGAATCATCAAGCTTTTAAGCTTACCAACAACAGTAGTCGAGTTCTGTTCTGTTAATGAAAACATGCCGCCTAGACTTTTTTTACTGAAACTCCCATCTTCTGGCTGTTGTTAATTTTTTTGTTTTGCCACGAACAAGCAACTTACGCAGTGCACCATTTAATTTTCTGCATGTATCAAATTTGTAGTGACATGTGGTACAATTCACACTAATTTAGGCTCCCTGTCTTTTGGAAATGCTAGGACAGTTTAATCTGGATTCTGAAGCAATGAGTACCTGCAAAATGGCAACGGGGGAAGCTACATCTTTTCCAGATAGACTGAGCAGTCTACCTCCAGAGATAAAGGGCAACATCCTCTCCCGTTTGAATGTCGTAGAAGCGGTTAGGACTTGCACCTTATCAAGTACATGGAGGGATGCATGGACTGATATGCCAAAAATATCTCTTTGCGATGGGAAATTTACACGAACTAAGTTCGTTACGTTGGTTGATATGGTGCTATCACTCCACAAGGGAACTATAGAACAGTTTGATATTTCGGGTAGTGAAAGCTATCATGATGAGTTCCCTAGGTGGATGCTCATGCTGTCAAGCAGACCCACAAGATCAATTATAATTGAGTTTAACTCAAGGCCAAGGTATAGGATACCCTCGTGCATCTTTTCTATCAGCCATCTGCACCTAGAAAACTGCACCATCAGCTTGCCCCGGGTATTCCAAGGTTTCAGTTTGAAGAGCCCAACTGACCTAAGCCTCAAAATTTTCTCCTCCACAAACATGGATATCCAAAATCTCATCTCATTCTGCCCTGTACTGACCAATTTGATATGAAATTATTTTTAGGGCATCAACCGTCTAAACATTCAGGCTCCTGAGTTGCTGGGGACTTTGAAGACATTGATTTGGATGCCCCTAATCTGAAGGTAGCCATTCTCTTCCATTATCACAAATCTAAAGCATATCAATCTACTCCAATTGCGCATGACAAGGAAAGCCATGTCAAGAAGTCATTGGGAAGCCTAAGTGAGATCAAAACACTTGGAATTTCTGGCAGTTTCATGAAGGTGAGCTATTATATTAGCTCCAGCATTGCTATGGCCTTCTTCTGCCTTCTGTCTAATCTGTGTTGCCATTTTTTTTCTTGGTGCGGTATCTGTCAAAGGCGTGCATACTTACGAAACTCCCTGTCGTGTTCACTCGCCTGGAGGATATTTATCTTACGATATGCTTTTGGGACCAGAGGCAAGTCTTGACCATGTGTTCATTGTTTCAGAATGCCCCTAAGTTGAAGAACCTTCATATGTGGGTACGTATGCCTGCAGTAAATACTCTCCCTCCCTCGATCATCCAATCCATCTTTATTGAGTTTATGGCACCTACTCAGTTGTGAGAAAAATATATGCATAGTTACCCTGGGAGCACATGGGATCAGGATCAGCCGAGCATTCAAGAGCTTACCCTGCAAATGCAAATGAACCATCTCATAACGGTCAGTGTGAACGATTTCCGGGGTGTGGACCACGAAGTCCATTTCGTGGCAAAGCTATTGAGCCGGGCACCTGCTTTGTAAGAAGTGAGAATAGAGTGGAAGGGCGAAATGGACCGCAGCACGGTTCTTACTAAGCTATTAGCTCTGCCGAGGGTGTCTCCCAAGGCCAAGATCATCGTTACATGATAAATATGCTCCTTCACCACTTTGCCAATCTAATTTGCTGCGGGTATAATTATTTTGGCTTTGTTTAAGCGGATGTACCAGCTAGGACTATCTGGTGGCTATATATTTGTGTGCGTTGGACGCAAATTATCAGGTAGACTTAGTCCGTTTTGTTGAACATTCGGTGTGAGTACTTAATGTGTTTTAGATGCTGCCATTCCTCAACAGCGTCAGTTCAGCTCGTGCTGTTTGGTCCCTGTGTTCTGTGTCCATAAGAAGCGATCACATTTAGGAAGGCACCTTCATGTTGTATCAACAATATGAGAATGGCAGATATCAAGTTGTACCTTCGTATTGTACATTCTGCATGTGATGCAGCATGATAATGAGATCGGAGTAGCTCATGCCAGAAGCAGTCTACTTCTGGAAATCAAAGAATTCATCAGATTGGCTTACATTGGTTTCAGGTTGGAATGAATGTTTACATAACTAAACCAGAACAAAAGAAAGAAAAAACATGTGGTTCAGACCACAAGCTCGGGGGGGGGGGGGGGGGGGGGGGGGGGGGGGGGTTACCTGTTTGACTCGTTAATACTTTGGGATCTCAAGTTGAACACCCTGCCCGAGTCAACGAAAACAATATCATCCTCTTTTGTCTCCTCCCAACAAGCTGAAACAGACCTTCAAAAGGGCTTGCTAATGAAAACCCCATGGCCATCTAGACCACCCGTCATAGGCACCCACATGCTTGTGCGGACATCTGCCTTGAGTACGTCCAGCTTGTGGGTGAAGCCGAGACCGCTCGAAGGGAATTGCACTATTTGCCACCTCACCATGAGCAACTTCCCACGCGATTCAACAAAGTACATGATGGCGGTGAGATGATGGTCGTCTTCTTCCCCTGATATATAATCGATGCCATTATTAATCTTGCCACTCTCTTCTTGAAGCGCATAGCCATCATCAGCCTCTTCACCCTCTTGTTTAAGTGCCTCACCATTGGCTTTTTCCACAACCACATGATTTTCATCATTTTTTGCCGCCTCACCTTTCTTGTAACTACACACATTGGAATTACCATCGTCCTCTTTATCCTCTTGTTTAAGCGCCTCGTCATTGTCCTCGTCCTCACCTAGATTTTCATCATTTGCCACCTCCTCATCTTCGTCACTGGAATCATCATTGCCCTCTTGTTTAAGCGCCTTGCCATTCTCCTTATCCTCGCTCAGATTTTCATCCTTACTGTCCACCTCCTCTTCGTCGTCACTCCACACGTCAGAATCGTCATCGCTGCACACACTAGAATTATCATCGTCCATTGGATCGACACTTCGGAATCGCCATCGCTGCACACACTAGAATTATCATCGTCCACTGGATTTTGAATGATGCACTTCCTATTGGTGTCCCGGTTGCCATTGTAATCGACTTGGAAGGAGAAGAGGTCCTCAGCCCGATTGATTTCATACATTATCTCTCCGAGGAATGTAATATCAACGATGCGAGTGAAGGTAGCACAATATAGCTCGGGCAACCAGACACCCTTCCATCGGTGGATGACTATGACAGGGCAATTTGCCTCATTTGTAATGAAGACTGCAAGGTCATTCGGAGTCAATCGTACGAGCACCTTGCGGATTTGAAACCACTCCGGTACATTGCCAATGACGGTGTCAAGCTCAAGCAGCGACACGGTTGTTCTGGAGAAAGGGTCGAGCAGGAGATAAGTGTGTCCCTTCTTGGCAATGCAGTCTAGGGCGAGCCTGCCGTCGGCAGAGCCGACACAATGCACATTATCGGATAGATGCTGTGCCAATAGCGCTTGCGGTCAAAAGGAGCAATAACGTTCCCTTCTAGTCAAGGACACACAACAGCTAGCACTTCGGTAGACCTTGACTAGAAGGCGATGCCACAAGCGACAGATGGCTTGACAGCGCGCATGATCGACGGTGCTTGGGACCATGCCGATGCTGAGGATCATGCCGATGCCGGAAAAAATTCGAAAGGTGTTGTCTTTTGTTATACCTGACGCGGTTATTTTCTTTTTGTAGTTTACAATATGCATGTTTTTTACGTGGTTATAAGGCCCTGTTCGGCAGCTCTCCAGCTCCGTATAATACGGGAAGCAGACGGAGCGCCAGTTTTCCAACTCCAGGAAAATGCACTGCGGGCCGCTCCGGTCCGGCCGCTCCAGGAGCAGAGCCGCGGAGCAGAGGGCTGTCGAACACGGCCTAAGAGTCTTCAAAATATATACACAAAAAGAGTCTTCACAATATAAAACTTCTAAATCGATTGAAGGTATTGCCCATGAAATGGTGTGGGTGCAGGCTATTGTGCTATTTTGGTACTAGAAGTGTCAAACGCTTCTTGGTATATCCAAATACGGTGGTATTTCAAGACTGTATTATGAAAAAAAAACTTATATCCAAAGGAAGAAACAAACCCTCTGACGAATCATTACAGGAGATATACCATTTTCTTATGCCCATGACTTGTGTAATTGTGTTGTTTAGTCATATATATTGCTAATAGAGATACGTAACTAGAATGAAATAACAAAAAGGAAACAGCTGGTTCAGACTCCAACTCGGGGGGAAAATATCCATGGCATTGGCAAGGAATATATATCGAAGACATGATCCTTTGATGCGCTAATGCGCTGGGACCTCAGGTTGAACACCTCGCCTGTGTCGTCGAAAACAATGTCATCATCTTTTATCGTCTCTCAACAAGCCAAAACGGACTTGGAAAAGAGTTTGCTAATGAAAATCGCATGGCCGTCTAGACTAGCCGTCATGGGCACCCACATGCCTGTGCTAACATCTGCCTTGAATACATCCACTTTGCGGGTGAAGCTCAAACCGCGTGTATGTTATTGCACTGGTTGTCGTCTCACCGTTAGAACTTCCCACATGATTCAACAAGTACCTGATGGCGGGGAATGGTATAGCACTAGCTGCTGGACGACCATTGACTTCTTCCCATATATACTCGATGTCATCGGTAATCATGTCACCCTCTTCTTTAAGCGCATAATCATCACCAGTCTCTTCACCCTCTTGTTTAAGCACCTTGTAATCGTCCTTGTCCTCCTCCGCGCCCACATTTTCATCACTAGTTGTCCCCTCATCTTTGTCGTCGCTCCAGATACTGGAATTTTCACTGCCCATTGGATTTTGAATGTGCGCTCATATTGATGACCATGGGTACCCCATCGCCATCGAAGTCAACATGAAAGGAGATGTTGGTGTATGAATAATGTAATTAGGTGACTTCTTAGGGACTAAAATGTAAATTGTACAAACAAATATAAATGAGTACAGAGAGAAGGGATCGGTGAGGAACAATCTAGAGTTTCCCCAAATCCTCTTCTTCATGCTCCCTCAAATCCCTAGCTCAAATCACTCAAATCTCATATGATTTTCAACATGGCATCGGAGCAGGTTAATCTTCTTTGTTTTTTGCTGTGATTTCAACCTATTGCGGTGCTGTGTCGCCGTGATTTGCGGCTATCGGTGATGATTGCTGCGCACTCGAGCTGCTGCCGGGACCTGCGAGGTTATCTCAAAGCTGCGGCAAGGAGCGCCGCGACCGGTCTACTGCTGCCTGTTGTGTGCCGACCGCCGTCCGATGTGGCTGAGCATACTCCTGGTATTTGCCGTACTCTGATGCTGGGAAACTGCTTGGTGCGACTGTTCGGCTGTTCCTGCCGAAGGAGTAAGCTGGCTTGTTGTTGCTGATTGTGGTTGCTTTTGGTCAACTGTGATTAGTGTTGCCGTATATCTCATCTTTGCTTGGTGGCCGGATTAAAATACTTCTGCTGCTTGTGTGCATTCGAGAGTACTAGTACATTTAGTTGACATCGACTCTGCTAGTACTCTGCTTTTGTGCTGCCTGTGTGTTGTTGCTTGTTGAGTATATTGTGTACGTGTATATGTATGTGTAGGGCCCACCTCCTGTTTATAGTTGAGGTTGTGGCCCACCTCTGTACTTATATATACGTGCCTGGTGCACCGATCAATACATCGCGATTGCACAGCCCATAACTTGTCCTTCTACATGGTATCTATCGCAGCAAGATCCTAACCCTAGCCGCCGCCGCCGCCGCCGCTGCCTCACGCCGCCGTCACCAGCCGCCGCCGCCGCCCTCCCCTCAGCCGCCGCCGCCGCCCCTGGTGACCGCCGCCAACACCCGCTCGCCCCGCTCGCCGCCGCCGCCGCCTCCCGTCCCGAGGCCGCCGCCGCTGCCCCGCACCGCTTCCGCCTCTCCTTCCACCCGCGCCGCACCCGCCCTCTCTTCTCCACCCGCGCCGCCAACCCCCCTCCCAACCCGCGCCGCACCCCCTCCCAAACCCTAACCGCGCCGCCACCATGAGCTCCTCCTCCTCCACCGTCTCCAACCCGTTCGCCGGTCTCGATGTCACCCTCGTCCGCGACCTCAACATCCATGAGCGCGTCCCGGTCAAGCTTGACCACACCACCACCTCCTACTCCGCGTGGAAGCGGTATTTTTCGCTTGTGTTCCGTGAGTATCTCCTTCACGGCCACGTGGACGGCACCGTGGACTCCGCGCTCATGATCCACGACGAGGAGTGGATGATCCTCGACGCCACCATCATCCGCTGGTTCTACCTCACCATCTCCAGCGACATCTTCCACACCGTGGTGAACGACGAGGACGACGCCCATGCGGTCTGGACCAACCTCAACGGCCTCTTCACCGACAATCGGCTGCAGCGCAAGGTCCTCCTCTATGGTGAGTTTTACGGGTGCCAGCAACTTGACTCGTCCATCGATGATTTTTGCATGCGCCTCAAGAAGCTCGCCGATGAGCTCCGCGATCTGGGGGAGAAGATCGGCGACGAGGTCCTCATCAGCACCCTCTCCGGCGGCCTCAACGAGGACTTCGGGAACGCCGCCTCCAACCTCACCCTCATCCCGGAGCCCACCTTTGGCAAGGTGGTCGCGTACCTCAAGCTGGAGGAACGCCGGATGCGGGCGGCCAGGACGCGAGCAACCCACACCGCCCTTGTTGCTGGCACCCGCGGGGGTTCGGCCCCGCCACCGCCCCGCCCAACGCCGCCCCAGCAGGCGGCGCCAGCATTCCCGCCGGGCTTCCCGCCCGCCCCACCCGTCCCCTTCCCGCCGCCCTAGCCGGCGGCCAATGGGGGAGGCCGTCGCGGCGGCCGCCGGGGTGGCCGCAAGCAGGGAGGCGGCGGCGGTGCTCAGGGAGGAGCACCACGCCAGCAGCAGCCGACACCTCAGCCGGCGGCCCCGTGGTACACCGGTCAGAACCCGTGGACCGGCGTCGTCCACGCCTACTCCATGCCGGTTCCACGGGCTCCTACTCCGGGTCTTCTCGGCACTCGGCCTCCGTCCCACCAGGCGTATTACGCCGCGCCGCAGCCCTATGCGGCGCCCTACGGGCAGCAGCCGCCGCTGCTGCCCCTGACGTCTGCGCCGTCCCTTCCGCCGGCGCCGTGGGACCCGGCTCTCCTGGCGGCTCTCCACACCGCCCCTTCCCCGTCCAGCTACACTGGCGGCGGCGATTGGTACATGGACAGTGGCGCCACCGCTCATATGGCGGCGTACCCCGGTAACCTCCATACTGCCCACCCTGTCCACACCTCCAACCGCATCACCGTCGGTGACGGTTCTTCTCTTCCTATCACCCATATTGGACATACATATTTTCCGTCTAACTCCACTCCTATATCCAAGTCTAATATTCTTGTTTCTCCTGATCTCATTAAAAATCTTGTTTTCGTTCGTTCTCTTACACGTGAAAATCCGGTGACTGTTGAATTTGACGAATGTGGTTTTTCTGTTAAGGACGCTCGCACGCGGACGGTGCTCCACCGATGTGACAGCCCCGACGAGCTCTACCCGGTTCACTCCGCCGCCTCCACCACTTCCGCCGCCCCTGTCGCTCTCGCCACCGGAGTGGATCTCTGGCACGCTCGCTTGGGTCATCCTAATCCTGCCACCCTTCGCCACATACTTCGGAGTTTTTCTTTCACGTGTAATAAGAACGAGGATCACTCGTGTCATGCATGCCGCCTCGGCAAACATGCTCGTCTTCCATTTAGGGCTTATTCCTTTGTTGCATCGTACCCGTTTGAGCTGATTCATAGTGATGTTTGGACATCTCCTGTTGCAAGTAATACGGGCTTTCTTTATTACCTTGTCATCCTTGACGATTTTTCGCATTATGTGTGGACCTTCCCGTTGCACCGCAAGTCAGACGTTATCTCCACTCTTGTCGGTTTCTACTCTTATGTTCGCACGCAGTTTGGACGACCCATTCTTGCGTTGTAGACAGACAACGGGAAGGAGTTTGACAACACCGCCGTTCGTAATCTTCTCGCCACACACGGCACGATTTTTCGTCTCACTTGCCCGTACACCTCGCAGCAGAACGGTCGTGCTGAGCGCATCCTTCGCACTCTTAATGACTGCGTTCGGACTCTTCTCTTTCACGCCAATGTGCCCCCGCGCTTTTGGCCTGACGCTCTAGCCACCGCTTCTCTCCTCATCAACATCCGTCCATGTCGTACTCGCGGAAACTTTACACCTCACCACCTTCTCTTCGGTGCACCCCCCTCTTATGAAGGGCTTCGCATTTTCGGCTGCCTGTGCTATCCTAGCATCGCTGCCACTGCGCCTCATAAGCTCGCACCCCGCTCTGTCGCATGCATCTTTCTCGGCTACCCACCTAACACTAAGGGCTACCGCTGCTACGATCCCGTCTCTCACCGTGTTTTCACCTCCCGACACGTTTACTTTGTTGAGATGGTCTTCCCGTTTCAGCAGCAGGCACCCCTCGTCGTCTCGTCGCCGCCGGCCACCGGCGGCTCATCGCCGACCTCGTCAGGTGGACGAGCACGCCTGGTTCGTGGACCGCCTCCGGGCTTTGGCGGTCCCCGGGCCCTCCTTCCGGCGCCCTCCCCGGCCGACTCTGACGGTGCGGCCGGCGCCCCGCCTTCACCCGCCGCCCCCGACTCGGGCGCCGCGGGGTCGGGCGCCTCCTCCGCCCCCTCGACGCCGGCCGCCTCACCGGCCCCGCCGCCGGCCGCCTCGCCGGCTCCGTCGCTGGCCGCGACGCCAGCTCCGTTGCCGGCCGCCTCGCCGGCCGCGTCGCCCGCCGCCTCGCCGGCCACGTCGCCCGCCGCCTCGCAGGCCGCGACGCCCGCCGCCTCGCCGGCCCCGGTGGCCCCTGCCGGCCCCGTCACCCGTGCTCGCGCCGGCATTCACTGCCCGAGTCTCCGGTACTCGCGTGACGAGTACGTCCTCGCCGCCTCTGCCATGGAGCCGTCACCCATTCCTGCATCCGCCCGCGCCGCCCTCCGTGATCCTCACTGGCTTGCGGCGATGCAGGAAGAGTTCGACGCTCTCCAACGGAACCGCACCTGGCCCCTGGTTCCCCGGCCTCCTCGCGCCAATGTCATCACCGGCAAGTGGGTCTTCCGCCATAAGACCCGCTCAGATGGTTCACTTGAGCGCTACAAGGCTCGCTGGGTGGTCCGCGGTTTCTGCCAGCGCGCTGGAGTTGATTTCACAGAGACGTTCGCCCCGGTTGTCAAACCGGGCATGATCCACACTGTCCTCCAGCTCACCGTCTCTCGCGGCTGGCCTGTTCACCAGATGGATGTCTCCAACGCCTTTCTCCACGGCCATCTTGAGGAGCAGGTGTTTTGTTTGCAACCCACCGGCTTCGTCGACGCCTCATATCCCGGCCATGTGTGCCTGCTGTCGCGCTCACTTTACGGGCTCAAGCAGGCACCCCGCGCCTGGTACCAGCGGATCGCCGGGTTTCTTCAGACACTGGGCTTCAGCATCACTCGCTCGGACTCCTCACTGTTTGTCTATCGCCACGGTGACACGACTGCATATTTGCTGCTTTACGTCGACGACATCATCCTGACAGCCTCCTCCGCAGCCGTTCTTTAGCAGATTACTCTCCGGCTGCGTGACGAGTTTGCTATCAAGGACCTGGGTGCACTACATTATTTCCTTGGCATTGAGGTCGTTCGGCGTCCGGACGGTTTCTTTCTTCATCAACAGAAGTATGCACATGAGCTTCTTGAGCGCGCTGGCATGCTCAACTGCCATCCTGTTGCTACTCCTGTTGACACGAAGGCCAAGGTTTCTGCTCTTGAGGGTTCACCTGCGTCGGATGCTCCGTTCTACCGGTCTATTGTCGGCGCTCTACAGTACTTGACTCTCACCCGACCGGATCTTCAGTAGGCTGTCCAGCAGGTGTGTCTCCACATGCACGCCCCTCGTGACTCTCACTGGACTCTCGTGAAGCGGATCCTTCGCTACATCCGCGGCATGATGTCCCTGGGGTTGACACTCACGGCGTCCACTTCTCTGGAGATGGTGGCTTACTCCGATGCAGACTGGGCCGGCTGCCCCGATACTCGTCGGTCCACCTCTGGCTACTGCGTCTACCTCGGTCCTTCCCTTGTCTCGTGGTCGTCCAAGCGACAACCCACGGTTTCGCGCTCTAGCGCGGAGGCTGAGTACCGAGCTGTGGCCAACGCTGTCGCCGAGTGCACCTGGCTTCGACAGTTACTTCAGGAGCTACATCATGATGTCTCTCAGGCTACGGTTGTCTACTGTGACAACGTCTCTGCGGTGTATCTCTCCGCCAACCCGGTTCATCATCGCCGGACTAAACACATCGAGCTGGACATTCACTTTGTGCGCGAGCAGGTGGCTCTTGGACGCATGCGGGTTCTCCATGTGCCGACCGCTCAGCAGTTCGCTGATGTGATGACGAAGGGACTGCCGACTTCCACCTTTGAGGAGTTTCGTTCCAGTCTCTGCGTCACTGGCGCCGCTTCGACTGCGGGGGGGGGGGGGGGGGGTGTTGAGTATATTGTGTACGTGTATATGTGTGTGTAGGGCCCACCTCCTATTTCCTTGTATAGTTGAGGTTGTGGCCCACCTCTGTATATATACGTGCCTGGTGCACCGATCAATACATCGCGATTGCACAGCCCATAACTTGTCCTTCTACATTGCTGGTGGAGTGCTGCAAAAGAAGTCCTATGTGACTGGCTCTTTTGGTGGTGGTAAATCATGGCAGATCCCAGCAAGGAGAAGTCAGGGGATAGTAGTGTCGATAAGTTATATGAAATTTTCAGCAAAGTATTTGAGCAGCAACAACAACTCAAATTGGTTCCTGAAGCAATCAAGTGTGTGCTTGAGCCTAATCCGGTAAAGTTGGCTGGACCGGGCAATTACATTAGTTGGGCACGACATGCCCAGTTAATCCTGAGTTCTCATGGTTACGAAGAATTGCTTAGTGCTGATGAAAGTGGCACTAGCACAAAACAGATCAATGACAGAGTGCTGGTCTGGTTATTAGGAAGCATGGAACCATCAATTCGAGAGCAAGTTGAGACTATGACCACTGTATTTGAAGTGTGGAGAGCTTTGGAGAAGCAATTCTCAGGAAAATCAAATAAGATGCAGGCTACTCGCATCATGCAGGAGTTGACTCACTTAAAGCAAGGCTCAAAATCAGTGACTGAGTATGCTGGTGAGATAAAGAGATTGTACAGGGAGTTGCATTATTACCATCCATTTCAACCTGTTGACAAGAATGACATGGCTATTCACCATACCTGGTTTGAACCATTTGTGGGCAAGCTCTTCCTTGATGGCCTGAATCAGGAATTTGACCTCCGTCGTCAGCTAATATTCTCCAAAACTGAATGGCTAAGCCTTGACGATATCATCTCTAGTGTGATTGAGGAGGAGACACGTCTTATTCAACCCAAGGAGCATGGTCAGGAAAATTCAGATGCACGTGCAGCCCTATCCATACAAGCTCGTCATGCTCCAAGGTCGTTTGGTAAAATAGATAAAAGCAAACTATTTTGCAACCATTGCAAAAGGACCGGACACGCAAAGGATATGTGTTTTGAGCTGCATGGCTATCCATCTTGGTGGGAAAAAGGGAAGTCTCGGCCAGGAGGAGTTCAGGGAGCGAGTAAAAGACATGCTAATCTCACTACATCCACCAGGGAGCTGCCAGTGGTAGATGTGCGAGCTCTTGAGGATTTCACTTCCAAGCTTAGACTCTCAGAAGGCTCCTCTTCCTCTCAAGGTTCATCTAAAGTTGAGTCTAGCCTTCATGTCACTTCTGACCAAGGTATGCCAAATCATCAGGTCCACACTTCTCGAGCACAACCAAAATCTTGGATTATTGATACAGGAGCTACTAACCACATGACATGAGTCTCGAATTTATTCACTTCCTATACACCTTGTTCTGGTAAGGACAAGGTACGTGTAGCTGATGGATCCATGGCACCTATTATAGGACGTGGTTCTGTCAGGTGCACTAAGACATTGTCCTTATCCCCTGTCCTACATGTTCCAAAATTTCCAGTCAATCTCTTGTCCGTTAGCTCTATTACTCAATCCCTTAATTGTAGATGTTGGTTTGATCCTACATGTTGTGCTTTTCAGGAGATAGACACAGGGAGATTGTTGGCGACTAGGACCGTGCATGATGGACTCTACTATCTTGATGAAGGAAGTGATGAAGTTGCTTTTGCATCATGTCTGTCTCCTGGTCAAGAACTACTACTACACCATCGCAGGCTCGGACATCTTTCTTTTGTGGCATTATCTCGTATTTACCCTTCTCTTTTTAAGCTGTCTCCCAGGGAGCTCCTGGTATGTGATGCTTGTGAATTGGCTAAACATACAAGGGGTTCCTATCCTAGTATAGGTTTAAGGAGTGACAAACCATTTGAAATGATTCACTCTGATGTTTGGGGACCCTGTGAGGTTCACTCCATTTCTGGACATCGATGGTTTGTAACTTTTATAGATTGCTTTAGTCGTTACACTTGGCTTTATCTTTTGAAGCGTAAGAGTGACGTGTTCTCGGTTTTTAAAGATCTGTGTGCTCTTATTAAAAATCAACACGGGGCAACTATTAAAACCTTGCGTTCAGATAACGGAACTGAATATGTCAACCAAGAATTTGGACAGTTCCTTGCCTCAAATGGCATTGAACATCAAACAACCTGTGTTAACACTCCAGAGCAAAATGGTGTTGCAGAGCGTAAAAACAGACATCTACTTGAGGTTGCACGCTCACTTATGTTTACAATGAATGTGCCTAAATTTCTTTGGGGGGAAGCAATAAAAACTGCAACATATTTGATAAACCGTATGCCTCTTCGGGTTCTTGGTCATAAGACTCCTGTTGAGAGTCTCTTGAAATCTAATGATTTTGTAGTTCCTCCGAAGGTCTTTGGGTGTGTTTGCTTTGTGCACGACTATAGGAACTCTGTTGGAAAATTAGACCCCCGTGCTCTCAAATGTGTTTTCATGGGTTATTCTGCCTCCCAAAAGGGTTATAGATGTTGGTGTCCTTCGGAGCGTCGTTTTTTTGTGAGCATGGATGTGAGGTTCCGTGAACATGAATCATATTATGGACCAACAAATGACACTAGCATTGCCTTATCCCCACCTGAAGTGCAACAAGAGGGGGAGAGTGATGATGGAGGCCCTCCATTAAGCCCTATTCTTGTTTCCACTTCAGGTGGTTTACCCATTCTTGATAATGCTCAAAATAAGGGGGAGGAGACAAATAATGATGGGTGTATTAATGGTTCTGGTCATGGAGACGTACAAGATACAATGTAAAATACTTCACTTCCTTCTCAAGAGGGTGAGCTTACCATGCATGAGGACCCAGGTACTAACACTAACTCTTCTAGTTCCATTGCTCCTATTAGCACCGCAGGGCAAAGCGATATCCAATTATCTACTCATACTCCTCAAGATGATCAACCTATTGCTTTGAGGAAACCAATTAGAAATCGAAACATCCCGGGTCACCTCAAAGATTTTGTTGGACCTAAACATGACATAGTGAATTTCATTTCTTATGATTACTGTAGTCTACCATTCAAAAGCTTTATTGCCTCTTTAGACTCTGTGTCCACACCATCTAATTGGAAAACTGCTATAGAGGACCCAAAATGGAAGGAAGCAATGCTTGATGAGATGAAAGCTGTAACACCCCGGTTGTAACTTTCCATATTTGTAACTCCAACTCTTGCCATTTTCGGCTATGTGCTATGGTTTTCCCTCCGTGGTTGGGTTTTGTCCTTTTGTTTTGCATTTTGTTCATGTCATGCATCTCATATCATGTCATCATGTGCATCTCATTTGCATACGTGTTCGCCTCATGCATCCGAGCATTTTCCCCGTTGTCCGTTTTGCATTCCGACGCTCCCACATGCCCCGGCGCACCCCTCTTGTCTCTTTGTCGCGAGTGGGTGTTGAACGTTCTCGGAATGGATCGAGGCTTGCCAAGTGGCCTTGGTACACCACCGGTAGACCACCTGTCAAGTTTCGTGCCATTTGGAGCTCGTTTGGTACTCCAACGGTTAACCGCACTCTCGCAAAGGCCTCTTTTAAGTTGCAGCCCAACACCCCTCCAAAACAGCCCAATAACCCATCTAAGTCACTTCCATGCTCTCCATCGTCGGATCATGATCGTGTGGGCGAAAACTACACCCCATTTGGAGTCTCCTAGCTCCCTCTACCTATAAATATGTGCAACCCTCCGAAAATCACGGGCAAACCCTAGCTTCCGCTTCCCTCGCGCCGTCGGACACGTCCGGACCGCGCCGGACGCGTCCGCGCCGCCACCGCCCGGCGAACCAGGGCGCGACACGTGGCACCCGGCCACCGCGCGCCGCCCCGACCCGCCGAGCCCGCAGCCAGCCCTCCCGGCCCGCCTCCGCAGCGCCGCCCCGCGCGGGACCCCGCCCGGCCTCGTCCCGCGCGCGCCGCCTGCCGCCGCCGTCGGCCTCGCCGTCCGGCTGCCCCGCCTCCGCGCCGCCCCGCAGCGCCCGGCCTCGCCGTCCGGCCGCGCCGCCGCCGCGCCGCCCGGTCGCGCCGTCCGCGCCGCCGCCCGGCCCCGCCTCCGGCCGCCCCGGCCTCTCCTCCCTCCGGCCCCGAGCTCTCCGGCGACAAACTCCGGCGACGACCTCGTACCCCGAGCCGGCGCAGATCCAGATCTGGTTGACTTTCCCCGCCCCCAATTTTTGTCCAAGTCATTTTTCTGTGATAATTTGTTGCATGCTCATCGCATTATATCTCTGCATCCTTAGCTCCGTTTCGCGCGTATAATATATCAAATTGTTCGCCTCGATGAGTACATCATTTCATCTCATTGCACCATTTACATTTGAGCTCATCTTGATGCCCGAAATGCTGTTGGAAGAGGGCTATGTGATGTTAGTTTCTGTTTCTTAACAGAACTTGCACTTTTGTCATTTTTGCCATGATTAATGTGTGCACCTTATGAACTTGAGTCCTACATATGTTTTGATCTATGCCATGCTATCTTTCCAGGGGTGTTTGCCATGTATTTTTGTGATCTCTGTGGTGACTAGCACAAGCATGCAAACTAGGGATGATAATGTTGCTGATTTCAGGAACTTACTATTTTCACTAAGTCATGTCCTGCTGTTATTTTTATGCCATGTGTTCATGTTGTTCCAGAGAGATCTATGCCCATTTTGAGCATGATCAGTAAGGGTGTTTTGAACATATGGATGTGCTCTATCCATCCATGCCTTTGTTGGCATTTATGGAGTAGTCTAGTATGTCATTTTCGTGCTCTACTTTTGCTTCAAAATGTTTCCTGGCAGATTGTTTACATGATATTCAATTTTCACAAGGTTGTTGTAGTTGATCCGTGTATGCTATGATGTTGTTCTTGCCATGTATAGCTTCTATGCCATGTCTTCTTGATGGGTGTATGCTTAGTTTTTCATGAGATGCTCTGTAGTGAGTGCATCGAGCTCACGAACATGCCTACTTGTTATCTGTTTTTGCCATGTCCAGTTTTTCTGTTAAGTCTGAGATCTGTAATGAAACTTGCTATGTTTACATGGGTGCCATCATTTCCTCTGGTCCTTTTTGGCTTATGGTCAGTAAGGGACTTTTGATCTATGCTTTGAGTAGATTCATGTCATGCCTTGTTTTGATATTATAAGTTCCTGTAGCTTGTTGTTTGCTTGCTCTAAACATGCCTTCCTGATGTTAATTTCTGGCATAGTAGTATTTTCGCCAAGTCTGTGAACCTGATATTTTTGCACTTTCACCATGCTTGTTTGAGCCTTTTATGATGTGATTTAGCCGTAGCTCAGTGTTCCTCTTTTGTTAAGCATCTCCTGTAGACCATTTCCAAATGATTTGTTTGTATGTTGGAGTGCTGTAGTATAGTTTCTTGTTGCATGCTAAGTAGCATCGTGCTGTTAAACGCAGATTCACGTCATTCTTGTTTTGCTTGTCATTTGCAAACCGTGCATCCGTTTCCGGTGATCTTTATATCGATTTCAACCGAAATCATCTCATCTTTCCAGTGGCATACTTGGTTTGCCAAGTTGATGCCCGGTTCATCATTTTCCTTCCGGAGCACACATATGCATTGCATATCACATCTCGCATAGCATGTCATGTATTGCATCATATTGCTTGTGCATTGCTCCTTGTTTGATTGTTGTTCCATTGCTTGTGTTCTTGCTTTGGGTAGAGCCGGGAGACGAGTACGTGAACGAGGAACCTGTTGAGAACGCCTACGAGGATCAAGCCTTCGACAACTTTGAAAACCTTGCAGGCAAGATGACCATACCCTCGAAATCACTTCTATCTTTGCTTGCTAGATGCTCGCTCTTTTGCTATGCCTATGCTACGTTACCTACCACTTGCTATATCGTGCCACCCAGATTGCCATGTCAAACCTCTAACCATCCTGTCCTAGCAAACCATTGTTTGGCTATGTCACCGCTTTTGCTCAGCCCCTCTTATAGCATTGCTAGTTGCAGGTGAATATGAAGATTGTTCCTGGTCGGAACATGGATATTTTGGGATATCACAATATCTCCGGTTTAATTAATGCACCTTATATATTTGGTAAAGGGTGGAAGACTTGGGCAACCAGGGTCTATGCCAACCCGATGTCTGGCTCATCCGGTGTGTCCTGAGAACGAGATATGTGCAGCTCCTATCGGGATTTGTCGGCACTTCGGGCGGCTTTGCTGGTCTAGTTTTACCATTGTCGAAATGTCATGCGAACCGGGATTCCAAGACTGATCGGGTCTTCCCGGGAGAAGGTTTATCCTTCGTGGACTGTGAGAGCTTGTGATGGGATAAGTTGGGACACCCCTGCAGGGTATTATCCTTCGAAAGCCGTGCCCGCGGTTATGAGGCAGATGGGAATTTGTTAATGTCCGGTTGTAGAAAACCCGAAGTTGACCTTGATTAAAATACATCAACCGCGTGTGTAACCGTGATGGTCCCTTCTCGGCGGAGTCCGGGAAGTGAACACGGTGTTGGAGTTATGTTTGACGCAGGTTGCTCTAGGATCACTTCTTGATCGCTTCTAGATTCACGACCGTGCTTTGCTTCTCTTCTCGCTCTCTTTTGCGAATGTAGCCACCATATATGCTAGTCGCTTGCTGCAGCTCCACCTCACAACTCTGTCCTACCTATAAGCTTAAATAGTCTTGATCTCGCGGGTGTGAGATTGCTGAGTCCCCGTGACTCACAGATTCTACCAAAACAGATGCAGGTACCGGTGATACCAGCGCAGATGACGCAACTGAGCTGAAGTGGGAATTTGATGAGGCCCTTGGTCGTTACTATGTTTCATTTCCAGACGATCAGTAGTGGAGCCCAGTTGGGACGATCGGGGATCTGTGTTGCTTTTGGGGTAGTCTTCTTTTATTTTGGTTCCGTAGTCGGACCTTGAGCGTAAACTGAATGATGGATGTTTATTTATGTATTGTGTGAAGTGGCGACTGTAAGCCAACTATGTATCTCTTTCCCTTATGTAATTACATGGGTTGTGTGAAGATTACCTCACTTGCGACATTGCTTTCAATGCGGTTATGCCTCTAAGTCGTGCTTCGACACGTGGGAGATATAGCCGCATCGAGGGCGTTACAAGTTGGTAATCAGAGCCTTCCCCGACCTTAGGAGCCCCACTGCTTGATCGTTTTTAGCGGCCGAGTTGTGTCTAGAAAAAATGTTTTGAATCATTTAGGATTATATATATCGGAGAGTTAGGAATTCTTTTTACTCCCCAGTCTCTTCATCGCTCTGGTAAGGCATCCTGACGTAGAGTTTTGACTCTTCTCTTCTCAAATTTCACTAATTTTTTTTAGGATCACGCGGGTATCTTGGAATCGTTCCGATGGTTTTATGATGAGAACATTGTCTTGGTGCCTCCTGTCAGGGGTTTAGTGGAAGTGTCCCGGGGAGTTGAGCTCTGAGGTGTTGTCGTCATAATTTTATCGTTGCAGTTCTGGAATACCTGAGTTTAGTACGCCGACATCGAAAATCTCTTTTATGCAGTTGTTGGTGAGATAACCCCGATAACCCAGTACTGAGGTGAGTATGGGAGTATTGCCATGACTCGTATAACGGATGCTTTTCGAAGGTTGAGGTACACGATTTCTGAAGGTTTCTTGGTTATGTGTTGACGGATGGATACAGCTGGATGTAGGGATTGTTAGTTTGGGTGAGATATATTGCTTCCCCTGTATCCCCAACACCTGATTGCATAACCAGAAAGTTTCGGGAGTTTATAGGTGGGATTCAAGTAGCTCTAGCACTTCTTCCCGCAGATATTTGGTTTGTGATTGGGTAATCCTTACCACTTATTTGTTCCATTCATACCTTGTTTTTATTTTCATTCATCAATCTCTTATCAAGTGGCTTCTCACCTTAATGGACGTGATGTTTACTTTGGAATTCATTCATTCATCCCTGTTCGAATGTTTATTGTGAAGACTATATGTTGCAATTTCTATCCGTTGATTCAACTTGTCTATCTGTCAATCAAGATGCTAACGGATGTCACCCTCTTCAGGATGGCTCCGCCAACGCGTCAGAATCCGGAACGCAGTGATGGGAGTCAGGCGAACCCTCCACCTCCACCTCCGCCTCCGGAGGCATGGCAAACTTTGATGGCAACCACTAACGCCAACGCTCAGTTGTTGATTCAGCTGATGCAAGAGCGTAACCATGGCCAAGGCAACCAAGGGAATCAAGGTCAAGGGCAGTTCTACCATCAGCCTCAGTTTCCTACCCTCAACCAGTTCCTTGCAAATCAGCCAAAGTCTTTCAGCTACTGTGCCGAGGCCACAGACGCCGACGATTGGCTCGTGGATATCAACAAGCATTTCGAATGCAGCAATGTCAGACCTGAGGACTACGTCAAGTTTGCGTCTTTTCAGCTCAAGGATCAAGCAGCTGATTGGTTCCAGCAATACAAGGATTCCAGAGGAGGTCGAGTGATTAGTTGGACTGATTTCTGTCGGGACTTTAAAGCTCACCACATTCCTACCAGTGTTGTTGAGAGCAAGCGTGAGGAGTTCCGCAATCTCAAGCAAGGCAACATGTCAGTGTACGAATGCAACATGCAGTTTCAGAAACTTGCTCGCTTTGCTAAACAAGACGTTCCTGATGAAAAGAGTATGATCTATCAATTCAGAGGTGGCCTTAGAGAGGATCTGTAGTTAGCTCTCGTTCTTGTTGAGCCTACTCAGTTTGATCAATTCTACAATACGGCCCTCAAGCAAGAAGGTGCTCAGCTCAAGTGTGAGGCTTCAAAGAAGAGAATCAGGGATGCAGTTCAGTCTTCTTCTTCCTCTCAAGTGGCAGCAAAGCAGCAAAAGTTCTACCTTCCTCCTCCTCCGTTCCGTCGGCCTTACCAACAGAAGAACTCAGGTGGTCGTGGATCTTCCCACCCACCCAACCCAGTCTATCAGAACAAGTCTCAACCTCAAGCTCCAAGGTCAAATGCTCCTTATCACCGTCCGCTCTCAGAGGTGACCTGCAACAAGTGCCAGCAGAAAGGTCACTATGTGAACAAATGCTTCAACCAAAGGCGCCTTCCTCCTCCTCCTCCTATGAGGTCTTCCAGCAATGCAGTGGTCAAGCATAATCCCAAGTCTGCAAAGGTGAACATGATGAATGCAGCGCAAGCAGAGGAATCTACTGATGTGATAATGGGTAATCTCTCAGTTAATGATATTCCTGCAAAAGTCTTATTTGATACTGGTGCATCGCATAGTTTCATCTCAAGACCTTTTTCATCTAAGCATGAGATGGTTTTTCAAGATTTGCCTAGACCGTTATCAGTTGTCTCTCCGGGTAAATTCATGAATGCAAGCTCCAGGGTTCGGGATGTCTCTATCCAGATGGGCGACTATAGATTTCTGTCTTCTCCAATTGTCCTTGGTGACTCGGACATCGATCTTATTCTCGGGATGGACTGGCTTTCTCAGCACAAAGCTCAACTTGATTGTGCTGCCAGGGAAATTCAATTGACACACTCTTCTGAGGATGTTATCATCTATGCCGCTCGTGATGAAACCATTCGGTTGTTTTCTCTCAATGAGAAGGGCGAGCTACACGCAATCTCTCAAATTCCAGTCGTTTGTGAGTACCAAGATGTCTTTCCAGAAGAGCTTCCGGGTATGCCTCCGCATCGGCCAGTTGAATTCGTTATCGATCTTGAGCCTGGCACTGAACCCGTTTGCAAGCGTCCTTACAAGCTTGGACCTGAAGAACTGAAGGAATTGAAGAAGCAGCTCGATGAACAAGAGCGTCTGGGTTTGATCAGACCAAGTTCATCTCCATGGGTATGTGGAGTTCTTTTTGTCTAGAAGAAGGATGGCACGGACCGACTTTGCGTCGATTACCGTCCATTGAACAAGAAGACAATCAAGAACAAGTATCCACTTCCCAACATCAATGAGCTTTTCGAGCAACTCAAAGGTGCTAAAGTATTCTCCAAGCTTGACCTTCGTATGGGTTATCATCAGATTCGCATTCGTGAACAAGATATCCCCAAGACAGCATTCAGAACAAGCTATGGTTCTTATGAATATACTGTCATGTCTTTCGGCCTTGTCAATGCTCCTCCAACATTCTCTCGAATGATGAACTTTATATTCAACCCCTACACCAATGATTTCGTCTTGGTGTATCTCGATGATATTTTTGTCTTCTCCAAGAACAAGCAGGATCATGCCAAACATTTGCGATTGGTGCTCGACAAGCTCAGAGAGCATCAATTCTATGCGAAGTTTTCCAAATGTGAGTTCTGGCTTGATGAAGTTCTTTATCTTGGTCACATCATCTCCGCCAAGGGCATCACTGTTAATCCCGAGAAGGTGTCTTCAATTGTGAATTGGGAACCTCCTCAGAATGTCAAGCAGCTCCGCAGTTTTCTTGGTCTTGCAAGCTATTGCCGAAGATTTGTTGAGAATTTCTCTAAGATTGCAAAGCCTCTTTCCAACCTCCTCCAGAAGCATGTCAAGTATGTCTGGACGCCTGAGTGTGACGTCGATTTCAACACCCTCAAAGAGAAACTCGTCACAGCTCCTGTCTTAACTCCACCTGATGAATCCAAGCCATTCGAAGTATTCTGTGATGCTTCTCTTCAAGGTCTTGGTGTTTATTTAATGCAAGAGAAGGAAGTTGTGGCCTATACCTCTCGTCAGTTGAAGCCCAACGAAAAGAACTACCCCACTCACGATCTTGAGTTGGCGGTAGTTGTCCATGCATTGATAACATGGAGACATCTCTTGTTGGGAAGGAAAGTGGACATTTTCACCGATCACAAGAGCCTCAAGTATATCTTCACTCAACCCAACCTCAACCTCAGGCAAACTCGATGGGTCGAAATGATTCAAGAGTACAATCCAAGTATTGAATATACTCCTGGCAAGGCGAATGTGATTGCAGATGCCTTGAGCAGAAAGGCTTATTGCAACAGTCTAATTCTCAAGCCCTTCCAACCGGATCTTTGTGAAGCTTTCCGCAAGCTGAATCTTCAAGTTGTTCCTCAAGGCTTTCTTGCCAACCTCATAGTCTCTCCTACTTTGGAAGATCAAATTCGTGAGGCACAACTCCTGGATACCATGGTGAAGAAGGTGAAACGTGGTATTGACAAGGGCATTTCCAAATACAAGTGCTATCGCTTGGATGACAAAGATACTCTTTTCTTTGAGGATCGTATTGTGGTTCCTAAAGGCGATCTGAGAAAAGTCATCATGAATGAGGCACACAATTCTCTTCTATCCATTCATCCTGGAAGCACGAAGATGTACCATGACCTCAAGCAGTCATATTGGTGGACTCGAATGAAGCGAGAAATTGCTCAATTCGTGAATGAATGTGATGTCTGTAGAAGGGTGAAAGCAGAACACCAAAGACCAGCTGGTCTCCTCCAACCTCTTGCTATTCCAGAATGGAAATTTGATCATATTGAGATGGACTTCGTGACTGGATTTCCTAAGTCCAAGCGTGGAAATGATGCTATCTTCATTGTCATTGACAAGCTCACTAAAGTGGCTCATTTTCTTCCTATCAAAGAATCTATCACAGCAGCTCAGCTGGCAGAGCTATACACCTCCAGAATTGTCTCCTTGCACGGTATCCCACAATTGATCTCTTCAGACCGTGGAAGCATATTCACTTCTAAGTTCTGGGACTCCTTTCAGAAGGCCATGGGCACCAACATTCGTTTCAGCACAGCTTTCCATCCTCAAACAAGTGGCCAAGTCGAGCGAGTCAATCAAATCCTTGAAGATATGCTCAGGGCTTGTGTCATTTCCTTTGGCATGAAGTGGGAAGATTGTCTTCCATATGCCGAGTTCTCCTACAACAACAGCTTCCAAGCGAGTTCGGGCAAGGCCCCATTCGAAATTCTCTATGGCAGAAAGTGTCGTACTCCTCTCAATTGGTCCGAGACAGGTGAACGCCAACTTCTTGGCAACGACTTGATCACAGAAGCCGAAGAAATGTGCAAAGTCATTCGTGAGAATCTCAAAGCCGCGCAATCGCGCCAGAAGGGCTATTATGATGACAAGCACCGCGATGTGGCTTTTGAAATCGGAGACCATGTCTACCTCCGCGTCTCTCCAATGAAAGGCACTCGTCGCTTCGGTATCAAAGGGAAGCTTGCCCCTAGATACGTGGGTCCTTTCAAGATCATTGGCAAAAGAGGCGATCTCGCCTATCAACTTGAGCTTCCGTCCAATTTTGCAAACGTGCACGATGTGTTTCACGTGTCACAGCTTCGCAAGTGCTTCAAGATTCCTGAACGCACTATCAACTTTGAAGAAATTGACCTCCAAGAAGATCTCCCTTATCTTGAGCACCCCGTTGCTATTCTTGAAGAAACCGAGCGCAAGACTCGCAACAAGTCAATCAAATTCCTGAAAGTGAAGTGGTCACACCATTCCGACCGAGAAGCCACCTGGGAGCGCGAGGATCACCTCCGTTCCGAATATCCAGAGTTCTTTCAGTCCTAGATCTCGGGACGAGATCCTCTTGTAGTGGGAGTGTTGTAACACCCCGGTTGTAACTTTCCATATTTGTAACTCCAACTCTTGCCATTTTCGGCTATGTGCTATGGTTTTCCCTCCGTGGTTGGGTTTTGTCTTTTTGTTTTGCATTTTGTTCATGTCATGCATCTCATATCATGTCATCATGTGCATCTCATTTGCATACGTGTTCGCCTCATGCATCCGAGTATTTTCCCCGTTGTCCGTTTTGCATTCCGAAGCTCCCACATGCCCCGGCGCACCCCTCTTGTCTCTTTGTCGCGAGTGGGTGTTGAACGTTCTCAGAATGGACCGAGGCTTGCCAAGTGGCCTTGGTACACCACCGGTAGACCACCTGTCAAGTTTCGTGCCATTTGGAGCTCGTTTGGTACTCCAACGGTTAACCGCACTCTCGCAAAGGCCTCTTTTAAGTTGGAGCCCAACACCCCTCCAAAACAGCCCAATAACCCATCTAAGTCACTTCCATGCTCTCCGTCGTCGGATCACGATCGTGTGGGCAAAAACTACACCCCATTTGGAGTCTCCTAGCTCCCTCTACCTATAAATATGTGCACCCCTCCGAAAATCACGGGCAAACCCTAGCTTCCGCTTCCCTCGCGCCGTCGGACACGTCCGGACCGCGCCGGACGCGTCCGCGCCGCCGCCGCCCGGCGAACCAGGGCGCGACACGTGGCACCCGGCCACCGTGAGCCGCCCCGACCCGCCGAGCCCGCAGCCGGCCCTCCCGGCCCGCCTCCGCAGCGCCGCCCCGCGCGGGACCCCGCCCGGCCTCGTCCCGCGCGCGCCGCCGGCCGCCGCCGTCGGCCTCGCCGTCTGGCCGCCCCGCCTCCGCGCCGCCCCGCCGCGCCCGGCCTCGCCGTCCGGCCGCGCCGCCGCCGCGCCGCCCGGCCGCGCCGTCCGCGCCGCCGCCCAGCCCTGCCTCCGGCCGCTCCGGCCTCTCCTCCCTCCGGCCCCGAGCTCTCCGGCGACAAACTCCGGCGACGACCTCATACCCCGAGCCGGCGCAGATCCAGATCTGGTTGACTTTCCCCGCCCCCAATTTTCGTCCAAGTCATTTTTCTGTGATAATTTGTTGCATGTTCATCGCATTATATCTCTGCATCCTTAGCTCCATTTCGCGCGTATAATATATCAAATTGTTCGCCTCGATGAGTACATCATTTTATCTCATTGCACCATTTACATTTGAGCTCATCTTGATGCCCGAAATGCTGTTGGAAGAGGGCTATGTGATGTTAGTTTCTGTTTCTTAACAGAACTTGCACTTTTGTCATTTTTGCCATGATTAATGTGTGCACCTTATGAACTTGAGTCCTACATATGTTTTGATCTATGCCATGCTATCTTTCCAGGGGTGTTTGCCATGTATTTTTGTGATCTCTGTGGTGACTAGCACAAGCATGCAAACTAGGGATGATAATGTTGCTGATTTCAGGAACTTAGTATTTTCACTAAGTCATGTCCTGCTGTTATTTTTATGCCATGTGTTCATGTTGTTCCAGAGAGATCTATGCCCATTTTGAGCATGTTTTGAACAAGGCATTTATGGAGTAGTCTAGTATGTCATTTTCGTGCTCTACTTTTGCTTCAAAATATTTCCTGGCAGATTGTTTACATGATTTCCAATTTTCACAAGGTTGTTGTAGTTGATCCGTGTATGCTATGATGTTGTTCTTGCCATGTATAGCTTCTATGCCATGTCTTCTTGATGGGTGTATGCTTAGTTTTTCATGAGATGCTCTGTAGTGAGTGCATCGAGCTCACGAACATGCCTACTTGTTATCTGTTTTTGCCATGTCCAGTTTTTTCTGTTAAGTCTGAGATCTGTAATGAAACTTGCTATGTTTACATGGGTGTCATCATTTCCTCTGGTCCTTTTTGGCTTATGGTCAGTAAGGGACTTTTGATCTATGCTTTGAGTAGATTCATGTCATGCCTTGTTTTGATATTATAAGTTCCTGTAGCTTGTTGTTTGCTTGCTCTAAACATGCCTTCCTGATGTTAATTTCTGGCATAGTAGTATTTTCACCAAGTCTGTGAACCTGATATTTTTTGCACTTTCACCATGCTTGTTTGAGCCTGTTATGATGTGATTTAGCCGTAGCTCAGTGTTCCTCTTTTGTTAAGCATCTCCTGTAGATCACTGCCATATGATTTATTTGTATGTTGGAGTGCTGTAGCATAGTTTCTTGTTGCATGCTAAGTAGCATCGTGCTGTTAAACGCAGATTCGCGTCATTCTTGTTTTGCTTGTCATTTGCAAACCGTGCATCCGTTTCCGGTGATCTTTATATCAATTTCAACCGAAATCATCTCATCTTTCCAGCGGCATACTTGGTTTGCCTAGTTGATGCCCGGTTCATCATTTTCCTTCCGGAGCACACATATGCATTGCATATCACATCTCGCATAGCATGTCATGTATTGCATCATATTGCTTGTGCATTGCTCCTTGTTTGATTGTTGTTCCATTGCTTGTGTTCTTGCTTTGGGTAGAGCCGGGAGACGAGTACGTGAACGAGGAACCTGTTGAGAACGCCTACAAGGATCAAGCCTTCGTGGGACCTTATATATTTGGTAAAGGGTGGAAGACTCGGCCTTATGACTGGTGTTTTGTTCCACTCTTGCCACCCTAGTTTCCGTCATACCGGTGTTATGTTCCTTGATTTTGCGTTCCTTACGCGGTTGGGTGATTTATGGGACCCCCTTGACAGTTCACTTTGAATAAAACTCCTCCAGCAAGGCCCAACTTTGGTTTTACCATTTGCCACCTATACCCCTTTTTCCCTTGGGTTTTCGCGAGCCCGAGGGTCATCTTTATTTTAGCCCCCCGGGCCAGTGCTCCTTCGAGTGCTGGTCCAACCTGAGCGATGTCCGGTGCCCCTTGGGCAACCAGGGTCTATGCCAACCCGACGTCTGGCTCATCCGGTGTGCCCTGAGAACGAGATATGTGCAGCTCCTATCGGGATTTGTCAGCACTTCGGGCGGCTTTGCTGGTCTAGTTTTACCATTGTCGAAATGTCATGCGAACCGGGATTCCGAGACTGATCGGGTCTTCCCGGGAGAAGGTTTATCCTTCGTGGACCGTGAGAGCTTGTGATGGGCTAAGTTGGGACACCCCTGCAGGGTATTATCTTTCGAAAGCCGTGCCCGCGGTTATGAGGCAGATGGGAATTTGTTAATGTCCGGTTGTAGAAAACCTGAAGTTGACCTTGATTAAAATACATCAACCGCGTGTGTAACCTTGATGGTCCCTTCTCGGCGGAGTCCGGGAAGTGAACACGGTGTTGGAGTTATGTTTGACGCAGGTTGCTCTAGGATCACTTCTTGATCGCTTCTAGATTCACGGCCGTGCTTTGCTTCTCTTCTCGCTCTCTTTTGCGAATGTAGCCACCATATATGCTAGTCGCTTGCTGCAGCTCCACATCACAACTCTGTCCTACCTATAAGCTTAAATAGTCTTGACCTCGCGGGTGTGAGATTGCTGAGTCCCCGTGACTCACAGATTCTACCAAAACAGATGCAGGTACCGGTGATACCAGCGCAGAAGGCGCAACTGAGCTGAAGTGGGAATTTGATGAGGCCCTTGGTCGTTACTATGTTTCATTTCCAGACGATCAGTAGTGGAGCCCAGTTGGGACGATCGGGGATCTGTGTTGCTTTTGGGGTAGTCTTCTTTTATTTTGGTTCCGTAGTCAGACCTTGAGTGTAAACTGAATGATGGATGTTTATTTATGTATTGTGTGAAGTGGCGACTGTAAGCCAACTATGTATCTCTTTCCCTTATGTAATTACATGGGTTGTGTGAAGATTACCTCACTTGCGACATTGCTTTCAATGCGGTTATGCCTCTAAGTCGTGCTTCGACACGTGGGAGATATAGCCGCATCGAGGGCATTACAAAAGCCTTGGAGAAGAATGAGACTTGGGAGCTCGTGGATCTACCACCAGGCAAGCAACCTGTAGGATGTAAGTGGGTCTTCACTATTAAGCACACTCCTGAGGGTAAGGTGGAGAGATATAAAGCACGCCTTGTTGCAAAGGGCTACACAGAAACATATGGAATCGATTATGAAGAGACCTTCGCACCAGTGGCAAATATGAATTCAATAAGGACGCTAATATCATGTGCTGTAAACCTAGGTTGGGATATTTATCAGATGGATGTGAAGAATGCTTTCCTTCATGGTGATCTTCAAGAGGAGGTATATATGCATATTTCACCTGGGTTTGAGTCGAGTCAAACCATTGGAAAGGTGATGCGCTTGCATCGCTCTTTGTATGGCTTAAAGCAGTCACCACCAGCTTGGTTTGATCGGTTTAGACAAGCCATGCTAAAAAGGGGTTATCTTCAAAGCAATGCCGATCATACACTATTTTATAAGCACACTGATGGCAGAGTGGCAATCCTTATAGTGTATGTAGATGACATTGTGGTTACTGGAGATGATTCCAAAGAAGTTGCAGGTCTGAAACATCACCTTGCACAGGAGTTTGAAGTGGAAGACTTGGGACAACTAAGATACTTTCTTGGTATAGAGGTCTCACGAGGATCAAAGGGTATCTTCCTCTCACAACGGAAGTATATCGTGGATCTACTCAAGGAAACAGGTATGCTTGGTTGTCGACCTGTAGCTACACCTATTGAACAAAATCATAGGTTAAGTAGTGATGCAGGGACACCGGTTGATCGGGAATGCTACCAAAGACTTGTTGGAAGGTTGATATATCTGTCTCATACCCGTCCAGATATTGCCTTTGCTGTGAGTGTAGTTAGCCAATATATGAATGACCCAAAGTCAGCTCATATGGAAGCTGTGATTAGGATACTGTGATATCTTAAGGGGTGCCCAGGAAAAGGCCTCTTATATATGAGACAAGGGGATCTGCAAGTTGAATGCTATACTGATGCCGATTGGGCAGGTTCTCTTGATCATCGGCGCTCAACGTCAGGTTACTGCACATTTGTTGGAGGGAGCCTAGTTTCATGGCGAAGCAAAAAACAAAGTGTAGTGGCTCGATCTACTGCGGAGGCTGAGTTTAGATCCATGGCTCATGGCATATGTGAGTTATTATGGTTGCAGATTCTCTTAGCAGAGTTGAGGTTGTACAGGTACAAGCCTATGATGCTATACTGTGACAACAAAGCTGCTATTGACATTGCTAATAACCCTGTTCAGCATGATCGGACCAAGCACATAGAGATTGATCGTCACTTCATCAAGGAGAAGCTTGATAGGGGAGTCGTTTGCCTTCCATATGTAACTTCAGCAAGTCAAGTAGCAGATGTTCTTACCAAAGGACTCCCAGAAAAAATATTTTCCATGTTTTGTAGCAAGATGGGTCTGTACGATATATTTGCCCCATCTTGAGGGGGAGTGTTGGTGTATGAATACTGTAATTAGGTGACTTCTTAGGGACTAAAATGTAAATTGTACAAACAAATATAAATGAGTACAGAGAGAAGGGATCGGTGAGGAACGATCCAGAGTTTCCCCAAATCCTCTTCTTCATGCTCCCTCAAATCCCTAGCTCAAATCACTCAAATCTCATATGATTTTCAACAAGAGAAGAGGTCCTCCCACCGAATGTTTTCGTAAGCTGTCTCCAAGGAATGCAAAGGTAGTACAATCTGGCTTGGGCAACCAAACATCCTTTCCTGGGCGGATGAAAATGATGGGGCAGTTTGTGTTGTTGGTCATGAAGGTCATCCGGAGTCGACCGTACGAGCACCTTGCGCACCTGAAACCAATTCAGGGTATTGCCGATGGCATCGTCAAGCTCGGGGAGTCTCAGGTTGTTCTAGAGAAAGGGTTGTGCAAGAGGTAGGTGTGTCTCTTCTTGGCGTAGGTGCAATCGATGGCGAGCCACGGCCATTCCCTGCCCATTTGAGGACCCACGGCTGCTGGCGCGCCGGAAGACCTTGACGATGCAGAGCCCGGTGCCACGAGCGGCAGACGGCTCGACAACGTGCAAGATGGACGGTGCTGGGGACGATGCCGATACTGGGGATCATGCATGAGGCCGAGGAGTTCCGGCGGGAGTTTGGACCACGACCAGGTCGACGTCATCTATCTCCGCTTGCACGCTCGCCCTGCCGATGATCTTGTCTTCTTTAGAGAGCTTTCCTCTCTTGATTGATTGAGCTGCAAGGAATTACGTGCCGGTACGGGCCGATATATATAGATGGAGCTGGGCTTTAGTTTCCTGGTGTATGTGCGTGCTGCGTGCATCCTACGGTTTGGGTCCAGAACGGAGAAGAAAACTGTTTCGAACACACACAAAAGAGCTGGATAAAACTCCAAGAAAATCTCCGTGGGCTCGATATACTGTATTCTTTTTGGACACAGACCAGAGCTCTCTCATGGCGCGCTTCTAGTTCTAGTATATGTATATAGTAAATAAAATCGTGCCTCCTGGTACAATATATACAAGTGTCGAATCCTATGTCTATTACTCCAGTAGCTTAGTCAACTAGACGGGCATTAACATGGAGGACGTGTCAGCTTTCGCTATGGTCCGAGCTCCCGCCTGGTCTCATCGGCTCCGTCGTGACCCGCCTCCCGACCGCCGGCGATTGTGCCCTCTTCTGAGCCGTCTGCTGCTCTCGGCACAATTGACTCGCTCCGCCAGCGTTCCCCAAGAAAGCAAAATGTGTTGCCTCTACCAGTAGCTGGCTTGTCTTCGACTGCGTCGATGCCGATAAAAAGCATAGATGTCTCTTACATAATGCTTTCACCGGCACAACTGTACCGGTTCCTGAGCTGGACACCATCTTCGGCCATGTGTTAGAGACTTATTTGGTCAACAAGGTGCTCAGGCGATCATGCCCTGTTGATGTTGTTGCTCTCATGACCTCCGACCGCCCAAATTACCTGTTGGTCTTGGCCAGAGCCAGGAAGGGTGAAGACCATCTTTGATGATGACATGCATCTTCGTATGCATCATTGATATTGCGTTCCTTGGAGGCAAATTGTGCGCCATCACTAAGGCTGAAGACCTTTACATTTTCAATGTTGTCTTTGATGATGAAGGCATATCCATGGTTACTAGTGCCCAATGCATCATAGAACACTCAACAAGTAATGTCGATGAAGCATATTGAGAAAAGTGGAAAGGTAAAACAAATTTCTGCCGCTCTTGTCTGATTCAATTACATATTCAGAAACAAAAAGGTGAAAACTCTGCTACGAACGGTAGTAGAGAATTGGCTCTCCAAGCATTTATTTTATATTTCTTCGACATGGGTTTGAACTTGGAGGAAACATTTATAACATGCTAGATATCTACAATTTTGACCTAAATGTTTCAGTGAACTTTGAAGCCAGGAACATTCAGTTTTTGCACATACTCCCATTGAAAGGGCATCGTAGCACCGCAAGCCATGTGAGCACATATATTTTCTCCTCCCGTGGCTTTGGAACATGGTAGCACCACAAACCTACAAACCATGGGAGCACAAAATAGTCCCCAAAAGCATAGTATAATAACCATATATATTGATCTAGCCTAAAGCCCTCTGTTACTGCTAGTACATACCTAAAGCTAACTACAAATACACAAGAACAATATACCAGTTGATATTTTTGAGATTCCAGAGTAGATGGTCATGAGCAACCTATTCACTTATGTTTCGGTATTTGTTTCCGAGTTTTTTGTATTCAGGTTCCGCGAAAAAATGGAAACAAAATATGATAGACACATTTCCATCCAATTTCACTCGTGTATATAATTCAAAGACTAACATGCGCCACTGCTATATGTCCCGCTTGATGTTCAGTATGATGGAATCCCTGAGTAAGAACAAAAATATCTATGTAGTGAACAATTTTTCAAGTGTCGCATGCGTTCAGCCCATTTGGCATTGATCGCCCTGATTCCCCAAGGATAGCGTTCTCCGATAGTTTACCTGCTCCCCTCTTCCCTTGTGTCTCAAATAAACTAAAACTCGCACGTTGGCCGCATTCCTTCTCCGGGGTGCTCCGCATTGCGTGTACCAGTTCATAAAAACCCCCAGCCCCTCAAAATTCAATGTACATTGTTAGTCCAAGTCATGAGTATTGGTGTTTAAAGAAACTGGAAGGGCACATGCGCCCAAATTAGTTTTGGTGCACAACCCCGGACCCCCGCGTCGCCTAGCTCTGGCGACACGGGGGTAGAAACCCTAGCGCCGCCACAGTCCCCGCCCCCTCCCCCACCTGTCTCGCCGCCGCCAGAGGGCGCCCGCCGGCGAAGCCCGGGCCGGCCCCGAGGAAGGCGGCGGCGGGGCGCTATCCCTGGCCAGTTTGGCGCGTCGTGAGGGGAGACCCGTCGGCGCCCTCTGGAGTCTGGGATCTGTGCGCCTGGCTGCGTGCTCGTCCGGCGCCTGGTGCGCGCGCCCTTGGCTGCGCGCCGATGGGGTTGGGCGCGGCCACGGCTGCGGGGATGCCCCGGGATGGTGGCGGCGTAGACCGCTCCCTTTCGGTGGTGTCCGGATCTGAGGCGGCGGCCTTGCTGGTGCGGACGGCGCTCCCCCGGCGGCGGGGAGTGTTCGTCGGTGTGGTAGGCCGGTTCCCCTCGGCTGCGCGGGCAGCGAGGTCCCGGTGGGCGAAGGTCTTGGCGCATGGAGGCCCCGGGCTCCCCGCGTCAGATCGGAGGCGATCCTGATCCGCTCGTGATGCATGACCTTCGGCCGGCCTGGATCCCCGGCGTACTCGCGCCTGCGGATGTGGTGGCTGGCTCGGAGGTGGCGGCAGGGTGCTTGGCCGGGGGAAACCCTTGGCCGCCGGTGGCGGTCACGGCGTCGATGGCGTCCCGGACGTCATTCCCTCTTTGGTGGCGGCGCCAAGGCTAAACATCCCCTGCCTCCCCCCTTCCCCTGCGCCCGGGTGAAAACCCTAGCCCCGGTGGCTAAGCGGCGGCGGCGCCACAGCGTCGTCACCTTCTTGAAGGCGCCGACTTGGGAATGGGGATGCTGGGTGTGTATTGCGAGCTTGTCTGGTTCCTGGTGGCGGCCCTTCCGGCCGTGTCTCCGATGGGGACCTCGCCCTTCCCCACCCTATACTTGCCGTGGTGGAGCGGTACTTCATCTCACTCATTGATGGCGGCGAGGATCGGCGGCATGGCGCTGTGGAGGTTCGCCGCCCGATGCGCGGAGATGGACTCGCGCAGGAGGAGGTTGTTGTCTGGCGTCATGGTGACGTCGATGGCAGAGTGGCCAGACAAGGTAGAAGCCTCAATATGATCTGAAGACGGACCTGCGGAAGATGGTGGCGACGACACACGAGTGCGTCGGACCGGATTGTGCCCCAGACCCGGTATGTGGCTCGGCTGGGGCTTCCGAATATGTTTCGGTTTCCGGCTTTTTGATGTTAGGCTTAGGTGAGTGGTTTGGGTAGTGGCCCAACTAGCACCCCTTCATCATTTTAGATAGGAGTAGTGGCATGTGTTGCCAAGATGGTGGATTCAGACTTATTGTTGTAATACTTTGTAAGGTCCTCGAGAATAATCAATAAAGTGGCCGTATGCATCTCCCAGATGCAGAGGCCGGGGGTCATCCTCCTTTTCTAAAAAAAATGAGTATTCGTGTTCAAAAAAAAAGTCATGAGTATTCAGTATTTTTCAAAAATATTATGTGCGTATTTTTTAGGGGTTTATTATGTGTGTATATATATGATATATACCATGAGAAAAAGGTAAAACAGCCGCTATTTATTAAGCATTCAGCCCAAAGTAACCCGCTCACCCACCACCACATGGTCTAGTGGCCCAATCTGCCCTCAAGCCCAATGCGGAAATCCCCAGCGTCTCTACCACCGGCGTCCGGCGCAACCAGGAAATTCGAAACCTAAACACGGCACGGCGGCCGGTGGTGCGCGGCGACGCGGGCATTCGGCGTGGCGTCGCGGCGGCTTCTGCGCTCCGGCTCAGTCTGCAAGCCGTGTTGGGCAGCGCCTGCCCGCAAGCCCAAGGCATCAGCGGTCGAGCGGCGTCCCCTTCCCCCTTTTTCGTCGCTCCTGCAGCAACTCCGTATGTTCGGTTTGCTGCATAACCATCAGGATTAATTAGCAACTGAGGCTTGTTTATATTCTAGTTGATCTTACTGCCGGTCACATACTTGTTTAGATTCAATTGCTTAACTGAATCCAGTTTAGTACTACTCTGTTATATACTACATTGCTTTTTTATTCTCTAGAATCTGCAGTGCTAATTTCTCAGAATTAATATTTTCCTAACTAGCACATTGATCTGGCAAGATAGGTTGTCGGTTGGAACCTAGCCTTGTGTTTAATATTGCCATACATAATCGTTGATCCAACTAGGATTGCCGTGACATGATTTTAAGCTAGTACATGTACATCATGCTTACAGTTAATGTTGGAATAATCAAGCTTTTGAGTTTATCAACGCTAGTAGTTGAGTTCAGTTCTGTGAATGGAAACACGCCAGCCTTGTTTCCCTAAACTCCCGTCTCTCAGTTGTAGTTTTTTTTTTTTTTTGCTATGAACAAGCAACTTACTTAGCAGTTAGAACACTATTTAATTTTTGCATGTATTGCAATTTTAGTGATATGTGGTATAATCCACGCTAGCTTAGGCTCCTTGTCTTTTGGAAATGAGTAAATTTATTTTTACCCCATGATTCACCCTTTTGACAGATTTTACCCATTTTTGAGAAAATCCTCAATTTATACCCCCGTTTATCACTTGCGTACCACATTTTATCCCCTTGTGACAGAATTGACCCCCAATTTGGTGCTGATTTGGCATGCCATGTAGGCGGTTCAGTACAGTCATGCTCTGATTGCCAAACACGTTATGCTCGTTAAGGTTCAGTACTTCATTAAAATCACCGAGTGCAATCCGGGGCAAGTTGCTTGTAGCAGCAAGGCCCTTAATACCACCTCTTTGGAATTTGTGCCTCACCATAAACAAGACTTACGCGCCACGGTTCAGGAACAACACCATCAATCTTAGCTCGATGTGATACTAGGAATAACTTAAAACTTCGAGCTTTATTGAATTGTTTCAAAAGAGATCAAGTTCACCACTTCTAATGGAGCTACTACAAACTACAATGAAAACCCAAATGTGGCAGGCCATTCAAGCATTCTGTCACACTAGCCTACCACCCCTCCCTACTCACTAGATCGGTATCGCGCCTTGGCGCGAGGGTGCCGGTCCCAATGATATGGTGATCAGGTAATGTTCAAGTTAGTAGGAATCCTGGTTTAGCACACGTATCCAAACAAGACAACGAAATAAAAGAAAGAGAAGACATTCACTTGTCATAGAAGCAAGTCATCATCGAGTTCAACATCATCATGAGATTACAAGTCAACATCAAGTTTATTGAGTTCAAGGGACCACAAAAGGTAACCACTTGACATTAAGCTCAGTACTAAGAGCGTGAACATGAGAGCAATTACTAAGAGTTGGAACATAATAAAAAAAAGAAATAGGGGGGGCGCGGCTTGCCGCGCGTTCCGGAAGGGTGAGCTAAAGGATAGGACATTGAGATGTTAATGGATATGACATTAGCATCTTATAAACATATATCATAACAATAATTGTTTAGAGTAAATAAAGTTTGGATGTAAAATGCATGTAGTTACATATAGGAATCACTAGTAGAAAAAGGGTCAAACGTGCAGCACATTAGTGCCGGTTTGTATTAGAGCCGGCACTAATGTATACATTAGTGCCGGTTCCAACGGCTAGCCGGGCCGCTCTCATTAGTACCGATTCGTGGCTAACCTTTAGCACCGGTTCGTGCCACGAACCGGTACTAATGAGAGTAGTGACAGGATGTTGTCAGTCTGGGCCCCCTCCAGCACCTTTAGTACCGGTTCGTGGCACGAACCGGTACTAAAGGTCGTCCTACATAAACCCTTCGTCCACCCGAGCTCGCTCTGTTCTTCCCCTTTTCCCTCTCCTCTCTGTTCTTCCCCTTTCCCCTCGAGCTCCTCACAAATTTTGCCCAAAATTTGTCAAGATTTGAAGGCCCCCATCCATTCAAATGATCACAAAGGTTAGCAACTTTGTCCTTTCAACTCTCATTGCTAGATTAGCTCTTCCCATGCTTTGTATAGTTACTAATTTGTGAGTTTAGTAATTTGGGAGGAAATATATATATGTGCTAGTATTTGATTTATATGCAATTTGAGGTCAAAAATAACACTTAGTTTGCATATGTAGGTGTGGTTTACCTAGTGCCTTCTAAATCTCCGTCGTAACCACCGTCGATCGCCCGCACCGTCCCGTCACCGGCACCACCTTGTGGTGAGCCTCTTGTTCATGTAATTTTATATAAAAAATTGATGTTTGTGTGATTTGGATATATAGTTAATCATGTAATAATTATCTTACCCGTACGTTGTTTGTTATACATAGTGCCATGGTTTTGATATCCGTCCCCGTCGGCCCTCGTCCTTGTTATGATTCGGATGTGGTATATTCTCTTTTAAAACTATTTTGTTGCATTTCGTGTTTATGACAAATTATGCCCATCAAGTTGACATAGATATTTTTATCTAGGAGGTATGTGAACCGGAAATTCCAACCGACCCTATTGTCGAGAGGTTAAATTTAGTTGAAAGCGAAAACGAGTACTTGAAAGAAAAATTGAAAAGAATTGAGGGGGAGAAGATGGAATTGGAGTTGCATGTTGCCGATGTCATCGATGATCACAAGATCAAGATGGAGAAAATGCGCTTGAAGAATAGAAAGATTAGAAAATATGCCATCGATAGTGAGGCTTGGTATCATTATGCTGTTGGATCAATTGTTACCTTAGTTGCGATCTTGATCGCATTTGTTGTTGCATTTAAATGCTTTAGCTAGAGAGTTATTTGTTTGTTGCATTTAAGTGTTGTATGAACTTTATGTATGAACTTGTATTAATTTGGTCTATTCGGTGTTGTGTAATGAAGATGAGCCGGCAATGGATGTACGATGACCGATGCTCTCCCCAGTTCGTTGAGGGCGTGCATACTTTTCTGCTTGCGGCTGAGGCAAACAAGCGGGCGGATGGTTTTATGCCTTGTCCATGTGGTGTCTGTAAGAATGGTCACAATTACTCTACGTCAAGAACCATTCACGTCCACCTGTTTAAGTCCGGTTTCATGCCCCACTATAATGTTTGGACCAAGCACGGAGAAAGAGGGGTTATGATGGAAGACAATGAAGAAGAAGAGGATGACGACAGCTATCCTGGCCATGGGTTCCCTGAATACGATGATACAACGATGGGGGAAGAAGCTGAGCCGGTAATGCGGGAAGAAGCTGAGCCGGCAATGCGGGAAGAAACTGAAGAAGAGGCATCAGATGAGCCCGTTGATGATCTAGGTCGGGCCATTGCCGATGCAAAGAGAAACTGCGCAAGTGATTTGGAGAAGAAGAAGTTGCAGCGCATGTTAGAGGATCACAAAAAATTGTTGTACCCGAATTGCGTAGGTGACAAGAAAAAGCTGGGCACCACACTGGAATTGCTGCAATGGAAGGCAGATAATGGTGTATCTGACAAGGGATTTGGAAAGTTGCTGGTAATGATAAAGGATATGCTTCCAAAGGACAACGAATTGCCCGAGAGTACGTACGAAGCAAAGAAGGTTGTCTGCCCTCTAGGGTTAGAGGTGCAAAAGATACATGCATGCCCTAATGATTGCATCCTGTACCGCGGTGAGTACGAGGATTTGAACGCTTGCCCGGTATGTGGTGCATTGCGCTATAAGATCAGCCGCGATGAGCCTGGTGATGTCGAGGGCGAGCGCCCCAGGAAGAAGATTCCTGCCAAGGTGATGTGGTATTCTCCTATAATACCACGGTTGAAACGTTTGTTCCAAAACAAAGAGCATGCCAAGGCGATGAGATGGCACAGAGAAGACCGTAAGAAAGACAGAAAGTTGAGAGTACCCGCTGACGGGTCGCAGTGGAGAAAAATCGAAAGAAAGTACGGGAAGGAGTTTGCAGATGACGCAAGGAGCGTATGCTTTGGTCTAAGCGCAGATGGCATTAATCCTTTTGGGGAGCAGAGCAGCAACCATAGCACCTGGCCTGTGACTCTATGTTTGTATAACCTTCCTCCTTGGTTGTGCATGAAGCGGAAGTTCATTATCATGCCAGTGCTCATCCAAGGCCCTAAGCAACCCGGCAACGACATTGATGTGTACCTAAGGCTATTAGTTGAAGAACTCTTACAGCTGTGGAATGGAACAGGTGTACGTGCGTGGGATGAGCACATGGGGGAAGAATTTGACCTCAAGGCATTGTTGTTCGTGACCATCAATGATTGGCCTGCTCTCAGTAACCTTTCAGGACAGACAAACAAGGGATACCGCGGATGCACGCACTGTTTGGATGATACCGACAGTATATATTTAAATAGTTGTAAGAAGAATGTGTACCTGGGACATCGTCGATTTCTTCCGAGCAGGCATCCCGTAAGAAAGAAAGGCAAGCATTTCAAAGGTGAGGCGGATCACCGGACGAAGCCTCGCCATCGTACTGGTGCTGATGTACATGATATGGTCAAGGATTTGAAGGTGATATTTGGAAAGGGTCCTGGCGGACAACCTGTTCCGAAGGACGCGGACGGACGCGCACCCATGTGGAAGAAGAAATCTATATTTTGGGACCTGCCATATTGGAAAGACCTAGAGGTCCGCTCCGCAATCGACGTGATGCACGTCACGAAGAATCTTTGTGTGACCCTGCTTGGCTTCTTGGGCGTGTATGGGAAGACAAAAGATACACCTGAGGCACGGGAGGACCAGCAACGTATGCACGGAGAAGACGGCATACATCAGGGTCATGCAAGCTACGCTCTTACCAAAGAAGAGAAGGAAATCTTCTTTGAGTGCCTACTCAGTATTAAGGTACCATCTGGCTTCTCGTCGAATATAAAGGGAATAATAAACATGGCAGAGAAAAAGTTCCAGAACCTAAAGTCTCATGACTGCCACGTGATTATGACGCAACTGCTTCCGGTTGCATTGAGGGGGCTTCTACCGGAAAACGTTCGATTAGCCATTGTGAAGCTATGTGCATTTCTCAATGCAATCTCTCAGAAGGTAATCGATCTAGAAATCATACCAAGGTTACAGAATGATTTGGTGCAATGTATTGTCAGTTTCGAGTTGGTGTTCCCACCATCCTTCTTCAATATCATGACGCACGTCCTAGTTCACCTATGCGAAGAGATTAACGTTTTGGGTCCTGTATTTCTACACAATATGTTCCCCTTTGAGAGGTTCATGGGAGTCTTAAAGAAATATGTTCATAACCGTGTTAGGCCAGAAGGAAGCATCTCCAAGGGCCATCAAAATGAGTAGGTCATTGAGTTTTGTATTGACTTTATTCCTGACCTTAAGCCGATTGGTGTTCCTGAATCGCGGCATAAGGGCAGACTGGATGGAAAAAGCACGCTAGGAGGGGAACAAATAATATGTATGGACGGACATTCTCTCACTGAAGCACACTACACAGTTCTACAGAATTCCACCTTGGTGGCTCCGTATATGGATGAACACAAGAATTTGCTACGCTCCAAACACCCGGAGCGGTCTGATGAGTGGATTACACGTGAACAAACCAGGAGTTTCGCCAACTGGTTGCGGACACGTACCATGCATGCCACCTCTATTGAAGATGACCTGTACTTGCTGTCCCAGTTACCATCTTCGAATATAATGACTTTCAAAGGGTACGAGATAAATGGTAATACATTTTACACGATTGCCCAAGATAAGAAGAGCACCAACCAAAACAGTGGTGTCCGCTTTGATGCAGAAACCAAGACGGGAAAGGAAACATATTATGGTTATATACAGGACATATGGGAACTTGACTATCGACGTGGTTTAAAGGTCCCTTTGTTTCGGTGCAAATGGGTCAATACGACACGAGGCGGGGTAACGGAAGACCCGCAGTACGGAATGACAAAAGTGGATCTCAACAATCTTGCGTATGCAGACGAACCATTCGTCCTAGCCAATGATGTGGCACAGGTTTTCTATGTGAAGGACATGTCTACCAAGCCAAGAAAAAGAAAAGATAAGGAAGTGAATGCATCATACGATGAGCCAAAGCGGCACGTAGTTCTTTCTGGGAAGAGAAACATCGTGGGAGTGGATGACAAGACAGACAAGTCAGAAGATTATGAAAAGTTTGATGAAATTGCTCCATTCACAGTGAATATTGACCCGAGCATCCCGTTAAATGATGAAGATTTTCCATGGTTACGGCGCAAAGGGACACACGCGAAGAAAAAGTTTCACACCCAAAGATCTGGGATGTGATCGGCTTCACTATCATCACTTTCTTCTGTGTTTCACACCCAGGAGGGAATGTCTGTAATAGTTAGGGTAGTTATGTGTTTTGGCATTTGAAACGCGAAGAAATTTTATGTGCAAACAAATTCTTCTCATGCATTTACTGATTTTTTCCAGCTAGCTAAATGACCCTGAAATTGAAAAGCAATTCAAATGAACTCAGAAAAGGTTGAAAGTTGGCATGGTATCATAATTTCATACAAATAGCATGTGCAAGAAAGTAGAGAGGGTTACGACAAAAACTGGATGCACTTCGTGTACAAAATGGACAATCACTTTTGAAGTACTAGGGTTTCCGACGAAAACTGAACTGTTACAAAGGCATTTCATTTTTTAAATAACCTAAGCATTACTAAATTGAATATAATGATAAAACACACTAATATTGAACATAAGAAAAAAGAATCACTGAAAAAACTTTTTTCAAAGTTAAGTTATTCACAAACTAGTGATTCACACAAATTTCAAATAATTCAAAATTTAAACTATTCAAATTTGAAATCTACCGGCACTAACAGAAAGTTTGTAATTTTTTGTACCTAAAGCAAAAATATTCACAAAGAAACTCTAAATACAGCAAAAAACAACTCAAAAATAAATAAAACAAAAAAAATAAAGCAAAAAAAAATTAAGAAAAAAAAGCCCGCCAACTGGGCCAAAGCGGCCTGCATACGACTAGCGACACAACCTTTCATCGGGCCAGGATGCAGGCCCGCGAAGGCCCAGTTGGCCAACAAGGGGAGGAGGACAGGTAGGCCCAGTAGGCCTGATTAGGAGAGGAGCTCGAGAGAGCTACCGCATTGGGGCTTATAAACCAGTGCGGTAGCCCCTCGACTATCGAGGTGGGACTAAACTTCCGCACCGCACCTGCGCCAGCGCACCCCCTTTAGTACCGGGTCGTGGCACAAACCGGTACTAAAGGGGGGGCCTTTAGTACCGGTTTGTGCCACCACCCGGTACTAAAGGGGGTCGCTTCCCGCCGCTTGGCCTGGCCAAAACAGACCTTTAGTACCGGTTGGTGGCTCCAACCGGTACTAAAGGTGCCTTCTATATAAGTAAACACTTCAAAATTTCGTCAGTTTCTCATCTCCCTCTGCTTCTTCTCCTCTGCACCGTCGCCCGCCGCCCCGGCCCGTCGCCGCCCCCGTCGCCGCCCCGTCCCCGTCGTCGCCGCCCTATCCCCGTCGTCGCCGCCCCGTCGCTGCGCGCCCCGTCGCCGCCCCCGTCGCCGCCCCGGCCCGTACGTCCCCGTCCCCGTCGTCGCCGCCCCGTCGTCGCCGCGCCCGTCGTCGTCCCCGTCGCCGCGCGCCCCCCGTCGCCTCTCGCCTAGCCGGCCGGTGAGCGCGCACACACACACACACATACATTTTTAGTTATAGATTTTTCTGTTTTTAAGAAATTGTTAGACATTTTTCTGTTTTTTAGAAATAGTTAGAATTGTTAGAAATGTTTGAAATTGTAGAAATTTTTCTGTTTTTTAGTTATAGAAATACATAGTTATAAAAAAGTTAGAATTGTTAGAAATTTTTCTGTTTTTTAGTTATAGAAATAGTTATAAAAATGTTAGTTATATATATAGAAATGTTATAATTTTTTTCTGTTTTTTAGTTATAGAAATATTAGAAATGTTATAGAAATGTTAGTTATATATAGCATTGTTAGAAATGTTAGTTATATATAAAGAAATGTTAGAAATTTTAGTTATCAAAATCCAATCATTTAAAAAATGTTACTTTTTGCGGGCATATAGCTAGTATTTGTTCTCGACGATGCCCGGCCCGCATCCTCGCCGTCGACCCGTCCGCGACGACGTCCAGCCGACCCATGTCCGGGACTGGGCTCCGCCGGGCTGGCACTGGGAGGTGCTGCTTGGAGGGGCACGTCGCTTGACGAGGAACCCGGCCGCGGGTCCAGTCGTCGACCCTGATCTCGTTTGGTGGCGTTCGCGTGGGCCAGTTTCGGTGCGGAGGGACCCGGCCCCGCCGGAGGTGGTACGTCGCCGTGTCAGGGAGGAGGACGAGCACGTCCATCACTACATGGTTGCGTTAGAGGGCGGCAGGTTCTCCAATACGTGGCAGTATCTTCGGGGATCTCACTTCAGCTATGATCTTGTGAGGGTTCCTTCTCTTTGGGTGTCCACTGCCCGCGCCGGAGGAACCGTGAGTGTCCTAGATTCTTCTGTAGTATTCGATCTTTATTAGCTAATAGCCAGTGATGTATTCAATATTATATATTATTCGAGACGATGTATTCGAGATTATATCTATTATTCTGGACGATGTATTCGAGATTATATCTATTATTCGAGATTTGAATACTAAATTGTTTTATATTTCTTTTGGATTAGTTAAACAAAAGCTATGGCAGACAATACCGACAGAGAGGGAGAACAGACCATGTTCGATATGATACGCGGGGCAGATGATAATCAAAATGAAGAAGATTATGACGGCTCCGAATTTCTAAACAACACCGGAGAGGGTGATATGATATTCGATCACGACGAAGTCATGAATGATTATGACGATGACGAAGAACATGATCCTGAAACAACAAACACCGACGAGGTATATATATTTATATAAGCAGGCATCTGGTGATCATCACATGTTTTAAATGACTTGAAGATATATTAACGAATCGATCTTTGTTCTTTCAGCCATCCGGATCGAGCAAATCTTCAGACAAAAGGATGAAACGAGGCCCGAACAAAAAGTTGAAGCCGGGCGTAAAGTACAATATCGAGGCATGCGGCCCTACTGGCAAACCATTAGCGCCTAAGAAGATTGCGGACAAGTTCATTCGTCAGTGCGGAGTTCTTGTGAAGGACCAACTCCCGATAAAACTTCAAGAATGGAGAGCGCCAGCAAAGCCACGTCCAGATGTTACTTATGTCGACAAGAATCAAAAAGATCTGCTTTGGGATACTCTCATGGAACATTTCGCCCTACCAGATCATTTCACAGAAGCAGGTGTGCAGAAAGTCAAAGAGGCTGCTCTTAAGATGATGGCGACTGCATTCAAAAACTACAAGAATGGTGAATGGAACAAGTACGTCAACGGAGGAAGGAAGACTCCAGTATTCAAGGGAACACTGGAGAACCAACGTGATCATTGGGCCGATTTCGTGAAATTCAAGGATTCGGAATTAGCTAAGGAACGGTCAAGAATAAACAAGAAGAATGCCGAAAAAAGGATAAGTTCCATAAGCTGGGGCCAGGTGGCTATGCGGTGACAATGCCTAAGTGGGATAAGTCTGAGAAAGAGATGGAGGATGCAGGTGTCACTCCGGCTACTAAGAGCTGGCCCGCCAGGGTCAGGACTTGGTTTTATGCGCATGGGGGGGAGTTGGACCGGGAGACAGGCAATGTTTCGACGAGGGCAAGTCTGAAGGGAGCCGACGATGTGATACTTGTTGCAATAGAAGAGGCACGAACGGGGGTGTTCCAGCCCAACAGAGAGAACGACGAGCTTACGCGTGCCCTGGGAAATCCTGAACACCCGGGAAGAACACGAGGCAAGGGCGCTCTACCGTGGTATGAGGGGTTTTCAGACTGGAACAACGACTACAGAACCCGTGCGAGAAAGAAGATTGCGGAGGAGAAGAAGAGGAAGATGGAGGAGGAGCAGAGGAAGCAGGACTATGAACGCCTTCAAGGCCTAGAAGCAAGTCAAGCGGAATTGGCAGTCAAATTCCAGCGGCAGCAGGAACAGATCGACTCACTTACCCATCAAAGGGGGTCTCAGCAGCTGCAGCAGCTAGCGGATGATCCAGCATTGTATAGCACCGACCCATCCATGCCGAGAAGCAGCGTGGGTTCCGTCCCGGACGACCCAATGCTGGGTAGATACCCCGTGGATGACATCACGGAGAACACTAACTGCGAGCTACACGTCAAAATGAAGAACATATCCATGAAGGTGGCGGACGGCTGTGCTTTCACAAATCCCCCCGAGGCAACCTTCCATTGCAACCCGATTCCAGCGGGCTTTGCTCGTGTCGTGGTTGATGAGGTGCTGGACCCATATTCGGGGCTACAGCTTGACATTGCTGGAGGTGACGGCGAGCGCTTTCTCGGAGAGGCCAAACATCGTATCATCCTATGGAAAAAGGATTGCATCATCTTTCCAAGGCCACCGACACCGCGTCACCCGAGTCCTCGTCGAAGTCCGCCACCGAGTCAGCAGACTCCCGCTCCTCCAAGTCCGACAAAGTGTCAGGACAATCCTCCTCCTCCAAGTCCGGCAAAGTGTCAGGACAATCCTCCTCCTCCAAGTCCGCCACAGCGTCAGACGTCCACTCCTCCTCCAAGTCCGGCACAACCTCAGGCCACTCCTCCTCGTCCAACTCAGTCCCGTCAGCCGTCTCCGCCGCCTCAGCAATCGCAGAGACACCCCGCAGCTCTGGTGCGTAGCCGTACGAGTCGAGGTAGTACAGGAAGTATAGGCAGAGGCAAGCGGTATAAATATGGTCCAAGCCTGAAGGCTCTTCCGCAGAGGTCTTATGACAGGTCCGAGGAGGAAATCACAGCCATATCGAAGGCCGAGGTGGAAGCCCATTTTGCACCGAAACCGCCATCGCCGCCAAGGGAGAAAGTGCCTGAGAAAACGGTTGACCACTTCATTCGTATGGCTCAACCACCAGCTTCCAAGCCCGTTGACACAGACTATGAGCGCCACATCAGGAAGTTAAATCGAGCACGTCTACAAAGGGAGGCGAGCACGTCTACATCGGGATCGAGCAAACAAGAAGCAGCTGCCAAAAAATGCGGGAAAACCATTCCCCAGCTGGGAGAACAGGCGGCGCAATCGATCCCCTCGCTTGTTGTGCCAACAACAGGTGACAGTACGCGCCCCCAATATTATTGTGGGCAAACAGTGCATGTTCCCGAGGTGGGCAATGTGGTAATAACGGAGGAGCATATAATGCAGGCTGAAGTTCTCAACATCACTGTTGGACAACTCCTCGAGATCGAGCCCATGCCTTTGCTTAGAGAGGATGAAGTAAAACGGAAATATGTCCGGGGCCAACGTTCGGTCGCGCCAGACAAGGTCAAGAACCTCCCAACGAGAATGTATGAATTGCATCAATGGTACATGAACATTACCAAGATTTCAGATCGAGTGTCCCTCATGGTGAATGTTAAGGAGGACCATTACTACCATGAGAAAGCTGGGTCCGTTGAGTATTTAGAACTGTTTCAGTTATACAATAAGGAAGCACTCGACAAATCTATCGTCAGTTGCTATTGTCTGTAAGTGATTTCTTTCTATAATTTAAGTCTCAAGCTAGCTGTAGTGATCCTTTTGAGATCAATCATTACCTGTAATTATCCTCACAATATATATTCTTTTCTGTGGTATTATGCAGGATGAAGATATATGAAATGAGAAAAGGTGGACGCTATGGCATTGGGTTCATTGACCCAAAAACCGTTAATGAATTCACATGGAAGATAAGTGAACGTCTTGCAAAGGAAGTAGAGGACAGCATGCTAGAGTTCTTGAAGCGCCTCAAATACAATGAAGATATACTACTTCCTTACCACTTTGGGTGAGTCACACTATCTTGTACTACAAATTCTCTGTTTTTGCCTACTAGCTAGCTACATGTTTTTGCTAACATATGCCCGCTTAATTAAGACATGTAAACGTGTGTGCATGCAGATTTCACTGGGTCTTGTGTATCATTAAAGTTGACGCCGGAACAGTTGAAGTACTGGACTCACTAGTCTCAAAAAACACTGACTTTAACATCTTGTATGGGATAGTCAACAGGTAATTTCAATTATTATTAACTATATATCTCGGCCTATTTAGTTCGTCATTTCATGATATGAACTATTTAATAACCCCTTTATTCATTTTCTTTGTCGGCGGGCAGGGCTTGGGTAAGATTCATCAGCGTCACGCCCGGCGAATGGAAACAAAAGCTTGAATGGTTTCGACCCAAGGTAAGTAATTAAGTAGTACTAGCTAGCTAGCTAGCTAGCTGCCATCTCTTTAATTATCATGCTTGATTAATGTTTATCTGATCAAATTCCATTCTCGTAAAGGCCCTGAAGCAGGCGCAGAGGACTGGTCTGTGTGCATTCTGCGTTTGCGAGAATATTCGCATGATGGCGTCCGAAAAGAGCAGATCTCAAAGACAGCAATGGGTACGCTTGTCAGAACACTATTCACAATTTTTACACCATTATCGATATCTAGCTAGTCACACAACTAATACACATGCATATTGATCTCCTTCTTAACAGTTCAAAGAGGTGCGAGAGAAGCTCATAGAAACGGAGCGCGTAGAAGCACTTCAAGAGGAAATAGCGGGATTTTTGCTCGACCAGGTCATAAATCCGAATGGAGAATTCTATTACCCGCTACCGCCCCAATGAAAACCACTTTCAATTGTCATCGTGCTCCGAAGGCACCAATTAGACTGGCTCCGAAGGCAACATTCATATGTAGGAGAAATTGTATATATCTATACATGTGTGTATGTGTGAATTAATTAATATGGTGGTTTAATTTGTGAGATATTGACGTGATATATATATATGCATGATTGGTTCTACTAGAAATTATTCGTCACCCTGGGTGAGGAATAGTTATTCTTCACCCCCCTCTATTTTACTATCAATGGACCGTAATTTTACGTTCCATAAATTTTGCCTTATTTCTGAAGTAAAAAGAGACCGTAAGAAAATATATAATCGTCGGAAAAAATATTTTATGTTATGTAAAATTACAAATTTAAAAACATAGTGTAAAATACACATAAACTGTAAATTTTCTTGTCTTATGACCTATATTTTTATTTTCTTATGTCAAATTTTACGTCGTGAATCGATAGGAATGTAACTATTTGAATTCCAAATGTAATTTAATTATGAAATGATCGTAAGATTACCTCGGGTGAAGAATAACTTATTCTGCACCCTGGGTGATGAATAGTAACACTATATATATATATATATATATATATATATATATATATATATATATATATATATGCATAACGTGTACAATGTGTAGTATCGTAAAATACCAGCAAACGAAAAAGAATTAAAATGGAAACACAAAATTAAATGAAAAAGAAATCATAAAACTAAAAACCCTCCAAACCTTATAGTACCGGTTGGTCTTACAAACCGGTACTAAAGGGCTCCAGGTCCCCGGAGCTGGCTCGTGCCACGTGGTCACGAACCGGTGCTAAAGGGGGGGGGGGGGGGGCTTTAGTGACCACTAATTAGTGCCGGTTATGTAACCGGCACTATAGGGCCTTACGAACCGGTGCTAATGCCCGGTTCTGCACTAGTGAATTACTCTATCTGGCATACACATGGATATGATGCGATCATAATATATATTTTGTGCAAGAACAAGTCTTGTGGAGCTACAGAAGTGTTGGATTCTAAATCCGTGAAGTTTCAATGTATAGCAGCACAGCAAAGGGGATCCATGTAGATACAAATAACAATTACTCTATTTGGCATACATAGGGACGATCACAATATAATACATTGGGCAACAACAAGTCTTGTGGAGTTACAAAAGTATCTGAGACCACAATACACGCACACACACACAGTCCGGGCACCCAATCCCATGCCGTAGAGCGGATAGTCCAATGCATTCCATACGAGAACAACATGAAATATTATAACTACATCTGGTCAGTAGATTAGACGATTTTACAATCTACATATGTCTTGTTGCTTCATACTGGGCAATTTATATTCGGAGCACATATCGAATGCTAAGATAATACTTGGAAAGCAACATGGTGCTAGATAGTACAATCTACATCAGTCTTTGCATGTTGCGTTATACTGGCAATTTATATTCGGAGCACGGATCAAATGCTAAGATAAAACTTGGAAAGTAACCACTACCTTCCAAGACCCCCTGCTCTGCAGTTTACTTTATAGTAAATAAATTCCTACAATTAAAGTGCCACATCCATGGCCTTTTTTAGTAGTCCATCAAGAGAAAACTTGTGCTTGAAGAGATACAGATATATGTTTAGCAGTATTCCCCACAAAAGTATGCTAGCTTGACAATTAACTCAACAAATATGTGGTAACTACTTCTTTGGCATCCAGTACAAGGTTCAGGAATTGTTCTACGGATCAGAAGGAAAGGCAATTTCCTGGAGCACTTTTTTAGATTATTGACGTGAATATTTCCAATGCATTTGAATGTTCTAGTTGAGCAATTGGTTTATTCTAAGAGAGATAGGAAAGTAGCCAAAGGGTACTAAAACGTCAAGGAAGTCAGAAGATACAAGTTTTTTTAGATATAGGTAAGAAAAGCAGCAAGGTAATAGGCCAAACATGAAAGTCGCAGTTGGAGGAAGGTGATTGGTGGGAGACATACTAAAGGGACGATGACGGCGACAAGCAGGAAGCGGCAAAGCGACCCGGAGATCATTACATTTCTGCGCAAGATATATGATGTTGTTAGAAACATCTGAGACACTGAGGATAGGAGAGGCTTGATCCAGACCTGAAGAACGCGGCGTCAAATCGAGGAGAGGAACCAGAGAGAAGGGGGCGAATGGGAGGACAAAGGGGCAAGCCAGCCATCCTCCCACACCTCATCGACGCACGGGCCAACCGGTGTCCACCACGCACATGGCAAAACCGGAAAAACCAAAAATGCCCCCGGTGGTCATGCTAATTATCGGCGGTGGCAACAGATATTTTCCTGCTGGACCGCGTTGACGGGCCTGATAGAACACATTGCCAGACACGGTCACTGACAAAGACGGCCCACAAGCAAGTTACCCCACACGTAAGCGAGTCTCGGTCGAAACCAGCCGAGTGAGCAAGAATACAGGGGCGAGGCCTCGATCCGACGGCGCAGGTCGTCCGGGAGCGAGATCGGACGGACAGAATCGCATCAAGGAATCGATCCGACGGCTACTGGTGCCTGAGCTCTGAGAGCGCTTGTAGGGTGCTTCGTTTCTTGTTTTAGGATACATGGCCCAGTAGCCCAGTCTCCCCTCAAGCCCAATTCTGAAGCCACATGAAATTGGAACCCTATCCTACAAAAGAAAAAAAAAGAGGAAATCCGAACCCTAACCACGGCATGGCAGAAATGCCCGGCGGCGCGCCTGCGTAGGCATCCGTCCTGGCCCTGCGGCAACATCCTCGCCCCTCTTTCCTCAGCGCCCTGTCTTGGCGGCAGACCGTGCTTGGCGGCTCCAAGGCCGCACCAGGCGAGCGTCGCCATCTCCTCCCGTTATTCGTCGGGCCTGCAGCAACTGAGCACAAGCGTCGTCGAGCCACATCAAACACCAACAAGCGACATAGGAGTAAGTTGATTTGGCTTCCTATTTCAGAATCGAACAATTTGATTTTTTTTTATCAGTTGTAGGAATCTATGCCCAAACATGTGCTACATCTGTTGTACAATTAGTTGTACTGCTTGTTCACATGCTTGTTTAGATTTGTTGCTTAAATTAATCCATTTTACTGCTATATTATTTACATTGTTTTTTTCTATCATTAACATCTAAAGTGACAATTTCGTAGAATTAATCTTTTCCTATCTAGCATGTTGATTTGGTAAGAAAATTATTTAATTGTCAGTTGGACCTTAGTATAGTGCATAGTATGCCAGACAGAATAGTTGATCAAATTAGGACAGTCGTAACTGAGTAACCATGACTATAAGTCATTGCATCCTCATCATGCTTATCTTTAATGTTGGAGTAGTCAAGCTTTTCAGCCTACCAACACCAGTAGTCGAGTTCAGTTCTGGTAATAGAAACATGCCGGCTTACTTGTTTCCTAAAACTCTCATCTTTCGGCTGTTGCTTATTCTTTGTTTTGCCATGAACAAGCAACTATGCAGTGAACAATTTAATTTTGGCATGTACTGATATGTGGTAGAATTCACACTAATTTAGGCTCCCCGTCTTTTGGAAATGCTACAACAGTTTAATCTGGATTCTGAAGCAATGGGCTGCAAAAAGGCCAAGGCAGAAGCTACATCTGTTCTGAGTTCAGACAGACTAAGCAGTCTACCTCCAAAGATAAAAGGCAACGTCCTCTCCCGTTTGAATGTCAGCGAAGCTGTTAGGACTAGCACCTTATCGAGTACTTGGAGGGATGCATGGACAGATATGCCAAAAATATCTTTGTGCGATAGAAATTTTACGCGAACCAGGTTCGTTACGTTGGTCGATATGGTGCTAGCACTCCAAAAGGGAACCATAGAAGAGTTTGATATATCAGGTGAAAAAAGTTACCACGATGAGTTCGCTAGGTGGATGCTCATGTTGTCAAGGAGATCACCAAGGTCAGTTACAATCAAATTGAACTCAGGGCCAAGGTATAAGATTTCCTCACGTGTCTTTTCCATCGGTGATTTGAAGTTTCTGCAACTGAAAAACTGCATCATCAGCTTGCCCCGGGCATTCCAAGGTTTCAAGAGCCTAACTTACCTGAGCCTAAACAATTTCTCATCCACAGACAGGGATATCCAAAATCTGATCTCGTTCTGCCCCGTCTTGACCGATTTGATATTAACTTCTTTTGAGGGCATCAACCAACTAAACATTCAAGCTCCTAAACTAGAATATCTTAATGTATATGGGGACTTTGAAGACATTAATTTGGAGGCCCCTAATCTGAAGGTGGCCATCCTCTATCTAGGTCACCAAGCTAAAGCATATCAATCTGTTCCAATTGTGCATGACAAGGAAAACCATATCAAGAAGTCATTGGGAAGCCTAAGTGAGATCAAAATACTTGGAATCACTGGTAGTTTCATGAAGGTGAGCTATTATTACCTCCAGCATTGCTATGGTCTTCTTCTGCCAGCTGACTAATCTGTGTTGCCATTTCCCCTTTGTCGCAGTATCTATCAAAAGGGCGTATACTTACAAAGCTCCCTGCTGTGTTTACTCGCCTCGAGAATATTTATCTTAATATATGCTTTTGGGATCGGAGGCAAGTCTTTGCTGCTTATTCATTATTTCAGAATGCCCCTAACTTGAAGAAGCTTGCAGTGTGGGTACGTATGCTAGTAAATCCTCTCCCTCCCTCAATCACGCACTCCATGTTTGTTGTGTTTGCAACGCCTAATGAATTGTGCTTTTTTTTTTTTGCAGAGTTACCCTTCGAGCACATGGGATCAGTGTCAGGCGAGGATTCTAGAGCATACCCTGCAAATGCAAATGGACCATCTCGTAACGGCCAGTGTTGGATGCTTCCGGGGTCATGACAACGAAGTCGATTTCGTGGCAAAGTTACTGAGTTGGGCACCTGCTCTGGAAGAACTGAAGATAGAATGGAAGTGCGAAATAGACTGCAGCATAGTTCTTGCCAAGCTATTAGCTCTGCCGAGGGTGTCTGCCAGGGCCAAGGTCATTGTTACATTTTGATAAGCATGCTGCCACATCACTTTGCTGATGTAATTTGCTGCTGAGTTCATGCGAATGTACCACCTATGACTAGCTGGTGGTTATATGTGTGCATCTAATACAAATCATCAGGTGGAGGTAGTGTGTGTTGTCGAGGACATTTTGTGGGAGTATTTAATGTGCCACCAGCATGTGTTTTTCATATGAAACACTTGAGGAAGTTTTCCATATAAAACGGTATCGGCTTGTGATCTTTACCAATGCAATGCTGTGGTATGAATATCTGGTTATAGGAAACAAATAATGTGATCAGGTGAAAAGACATCTCTGCCTGCTCGCCAAACAAAGCACCCTCGTGGTCACCCACGACGGAGCGAAGTCGTCTCAAATTATGTAGGAGGCAAAATGCCATGAAATTTCTATTTGGGTACATCTGGTTGTTCTATTTACAGTCTTAAATCAGAGATCTGAACAAACTCTGCTCTTTGTAGCAGCAGCTTTTACTTGGCTCCAGTGATCTTAACATGCTCACGAAGGCAACATCTACACTGTGATTCTGAGGCTCCAGCACCCAGATCTGATGGAAGGAATTATGCAGAGAGCCGTGAAGAGCTAAATCGGCTCACTGAAACTTGAGCTGAGCAGCATCAATGCTTTTCTCAAGGAGTTAGGTGACAGGGAGGATCTTGACGGTCAGACCAAGGAATGGATCGAGGGACCAGGTGAGAGAGATGACCTATGAAATTAGGACTGCATTGATAACTAGATGCAAAAGCCGGGCGATGCGTTTGAACGCTCTCCTGGGCTGTGCGCTAGAGGGCCGTCATGACGGGCCGGCTCTGAGTGAGCCGGGCCCTAGGCCTGAGGTAACCGGGTATGAGGCCCAGGTTAACCTGAATGGTTCGTACGGGCAGTTTGATACACCCCCATGCACGATCGACGGGACAGTCGCGGTGTCTCGTACGAGGCGCGCTAGGGTTCTGCAGCCTAGGGCGCGAACTTCCTCTGATCGGGGAGCGGGTCGTGCTCGCCGGATTCCTGCGCTTCTTTCTATGGCGGGCGGCAACCCTCCACCGGCCAAGGCCGGCGCTCAGGCCGGCGGCCCAAGCAGCGCGGGGCGCGGGGCCATGCCTCAGCCTGCGGGAGGCGGCAGAGGCGGAGATGCGGCCACGCTGGCCGCGGGTAGGGGCCGCTCGGGCCTGCCGTTAGGGGCGGGGCGCGCGGCTGCTACTCCGACCCCGAACCAGGTGGCGCACGGCGGCCTGCCCAGGCCAGGTGGGGTGGGCCGCGGAACGCCGGCGGGTAGACCACCGCATCCTGTCGCCGGTCGGGGCGGCCTTCGGCCACCGGCGCCTCTCCCCGCGGAGACTGCGGGTCGTGGCACGCCGCCTCTTCGGCCGCTGGCTCCTGCGTTGGCTAGCCAGCCGCGTCCCACGGCGACGCAGACCGGGGCTCGACCCCCGCACTTCATGGCTCGGCAGACGCCAAATCCGTCAGCACCGGTTCTGGAGCAAGCGCAATTGCAGATGGCTCCGGTGAGGGGGGGGGGGGGTGACTCGTCGGTGCCTCGTGGTCAGTGGGGTGATGATGGTCTTAACGCATATGGTGACGGACAGCACCGGGGATCCTCGTCCACAGGTGGTGGGCGGGGGTATGCTTGGCAAAGTGATGGCTCGACCGAGCGACCGTTCTTGGGGCCTACGGGAGGTTTGGTCGAAGGGGCGTCCGGACCAGCTAATAGGAACCGTGGTGGTTTTCGTGGTAACCGTGGTGGACGGGGCGGCCGCGGTGGTCGCTACCGCCCAAGGCAGCAGCATGTTGTCGTTGATCAGATGCCAGTTGGTGTGGAGACTAATGAGACTGCATTGACTTGTCAGGCTATGGAGGTTGTTACGGCTCTGGCAGAGGCGGTTCCTACCAATAATGGCGAGGTTGAGGTAATGTCAGTGGAGGGCTCTGAAAAGGCTGAGTTGGACAGGGCGGCAAAGTATGCGCGAAAGAAAGAAAGAATGTTATGCTATCGCTGTGGCAATAAAGGCCACTTCATTGCTGAGTGTGTGGCAGCCTTATGTGATACGTGTGGTAAGCCGGATCATGAGTCAGGGGCTTGTCCACTTTTGAGAGAGCAGATACCTAATCTTATGATGTATGGTGTGTTCTGTTCAGAGCTCACGTTTTTCGAGTCTCCGGTGGAGAAGGAGGTCTCGGATGAGGTGCGCAGTATGACGTCTGGGATCGTTAAAGTGACTAAAGGTGAAGTCTCTGAGGCCCAAATTGTGCAGCGGCTCCGGGAGCTGGCACCGGGGGACTTCCTATGGGAGTTAGTCAGTCTTGAGCCAAACTCGTTCAGGGTAGAGTTTCCATCGGTGGAGGATCTACAGAGGTTATTGAGTTTCGGGATGTGTAAGGTGTCAGGTACTAATGGCATTCTTGAGTTTCACGAGTGGAAATTGAGTGAGCCTCAGGGTAAGCCACTTACACAGGCCTGGTTGCGGTTTTCGGGGGCTCCACACAGGCCCTTGCAGGATGCCAGGGTGGTTGCTAGTATGGCTGTTTTGGTGGGAAAGCCCGAGCGAGTGGATATGGCTTTCACCAGAGCTCAGGGTGTGGCTCGCATCCTTGTCAGTATCCTGGACATTGAGTATGTTCCGGACGTGGTGAAGTGGGCTTATCGCGGACAGGTGTATAACCTTCAGATTGAGTTCGAGGATGACAGTTTGTTTGCCGACACACCTGCTACAGTGGATGTTGATATGCACGAGGGGGATGATGACAGGGGGGCGTAAGGAGCCTCCGGTAGATGATCCTGGTCGAGAGGTCGAGAGACCGGGGGCCGGGGTCAAGACCACCGGAGGGGAAACGGCGCCTTCATCTTCGGTGCCGACGACCACTTTGAGGTTTGGTACCTTTGAGCCAGCTTCGGCACCACCGAGACTTTGGAGTGAGCGGGTGGAGTCTTCTGAGGTGTTCGAGCACTCCTTACCTGCGTTGGATTTTGAGGGTCCGAGTGTAGAGGTTCCTGGAGTGGAGGGAGGTCCGGAGATAGCGTTCTCGCCTCCCTCGGATATTGTTGACATGTCCGAGATGCAGGCCATGACTACGAGCTTGGAGGAGGGCCGCAGGCAGGAGACCTCGGTCCCTCATCCCTCGATGGCTTTGATCAGGGCCCCTGAGAGGGAGGAGTCCTCTTCGGGAGGGCGACTGGCTACTGCATCTTCTGTCGGGCGGGTGGGTGCTTGTCTGGGGCAGGTGGCCCCGGCGACGCCTGCTAAGCTGGCGCTGGCCGGCTCTGAGGGAGGATGTATGGGGCAGGAGGCCCCACACCCCTCCCCTTCGGCCTCGACGGAGGTGGCTTCGTCTGCTTTGGTTGGAGGGGGTCCGGGGAAGGCGACCCCGGGCCCTCCCTCCTCCGCGGCTGGAGGGATGACGACTCCACCAGCTTGGAGGGTCGGGGTGGAGGGGGTGACCGGACGGGTGGTACCGGCACCTTCTACCCCTGGCCCCCACACCGCCGGAGGTGGGAGCCGGCCGTCACTTCCTCTCGCGACTGCTGCCTCTCGGGAGGAGGTTATTGCTTTTGGCGGGATCCCTGACCCGGTCTCTGAGAGGCGGCGGATGAGTTCCCGTCTCCTGGATCATCCGGAGGTTGACGACATGCAGCAGAGGTGCGCTTCGAGGGCGGCCAAGCTTCGTGGTATCGAGGCCACTACCGGTATGTCGGTCAATCTATCCAATTCCATTATGCATTTTTCTACGGATGAGATTATTCATAATGCAAATCAAGTAGGGATTTCGCTGGGGGATAATAATGCTGAAATTTCCAACTCGGTTAATGATCTTTTGGACCTGGAAGCGGATCGCGCATTAGAAACCATTCGCAACCTAGCGGCTGTGCGACCTATGAATGACGCTGAGATCGATGCGTTGGGAGTGAGAGTGCTAGACACCTTGTGTGCGGACCTTGCACCATCCTATAATGAGTCAGACGAGGAGGAGGCCAACGTAGAGGTTGAGGTCCTTCAACCACCACTGCCCGGTTATGAGGACCGGATGGTGGACAATGACAAACCTAAACGTAAGTGGAAGTGGAAGGTGTATCCAGCATCCGCGGTACGTAGAAGTGCTAGATTCGTACGGCCAAAAAATTCCATGATGAACTATGAAAGGAATCTTTTGGAATAGCAGAGGTCTCAAGGACTTGGCTAAAAGAAGGTTTCTTGCTGAGGCGTCTTTGGAGCATAGATTAGATTTTATTGCTCTCTCCGAAACTGGAAGAGACAATTTTGCTCCGCAGTTTCTTTCCTCTCTTGCGGGTGGTGTTGATTTCGACTGGCATTGCCTACCGCCACGAGGACGATCGGGAGGCATCCTGTTGGGAGTGAGATGCGATTCCCTTGAGGTCAGGAGTGTGGTAATGGGAGACTTTGCGGTTAAGTTTCGGGTTAGGTCAAAAGTTGATGGGTTCGACTGGGCTTTGGTGGCGGTGTATGGAGCTGCACAGCCCGAACTTAAACCGGAGTTTCTGGCGGATCTTGTTCGGATTTGTGGGTCCGAACAGCTTCCAATGTTGGTCGGGGGTGATTTCAATATCATTCGGAGGAAAGAGGAGAAGAATAATGATAACTTCGACGGGAGATGGTCCTTCATGTTCAATACTATTATTGAGAGTTTGGACCTGAGGGAGATAGAACTTTCTGGTAGAAAGTTTACTTGGGCTAATGCGTTGCCTAACCCGACTTATGAAAAGCTTGACCGAGTTCTCGCCAGCGTGGAGTGGGAACAGAAGTTCCCTCTGGTGACGGTGCAAGCTTTAACGCGGGGAATATCAGATCACACACCACTATTTGTGGACTCCGGGGAGTCCAACTATGTGGGAAACAAAAACACCTTCTCTTTCGAGATGGCGTGGTTCGAACGTGAAGGGTTCTTGGACCTCGTTGCCAGGGAATGGGCTAAGGGGGTCGGAGGTACGACGGCGGTTGAGCGCTGGCAGAATAAAATAAGACATTTAAGAAGCTTCTTACGGGGGTGGGCTAAGCACCTAAGTGGGGTGTATAAGATTGAGAAGGATAGACTCCTTTCTCTTATACAGGCCCTAGATACTAAAGCCGAATCTATGATTCTGCTGCCTGCTGAGCTCCAGGTTAAACATGAGGCTAAAAAGAGGTTGAAAGAACTTCTCCGTGAGGAAGAGTTGAAGTGGGCGCTGCGAGCCAAGGTCCTCAAGGTGACTCAAGGGGACGCTAATACTCAATTCTTTCACCTCATTGCTAATGGCAAGCACCGTAAGAAACGAGTCTTCCAACTTGAGCAGGATGAGGGTACTATTGTTGGGCAGGATAATCTTAAAACTTACATCACTGAGTATTATAGGCAGTTATTCGGACCACCAGAGGTTAATTGTGTAACCTTGGATGAGTCTCGGACTGAGGATGTTCCTCAACTGTCGACTGCTGAAAATGATATCTTGCTAGCCCCATTTACGGAGAAGGAAGTGTTTGATGCTATTGCACAAATGGAAAACAACAAGGCGCCCGGTCCGGATGTGTTTCCGGCGGATTTTTATAAAAGGTGCTGGCCGATTATTAAGGGGGATCTGTTACCTATGTTTCACGATCTTTTCTCTGGACAGCTTCAATTATTTCAGTTGAATTTTGGAACTATCACATTGCTACCTAAGAAAACGGAGGCTGTGCGAATTGAGCAATTCAGGCCAATTTGCCTTCTCAATGTTAGTTTCAAAATCTTCACCAAGGTCGGGACGAACAGGCTATCACAGATTGCACTTTCTGTGGTGCAACAATCCCAAACTGCTTTCATGTCGGACAGAAACATACTCGAAGGAGTGGTTGTCCTTCATGAAACGCTCCATGAAATTCACTCTAAAAAATTAGATGGGGTAATTTTTAAGGTGGATTTTGAGAAGGCGTATGATAAGGTCAAGTGGCCGTTCCTTCAACAGGCATTGCGTATGAAAGGTTTTCATGAGGCTTGGCGCCATCAGGTAGAATCTTTTACGCAAAAAGGGAGTGTGGGTATTAAGGTCAATGACGATATAGGTCATTACTTCCAGACTGATAAGGGCCTCAGACAAGGAGATCCTATGTCCCCTGTTTTGTTTAACATCGTGGTGGATATGTTAGCAATTTTGATCGGAAGGGCTAAGGATCATGGTCAAGTGGGTGGTTTAGTACCTCATCTGGTTGATGGAGGTGTATCCATCCTTCAATACGCTAATGATACAATCATCTTCATGGAGCATGATTTGGCCAAGGCGAGAAATATGAAGTTGTTGTTATGCCTCTTTGAACAATTATCGGGGTTAAAGATTAATTTTCATAAGAGCGAATTGTTCTGCTTTGGTAGGGCCAAAGACGAACAGGACTCCTATAGGCAATTGTTTGGGTGCGAGTTGGGAAGTCTGCCCTTTTCCTACCTTGGCATTCCGATTCATCATCGTAGGCTAACAAACAGAGAGTGGAAGTGTATCGAGGATCGCTTTGAAAAGAAACTGAGCTGCTGGAAGGGTAAGCTCATGTCATATGGAGGACGGTTAGTTTTGATAAACTCGGTCCTCACAAGTGTGCCTATGTTTCTCTTATCGTTCTTTGAGGTTCCAGTGGGAGTGAGGAAAAGACTGGACTTCTATCGATCCCGCTTCTTTTGGCAGGGTGATGAGCTTAAAAGAAAATACCGGCTTGCTAAGTGGGATATTATCTGTCGACCCAAAGACCAAGGCGGGCTTGGCATTGAGAATCTTGAGGTTAAGAACAGATGCCTTCTTAGTAAGTGGTTGTGGAAGCTCGCGAGCGGTTCGGAAGCTATGTGGGCGCAAATCATTCGCAGCAAGTACCTCCAGACTAGGACGTTGTCCCAGGTAACAGTTAGGCCGATGGATTCGCCTTTCTGGAAAGGGCTCATGAAAGTTAAACAACTAATGTTCAATAGGACAAAAGTTGTCATTGGTAATGGGGCCACTACACGTTTCTGGGAGGACGCTTGGCTGGGCGACTCACCCCTGGCCATTCAGTATCCGTCTTTATATCGTATTGCTCAACGACGTGAGGTGTTCGTGGCAACGGTATTTCAATCTATCCCCCTTAATATTCAGTTTAGACGGTCATTAGTGGGCAATCGTTGGGAGGTTTGGCTCCAGTTAGTAAGGAGACTAATGGAGGTTCAACTTTCTGACCAACCGGATAAATTACGCTGGAAGTTGACTACGTCTGGAGTATTTACAGTCAGGTCAATGTATATTGATGTTATTAATACAAGCTCCATTCCAACTTCCAAGAGTGTCTGGGATGTCAAAGTACCTTTAAAAATAAAGGTGTTTATGTGGTTTGTTCATAAACAAGTTATTCTAACAAAGGACAACTTAATAAAGCGTAATTGGACAGGACCTACTAGGTGTAGTTTCTGTGACCGAGATGAGACTATTAAACATCTCTTTTTTGATTGCCCGCTGGCCAAGGTTCTATGGCAGACGGTCCACATTGCTTTTAATATTACTCCTCCGAATTCTATTAATGCTTTATTTGGGAATTGGCTATATGGGATTGACTCTACAATAGCAAGACATATTCGGGTTGGAGTCTGTGCTTTAATGTGGACCATCTGGCTGTGCAGAAATGATTTGGTTTTTAACAGATCATCACGAATTCATTTTTTGCAGGTTATCTTCCGAGCTACGGCGTTGATCCGTTCATGGTCATTACTCACTCCGATGGAGGCCAGGAAGCATTTGGTTACTGGGTCTATCCGGTGGGAGATGGTTGCTCGGGATATCTTCAACCGGTTTGGATGGCGGTCATGTAATAGGATAGACAATTAGTTTTCCTATCTCTTTAGCCAGCCGGTTGTGGCTCTTTTATTGGCTAGCTCGTGTTTCTAGCCTTCCGCGCCCTGTGTGGGCTGCTTTATATTATTTTAAGTTTGAGACTATGGAACTATGTACGCACATTTTGTTGCTTTGTTAATAAGATGGCTGTATGCATCACTCTTGATGCAGAGGCCGGGGAGTCCCCTTTTCCAAAAAAAAAAAATAGATGCAAAAGCTGGACCAGGAACCAGATAAAGTAGGTGGAATCATGGACTTTATCCACGACAACATCGATAAGGTAATTTTTTTGGGATTGTCTATGGGATCTCTGGAATCATGGGATTTATCCATGACAGCATCGGTAAGGTGTTTATGTCCAGAAACTTCGATATGAGTAGGATACTAGGAGCCCTACTCTTCCAAACTAAGGAGAAAATTTACTAGTACCAGAAAACAGAATCATGGGGTGAAGATGTACTCATACAGGAGGTGCGGAAATTCTGGAAGATAAGAGGAACTGTACCTAATAATAGCTCTAAGACAAATTAATTTCATAACGATTGTACTAAAAGTTTAGAAGTTCCTTAATTGATTTTTAGGTTGATCGACCTTTATGTCCTCTATTACCCCGCAAAAAAAAGTCCTCTATTATCTTTCTGTTTATATGTGTACTTCTTGTGGTGCATGACGTGCAATAATGCAAATCATGATGAATTCTTTCCATTACGTACTTAGAAGAATACTTCACATCGGGAAAAAGGTACTTTTGGTCCTCAATGTCATTTTCATCGACTTGATGCCCCTGTGTAGTCATATCCTCATTAGGTAGCTGGCGAGTCACCAGTTTGCTTTGATGGAATTCTGCAAATCTATTTTTAGCAAGTTAATAAAATAAAAAATATAAAGAAGAGAAATTTGTGTTGGAAATATATTTTAAGTAAACCTAATTTCAAAAACTAAAACAATTGAGTACACCCTGTAGTTGAGAAAATCAAGCAAATTCACACAAGAAAAGGGAGAAATTTCCAGTTTTCAATTATTTTAAAGTCTCAAGTTATTGGGTTTGTCGAATTTTTAAAATTTAATTTTAAAAGACGGTGCAAAGCATCAAAATGTAGTATTCCATTGGTCATTGTCAGTCTGCCTAATTACTATCTTTGGTATCCAGTTCTAAATAATATAAAAAATACTGTACTTACTACTTCTAGCTGGCTGAATGTTTGTAAGAACTTTGAAGATAGGAGCATTCGATTTTTACATATAGCATCGCAGCGACACAAGCCATGGGAGCACATAGATTTTTGTTTTCTCCCATGGCTCTGGCACATGGTAGCACCACACAAAATAGTCCCCAAAATGCTCATTGTTTTTGCCAAAAGATTTTTTTTTTCAGAATCTTTTGCCGAAAGATTATTTGCGTATATTTGCCAAAAAAAAAGGCTGCTACTTATTAAGCATTGAGCCCAAGATAAGGGCTAGCACTTTTTTCTTGAAAAAAGATAAGGACTAGCACCTGGTTTGCGTCCCCGCTACTCCTCCGACATGGGCCAGTCTGTTCTGATCCCCAATTCTGAAATCCCCAGCGTTTCCACCACCGCGTCCTGCGCAACCAGGAATATCCGAACCATAGACACAGTGTGGCGGCCAGCGGCATAGCCATCCGGAGTGGCGTCGTGCCTCCGTTCGTCGTGCCTCTGCGCTCCGTCTCGGCGAGCGACGTCGTTCTCCGGCGCTCCTGCAGCAACTGAGCCACTCCGTTGGTTAGTTTTGCTCCCTGTCCGTATATTCTTATACTATTTGAAATTCGAGACCTGTTTGCGCTAGATTCATCAATTATTGAAAGATCTGCTAGCGAGACTGTTTGCTGTTCACATGCTTGTTTGGATTCAGTTGCCTATCTGAATCCAGTTTAGTACCTGGTTATTTACGTTGCTTTTTTTTCAATTATTATTCTCTAGCTCGGCAGTGCTAATTTCGCAGAATTATTATTTTACTAGAACATTTCATTCGGTAAGAACGATTAGTTACTTTTCAGTTGGAACCTACCCTGGTACTTAGTGCATGGCTTTAAGTTAGTACATGTGGATCATGCTTATAGTTAATGTTTGAACTAAAATGTTTAAACTGATAAATCCATATTTTCTTTAACATGTTGTTGCTCTGGAATTATTTGAGTGCAAGTCCACATCTGGGATAAGAAGGGTGGGCTTGTTCTGCGCTAAATTGACACTGTCCTGCAGTAGAGATGCATTTCATCATTTACCCAGCTTGACAGCCTCTCAATTATATACCGTATATTGTTTTTCCAATCGATATTCTGCAACACAAGTTTCTTTTTCAAATTTAGTCACCTCTTCTTCAAATGATCGCACATGTATCCAAAAGAACCGAAGTCCCCTGTCAAAACCTGTGTTTTGAATTTCGGACAAAAAAAGGATTTCGGCCATCTCAGCCTGGGGCGGAAAATATTTTTCGGTGAAAAACTAGATTTTGGTCAAATTTCAGCCAAACTCTAAATGGCCGAAATTCGTCCATCTCGGCCTGGGGTGAAAAATTTCACAAACCAAAAATCAAAACCTTGGTCAAAACTAGGCACCCCCCACAAATGCACCGCCCCTGTTGAGAGTCGTCCTCATCCTCCGCCGCTGCAAGCAAGCATGGGAAAGGAAGCCAGGTTCCGGTTTTGTATAATGGGTTCAGGTCTAGGTCTAGGTTTGCCTTTGGGGTGTTTGGCGTGATGTCGAGTCTGAGCTTTGTTCCGGCGCCTTCGAGCTGCGGCCGAATCTTCCTCGAGCTGGTATTCCATGGAGGAAGACAAAGGTGGGTGGCAGATTTGGTAAGAGCTCCCCAAATAAGCTTGATTTGATCCCTGATTTCAAGGATTGCCATTGCCTCGCCCTGCTGCTGCGTCGCTATCGTGGTGACAGGAACGAAAAGCAGAAGAGGAGGAGCAAAATCGGGTTGGAGCAAAATCCTCATCGGATAGTGGTCGAGCTACGTCGCCAGTCTCCACGGCCTTCCCGGTGACTTTTCTCTTCGAATGGCGGCACAGTGAAGCCATGGCATACTTGCTGGCTTCGCTTCTTCTTCCTGGCTTGGTGCCTAAATGGGGTTCGGTGACTGTTCTACTGGAGCATGGAGTCATCCTCCTCTGTCTTTGGTCGAAGATGGAGTGGTGGTGGCCCGGTGATTATAGCGTCTCTGGTAATGGCCGAATCGGGAGTAAATTACAGAAAACCACCAGTTTGAGGGCTAGGTTAGCGGAAATCACTATGTTATAGTTTCTTGGCAAAAAAACACCACCTCTCTCGTAAACAATTTGCAAATACCACTGACCGGGCACCGATGAGTGGGTTTATGACAGGTGGGTCCTATTTTTTGCCGACGTGGCATTGTCGGCTGGTCGGACAGCTGTTAGACTGCGTTAGACGACACTCTCGCACGACGAATAAGTGAATCGATTCGCTCCTCTGTCTCTCACTGTCACTCTCACTCTGCTCTCGCACGCTCTCGCTCTCGCTCTGTTCTTGCTTGCAGCCGCCGCTCCGCTCCGCGTCGCGCCGCAGCCGCCGCATCGTCATGGTGTCCTGGAGTGAAAGCGACAGCAGCGAGCACACTAGGGAGTACGTCAGCTCTGGTTCTGACGACGGCAGAATCTAGGTGAATTCCTCGACCTAGGGTTAGGGTTAGGGTTTGTTCTATGATTTGGGGATTTTTTTTCTCAAAGGAGCTTGTGTGTTAGCTGACCAAATGTTATGCATTTCTTTGCACTCCTAGGTCCCTGCTTCAACTGAGGACTCCGATTTCGAGGGCCCTGAAGATGAAATGCTTGTTTTCTACCATGGTCACTGGAAGTTAGCAGAGAGGCACCTTGCATTTGAAGGAATTCTAACTGGTAGGAGGTTTCTCTGTTGCTCTGAGAAGGTATATGCTTCTAAGTGACAGCACAATCATTGTTAGGATTTGGCCATTGTTTATTTATTGTTAAATTGGGAGAGTGTTGAGGCGGTCATTGTTTACTCTGAGGAGAGTGTTGAGTCAGTCGGAGAGTGTTTAGGCAGTCATTTTTTACTCTGGCAACAATGTTAATTAGATTAAAGGACAGTGGATGCATGTGTTAGTTTATTCCTAATAGCAGCACATCATTGTATAATTGAGAGCAGAACATTGGTGCCTTCTTTATGATGTACCTTTAGCTTGGAACCTTTTAAATATAGTATCTTTAGCTTTGGTTGTGATGAAAGGTTTCAATATGGTTTTGAATACTACCTTATTTCAGGAAGGTAGAGACTGCGGACTAGTTCAATGGATTGATCCTGCTTGGCCCAATACCCTTGAGAATGCATTGCACAAGTTATGGTTGACGTATGAAGAGAGCAAGAGATAGAGGACCGAGGACACTCTGATGAATTCTTTTGTTGTGTGTCAAACTGCAAGGGCATTGACTCTGTTCTCCTCCTGCATCACAACTCTCAGCTTCTACATGCACATTTTCAGCATTGAAGATCACTCCTTCATCATCAATCTGATACAATTTGGGATCTCCAATTTGTTCAGTTGGGGTCTGCAGCTCAATGACATTAACAGTGCTATTTATATTGGGAACTTTCTCTGCACTGGCCCTAACTATTGTCACATTCAATATCTTGTTATTGTGCTCTGCTATGTGGTCTAAATTTTCCTCTAACTTATCATCACCATCTATGTCTTCCATTCCTTCAATCCCAAGCCTAGGGTCCCTCACATAATACATATAATCTGTAAAACCATACCCTTCTGTCTCCATCAGTGCTACCATATTGTAATATGTGATGTCTGACATCATCATACTCCTTTCAATATTATCTCTATCATGAAAATGCATCCGCAATTCCCAAACCTCATCTTCAAGACTGCAAATAATAATACAACAGTGCACTATAAGTACTTCAGGGAAAGTGAAGCAAGCTAGTGTAGACCAGAGCAGAACATCATTTGAGTGCAACAATTCATATCCTTCTATTTACAGAAACCCTAGTGGTAAGCATCTAATTAAAGGACTATATCATTCTAATTACATAACTATAACACACACAAACCCTAGAACTACATTAACCCTAACCCTCGCAACAGAATGGGAATGTGATCGGGGAGGGGAATGGGATTTGGATCTCACTAGACGCCGCCGAAAGATGAAGCAATGTGCTGGCTTCCAACTGGATTTGCCTTCACCGCCGCGGCGAAAGATCTGGCCGCCTGGAATTCTACCCAGTACTGCGGGTCCTCCTCCTCCTCTTCTTGTGCCATCGCCTTTGTAGGGTTCGAGCTCCCGCACATCTGGCCAGTAGATTGCAGGGCGCCGCCGCCAGCATCGCTCAATTTCACCAGAGTCATGTCTGCGACGGGGGCGGGGACGGTGCGCCGCTAGGTTCGCACGAGCGGGAACAGGGGAGAAGAAGGGGAAACGGGAGAAGAAGATGGGGGAAACGGGGGGGATAAGAAAATGCTGTCCGACCAGCCGACAGTGCCACATCAGCAAAAAACGGGCCCCACCTGTCATAAACCCACTTATCGGTGCCCGATCCGCCGACCAGTGGTATTTGCAAATTGTTTATGAGAGAGGTGGTGTTTTTTGCCAAGAAACTGTAACGTAGTGATTTCTGCTAACGTAGCCCTCAAACTGGTGCTTTTCTACAATTTACTCCCGGATCGAATATTTGCTGGAGCAGATAATTGGACCTAATTGTAATCCTTGTTCTCAGGATAGGGTCCTCTATGCAAGTTTTAGGGTCTGTGCTGTAATTTTATTTTCTCTAGAGTTCTGGTCTTTGCTTTGTATTGCTATCACTAGTAGAAAAGGGGGCAATGGTCCAGGCAGGGCCAGCCCATTAGTCCCGATTCAGTCCAGAACTGGGACCAATGAGGGCATTGGACCCGGTTCGTGAGCCCCGGGGGCTGGTCGGGCCACGTGGGCCATTGGTCCCGGTTCGTCCGGACCTTTTGGTCCCGGTTGGTGGGACAAACCGGGACCAATGGTCCTTGCTCCTGGCCCACCACTATTGGTCCTGGTTGGGGGCATGAACCGGGACCAAAAGCTGCCCATTAGTCCCGGTTCATACCACCAACCGGGACTAAAGGGTTGGTCCTCGTTGCGGCCAGAGTTTAGTCCCACCTCGCCAACCGAAGGGGGCTCACACCGGTTTATAAGCCCCTCCCTCTCTGCCTTGTTGAGCTCCTCTCAAAATGAAAATAGATGCCCTTATACAGAGAATTTGACCTAAATTCATACTGAATTTCTCTGAAGTTAGTAGAAATTTATTATGAATTTAGGTTGAGTTTTCTCTATAAGCACGTCTATGCTCATTTTTTTAGTAAAGTTAATCACAACTATTTTTTCTTCTATTTATTTCTGAGTAGTTTTTTATATAGTTTTTTCTTTTCTGCTATATTTATTTTTTTTTCTTTTTATTTCTCAGTTGTAATAAGTCATTAAAAATAAGCATCTATGCTCATTTTTTTAGTAAAGTTAATCACAACTATTTTTTCTTCTATTTATTTCTGAGTTGTAATAAGTCATTAAAAATAAGCATTTATGCCCATTTTTTTAGTAAAGTTAATCACAACTATTTTTTCTTCTATTTATTTCTGAGTTGTAATAAGTCATTAAAAATAAGCATCTATGCTCATTTTTTTGTAAAGTTAATCACAACTATTTTTTCTTCTATTTATTTCTGAGTAGTTTTTATATCGTTTTTTTCTTTTCTGCTATATTTATTTTTTTATTTTTATTTCTAGGTTGTAATAAGTCATTAAAAATAAAAAAGAGGCGCAATGCTCGTTAATTAGCTTCAAGCCTTTCGGAATAGTGTAAACTACACTGCACATAGCTCCGTGCAGTCTATCCTAATCCTCAAGGCTTGAAGCTAAGCAACATGCAGGTGAGCATTGAGCCTCTTCTTCATCGTCTCTGCATTCAGGGCTTATAAACCGCTGCGAGTGCCTCTCGCTTGGCGAGGTGGGACTAATTAGAAATAGCTGTAGAAAGAATCAATTAAAAAATAGCTGCAGAAAATAAATAAGTAATTAGACGGGTGCATTGATACCGGTTGGTGGCACCAACCGGTACCAATGCCTCTCTTTGGTCCCGGTTGGTGCCACCAACCGGGACCAATGCCCCTCTTTTATCCCGGTTGGAGCCATCAACCGGGACCAAAGGTCTTCATTTCCCGTCCTTTGGCCTGCTGAAAAGAGGCCTTTGGTCCCGTTTGGTGGCACCAACCGGGAATAAAGGTGGCATTTGTCCCGGTTTGTAGCACGAACCGGGACCAAAGCCTTCGCTATATAAGTTGCAGTTAGCAAAATTTGAGAACCGCATCCACACTTCGATCTCTCTTCCTCCTCTCTCGACGCCGCGCGCCGTCCCCCGCCGCCACCTCGCCGTCACCGCCCCGCCCCGATGCCGTCGCTTCCCCGCCCCGCCCCGACACTGTCGCCGCCCCGCCCTACCCCGCGCCGTCGCCGCCCCGCCCTACCGCCTCGACGTCGCCGCCCCGGCCCGCGCCGCCTCGACGCCATCGCCGCCCCGCGCCGCACCTCGCCGTCGCCGTCACCGTCGCCGTCGCTGTGAGCAACTTTTTATTATTTTTGTTAGATTTTTTTTAGATTTTTCTGTAGTTCATAGATTTTTTTGTTAGATTACATGTGTAGTAATTTAGATATGTAGTTCATAGTATGTTAATTTAGATTGTGTAATTAATTTGTTCATATTGTGTTAGATTTTTTTTCTGTTAATAGATTTTTTTTGTGATATTATTGTTGAATATGCATGTTTGGTGATATTATGGTTAATAGATTTTTTTGGTGATATTTAGATTATGTAATTAATTTAGTTCATAGAATTTTAATGATTTTTTTGTTCATAGTATTTAGAAAAAGGAAAAAAATAAGAAGAGAAAGTGTTTAATATAATTAGTTAGAAAAATACTAGTTTATTTTTAGTAAGTACTATTTTATTTTATTTATAGTAAATGCTTCATATATAGTTGAACTAGCTAGTTGATTTAATAAACTAATTTATTTTACTATATATAGAAGTAGTTTGTTTTTAGTAAGTACTACTTTATTTATTAATAGTAAGTGCTTAGTAGTTGAACTAGATAGTTGATTTAATTAATAAAACTACTTTATTTAACTATATATAGAAGTAGTTCCCGCATCGACGTCGGCGATGCCTATCCCGCATCCTCGTCGTCGTCGACTCGGTGGTGGAGGCCTGCTTGATCAGGGCCATGTTCGGGACAGGGCTCCGCCGGGCTGGTATTGGGAGGTGCTACCTTCCAGGGGACGTAGGTTGGTGAGGAGGCAGCCCGGTGTTGACCCGATCCTTGTTTGGTGGCGGTCGCGTGGGCCAGTGACGGTGCTGAGGCTTCCGGACACCGCGGAGGTGGTACGTCACCGTGTCAGCGAGGAGGACGAGCACGCCCGTCGCTATATGGTTGTATTGGAGGGCAGGTTCGACAATACCTGGCAGGTTCTTCAGGGATCTCACTGGAGCTATGATCCTGTGATGGTTCCTTATCTTTGGGTGTCCACCGCCCGCGACGATACCCGTCGGGCGCTACGGTTCTAGTTGTATTAGTGATAATATTCGACGATGTACGGACACCAAGAGATGATGTACTTTTGCTTATAATTATTGAATGCATGCTAATTTGAATACTACTTTATTTTATGATTTAGTTTTGCTTATTTTATGATTTGGTTTTGCTTATTGAATGCTCATATTGGATAAGTTCTCCTTCATTCCCGTGTGCTAGACAATTTGGTGTAATAATGCACTCGGGAATGAAAGGAGGAGCTACGTTACATCACCGATAGTCAACCCGTGATTAATAATAATGATCTAGTTTAATATTGGAATTATGAACATAGGCCGGAAATGTCGTACTCGGACGACGAAAACCGCCCGCGGGAGTGCGACTGGTGCCACGACGACCGAGGTATGTGCGACAGGTTCATTGAGCTGGACGAAGATCGGGCTTCAGCATTAAGCTCGAGGGGACCTTCGATGTTCATACGGTACGCAACGATGACAATAGTTTTTTTCGTAATTAAGCACGACTTGAACTATTTTAACGTGTAATTTTCATCTTTTCCAATTCGACTAGCTTATCCCATGCTTTGCAAGACGCTATGTCTTGGAGAGGATGGGTTTTGAAGACCATGAAAGTATGGAAACCAAAATATTATCCTAAGTACCCATCATGGTGTAGATTTTCAAGTAAAGCTGTACAATGCTCAGAGTGTAACCCATTTTGGTTGCAAAAATTGGGAAGCACTTTGCAAGATGTATGGTTTTGATGAGGGTATGCTTGTTACCATGGATCTTGGTGATCCTACAATCGAGCAAGAGAGACCTTCAATTTGGGTCCTTGTGGATACACCTCCAATTCTTCCCCCATGTGAGCTTAACATAGTTATTAAGTAATTTATATTGTTTATTTCAAAATAGTTGACAACTTATTTCCATTGACAGCTTATTTTCATTCTTCAAAGAATGTGCGGAAGATGGTAGACAGAACCTACTACACCGAAGGCTCCGAATTAACTTATCAGGAGAAAAATCATCTGGTCGCATTTTGTACTGATCTTGAGAATTACAATATTTACAATCAAACTCCTCAACATTATGGTCAATACGTGCCACTAGTGCACGTGTTGAACTACGGTAACTACCATGGAGATACCCTGGTAAGATTTTTTACTATTACGACATCCGTGCATCTTTTTGCACACTTATAAAACTAGTACATCATTGCTAACTACGAAGTTATTACTATGTTTTTCAACAGATAATTCCAAATGATTGTGGCCTCATCTGATGTATACGTGCAGTACCCTTCATGTTTTGAACATACAACCAGGTCTTCCTACGAATCTCAACTGTCCATACCGGGTTTTTAAAAAAAGTGGAGACATGACAATCAAAGAATGGAAAAAATGTATGGACAGTCGTAAGGAGCTTCTTGGAAGCAAAAGGCAGCGAAGGGCAAGAATTGGAGACAGGATGATCGCCATTCTTCATAATGGAGAGTCAGGGTCTATATTATTTTATGCTATTTTACCTTAAGAGTGTTTAGGTCCTACCTGATACTGATGATCATGCGCTAAGAACAATTATGTAGGGTTGGGTTCGATGACTATGAGGATGATGATCGTATGACTTATTATTAATAACGAGTAGAAGTTGTATGATGATGCATGATTATTGGACTTGTTATTATATATGATGATGTATGATGCGAGCATGCATGGGTTATTATATCAGCGGGTGAAATGAACATAGCAGCAGCGTTGGTAAACCTAGGACGAAGATATAAGAGAGGACACTTCTCTCTATTAGCTAGCTAATAACAACCTAAAAATAACCCCCAAAACCCCTAAAGCAGCCAGTTTTCTAAAAAAAATATGCACTTTTGGTCCTGGTTGGTGCCACCAACCGGGACCAAAGGCCCCCCTAACTGGGCTCGACGGACCGGCCACGTGGAGGCACATCTGTCCCGGTTAGTGTTTGAACCGGTACTAATTGGTGGAGGTAGTCCCGGTTCATGAACCGGGACTAAAGGCCCTTACGAACCGGGACTAATAGGTGTTTTTCTACTAGTGTATTACTAGAAATTAATTAATGGAAGCTCCAGATCCTACGGGGCCTGACCACTGTTAAAAAAATCAACAAAAGAAACCCCTTTCCAACTTGCAGCATGGCACATGTTTGCCCGTCAAGATCACAAATTAGAGTCCTGTAACACATGCCAAATGATAATCAAGCTTTTCAGCTCACCAACACAGTAGTGGAGTTCAGTTCTGTTCATAGAAACATGCCGGACTTGTTTCCCTAAACTGCCATCCCTCAGTTGTTGCCTAATTTTTGTTTTGCTATGAACAAGCAACATATTTAGTGTACCATTTAATTTCTGCATGTATTGTATTTTTAGTTATATGCGGTACACTGCAAGCTAATTTAGGATCCCTGTCTTTTGAAAATGCAGGACAGTTTAATTTGGATTCTGAAGCAATGACTGCCTGTAAAAAGGCCAGGGACGAAGCTACGTATGTTGGGTGTTCAGACAGACTGAGCAACCTACCTCCAGAGATAAAGAGTGACGTCCTCTCCTGTTTGAATGTCGAAGAAGCGGTTAGGACTAGCACATTATCAAGTACTTGGAGGGATGCATGGACTGATATGCCAACAATATTTCTGGGCGATAGAAATTTTGCACGAACCAAGTTTGTTACCTTAGTCGATATGGTGCTATAACTCCACAGAGGAACAATAGATGAGTTTGACATTTCAGGTAACAAAAATTACCATGATGAGTTCTCTAGGTGGATGCTCATGCTATCAAGGAGATCACCAAGATCAGTTATCATCAAGTTGAACTCAGGACCAAGGTATAAGATTACCTCATGCCTCTTTTCTATCGGGGATTTGGAGTTTCTGCGCCTGGAAAAATGCATCTTCAGTTTGCCCCGGGTATTCCAAGGTTTCAAGATCCTAACTGACCTAGGCCTGAAAAATTTCTCTTCCACAGATATGGATATCCAAAATCTGATCTCCTTCTACCCCGAACTGATTCATTTGAGATTGACTTTGTTTGTGGGCATCAACTATCTAGACATTCAAGCTCATAAACTGAAATATCTAGATGTTTATGGGGGCTTTGAAGACATTACTTTGGAGGCCCCTAATCTGGAAAGGGCAGTTCTCTCTCTTGATCAGGAAGCTAAAGTATATCAATTTATTCCAATTGCGCATGGCAAGCAGTCATTGGTAAGTCTAAGTAACATAAAAAAACTTGCAATTTGTGGGTTTTTCCTCAAGGTGACCTATTACTAGCTCCAGCATTGCAGTATCTATCAAAAGGGTGCATACTTACAACGGTCCCATCTGTGTTTACTTGCCTGCAGAATATTTCGCTTATGATATGCTTTTGGGACCACATGCAAGTCCTTACCGCTTGTTCATTGTTTGAGAAGGCCCCTAACTTAATGAAGCTTGAGATGCGGGTACGTATGCCTCCAGTAAATCCTCTCTCTCCCTCGATCAGCCAATCCATGATCCTTGTGATTATGGCGCTTAATGAGTTGCGAAAATAATATATGCAGAGTTACCCTTGGAGCACATGGGATTAGGATCAGGCAAGCATTCAAGAGCTTACCATGCAAATGCGAATGGACCATCTTGCAGAGGCGATTGTGAACTGTTTCGGGGGTCTGGAGTGCGAAGTCAATTTCGTGGCAAAGCTACTGAGCTGGGCACCAGCTCTGGAAGAAGCAAAGATAGAATGTAAGGGCAAAACGGAGTGCAGCATGGTTCTTGCCAAGCTATTAGCTCTGACGAGGGTGTCTCCCAAGGCCAAGATCATTGTTACATTTTGATAAGCATGCACCCCTACAGTCTACAGAGCACCCCCCCATAAATTTGCTGGTTTAATTTGCTGCCGAGTAGAACTATTTCATTTTTGTTTGTGCGAATGTACCAGCTAGGAGTAGCTGGTGAATATACATGTGTGTGCATTTGAAGCAAATCAATTAGGTAGACTAACAAGCCGTTTTGCTGAGAACGTTTGCTGGGAGTACTTAATGTGATATCATTATGTGTTTTCCATATGAGATCAGGATCAGTCGAGCACATGATGCACTTGAAGCACACGAAACCCGGCGAACCATTGCTGCCGTTACAATGGTGGACAACCTGAATAAGTCTACTTTTGGAAATCAAAGCATTTATGGGACTGGTTTACATTGGTTTCAGATTGGAATGAGTTCAATGCTCCTTACATCTCCTATTTTATATTTTGGTGATAAGTGAAATATTTACATACCACGGTCGCTTTTAATATTCAGCTATTGTTTACTTCACTATTATTCACTGGTTTTCTCATATTGAGGTGAACAGGAATCCGGTTTTTATGTGAAATGATTTTAAAAAATTATAACTATTTATTTGGGTATTAATCAAATCCCGCTCTTGGAATGACCGGATTACATTTCTATATATATTCATGAGTACATACTAGCACAAATGCCTGTGCGTTGTAACGGGAAAAAAACAACGGATCCTATGAATGGGCCATGTCGAGCAACTATCCCATAAGACAATGGATGGATCGTTGATCAGGACATGCATGGGTATGAATCACAGTAAATTGATTTGACTGAAGAGCATAACTTTATTGTTAATTCATTCTTTAGATGACTATTGGTACATTCTAAAATTTAAAAGTAGAACATGAAATAAATAGCAATATCAACAAATCTGAAGTAATAGCAGCAGCAAGCTAACCAATCGAGTGTGATAGTTGCAGTAAGCATCTATTGAAAAATAATAATGCACCAAGCATAATCTGATCATATTTTTTAGTTAAGAATTTTTTTTTGTGTGGAACTCGCATCAAAATGTATTTTATCAGAAAAAAATATAGACACTTATCTTTTCTTGGAGGAATTCATATTAACATGTTTGATGCTTCCTGGGTTTGAATTGAATCTGTCAATATATTCCATGACAAAAAAGAATTTGTAAAATATATGCTCGATGCCCTGAACTGAAGCTATGACTCTGAATTCTCCCTCATGTTACTTCCTATGTTTATTATCCATATTTACTCCGTGCTTCTTTTAACTCAAAGAAATGTAGCCAATTTAGTTCACAAATGACACCAAGATGACCAGGATCATATGTTCAAGTCACAGCCCACCCCACGTCTCCTACTATGCAACCACACAATTAGAGATGCGTACCAGAGCACTGAAGCGAACAAAAAGAAAACCCAGTGATGCTTCCTTCCTGATGCATGTTGTTCTTGATGATGAAGGACTGTGGCTTGTGTAGAGAGCAGACCATCAGATGACGACGCACACCAAGCCCAGCACACTGGACACACGCCACGCACATGACGACGGAGATGCATGCAGCCGGCCAACATGCTTTGTCGCCCGAGTGGTGCACATGAGCGTGCATCGCACGTCACGCTCGCCGGACACAGTTACCGGACACATGCGGCACACCAGCACAGCCGCTGTCCTCGTCAAACCCACCGTCTGCTGCTAGACAACGGACATCTCGGTCATCTCGTCCTCGTGTTCCCTTTTTCCTCCTCTCCAATCGGGAACTGCTAATTCCCTCGATAGATTAGGCGGGCGCGTAGGCGATGGACGGTCTAAAGCGCTGCCAGAAAGATCCACGGGGCTCTGGGACTCGCTTCTCAACTGGTTCCATGCATCCTTTTCGGTCACGGTGGGCAGGAGGGACGAAGCACCATGTGGAATTTGCCTCATCGTATGCCTCCTCTCGTCCGATGGCTCCATCTGCTAGTCCGCCTCTACCGCTGGATCCACCTTTTGCCTTCTCTTTCATGAGCCAGTATTTATTGAAGGGTTAGAGGCGGCAGCCAGGGTTGTGGAGATTGGTGTCTCGTGTAGGAAACAAACACGAGCGGGGAGACCGGGCGTTCATGCGAACGAAAAGACTCCAATTAAAACACATGTATCGCCATTTACTTTCAGATATATAAAGACGTAGTACAAATAGGAGCAGATGTCGTTAATCCTGTCGCCCCTAAAAGCCATTCGTCAGCGAAGGACTGAACGAGTTTCAGTCGAGGCTCCAGTGGGAAAATTTGTAAGATGTTTTTTTGGGGAGAAACCTTCCATCTGTTCATGAACTGTAAGATAGTATAAGTAAAAAATTATTTGTTCATGAATCGTCAAGGTAGTATAAAAAACACTAGAAGTAAAAATTACATCCAAGTCCGTAGACCACCTAGCGACGAGTACAAGCACTAGAGCGAGCCGAAGGCTCACCGTCGTCATCGTCCCTCCATCACTAGAGTCAGGCAAACCATGTTGTAGTAGATAGTTGGAAAGTCATCGTGCTAAGGTCCCAAAGGACCAGCGCACCAGAACAACATTCACTGACAATGAAGAGAAGCGTAAATCGAAAGCATCCAACCTATAGACACGACAACATATAGACAAATAAAGACCGGATCCAAGTGGATCCATCGAAGACAAACACTAACCGAATCCTGCGAGATCCACCAGGGACAAAAATCCACACACCCTCCGACGGCGATAGAAGCACCAGCGGGACATGGGCTAGGCGGAAAGAACCTTATTCCATCTTCGAGAAGCCGTCGCCGCCTCGCCTTTATAAGTAGGACACAAACCCTACAAAAACTCAATAAAATACCTAAAAACGGAGCCCTCCTGCCGTCGAAGACTGGGATCCACCATCCTTCCATGACCCTAAGGCCACAAGAGACAAGGTAGGCCTGTGGCTGAGCGGCGGGATGCAGCAAAAGACCTGTCTTTGGGTGCCCTGGGAGCGTGAGGAGCGAAGGGGTATCCAGCCGTAAGAAGTCATCTTGTGTTAAGGAAGAAAAGAATACCATATCCAAATAAACAATCCCTAAAGCGTCATCACATGAGATGTATCTTATTCTCATAACCATAACTTGTGTTGCCTACTTATATATTTTTATATAGAGATACATATACATATGCATAGCTAAAATAGAGAAAAGGAGGGAAAAACACACGAGGTTCAGACTACTAGCTCGGGAGGAAAGATCCATGTGAACGTATGTATATCGTAGACCTGCCGCCTTGATGCGCTAATGCTCTGGGATCTCAAGTTGAACACCTCACCTGTGTCATCGAAAACAATATCATCCTCGTTTATCTCCTCCCAACAAGCCGGAACAGACTTGGAAAAGAGCTTGCTAATGAAGATCGCATGTCCGTCTAGACCACTCGTCATCGGCACCCACATGCTTGTGCTGACATCTGCTTCGAATACATCAATCTTGCAGGTGAAGCCGAGACCGTGTGAAGGGTATTGCACTAGTTGCCGCCTCACCATAAGCAACATCCCACGTGATTCAACAAAGTACCTAATGGCTATAAGATGATCATCGACTTCTTCCTCATGTATATACTCGATGTCATCGGTAATCTCGACGCCCTCATCTCTAAATGCATAACCATCATCAGTTTCTTCACCCTCTTGATTAAGCGCCTCGTCATTGTCCTTGTCTTCGCCCACATTTTCATCATTAGCCCCCTCCTCATCTTCCTCATCGCACCACTCGCTGGAATCATCGTCGACCTCTTCACTCTCATGTTTAAGCGCATCGCCATTGCCCTCGGCCTCACCCACATTTTCATTATTAGCCGCCTCCTCATCTTGGTCATCCCTCCACACACTAGAATCATCATAGGCCTCTTCGCCCTCTTGTTTAAGCGCCTTGTTATCCTCATCCTCACACACATTTTCATCATTAGTGGCCGCCTCATCCTCCTGGTCACTCCACACACCAGAACTGTCATCGCTCCACACATCAGAATCATCATCTATTTGATGTTGAATGATGCGCTTGATATTGGTGACCAGGGGTACCCCATTGCTATCAAAGCTGACATTGAGGGAGATGAAGTCCTCAGCTTGAGTGATTCCGTAGACCACGTCTCCAAGGAATGCAATATCGACAATGTGAGTGAAAGTAGTACAATATGGCTTGGGCAACCAAACACCCTTCCCTGGGCGGATGAAAATGATAGGGCAGTTTGTATTGTTTGTCATGAAGATGACAAGGTCATCCGGAGTCAACCGTACAAGCACCTTGCGGATCTGGAACCTCTCTGGGACACTGCCGATGATGGCGTCAAGTTCGGGGAGTGTCACGGTTGTTTTGAAAAAAGGGTTGTGCAAGAGATAGGTGTGTCTCTTCTGGGCATCGGTGCAGCCGGCGGCTAGCCAGCCATCCGTTGAGCCGATGCAGGTCGCATTTTCTGGGATGGAGAGGATGGGGTGTCCGTCGCAGTTGAGATCAGATGTAGTAAAAACCTTGCCGGAAAAGACAAGGATCCAAGGCAGCTGGCGCTTCGGCGGACCTCGACGACGCAGAGCACGATGCCACGAGCGACAGACGGCTCGACAGCGCGCGAGATCTACGGTGCTTGGGACCATGCCGATGCTGGGGATCATGCCAAAGATGAGGCCGAGGAGTTCCGGTGGGAGGTCGGACCACGACGGAGTCAAAATCGTCATCGTCGATCGCAGCTTGCACGCGTGGCAGAGATCGACCGTATTCTTTTACGTGCTGGGACGGGGCCAATATATATGGATGGAGCTGGGCGTTGGTCTTTTACGTACCCGTACAGGATGCAAACCGATTTAGGTACCTACACGTAGAGGAGCCAATTATTTAACTGCCCGGCTGATGCGCCGCAAGCGTTGGTCGATCCCGTCTGGATCTCTAACCTACCACCATGAAACCGACATGGCCGGATCTGCTGCCGGAATTGGTCCGCGAGATCTCAGATCGCCTGCACGACGTCGCCGACTTCGTCCGCTTCCATGCCGTATGCAAGCCATGGCGCGACTCTCACCATCCTACGACAACGAGGACGACGGATCAGTTCCTGCCCTGGCTCCTGGCGCCCAGCAAGAAGGGCGACGACTCCCTCAACTTCAGATGCGTCTTCTCCAACACGAGCTACCGCGCTCCGCCGCCACCACCTATATCCGGCACCGACGGCCAGATGAACTGGGTCGCCAGCGCTGACGGCACCACCATCTGCTACTTCACCCCTTCCCCCGACGGCCCCACCCTTCACGACCCTCTCGGCGGAGGACCCCTCACCAACATGCCTCTCTTCCCAGAGGAGGACGTCAATGGAGAGTTAGGGGAGAATCCTAATGGCATCCTCTACAACGATGGCACCGTGCTGCTGTACAGGAAGCACGACAGCAGCGACGATGACACCGCCGAGTTCAAGGCGGCGCTCCTGTGTCCTGGGAACGATGAGTGGACGTTTGTCAAAAGGACCCTTGAATCCCCCTACTACGGCGAGTTCTGCGTCGCGTATCATGCCGGAAAGATCCTTGTGACCGTGAAGGACGACCTCTGGCTCGTCGTGACAGCACCATCCGCTGCTGCAAACAACGACCAAGTGATGCTCCCCAAATTGTCATGGATGCCATGCGAGCATGATGGTCGCTACTATGAGTACAGCTATGTGCTCGACTCCCATGGCGAGCTTTTGTGGGTGTCGGTGCATATCAAGATGGATTACATGAAGGAGAGTAGCACGAGCGTCTGCGACCTGGTCCAGGCACTCTCGATGTCCGTACACACACTTGAGGAGGTCACAAAGGGACCCGAGAAGTTGCGGTGGGTGAGGAAGGTTAGCCGGAGCCTGGCTGACCGTGTCCTATTTCTGGGGTGGCCCAATAGTTTTGCCGTGGACGCCTCGAGGCTAGGTGTGAGTGGTGGATTCACCTACTTCTTGTTCTACGACAACCACCGGCTGCGTAAGCGGCATGGCGTTTTCAGGTACAACCTGATCGACAACACGACCGAGCTCATCGAGTGGTTGCCCCAAGGATGGGACAACGAGATGTGCGCGTGGCTCGTCCCCCAGCCCACCATTGCTCCAATCAACCGAGGTCTAGCTACAACTCCAAGGATCAATAACATGATTCACATCGAAAGATGCTATGGCCTTCTTTCTCAGGTGTTTGTGCGCAACCTACCTCTTCACGCGAATGACTCTCAGCTGCAACAGTTGTTCAGTAAGTACGGCAGAGTGTCCAGCGCCAAGGTGACCTACTACAAGAAGACCAAGACCTTACGGGGCCTCGTCACAATCGCAACGATGCACGTTTGTCAGGATGACGCGCTCGCTGCTTTGGACGGGTTGATTTTAGATGGTTGCAGGCTCGAGGTTATCTCGGTCAAAGGCAGGTAATAACGAGATGATGACACCGATCATATAGTCTTCTATCGGTGCGGCATAGAATATGGTTTAGTTGCTTGTTGACTAGTATTAACCTAATGTTGGGGCTTCATTGCATGAAGAATTTAGCTCTCCATAACATAAGATTACATCATGAAAGAAAAGAATATGGTGGTGTAGCACATATTTGCTAATGTATTGGAGCCAATTGATAGAAGGCCAGTAATTTCTGGTGCTGTAGTTGGGTATGAAACTAGTGTTGAACAGATCACACATATGAATGTGTTTACTTGTTATGGTAATAGAGCCCGTGGAACAGGTCCGTGTGATGGAGCACACTTGTTTGAAAGGATCAACAATGCAAGGTGTTTTGCCATTGCCGTAGTCGAACCAAATCCGATTCTACATGCTGGTCCATGAAGGATCAGGAGACCTCCCGGTCAACTGAGCCTGCAGATGTCATTCCATTTGCTTGCAACATATATAGAACTAGAAGGGTTGGGCGTGCTTTGCTACGCCGTAGGTGTTATTGGAATTCTTTAAAAAAATCATTTAAAAAAATTAAGGTGCCGCTTTTTTGAAAAGTCAATCCTTTTAAGAGCATTATACCAAATTCATAATATCAAATCGGTATGATTAGATTCATCATTACATGAGTTTCCATTTTTTTTGTTTAATATTATGAATGTCGATATTTTTGCTCTAAACTTGGTCAAAGTTAAAGAAAATTGACTTTTCAAAAAATAATACCCCTTATATTTTAGAACTAATGGAATATTTAGTTCGGTGCGTGAGAGAGATGATGGAGTGTGTTATAATTTTTATTTGTAATGCGGTGATTTGGTAGGCCTTCCGTGGTGTGATTCTGTGTTATCCGCTGACCAACCTATATTTATATGGAGAAATTTCTGCGTCGTTCACCACATGTACTATATTGGTGCTACAATATCACATAATGGCGCTTCTCTTTTCTAGATGGTAGGAGTGCACGGGATTGATATATTTTGATAGGTCGGTTGATGTTGATTGATTTGAGAAATTGTTTGCCCAGTCAAAATCATAAACCAAATCCAATATTGAATACCTCAATTGAATGAAAGAACTACAAGATTAGGGAACATAATGAAAGAAAATAATTGAATGAAGAGAGCATGAGAAATTCTTGACCCGGTCAAAATCGGGTGACCCAGTTGTAAATTGAATACCTCAATTAATTACGAGGTCTTTAAAATTAGAAAGCATATTGTATAGTATAAAAGAATTGAATGAGAGAGACTTGAGAAATTGTTGACCCGGACAAAATTGGGTAACCCTATTCTAATTTGAGACGTCAATTGAATGTGGGCTCTTTAAAACTAGGGAGCATGGTGTTATAGAGGATAACTGTACAACGATGAAATTGACCGGTACTCGCTCTATCCAGAATTACTTGTCGCAGAAATGGATGTATGTAGATGTATTTTAGTTCTAGATACATTTATTTTTATCCATTTCAGCTATAAATAATTCGGGACTGTCTATTAGTGATGTAACAAGTGCATATCATGTGACTGCACAATGGTTTTCTTATTGATAATTAAACAGATTCGTTTGTAATAAAAATATGTTTTCTTGTGCCCTCTATTTTTCTTATACATGTAGTCATGTCTCTATACATTGTATGGAACGGATAGGTGAAGAGTTAACTAACTACTCTTTTTTACATATATAAGGAGGGGGCCATTGATAGTTCATTTACATATTACTACCAAAGTCCTATTGGAGGGATAAATCTATCCAGAAAACCTGAGATGAGCACTAATGTGATCAAGTGCACAAAGTACAAGATACTTTAAGCTATCATTTCCTGTCCTTTCCTCTTAGTGCTCTAATCTGGAGATTTTTATTTTGGAGCTCCACGTCAATAATTAGGACATCGGCCTTCTCCACTCTTGTCTTAAAGAGAGAGAATCCACTATGTGGCTGCAGCTTACGGCGCTTTTCCCCTTGCTCTCGTCGAGTAATGATCGCACGGCCTAGCCTCACTTTCCTTTTGGCAAGTTCTCAGATAAGTCTATTTATTTCATACTGTACTCGAAGAAGCAACAACATGATTTAAGCTTTCGGGTGTTGGTTCACAACCTATCTCTTAGCACCAAGAGCTCTCGGCAGCAAAGGCGAGTCCAGTGTGCAGGCTTCAACAGCTAAAGCTTGCTCTTCAGAAAATAATGACTTTTATTTTGTACTAGTATGATTCGGCCCGCCCCAACTTCCTCGAGGGCCTAGCCAACCTAGGAGACTCGCACTTCCTCCCGGTGTCGTTCCTCTCGTTTGTTCTGTTTACTTCTTCAAGCAAGGTTGTAGACTTGCCGCCACCAATGCCTCCCTACGCAGTGGCACCCGGCAGGCTCTTCCAACCCTCCCCGACCCACCTTCCTTCAGGCTCTCTGCGGCGACACCGCCGACACGACCACCTCGTGCAGGCACCCCACAACACGTGCCCATACCGCATCCAGTAGGAGTCCCGCAGCATCCAGTGTGTCGGTTGTTGGAGACCTCGGCGTTGGCTACAGAAGTGGAGGCGTCGGCAGCCGAAGCTTCAATCTGGCTCGCACAGCCACACACCGCCACAGCCTGCTTGAAGTGGGAGGTCGCGGCCCATCACAACATTGGCTGTTGAGGGCCAAGGTTTAATTCCCAAATTATTTTCTTCTACTGCTTTCTAATTGATAATGGAGGGCAACAAAATTAAAGGTAAGTACATTTTAAATGGAATTTAATTTACTATGGTATATGAAACATTGGCAAGTACATTTCACACCTATGTGAGTTACTACTTATTGCAAATGTGCAATATTCATTTTGACGTGGTAGTTATTACAAGCCACAAAATTAATAATACTCCCTCGATCCAAAATAGAACTAAAACCACGACACTTATTTTGGATTACAGAGTGGTATTTTTCTTTTACACCAGTGACCTTTTGCCTGCCTACACCCTTATCGGTATGTTAACGGTGAAAGCGGATCGACGGAAAGATAATTTGACCTATAAAACATTTTTTTTATATTTGAAAAATTAGCTTTTGGCTTTTAATGTGGTGATGCCATCTGACTTGTATCTTTTCAGTATGCAGCTGGCAACTCCACTTCTCCTATGAAATTGTAATTTTAAATATGAATAATAGTGATACTTGATATTGACCAAATTCCTAAAGTTGGGGCTTTGCAATTTTTTTCCCTTTTAGGAAAAAATCCAGTTGTTGCAAAAGCATCCAGTCAGTGTGTTGATTTGATAGGGATAGTTTGTAGGTTTGATCTTGACCTAACCTTTACGTACGTGCATCCATGTTTGCATTCTGTTTATGGGGCTCACCCATGTAATCTTGAATTGACGACGGGCAACCCGGCCGCATCTGCTTTATGGGGCTCACCCATCTAATCTGATAGCTATCCTATCTGTATATTCTCAAGCTTTTATATAAGGTGCAAAGCCCAACAAGCCACATGTACAATCAACTCAGTACAAAACTAAAGGATGCAGCAAACACGTAACATTTCAAGGCATAACTAAAGCAAACAACAAATACGTACACAACCTCCATCGAGAGGTGTCCTGTACTAATACAGAACCACAGACCCTGCGCACTAATCTCTAGCAAGCTGACAGGCAGTAGAATCCACGTACAAAATAATTATAGATACATAGGCATAAAATGACCTTCAAGCGTGCGTCTGAGCATGCCCTTCAGCAGACTCCAGTCTTCTTATTTTTCTTTACGAGGGACATGCAGGCCGCAACGAACTTCTTCTCGGTGTCCAGGACGCTCTTCTGCGTCACGGTGCCGTCGCCGTCGACGCCATTGCCGTTTTGTGTTGCGGTAGGAGCAGTGACCTTAATGGCATGCGCTGCATGGGCGTCCAGCTCGTGCAGGACCTTGTTGATGTCCGCGAGGAGCCGCTGGGCGAGGCTCCGGCTGAAGTCCTCCCTGATGACCACACGGAGGACGGCGACGTGCTCCGCATCCGGAGCCATCGTGTAGGCTGGCACGATCCAGCCGAATTTCCGCAGGTTCTCGGAGACGTCGAACACGCTGAATTTGGTGCTGTCCTTGAGCGAGGCGGCGACTAATGGCACGCCGTCCTCCTTGGACACGATGCTGAATCGGCCAGTGGCCTCCATGCCCTCCCTCAGCACGGCTGCATTCGCCTGGCAATTCTCCATGATGTGCTTGTATCCCTGCGAACAAATCAACACGAAGACATAACTTGTGATAAAATTATCAAAATTCTCTCAAGTCCTAAAATGAGGGAAAATGAACATACCTCAAAGCCAAGGCGTATCAGTTGATAGTATTGTGCAATTATCTGGCTTGCACCTTAACAAAAATGGCATGTACTTAAGTTGTTGAAAGGGCATATAATAGAGGATTCATGCTCAACAACAGAACAATTAATACTGACCTTTGGAGAAGTTAAGTGTAAATGTGGGCTGATCTGTCCCTAGATAGTTTATATGGAAAATGAGTTCTTCGGGCAAATCGTCTTTGCTCCGCCAAACGACCCATCCAACACCAGGGTAAACGAGGCCATACTTGTGTCCACTAACATTTATGCTCTTCACCAATGGTAGCCTGAAGTCCCACTCAAGCTCAGGATGTAGAAAAGGAGCGATAAATCCTCCACTAGCAGCATCAACATGGATTGGCACATTCCACCTGCATTGATGATAATACATATATCAACTGTGTCTAATTAGGATAGTCCCTCCGATCCAAATTAATTGACGCAGCCCTCGTACAACTTTAGTACAAAGTTGTACGACGCAGCCCTCGTACAACTTTAGTACAAAGTTGTACTACAACCGCGTTAATTAATTTGGATCGGAGGGAGTACATTTTTTGGCAAATAAAATGCATACCCTGTTTCATTGTTCTTTTCCACAAGAAGGCTATTCAATAGTTTAACATCTTCATACTCCCCAGTGAGAGTAGACCCCAAGATGGCTGCAACACATATAGTGTTCTCATCCACCATCTCAACAGCCTTCAACGGATCCATAACATAGTATCCTTCAGTTAACTTGACTTCCTTCAATTCTACTTCGAAATATCTAGCAAACTTTTCCCAGCAAACCTATGAACATGAGAGGTTGCAAGAGGCATCTTTAAGATACATACAGTGGTAAAAATCAAAAGGTTTAACTCCATAGAACACCAAGAAAATACCTGAACATTTGCACCAGTAACAATGTTGGGTTTGTCATATGGCTTCCCCAGCTCCTTCCTTTTATTTGCCCACTTCCTCTTGAATGCTAGGCCTGCAAGCATTATTGCTTCCGAGGATCCCACTGTTGAAACTCCAATAGCTTTCTCATCGTCATTTATTGGTGCATTGAACAAGTGAGCTATCATATTTACACATCGGTTCTGCAAATTACAAGCACGTAAGTCAAATTCAAAAATAAAACATGTAATGAGCAAATGCATGTAGTGCTTACAAGTCTTTGTCCATGCATTCTGTGTAGATGCATATGAATGCAAGAGCATATGTATATAGGAATATTGTTGGTAGTGAAATCCAGCAACAGCAACGACAACAATACAAGATAATATTCTCGCAAAAAAATACAAGATAATAAGCATTGTGAAAGTTTACAGAAACAACATGGACCAAGAGGCTCTCATCCATGGTTCTGTAATATGTTTTGCATGGCTTTCTTGTAACTATGTGGTATGGTGCCCACCAAAAACCACATTACAATGTTGTTTGAATTGGTTGTTATAAACAGTATCAAAATAGCTACTTCCAGTAACAAATTTCCCACCAGGTGTTACCCAAAACAGGAAGATTCTAAAAGTGTACTACTTGTAGATTCATCCAGATCATTGTGGTTGTATCCGGAAACCTGGTGCAAACACTAGAATGTGAAGTCTCCCAGATTAGATCAAAATCATCCGTGTCACATATAGTCTAAACTTCAGCTAAATGGAACAAACAACTATCCATTTCTCAGTAATGAACCACTACGTTCGGCAGTCACTAATGCTCTATGCTATCTACGATAGGTTAAGCTTTCAAGAAAACTGATAGGCCAATGGATCACAAATATTTAGTAAATTAAGCCATACCAACCTAATACACTGTTGGTTTACTAACATCAATCAGGTTGTCTACAGCTGAAGGGTACGTTTTCCTATTCAGATTGTGGATTACCATTAAAATCACATCTCCAATGCATAGCTAATTAATCTTTTGGTTCTAGCAGTCCACATAATATTAAAATCTTGTTTGGGGGATAAGGATTAATTTATTCCTGACATGTCCGTTCACTACATTGATTTGACGCACAATTCACGTCATTTTTAGTTTAGAACCACCAACAAGTATAAAAAGTTAGTTTGGTAATTGGTTGGATGGTATTCACCATAATTTGAATGGCCACATCCTCGTAGAAGTTTGTGTCATTATTTGAGCAATTTGGAATTGCCAGGCTGACTGCTTTAACAGATATCTATTCCAATTCTTTTGTACGTTATTTACAGAACTACGACATCAATTTGCATGTGGTCATCAGTGCAGCAGGTGAACACGTGAGAGCTTGCGTCCTTTGGGTACAACCATCTGAAAATGATTACATGGATTTGTTCAACCAGTTTGGCTGGTGTGCCAGTAGCAGTTTATGTGGATGAGATATATAATATTGCTTTCGATCGGTGTGATTATTTATTGATGCAAACCTTTTGGTATTCGGTGTTTTGGATGTTTTATGTTTAATAAAATAATTGTGCGCATCCCATGATGCATGAGCCAGGTTATCCCATTTTCGAATGAAAAATAAATGCTAGGCACATGCCTATGGTTATTCGGCCTCCCGTTGGTTCTCCCCTCTCGGTAGTGAGATACTCCCTCCGTCTCAAAATAGATGATCCAAATTTGTACTAAAGTATGTATAAAGTTTTCTACTAAGTCTTGTGAAGTGTTGCTCAGAGAGGTACACAGCGAAATGATATTTTATTGGAACCGGTTTCTACTAAGTCTGCTCAGCCAATCAAAGCCTGCCACCTACTCACGTGTCTTCATGCCATATGAAGTACTGATTCTTTCCCACTATTTTCTTGGTTTTTCCATTTTTTGCTAGGACCCACCCATTGTTTGGGGGCAGGACTTTATTGTACTTTATTTATTCTATTGTTTCAACCCGAGCCACACACTCATGTTTTTAAGTTTTATTATCGATAATCCTATACCCACGTAAAGCTACGAAAGATTTCTACGTAACCTTCCTAAATCCTTCTCTGCCCCCCTGATTTTCAGGGGGGTGGGGTCTCATCCTCCCTCTTCCCCAATGATGATTATCCACGTTGCTAATCACGTAAAGTACGTAACTTCTGCTACGTAGGTGTCGCATTACCGTTTTACTATATAGCTTGTATCAGTATCTTTCGAACTAATTAAAGATCTGATTTACAATCTGTATCCAGAAACCGCCCCGGAAGAAGACATCAACATTGAACCGTGTTCAATTTTTTTAGTTTGCATACTGAAGTGTTCGACCCATTCAGTTTACGGATTAATGGTGCATTTTACTCACTAATGTGGCGCCAATTGGGATGTCAATGACTAGTACTCCCTCTGGTCCGAATTATAGTAACTGACGCAGCCTTCTGATTGGAACGAGTATTATTTTCCTCAAATGCTAGTATTCTTATGAGTTTTATTACTACTACTTGTGCACAACAGCTATATGTAAGTTAACTGAAATTGCAATTTTGATAAGTTGATTTGGAAGGAGGAGGAACGGTTGAAGCAGGAGGAAAGCCGGAGGAAGAAGAAAGAATGACAGTTGTTGGATCTTAATTTAATGGCTCAGAAAATCAACTCACAAAAAAAAAGTCAGACAACTCATAAACATGTTGGGAAGTGTGATCACGGACCTGGAGCTCGGTGGTGACGGGGTACTCGTCCATGTCGACATAGTTCTTGTTGATGGAGTCCATGATGAGCTTGTCGCACTCGGGCTCCATCCACGTGGTGACGAAGGATGCGAGGTCCAGTCGCGGGTTGCCGTCCAGCATCAGCTCGTCGGTGATCATCTGGTACGCCGTCTCCTTGGGGATCGAGTTCTCCGGCATCCGGTACCTGATCGAGGGAACAAACACTCTTGTCAGACGGGCGTCGGACCGATCGGCGGGGGTGGTCGGTTATACGGATCGTCACCTCGGGAGCTCCACGCGGGCGTAGCGCGACGAGAAGGTGTTGTAAGCGGACTCGCCGGCGCCGGAGCTCGAATGCGAGATCACCATGGTCGCCGGCGCTAAGTCCTCTGCTCTCCGCTGCTTGGTGTCACAACGACGGCGTGTGTGTGTGTGTGTTTGGTGCTTGTGGTGGTGAAGTGTTGGCCGTGGAGTACTACTATAAATAATGCAACAGAGGGCTGGTTTAGCTCAGGGGTCGGGTTAGCTCGGCCGGTCGCTGCCAGTCAGATCATTCTCGCTGTCGACAGCCGCGAAGGCACCAAGACAGATCGCCAGAAGGAAGCAAGGTGGCGGCGGGCCCTCGGCGAGGCACACGTATGCGCGCTCCGTCGCACGCGTGGCGGGGCGAGGTGGCCATGTGACCCATGACGTTGCCATTTGTTAGTGTTTATTATGCAGGAGATAGATTCCCACGCTCTCACAAGGGTGACACGCGTATCGGTCGTCAAGCTGTTCACCAAAAGAGCATCATCTCCGGCTCTCCGCTACACTACCAACCCCAACCCCCCCGATCGTACCTAAAATAGATGCCCACGAGCCACAAGCCAACTTCTCATCTTGTTGCTCCCTATATTATATTTAGGCAGGCATTATTGATATGCTTTTGGGCAAAAAGCTTAGACGCCTACGTGGAGACGGGCGGTGCACTCATCAAAGCCTTGTTTTGGGGCGAAACACATGGAACATTTTTTTCGATGGAGAAAATGTGGTTTCAATTTTTTCAAAACACTTGGAACCATTATTTAACAACAGTACCCGACCAATCCAACCGACCGTTTCGCCTAAAAGATTTCCACAAACCACTCATCTTCATGATAACTATATATTTTATTTAGCGAGACATGATTGCTAGGTTTATGGGCAAAAATCTTACACACAGATGGTGCACTCGTGAAGGCCTCTTTCTGCTAAAAATGTGGTTTCAATTATTTTAAACCAGTTGAAATCGCTATTTCAAAGCATTATGAGTGGTATTACCATAATTGAAATAAGTTATTTCTGAAGGGGAGGGTAGGTACTTGCCGGAGCTAAATCCGGCAGATCTTGGGTTAGGGGTCCCGAACTGATGATCTTGACACGATGGTAACAGGAAGTGAAGGGACACAATATTTATACAGGTTCGGGCTCTCTCGAAGAGGTAAGTTCTTACATCCTACTTATATTGTATTCACTGTGGATGGGGTACAAAGTATAGGATGATCTACCTCAAGATCTTATGAATGAATCAAGTCTAAACCCTTTGCCTCTACAAACTAAAACCCGGCTTATATAGGGGTTGAGGGGTACCTAGAGTTGCACATGGTTGGTTGCATCCAGAGATACACATGCCGAATATTTGAATATGCCTTGAAGTAGGTGCCAAGTCTTTGTAGGATTCCATCTTGAGTACATCGAGGGCCACAACTATGTGGCCCATTCTTTGATTGTCGGTGGTCCTTGGCCTGATCCATGATTGGCAGACCGACGTGGTGAGTACACCCTAATCTACGCCAGTAGCCTCTAAACTAGTCTTTATGCCGAGGACTGTCAACTATTCCTCGAGACGGCTTATTCTTCTTCTGGTCATCGGCTTAGTAGACGAGTTTGATCTTCCGACTTAACTCCATATCTGAGGACTCTTTGAAGTCCAAAGTTGATGAATTATATTCGATGTTTACTTTATTGCAGCCATGTGTAAACCCGAGCAAGGACGCTCGCTAGGTATGTGGTCGTCTTTTACCAAAAACCCTTTGAAATATTTATTTTTAATTGATCCGAAGACCTTTAGCTCAACTGCAAAGTCTTGCTATGTGTCAGTGATACATCTTCCACATATATACTTTTTCAAACACCTTTTCCAAACTTTTGCTTTTGTTTTGGATTTCAATTGCATGATTTGAATGAAACTAACCCGTACTGACATTGTTTTAAGTAGAATTGTGCTGGTGTTGGTTTTTATGCAGAGATAAAAGTACCTGGAATGGATGAAACTTTACGAACTTTTTTATTGAATATACAAAAAATACTAGTGCAAAGATCTACCAATGGGGCCACCAGCAAACCCAGCAGGGGCGCGCGCACTCCATAGTGCGCGCCATGCTATCTTGTAGGGCCCACGGGCTGCTGTCTGATCTAATTCCACGTCTACAAATATCGTCTTCCTGAGAAAAAGATCATGGAGAAAGTTCAATCGCATTTTATGATACATAGCCGCCACCACATCTTGTTCTTCATCGAGAGGCCTGATCTGGAGTTCGTTCAGGGCTCCGGAGAGGGGGATTCGTCACCGTCATCGTCATCAACCTTTCTTCATCATCAATTCCATGATGCTCGCTACCGAGAGTGAGTAATTCTTCATAGGCTTGCTAGACGGTGACGGAGATGGATGAGATTTCTTATGTAATCTAGTCAATTTGTTAGGGTTTGATCACTGTGTTCTAGAATGATGTTGCTATGGCTTTGCTATGCTTAATGCTTGTCACTAGGGCCTAAGTACCATGATTTCAGATCTGAAACTATTAAGTTTTCATGTATATTTTTGAGTTCTTGATTCTATCTACAAGTTATTGTTGGGGAACGTAGTAATTTCTAAAAAATTTCTACGCACACGCAAGATCATGGTGATGCATAGTTCCGAGAGGGGAGAGTGTGTCCACGTACCCTCGTAGACCGAAAGCGGAAGCGTTAGAACAACACGGTTGATGTAGTCGTACGTCTTCACGGCCCGACCGATCAAGCACCGAAACTACGACACCTCCGAGTTCTAGCACACGTTCAGCTCGATGACGTCCTTCGTACTCCGATCCAGCCGAGTGTCGAGGGAGAGTTCCGTCAGCACGACGGCATGGTGACGATCTTGATGTTCTACCGTCGCAGGGCTTCGCCTAAGCACCGCTACAATATTATCGAGGAGGACTATGGTGGAGGGGGGCACCGAACACGGCTAAGAGATCAAGAGATCAATTGTTGTGTCTATGGGGTGCCCCCCTGCCCCCGTATATAAAGGAGTGGAGGAGGGGGAGAGGGCCGGCCCCTATGGCGCGCCCTGGAGGAGTCCTACTCCCACCGGGAGTAGGATTCCTCCCCTTCCATGTAGTAGGAGTAGGAGACAAGGAAGGGGGGAGGGAAGAGAAGGAAGGAGGGGGCGCCGCCCCTCCCCCTAGTCCAATTCGGACTAGTCATTGGGGGGGTGCGCGGCCTGCCTCTCTCTCTCCCCTAAAGCCCAATAAGACCCATATGAAGGAAATACGCCCTAGAGGCAATAATAAAGTTATTATTTATTTCCTTATTTCATGATAAATGTTTATTATTCATGCTAGAATTGTATTAACCGGAAACATAATACATGTGTGAATACAAACATAGTGTCACTAGTATGCCTCTACTTGACTAGCTCGTTTATCAGAGATGGTTATGTTTCCTAGCCATGGACAAAAGAATTGTCATTTGATTAACATGATCACATCATTAGGAGAATGATGTGATTGACTTGACCCATTCCATTAGCTTAGCACTTGATCGTTTAGTATGTTGCTATTGCTTTCTTCATGACTTATACATGTTCCTGTAACTATGAGATTATGCAACTCCCGTTTACCGGAGGAACACTTTGTGTGCTACCAAACGTCAAAACATAACTGGGTGATTATAAAGGTGCTCTACAGGTGTTTCCGAAGGTACATGTTGGGTTGGCATAATTCGAGATTAGGATTTGTCACTCCGATTGTCGGAGAGGTATCTCTGGGCCCTCTCGGTAATGCACATCATTATAAGCCTTGCAAACAATGTGACCAATGAGTTAGTTACGGGATGATGCACTACAGAACGAGTAAAGAGACTTGCCAGTGACGAGATTGAACTAGGTATTGGATACCGACGATCGAATCTCGGGCAAGTAACATACCGATGACAAAGGGAACAACGTATGTTGTTATGCAGTTTGACCGATAAAGATCTTCGTAGAATATGTAGGAGCCAATATGGGCATCCAGGTCCCGCTATTGGTTATTGACCGAGAATAGTTCTAGTCATGTCTACATAGTTCTCGAACCCGTAGGGTCCGCACGCTTAAGGTTTCGATGACAGTTATATTATGAGTTTATGAGTTTTGATGTACCGAAGGAGTTCGGAGTCCCGGATGAGATCGGGGACATGACGAGGAGTCTCGAAATGGTCGAGACGTAAAGATCGATATATTGGATGACTATATTCGGAGTTCGGAAAGGTTCCGAGTGATTCGGGTATTTTTCGGAGTACCGGAGAGTTACGGGAATTCGCCGGGGAGAAGTATTGGGCCTTATTGGGCCCTGCGGGAAAGAGAGAGGGGCTGCCTAGGGCAGGCCGCGCGCCCCCCATGGCCTAGTCCGAATTGGACTAGGGGGAGGGGCCGCACCCCCTCCTTCCTTCCCTTCTCTCTTCCCCTTCCTTGTCTCCTACTCCTAATACATGGAAGGACTCCTAGTTGGACTAGGAAAGGGGGAATCCTACTCCCGGTGGGAATAGGACTCCCCATGGCGCGCCATAGTAGAGGGCCGGCCTCCTCCTCCCTCCCTCCTTTATATACGGGGGCAGGGGGCACCCCATAGACACACAAGTTGATCTACGGATCGTTCCTTAGCCGTGTGCGGTGCCTCCTTCCACCATATTCCACCTCGGTCATATCGTCGCGAAGCTTAGGCGAAGCCCTGCGCCGGTAGAACATCAAGATCGTCACCACACCGTCGTGCTGACAGAACTCTCCCTCGACACTCGGCTGGATAGGAGTTCGAGGGACGTCATCGAACTGAACGTGTGCTGAACTCGGAGGCTCCGTACGTTCGGTGCTTGGATCGGTCGGATCGTGAAGATGTACGACTACATCAACCGCGTTGTGCTAACTCTTCCGCTTACGGTCTACAAGGGTACGTGGACGAACACTCTCCCCTCTCGTTGCTATGCCATCACCATGATCTTGCGTGTGCGTAGGAAATTTTTTGAAATTACTACGTTCCCCAACAGTGGTATCAGAGCCTAGGTTTTATGCGTTGATGTTATATGCACGAGTAGAACACAAGTGAGTTGTGGACGATATAAGTCATACTGCCTACCAGCATGTCATACTTTGGTTCAGCGGTATTGTTGGATGAAGCGGCCCGGACCGACATTACGCGTACGCTTACGCGAGACTGGTTCTACCGACGTGCTTTGCACACAAGTGGCTGGCGGGTGTCAGTTTCTCCAACTTTAGTTGAACCGAGTGTGGCTACGCCCGGTCCTTGCGAAGGTTAAAACGGAGTCTATTTGACAAACTATCATTGTGGTTTTGATGCATAGGTGAGAACGGTTCTTGCTAAGCCCGTAGCAGCCACGTAAAATTTGCAACAACAAAGTAGAGGATGTCTAACTTGTTTTTGCAGGGCATGTTGTGATGTGATATGGTCAAGACGTGATGAGATATAAGTTGTTGTATGAGATGATCATGTTTTGTTGAAGTTATCGGCAACTGGCAGAAGCTCTATGGTTGTCTCTTTGTTGCATAAGATGCAAGTGCCAAATAATTGCTTTACTTTATCGCTATGCGATAGCAATAGTTGCAAGAGCAATAGTTGGCGAGACGACCATGTGACGACACATTGATATAGATCAAGATGATGAAGATCATGGTGTCGTGCCGGTGACGATAAAGATCATGACAGTACTTTGGAGATGGAGATCAAAGGCGCAAGATGATCATGGCCATATCATGTCACATATTTTGATTGCATATAATGTTTATCTGTTTTACATCTTATTCTTGCTTTGATTGACGGTAGTATTTTAAGATGATCTCTCACTAATTATCAAGAAGTATTCTCCCTGAGTATGCACCGTTGCCAAAGTTCGTCGTGCCCAGACACCACGTGATGATTGGGTGTGATAAGCTCTACGTCCATCTACAACGGGTGCAAGCCAGTTTTGCACACGCGGAATACTCAGGTTAAACTTGACGAGCCTAGCATATGCAGATATGGCCTCGGAACACGGAGACCGAAAGGTCGAGCGTGAATCATATAGTAGATATGATCAACATAATGATGTTCACCATTGAAAACTACTCCATCTCACGTGATGATCGGTTATGGTTTAGTTGATTTGGATCACGTGATCACTTAGATGACTAGAGAGATGTCTGTCTAAGTGGGAGTTCTTAAGTAATATGATTAATTGAACTTAAATTTATCATGAACTTAGTCCTGGTAGTATCTTGCAAATTATGTTGTAGATCAATAGCTTGCATTGTTGCTTTCATATGTTTTGATATGTTCCTAGAGAGAACTGTGTTGAAAAATGTTAGTAGCAATGTTGCGGATTTGATCCGTGATATGAGGTTAATCCTCATTGCTGCACAGAAGAATTATGTCCTTGATGCACCGCTAGGTGACAAACCTATTGCAGGAGCAGATGCAGACGTTATGAACGTTTGGCTAGCTCAAAAGGATGACTACTTGATAGTTTAGTGCACCATGCTTAAACGGCTTAGAATCGGGACTTCAAAGACGTTTTGAACGTCATGGAACATATGAGATGTTCCAGGAGTTAAAGTTAATATTTCCAGCAAATACCCGAGTTGGGAAATATGAAGTCTCCAACAAGTTCTAAAGCTAAAAGATGGAGGAGAATCGCTCAACTTGTGAGCATGTGCTCAGATTGTCTGGGTACTTCAATCGCTTGAATCAAGTGGGAGTTAATCTTCCAGATAAGATAGTGATTGACAGAATTCTCTAGTCACCATCACTAAGTTACTAGAACTTCGTGATGAACTATAGTATGCAAGGGATGACGAAAACGATTCCCAAGCTCTTCGTGATGTTGAAATCAATGAAGGTAGAAATCAAGAAAGAGCATCAAGTGTTGATGGTTAACAAGATCACTAGTTTCAAGAAAAGGGCAAAGGGAAAGAAAGGGAACTTCAAGTAGAATGACAAGCAAGTTGTCACTCCCGTGAAGAAGACCAAAGCTGGACCAAAGCCTGAAACTGAGTGCTTACACTGCAAAGGAAATGGTCACTGGAAGCGGAAATGCCCTGATTATTTGGTGGGTAATAAGGATGGCAAAGTGAACAAGTGTATATTTGATATACAGGTTATTGATGTGTGCCTTACTAGTGTTTATAGTAGCCCCTGAGTATTTGATACTTGTTCGGTTGCTAAGATTAGTAATTCGAAACGGGAGTTGCAGAATAAACAGAGACTAGTTAAGGGTGTAGTGACGATGTTTGTTGGAAGTGGTTTCAAGATTGATATGATCATCATCGCACACTCCCTAAACTTTCGGGATAAGTGTTAATCCTAAATAAAAGTTATTTAGCGTTTGCGTTGAGCATGAATATGATTTGATCGTGTTTATTGCAATACGGTTATTCATTTAAGTAAGAGAATAAACTGTTGTTCTGTTTACATGAATAAAACCTTATATGGTTACACACCCAATGAAAATGGTTCATTGTTGGATCTCGATCGTAGTGATACACATATTCATAATATTGAGGCCAAAAGATGCAAAGTTAATAATGATAGTGCAACTTATTTGTGGCACTGCCGTTTGGGTCATATCGGTGTAAAGCGCATGAAGAAACTCCATAAAGATGGATTTTCGGAATCACTTGGTTATGAATCATTTGATGCTTGCGAACCGTGCCTTTTGGGCAAGATGACTAAAACTCCGTTCTTCGGAACAATGGAACGAACTACCGACTTATTGGAAATAATACATACTGATGTATGCAGACCAATGAGTATGAAGGCTCGTGGCAAGTATCATTATTTTCTGACCTTCACAAGATGATTTGAGCATATATGGGTATATCTACTTGATGAAACATAAGTCTGAAATAGTTGAAAGGTTCAAAGAATTTCAGAGTGAAGTGGAAAATCATCGTAACAAGAAAATAAAGTTTCTGCGATCTGATCGTGGAGACGAATATTTGAGTTACGAGTTTGGTCTTCAATTAAAACAATGTGGAATAGTTTCACAAACTCACGCCACCTGGAACACCACAATGTAATGGTGTGTCCGAACGTCCTAATCGTACTTTACTAGATATGGTGCGATCTATGATATCTCTTATCAGTTTACCACTATCGTTTTGGGGTTATGCATTAAAGACAGCTGCATTCACGTTTAATAGGGCACCATCTAAATCCGTTGAAATGACACCGTATGAACTATAGTTTAGCAGTAAACCTGAGCTGTCATTTCTTAAAGTTTGGAGTTGTGATGCTTATATGAAAAAAGGTTTTTCAACTTGATAAGCTCGAACCCAAATCGGAGAAGTACGTCTTCATAGAATACCCAAAGGAAATTGTTGGGTACACCTTCTATCACAGATCCGAAGGCAAATTTGTTGCTGATAATAGATCCTTTCTAGAGAAGGAGTTTCTCTCGAAAGAAGTGAGTGGGAGGAAAGTAGAACTTGATGAGGTAACTGTACCTACTCCCTTATTGGAAAGTAGTTCATCACAGAAATCAGTTCCTGTGACAAATACACCAATTAGTGAGGAAGCTAATGATATTGATCATGAAACTTCAGATCAAGTTACTACAGAACCTCATAGGTCTTCCAGAGTAAGATCCGCACCAGAGTGGTGTAGTAATCATGTTCTGGAAGTCATGTTACTAGACCATGATGAACCTACGAACTATGAGGAAGCAATGATGAGCCCAGATTCCGCGAAATGGCTCGAGGCCATAAAATCTGAGATATGATCCATGTATGAGAACAAAGTATGGACTTTGATTAACTTGCTCGATGATCAGCAAGCCATGTTAAATGAATGGATCTTCAAGAGGAAGACGGACACTGATAGTAGTATTACTATCTACCAAGCTCGACTTGTTGCGAAAGATTTTCAACAAGTTCAAGGTGTTGAATACGATGAGATTTTCTCACTCGTATCGATTCTTAAGTCTATCTGAATCATGTTAGCAATTGCCACATTTTATGAAATCTGGCAAATGAATGTCAAAACTGCATTCCTTAATGGATTTATTAAAGAAGAGTTGTATATGATGCAACCAGAAGGTTTTGTCAATCCTAAAGGTGCTAACAAAATGTGCAAGCTCCAGCGATCCATCTATGGACTGGTGCAAGCATCTCGGAGTTGGAATATACGCTTTGATAAGTTGATCAAAGCATATAGTTTTATATGGACTTACGATGAAGCCTGTATTTACAATAAAGTGAGTGGGAGCACTACAACTTTTCTGATTAGTATATGTGAGTGACATATTGTTGATCAGAAATGATGTAGAATTTTTCTGCAAAGCATAAAGGAGTGTTTTAAAGGAGTTCTTTAAAAAGAAAAAATCTCAGTAAAAGCTACTTACAAATTGAGCATCAAGATCTATTGAGATAGATCAAGACGCTTGATAAGATTTTCAATGAGTACATACCTTGGCAAGATTTTGAAATAGTTCAAAATGGAACAGTCAAAGAAAGAGTTCTTGCCTGTGTTGCAAAGGTATGAAATTGAGTAAGACTCAAATCCCGACCACAGCAGAAAATAGAAAGAGAATGAAAAGTCATTCCCTATGCCTCAGTCATAGGTTCTATAAAGTATGCTATACTATGTACCAGACCTATTGTATACCTTGCTCTGAATTTGGCAAGGGAGTACAATAGTGATCTAGGAGTAGATCACTGGACATTGGTCCAGAATATCCTTAGTAAGGACTAAGGAGATGTTTCTCGATTATGGAGGTGATAAAAGAGTTTGTTGTAAAAGTTACATCAGTGCAAACTTTTACACTGATCCAGATGACTCTAAGTCTCAACCTGGATACATATTGAAAGTGGGAGCAATTAGGTAGAGTAGCTCCGTGCAGAGCATTGTGGACATAAAATATTTGCAAAATACATACGGATCTGAATGTGACAGACCCGTTGACTAAGCTTCTCTCACGAGCAAAACATGATCACACCTTAGTACTCTTTGCGTGTTAATCACATAGCGATGTGAACTAGATTATTGACTCTAGTAAACCCTTTGGATGTTGGTCACATGATGATGTGAACTATGGGTGTTAATCATATACAGATATGAATATTGGTGTTAAATCACATGACGATGTTAACTAGATTATTGACTCTAGTGTAAGTGGGAGACTGAAGGAAATGTGCCCTAGAGGCAATAATAAAGTTATTATTTATTTCCTTATTTCATGATAAATGTTTATTATTCATGCTAGAATTGTATTAACCGGAAACATAATACATGTGTGAATACAAACATAGTGTCACTAGTATGCCTCTACTTGACTAGCTCGTTTATCAGAGATGGTTATGTTTCCTAGCCATGGACAAAAGAGTTGTCATTTGATTAACGGGATCAAATCGTTAGGAGAATGATGTGATTGACTTGACCCATTCCGTTAGCTTAGCACTTGATCGTTTAGTATGTTGCTATTGCTTTCTTCATGACTTATACATGTTCCTGTAACTATGAGATTATGCAACTCCCGTTTACCGGAGGAACACTTTGTGTGCTACCAAACGTCACAACGTAACTGGGTGATTATAAAGGTGCTCTACAGGTGTTTCCGAAGGTACATGTTGGGTTGGCATAATTCGAGATTAGGATTTGTCACTCCGATTGTCGGAGAGGTATCTCTGGGCCCTCTCGGTAATGCACATCATTATAAGCCTTGCAAGCAATGTGACCAATGAGTTGGTTACGGGATGCTGCATTACAGAACGAGTAAAGAGACTTGCTAGTGACGAGATTGAACTAGGTATTGGATACCGACGATCGAATCTCGGGCAAGTAACATACCGATGACAAAGGGAACAACGTATGTTGTTATGCGGTTTGACCGATAAAGATCTTCGTAGAATATGTAGGAGCCAATATGGGCATCCAGGTCCCGCTATTGGTTATTGACCGAGAATAGTTCTAGGTCATGTCTACATAGTTCTCGAACCCGTAGGGTCCGCACGCTTAAGGTTTCGATGACAGTTATATTATGAGTTTATGAGTTTTGATGTACCGAAGGAGTTCGGAGTCCCGGATGAGATCGGGGACATGACGAGGAGTCTCGAAATGGTCGAGACGTAAAGATCGATATATTGGACGACTATATTCGGAGTTCGGAAAGGTTCCGAGTGATTCGGGTATTTTTCGGAGTACCGGAGAGTTACGGGAATTCGCCGGGGAGAAGTATCGGGCCTTATTGGGCCCTGCGGGAAAGAGAGAGGGGCTGCCTAGGGCAGGCCGCGCGCCCCCCATGGCCTAGTCCGAATTGGACTAGGGGGAGGGGCCGCACCCCCTCCTTCCTTCCCTTCTCTCTTCCCCTTCCTTGTCTCCTACTCCTAATACATGGAAGGACTCCTAGTTGGACTAGGAAAGGGGGAATCCTACTCCCGGTGGGAATAGGACTCCCCATGGCGCGCCATAGTAGAGGGTCGGCCTCCTCCTCCCACCCTCCTTTATATACGGGGGCAGTGGGCACCCCATAGACACACAAGTTGATCTACGGATCGTTCCTTAGCCGTGTGCGGTGCCTCCTTCCACCATATTCCACCTCGGTCATATCGTCGCGAAGCTTAGGCGAAGCCCTGCGTCGGTAGAACATCAAGATCGTCACCACACCGTCGTGCTGACGGAACTCTCCCTCGACACTCGGCTGGATAGGAGTTCGAGGGACGTCATCGAACTGAACGTGTGCTGAACTCGGAGGCTCCGTACGTTCGGTGCTTGGATCGGTCGGATCGTGAAGACGTACGACTACATCAACCGCGTTGTGCTAACGCTTCCGCTTACGGTCTACGAGGGTACGTGGACGAACACTCTCCCCTCTCGTTGCTATGCCATCACCATGATCTTGCATGTGCGTAGGAAATTTTTTGAAATTACTACGTTCCCTAACACCATATACTTCTTCCCCCGTATTCCCGTAACTCCCTGGTACTCTGAAAAATACCCGAACCACTCAGAACCTTTCCGATGTCCGAATATAGTCGTCCAATTTTATATTGACCTTTACGTCTCGACCATTTCGAGACTCCTCGTCATGTCCCCAATCTCATCCGGGACTCCGAACTCCTTCGGTACATCAAAACTCATAAACTCATAATAAAACTGTCATCGAAACCTTAAGCGTGCGGACCCTACGGGTTCGAGAACTATGTAGACATGACCGAAGCACGTTTCCGGTCAATAACCAATAGCGGAACCTGGATGCTCATATTGGCTCCTACATACTCTACGAAGATCTTTATAGGTCAAACTGTATAACAACATACGTTGTTCCCTTTGTCATCGGTATGTTACTTGCCTGAGATTCGATCGTCGGTATCCAATACCTAGTTCAATCTCGTTACCGGCAAGTCTTTTTACTCGTTACGTAATGCATCATTCTGTAACTAACTCATTAGCTACATTGCTTGCAAGGCTTATATTGATGTGCATTACCGAGAGGGCCCAGAGATACCTCTCCGACAATCGGAGTGACAAAACCTAATCTCGAAATACGCCAACTCAACATGTACCTTTGGAGACACCTGTAGAGCTCCTTTATAATCACCCAGTTATGTTGTGACGTTTGGTAGCACACAAAGTGTTCCTTTGGTAAACGGGAGTTGCGTAATCTCTTAGTTATAGGAATTTGTATAAGTCATGAAGAAAGCAACAACAACATACTAAACGATCAAGTGCTAAGCTAACGGAATGGGTCAAGTCAATCACACCATTCTCTAATGATGTGATCCCATTAATCAAATGACAACTCATGTGTATGGTTAGGAAACTTAACCATCTTTGATTAACGAGCTAGTCAAGTAGAGGCATACTAGTGACACTATGTTTGTCTATGTATTCACACATGTATTATGTTTCCGGTTAATACAATTCTAGCATGAATAATAAACATTTATCATGAAATAAGGAAATAAATAATAACTTTATTATTGCCTCTACGGATAGAACGACTAGCGTTTTATTTGTAGTGCAACACAAGGCATGTTCTGCTTACAAATGTGATTCTCACTGAATTTAAATATATAAGTTTTTTTCTTCCGTCACAACGCACGGATATATATATGCTATTTATATACTCCATCTATTCCGAAATAAATGCCTCAATTTTGTACTAAAGAAGGACAAAATTATACTAAAATTGAGACACTTATTTTATACGCCTTCGGGAGGCGTCGGTTTGTAGGTCTGTTTGCAGAAGCGCGATTTCAGAAGCAACCACTGTAAGGCTGCCAAAGGAACAACCACATGTGGGGGAAAACGCATATTCCCCTAATTAATCATATGTACTCTCTCTATTCCTAAAATGTAGTGCGCATAGGAAAGTTTAAAAGTCAAACTCCCCCTACTTTGACTACATTTATAGAGGACAAAAATCTACATCTGCAGCATTAAGTAAATATCATTAGATACATCATGAAGCATATATTTGTATTATATTTGTTTGATATTATTTTTGTTGATACTTTTCTCACTAAACTTCATGAAACTAAACAATGTTTTACTTCTAGGAAGTTTTATGCGCACTACATTTAGGAATAGAGGGAGTATTAATTAGTCTTAACAAATTCTCCATCTAATGGAGCATTGAAGCCACCCAACATAAGCATACAGTACTCCAATCGATTGAGTACTAGTCAAGCAAAAATACGATGGTGGACATGGTTTTACAAGCACTCACATAAATAGTAAATTCAAAAAAATACTAAAAAAATTTAAAAAACAGAAATTTTGGAGTATGAAACTTAGTCGACCATTATACTCCGGTGGCGAAGCCAGCCAAACTAACGAGTGGGGTCATCGGTAATTTTTAGGATAATTTTCTTCACGGTATAGAGTAAATTAGTGTACAGTAATTTTAGACTATTTTCTCTAAAAGTTATGGGATCAATTGACCCCATAGACTACATGTAGAATCGCCACTGTTGTACTGGTGTGTGAAGTTTCCTGATATATTGACACCGTTGGTATTCTTAGTGAACAAAATACAAATAAGATTATACTATTCATCAAACAGTATTTTCCTGATGTAGATTTTTTTGCGAGAAACTGTCGATCTATTCATCTTCAATCATGTCAGTACTACGAACACCAGAAATAATAAAAATTACATCCAGATTCATAGACCACCTAGCGACGGATTACAAGCACTGAAGCGAGCCGAAGGGGGGCCGCCGTCATCGTCCCTCTCTCGCCGTAGCCGGGCACAACTTGTTGTAGTAGACAGTCGGAAAGTCGTCGTGCTAAGGTCCCATAGGACCAACGCCCCAGAACAGCAACCGCCGCCGACAAAGAGAATTTTACATCGGAAGGATCCAACCTGAAGATACATAAACAAAGACGAACAAAGACCGGATCCGAGCGGACCAAAGACAACCACCGACCAAACCTCGTGAGATTCACCGGAGGCACACCTCCACACGTCCTCCGACGATGCTAGACACACCATTTGGACGGGGCTAGGCAGGGAGAACATTATTCCATCTTCAGGAAGTCGCCACCGTCTCATCTTCTTGAGCAGGACACAAACTATAACAAAACTTGAAGAAGCACCTAGAAACGAAGCCCTTTGGCCGGCAATGGCCGGGATCCACTGCGCACCCACCATGGCCCTAGGGGCCATAGCAGACGTGAGAGATCGGCGGCGCCGCTGACGAAAGGCAGAAACCCTAGCCGCCTTTTCTTGGAGGAACAAAGGGAGGAGACCTATTTCGGAAAGTAGGCAACTTGAACCGGTTATGTGCCTGCAGACAAGTGATGGGGGGAGTTATCAGGATGTTATTCTGAAGCTGAGGCGACTCGTCACCGGCTGCATACTTGGCTGGTTTTCATGGCAACGCACTGGCCGTACGTACAGTATCATTAGTTTGGTATTCCCCGTCGCTGTCCCTTCCTGATGTAGATTTAATTTTACCATTCTTTGTCGAGATTACTATAGACGTGATTTCTTTGCAAAACTTCATACGCGAGTATACCAATTGACTATGTATATTATAAAAAGAAATCAGTTTTTTTCTAAATTTTTAAACTTACTATTTATAAAGGATGCGCGTGAAACCTTGTTCACCCAATCCGCGTCGACTAGTCAAGCCCCTAAACTAGTGGTATTTTACACCGCTCCAATGGAAGACTTTATTCGTCGTCGCTGTCATCATTGTAGTTGCATGCCGTTGACTGAGATAATCTGAAGCCTGGATCCATCTAAAACCAACCCATCCAGGGCGGCAAGTGCATCTTCTAGACAGACGTGCATCATCGCGATTGTGACGAGGCCGATGCCTCGTGAGGTCTTGGTCTTCTTGTAGTACATCACATTGGCGCTCGACACCCTCCCGTACTTGTTGAACAACTGTTCGAGCTGAGAGCTCTTCGTTGTGGGACATAGGTTGCGCACCAACACCTCATAAGGAGGGCCGTAGCATCTTTGGATGTGAATCATGTTATTGCTTCTTGGAATAGTTGCTTGACCCTGGTGGATTGGAGCAATTGTGGGCTGGGGGACGAGCCATGTGCACATCTCGTTGTCCCATCCTTGGGGCAGCCACTCGATGAACTTGGCCGTGTTGTCGATGAGGTTGTACCTGAACACACCACTTCGCCTACGTAGCGGGTGGTCGTCATAGAACAAGAAGTAGGTGAAACCGCCGGTCACGCCTAGCCTCGACGCGTCCACAGCAAAACTATTGGGCCACCCCAGAAATAGGACACGGTCAGCCAGGCTCTGACCAACCTTCCTCACCCACCGCAACTTCTCCGGTCCCTTCATGGCCTCCCCAAGCATGTGCACGGACATCAAAAACGCCTGTTCTAGGTCACAGATGCTTGTCCTACTCATGTCTGGGTAATCCTTCTTGATGTGCAGTGACACCCACATAAGCTCGCCGCGGGACTCGAGCACATAGCTGTACATATAGTAGTAATCATCGTCCTCGTGTGGCATCCGCGACAAATTGGGGATCCTCACTTGGTTGCAGTTCGCGGCAGCGGATGGTGTTGTCACGACGTGCCAGAGGTCGCCCCTCACGGTCACAAGGATCTTCCTAGCATGACACGCGACACAGAACTCTCCATAGTAGGGGGATTCGAGGGTCCTTTTGACGAATGTCCACTCATTGTCCCCAGGACATAGGAGCGCCGCCTTGAACTCGGCGGTGTCTTGTTCGCTGCTGTCATGCTTGCTGTACAAAAGCACGGTACCATCGTTGTAAACGATGCCACTGGGATTCTCCCCCAACCATCCGTCGACGTCCTCATTTGGGAAGGGAGGCATGTGTGTCATGAGCTCTCCGGCGAGAGGGTCGTGGAAGGTCGGCCCGTCGGGGGAAGCAGTGAAGTAGCGGATGGTGGTGCCGTTAGCATTGGCGACCCAATTCACGTTGGTGCAAGATATTGGCGGCAGCGGCGGGGCGTGGTAGCTCATGTTGGAGAAGACGCATCTGAGTTTGAGGGAGTCGTCGCCCTTCATACTAGGCGCAAGGAGCCACGGCAGGAACTGATGGGCCGTCACTGGATGGTATGAATCGCGCCATGACTTACAAACGGCATGGAAGCGGACGAAGTCGGCGACGTCGTGCAGGCGGCCGGAGATCTCGCGGACCAATTCCGGTGGCAGATCCGGCAATGACGAGTGCATGGTTGTAGGTTGGAGATTGAAACAGAATTCGACCAACGTTTGCGCGCGGCTCATCAGCCAGTTGTATTACTGGCTCCTGTACATATAGGTATCGAGAAGAAGAAGTCCTTTTCTGGTTCGGGTAAAAAGACTAATGCCCAGCTCACGATAATACCTTTTCCGGTTCGGGTACGTAACAGAGTAACGCCCAGCACGCCGTTGCCATCTATAGGTACCCGTCCCAGCACGTAATTCCTTGCAGTGGCATCGCACACAAGGGGGAAAAAATATGATGTGCCTTGATTTCGGCCTCCCATGCAGCCAGCGATCGATGATGACGTCGACTTCGTCATGGTCCGATGTCCCACCGGAACTCCTCGGCTTCATCGCTGGCAGTGGCGCGACCGATCTCGCGTGCTGTCACTCGTGGCATTGGGCTCTACGTCGTCAAGGCCCACCGACACGCCAACCAACTGCCTTGGATCCTCGTCTCAAACGGCAAGGTTTTTGCTAGAACATCCGAGCAAGGCGGGCACCGCATCCCCTCCATCCCCACCAATGTGATCTGCATCCTCCTTTCAGAAAAATGTCATCTGCATCGGCTGAACAGATGTGATCTGCACCGTCAAGTGCACTGATGCCGACAAGAGACAGACCTATCTCTTGCCGTCATTGGAAATGTCCCGGAGTGGTTTGAGAGGTACTCATACGGCTGACTCCAAATCGTATCTGTGTTGCCTACTACAATAGCATCAGGCATGTGGTGTTACATTGAAGGTAAGAAAGCAATAGTCCCATTAGCAGATTTAGCAGAGCAATCCGAAAACCCACGTAACTTAATCAAACAGCTAGGCCTCATGAAGCAAACGAATCTAATTCATGAATCCACCTCACACAAGTCTTGAATTTCAAATATATGAGAACAGGAAGCAAAACGAACCTACGAAGTTGCCAAAATAGTTCTACCTGGCAGCAAATTAACTCAGCAAAGTGATGTGGGAGGATACTTATCATGTAACAATGATCTTGGCCCTGGGAGACACTCTCGGCAGAGCTAATAGCTTGGTAAGAACCATGCTGCGGTCTATTTGACCCTTCCACTCTAATTTCACTTCTTCCAAAGCAGGTGCCCAGGTCAGTAGCTTTGCCACGAAATCGACTTCGTAGTCCCGACCCCTAAATTCTTTCACACTAGCTGTTACGAGATGGTCCATTTGCATTTGCAGGGTAAGCTCTTGAATGCTAGCTTGATCCTGATCCCATGTGCGCGAAGGGTAACTCTGCATTTTTTTTTCTCACAACCGATTAGGTGCCGTAAACTCAACGAACATGGATTGGATGATCGAGGGAGGGAGAGGATTTACTGGAGGCATACATACCAACATCCCAAGGTTCTTCAAGTTGGGGGCATTCTGAAATAAGGAACACGCGGTCAAGACTTGCCTCTGGTCCGAAAGGCATATCACAAGACAAATATCCTCTAGGCGAGTAAACACGACAGGGAGCTTCGTAACTATGCACCCCATTGATAGATACTGCAAAAAGAAAAGAAAAAAAAAAGAAATGGCAACATAGATTAGTTAGACGGCAGAAGAAGGCCATAGTAATGTTGGAGCAAATAATAGCTCACCTTCATGAAAAAACCACCAACTAAAAGCATTTCGATGTCACTCAGGCTTCCCAATGACTGCTTGATATGGCTTTCCTTGTCATGCGCAATTGGAACAAATTGATATGATTTAGCTTTGAGATCAAGAGAGAGAATGGCCTCCTCCAGATTAGGGGCATCCAAACTAATGTCTTCAAAGTACCCATCAACAAGAAGATCTTCCAGTGTAGGAGATTGAATGTTTAGACATTTGATGCCCTCAAAAGAAGTTAATCTCAAATAAGTCAGTTTAGGACAAAAGGAGATCAGATGTTGGACATCCCTGTCTGTGGAGGAGAAAAAGCTCAGGCTGAGGTAAATTAGGCTCTTGAAACCTTGGAATACCCGGGGCAAGCTGATAATGCAGTTTTTCAGTCGCAGAGACTTCAGATCGCCGAGAGAAAAGAGGCATGAGGGAATCCTATACATTGGCCCTGAGTTCAACTTGATTATAACTGATCTTGGTGATCTTGACAGCATGAGCATCCACCTACCGAACTCATCATGGTAATCTTTGTTACCTGAAATATGAAACTCTTCTATAGTTCCTTTGTGGAGTGATAGCACCATATCGACCAACGTAACGAACTTGGTTCGTGCAAAACTTCCATCGCGCAGAGATATTTTTGGCATATTAGCCCATGCATCCCTCCAAGTACTTGATAAGGTGCAAGTCCTAACTGCTTCTTCGACATTCAAAAGGGAGAGGATGTTGCCCTTTATCTCTGGCGGTAGGCTGCTCAGTCTATCTAAACTCACAACACATATACCTTCCGCCCTGGCCTTTTTACAGGTACTCATTGCTTCAGAATCCAGGTTAAACTTTTCTAGCATTTCCAGAAGACAGGAAGCCTAAATTAGTGTGCAGTCTATCACATATCACTAAAAATACAATACATGCAGAAACTAAACGGTACACTAAGTAAGTTGCTTGTTCATAGCAAAACAAAAAACAAGCAACAAATGAGAGATTGCAGTTTAGGGAAACAAGTCTGCTATGATTCTATGAACATAAGTGAACTCAACTCCTGCGTTTGGTTGACCCTAATTTGTGATCTTGAAGAGCGAACATGTGCCACGCAGAAAGTTGAAAGTGGTTTTTTTTTTGAATAAATGTGCGGTCATTTGAAGAATATTTTATTAAAATTTGGAAGAAAGAAAACCTTGCATTGCAAAATATGGACAGGACAAACAATATAGGGTATATAACTGAGAGGCTGTCAACTTTACTTCAGGACAGAGTCAATTTGCACCTGAACAAGCTTTCCTTTCTTAACCTAGATGTGGACTTGCGCCCAAATTATTCACGAGCAACATGTTTAGTTCCAACATTAACTAGAAGCATGATGGACATGTACTAAACTGGATTCAGTTAAGCAATTTTAATATAAACAAGCATGTGAACAACTGAGTAACAAACAATCTTGCTAGTCGTTAATACTCACAGAGCAATCAGATAACCCACATAACCTAATCACCAGAGCAATTGAACCTAATTCATCAACCCACCGCACACAAGTATCATGTATATGAGAACAGGAAACAAAACGAACCTACGGAGTGGCTCGGTTGCTGCAGGAGCGCCGGAGAACGGGGGAAGGCGACGCCGCTCGCCAGCTCCCACCTGGGGCCTAGGGCTTGCGCACCGTCGCTGCCGCCGAACCGGAGCGCAGGGTCCGGAGGGGCGAGGATCGAAGGCACGACGCCACACCGGATGCCTCCGCCGCCCCGCCGCCGGTCGCCGCGGCAGTGCCGTGTCTAGGGTTCAAAATGGTGTGCGACTTGTGGTCTCTCTGCGCTGCAGGGCTGGGGATTTCAGAATTGGGCTTATGGAGAGACTGGGCCATGTACTGGGCTCCCCGCAAAAAAAAAAAGGGCCATGTACTGGGTTGGAAGTTGGAACCCCTAAAAAAAAAGGTGACTGGGTTGGAGACATGAGCACCTGAAATTTTGTTCACTGCGTAGAATTTTTTTCACGGATTCCGGACTCTATTGTCTATAGAACAGGAAGCATGACTATTTCCCCACTTTCATTCATCAGAAAACAAAGAAAAGAAGTTCCATGATTTTTTTTATGGTGCAAGGTTGTTTATCGCCCACGGCTCTTGCCACATTTGGTGCATGGATGTTTAGTGAATCCAAGTCATAAGACCGACGATAAGGTCATGTCCCACTTTGTGCACAAAGCTTTGTAGCAAGCAATTTATCTGGCCTAGTTCAATAATGAAATGTCATATTCTCAGTTAAAATAGAAAGGTTACCATGAGGTCAGGGGTATCTACATCTTTTCGGCTTCATTTTGTGGTTTGAAGGTGACACTAGGTTTTCGCGCTCTTCTCTCAATGCACTAGGTTTTCAAACTCCAAATGATGTGGATGATGAAGAAGCAAGTATCAGCTAACAATATGTACTTTTATTGACCATCTTCAACATTGATCTCCTCGATGCTTTCCCTCTCCTGAGTGGTGCTCTCCCCCTCCCTTGAGCCCGCCGAGCGCCACTACAGCGCCGTCATCTACTCCTCCTGACATTTGCCACCCCGACTAAGGAGTCCACCTCCTTCATCGTCATTCGCCACTCCGCCCATGGCGGGGCCCTCCCTCCCCTCCCCCTCTCCCACTCGATGCCATGGCTGGGAGCCCACAGTCGGTGTTCTCCTCCTTCTGAAGGGCGGACGAGCGTCCGGTGGTGTTCGACCTATGGTTTTCGTTTGGCTTGGAGGCGTCGGCACTACAATAAAACAGTCACTAGACACGCTCAATTCATACTTAGGGACGTATTGTTCAATCTCTAGGCAACTATAGAGCCGTTTTACTAAAGTTTCCTTGGAGCGTATCCCCACGGATCGTCTCAACCATGTAGACACGCTTGCAAGAATGTTTTACATGGGATGAGAAGCTTTCTAGGGACGCTCAAAATCGTGTGTACATGTAGAGACGTTATATTAGGCAGGTACAACACAAGACATCTCCTTTCCAATTTTCCCTCTCGAGGTATGAACCCTATTGTTTCTTGGCAAAAACGGGCGAAAGAGAGGTGACTCGTAGAGGGTCTCCGGCGGCCGAATCCATCTGCATGCAAAGGTTCAAATCCTTTTACTCCAGATTATGAAGACCTAATTAGGTTTCTCGCCTCTTCCTGCCTCTCGGTGAACGGAGGTGGGGGCGATGATGGACGAGGCACGATGGTTTACTATAGAGTGTAGGGTTGAGGGAGACGCCAGTGAGGCCATTGTGCCAGTGTTGCGTCGATATAAGCTTACCCAGGTTCCATTCGCAGTCAGCCATCGTTGAGGAGCTAGCGGGGAGGGGTTTCCCCGGATCTGGTGGAGGTCGAGGGGTATGGGCATTGTGTCCGGCTGGATCTGGCCGGAGGCGGGTACTTCTCGCTAGACTGAGAAGAGTGGGTGCTCTCTTCTTCCTTGTCGGCTCGATCATGTTGCTGTTGTTCATCCTTCCTCCTTGTGTTGGTGTTTTTGGGTTTGCTTTGCCCGGGCAGTTGGCCTGGCCGCGGCACCGAAACCGGATCCCAGTTCCCTTCCTTCAAGATGGGACACATTTTGCGGTAATCAAAGCCACAATTGGCGAAGGCTCAAGTAGGTTATGTGGATGCATGTGTGAATCCATTCCCATTCAGCATCGGCGTGACGAAAAGGAGGATAGCAATGGCGGAGATGTGGCCATGCCTAAAGAAGATGACCTGCTTGGCCAAGTTACGGTTTACTTTCTTACATGGATCTCTTTGTTAAGTCCAGCGAAGATGTCAAACATCTCCAGGGATCTAGGTGTATTTATGTCTGTTTTAAGGTGCTCTTTGTAAATGTCCTGGGACGTTTTTTTTAGAAGAAAGGCCATGACGGGCCTAGAGATTCATTAAAACTTGAGCGGTTACATCACAAAGCCCACACAAGGCCTCACATAAAACGAAAATAACACCTAAGCCCTTGGCTTTTACAAGAAGGACCCTAGACTGGAATTGAAAATTGCAACCAGGTCTACAACATCTTCCTCGATGTAGCCTCCCCGGCACTAGGGATGCACCATTTGCGGTGACGAGACCATCATAGCAGCTTGGAACCGCTTCGAACTCCGGATAGATGCATCTGCCTCTCCTATATCTCTTTCTTTGGGAGGAAATATACACCCACCATTCAACCAGGCGGGGCAGCGGGGTGATGTGGAAGACCGATAGCCAGCGGGCGCCGTTGCTCCACTAGATCAACTGTCGCTGCTGATATGCTTCGAACCCACTTGCAAGAACTAGATACCCTTGCATCACCATCATTCCATCCACCCCCATTGCGGCTTGAAGCAACAGAGGAAGGCGACAAATCCTTATCCAAATCACGACACCAACTGAGCTTATTAAAGGATGTGCCGAGGATGAATCACGAAGCAGTGAGTAGTACCACCCCACCGCCATCAACCAGAACATCGCCGCTACCCACCATGCAATGCTCTTTGCGCAGGCGGCACATCACTAGACCTAGGCATCAGGCCCAACACCAGAACCTACTGCTACTATGTACAAAAACACGCCGAGCACCTGCCCATCACTTCTCCGACGACCGCTGCCGGCAGAGATGATCCGGGATCAGGCCGGGGATGAACTCTCTAGAGTGACTCTCAACTGTAGTAGGAAAAGGAGGAGACGTCTCGTACCAATGTCCTGGGATGTGTGGGGTGTCCAGAGAGATCGTGTGAGGTCGAGTGTGTGCTTGTATGTGATCTGGTTCTTGTGCTCTTCTGTGATAGGAATACAAGAATACTTCTAAAAGGAAAGAATTGTACCTCTCGAGCTAGGCCCATGTGACAGAAGAGGTATATGTGTCTTGCCACGAGTGAACTATTTCATGAGTATATATAAATGAAATACAGACATGCCCATTTAATTCTGGATGTATAGAAATGTAGACACGGAGATGCGGCCATGGCTGAAGAATAACTGGCTAGTAGCTGCAGCTGATTCCAAGAGCGAGATTTGATTAGCACCTGAATCAATAGTTTTCAATTCTTTAAAATTATTTAAGTAAAACCCTGGTTTCTCTTCACCTCAATACGAGAAACCACAGTGAATAATATTGAAGCAACATATTAAAACCTGGTGATTGCCCTTCTACTGAACATTCATTCCATCCTGAAACCAATGTAAACCATTCTGATAAATGCTTTGATTTCCAAAGGTGTACTGATTGAGGCATGTGTTGCCTTATCTCAAAACTGCAGGCTTCTTACATGCACATGCATAAAGTACAAAATGAAGGTACCATTTGATGTCTTTGATTCAGTCTTGTTGGCACAACATGAAGGTGCCTTCATAAATGTGATCACTTCTGAAGGACACATATTTACTAGAACCACGATTTTGTCATATAACAAGTTAACAACAGAGGGACAGAACTGGACAAGCTAAACTGATGCCGTCCCACCGGATGTTCTCCACAAAGCACATTACCTCTACCTGATGATTTGCGTCAAATGCACCCATACATTATATATAACCACCAGCTTGTCCTAGTTGGTACATTCGCATAAACAAAGCCAAGATAATTCTACCCGCAGCAAATTAGATTGGCGAAGTGATGAGGGAGCATACTTATCATGTAACAATGATCTTGGCTGTGGGAGACACCCTTGGCAGTGCTAATAGCTTGGTAAGAACCATGCTGCGATCTGTTTCGCCATTCCACTCCAATTTCACTTCTTCCAAAGCAGGTGCCCAGCTCAGTAGCTTTGCCACGAAATCGACTTCATAGTCCAGACCCCCAAAATGTTTCACATTGGCCATTACGAGATGGTCCATTTGCATTTCCAGGGTAAGCTCTTTAATGCTAGCCTGATCCTGATAGTGCTCCCATGTGATCCTAGGGTAACTTGTTTTCTCAGAACCCATTAGCCGTAAACACAACGAATGAATATGGATTACAGGGGCATACATACCCATAGCTCAAGCATCTTTAAGTTACGGGCATTCTGCAACAATGAACAAGTGGCCGAGACTTGTCTCTGGTCCCAAATGTATATGCCAAGATAAATATTCTCCAGGCCATGAAACATGACACGGAACTTCATAAGTATGCATCCTTTGTTTAGATACTACGACAGGAAAAGAAAAAGGAAATGGTAATGCAGATCGGTAAAAAGGCATAAGAAGGCCATAGTAATGATGGAGCTAATAATACCACACCTTCCGGAAAACACAGCCACTAAATGAAAGTGTTTTGACGTCACTTAGGCTTCCCAATAACTGCTTGACATAGCTTTCCTTGTCATGCGCAATTGGAACAGATTGACATGCTTTAGCTTTGTGATCAAAAGAGAAAATGGCCACCTCAAGATTAGGAGCATCCAACTTAATGTCTTCAAACTCCCCTTCAACATTAAGAAATTCCAGTTTAGGAGCTTGAATGTTTAGACAGTTGATGCCCTCAACAGAAGTTAATATCAAATCAGTCAGTACAGGGCAGGACGAGATCAATGTTTGGATATCCATGTCTCTGGAGGAGAAATTTTCCAGGCTGAGGTCAGTTAGGCTCTTGAAACCTTGGAATACCCGGGGCAAGCTGATGATGCAGTTTTCTAGGTCCAGAGACTCCAGATCACCGATAGAAAAGAGGTATGAGGGAATCCTATACCTTGGCCCTGAGTTCAACTTGATTATAACTGATCTTGGTGATCTCCTTGACAGCATGAGCATCCACCTACCGAACTCATCATGGTAGCTTTTGTTACCTGAAATATCAAACTCTTCTATAGTTCCCTTGTGGAGTAATAGCACCATATCAACCAATGTAATGAACTTGGTTCGTGTAAAATTTCCTTCGCGCAGAGATATCTCTGGCATATTACCCCAAGCATCCCTCCAAGTACTTGATAAGATGCTAGTCCTAACCGCTTCTTCGACATTCAAATGAGAGAGGATGTCTCCCTTTATCTCTGGAGGTAGACTGCTCAATCTGTCTGAACTCACAACAGATGTAGCTTCCGCCCTGGCCTTTTTACAGGTACTCACTTGTTTCAGAATCCTTATTAAACTGTCCTAGCATTTCCAGAAGGCAGGGAGCCTAAATAAGTGTGGATTCTGCCACACATAACTGGATTCAGGTAAGCAATCTAAACAAGCATGCCAACAGCTTTAAGATTAACTAGAACCTAGTCAAACCTCCTTGCCACCAACAATCCCGCTAGTCATCAATTAATCCTCACGAGAAATCCTGAAGTGATGTTGAAATGGGAAGCCAACACAGCGCCGGAGAACGCTTCCTTCAGTAACCAGGGAAGGCAGCGCCGCTCGCCTGCAGCGGCCATGGAGCGTGCGCCGGCGCTGCCGAGCCGGAGCGCGGAGAAGGCATACGCCGCGCCGCCGTGCCGTGTCTAGGGTTCGAAGAGCGCCAGTGGTGGAAACTGGAAACGCCGAATTGGTCTCGTGCGAACAAGGAGGATTCTTTTTTGTTAGAAGAAGGAGAATTCCCTAATTGGGCTTGAGGACCAGGAGGTGGTGGGTGGGCTAGTCCTTATCTTGGGTTTTCTTTTTCCTAGGCCAGAAAGAGGGTGGGCTACTCCTTACATTGGGCTTGGGATGAATGCTTGAATAAGCTGCCATTTTCGTTTTTTCCATACATGTACATTGTTGTATACTTTTTATCTGAAAAAAAAAGCTTATATACTACGTATGTACATAATTCTTTTTGGAGAAACAATGGGTATTTGGCTGAATACCCATGAAATGAACTGAGAATGGGTATACACTTGTGGGGTGGGGGGACACAAGCAAGATACATAGGTAGGTTTCGACATACTTTTCAATGCAGCATGTTGCTTCATGGTGAGTTTCAAGTTTACTTGTTGAGACATGAGGAAATAGGGGAGAGGGTAAAAGTGCCGGAATGGTTCTGCGGTACTCCGGAGGGGAGACCATAATTATCATCATGTATGGAATTGCGAAACTTGAAGCATGTAGAGAAGGGATCCATCTTGCTCTTCAGTGGACAAACGCTGCCGATTGTTGCTGAGATGGACTGCCTGGAGGCCACACAGCTAAGCTCATTCAAGGTGAGAACGTAGATAGATCAGCGTGTGCTATGCTGATTGATCTAGGCTAGTCTTCAACCTGGATGGGAGTTTTTAATCAAGCACATTAGATGGGAGCAAAATAATGGAAGCCATTACACGGCCAACTTTGGTGGAAGGGAGAGGCGTACAACCATTTGGCTTAGATCTTGACCTGCTGATGTGCTGAATATTTGCAAGGCGGACTTACCTGCTGCTTGATTAACACAACTCTTTTTCCATCACACACACAAAAAAATATTCTTACTATACATCTTCTGACCGCGGTGGGCACTGCATCCCCTCCATCCCAACAAATGTGATCTGCATCGGCTCAACAGACGGTTGGCTCACCGTCAAGTGCACCGACGCGGACAAGAGACCCACCTATCTCTTGCACAACCCTTTCTTCAGAACGACCATGCTTGACGCCCTCATCTATCGGTCATGTACCGGAGTGGTTTGAGATCCGGAAGGTACTCATATGGTCGACTTTGGATGACCTTGTCGTCTTCATGACCAACAATGCGAACTACCCAACCATTTTTATCCATGCGAGGAAAGGTTTTTGGTTTCGTCAGCCACATGGAACTGATGGCGTGAGAATTGAATGCGCAAAAGTTGTTACACGTTTATTAGAGCATGAACTATGCTACATTGTGGACAGCTGACCAAGCTGTCCACCTCGGCTCAGGTGGTCCAAATTGAGTTCATGTGCTGCTTGCAGAGCCAAACAACTGCCTGCAGAGAGAGACGTGCATGGGCTCTCCACGATGAGCGACCTCCAGCCACGCTGGAGGTTTGAATAGAATATTAACATAAAAGACTATGCGGGGTTCTTTTGAGGCTGTTTTAATGTCCATGTTACTACTCTCACAAAATTTATACATTGATGATGCTTCCAGAGTTAATGATTAAGTGGGCATGCAAAACTGTAGCATAACCTCTTTGATTCCTCTGAGCGGCTGAGGAGGTCTGTTGTTTATCGTCACAACTTTTTCTCGTCTCTTCTCTTCCCAAACCCTTTCAACCAAAAGCTAGAATCTTTTCCTCTTCCACTAGTAAAAAAAGGGCCTAATGTGAAGCACAATACTCCCGGTTTGTAACTGAGCCGGCACTAATGTGACCATTAGTGCTGGTTCCAACGGCTAGGCCGGCGGAGCTCATTAGTACTGGTTCGTGGCGAACCTTTAGTACCGGTTCGTGCCACGAACCGGTACTAAAGAGGCTGTGGCAGGCTGTGGCCCCACCAAAACCTTTAGTACCGGTTCGTGGCATAAACCGGTACTTGAGTATTTTAGTTGATTCTTTTTGCAGCTGTTTTTTAGTTCCACCTCGCCAAGCGAGAGGCACTCGCAGCGGTTCATAAGCCATGAGTGCAGAGACGATGAAGGAGGAGCGCAATGCTCACCTGCACGTTGCTTATCTTCAAGCCTTGAGGAAATGGTGTAGACTGCACGGAGCTATCAAGGTTTTGGACGAAAACTACACATAGCTCTGTGCAATCTACACTATTTCCTCAAGGCCTGAAGATAAGCAACGTGCAGGTGAGCATTGCACCTCTCTTTCATTTTTAGTAACTCATTTTAACTCTGGACATTTTGTGCCTTCATTTGCTATTTTTCTTGCATTTACTGATTTGTTTTGAGCTGAATGACCCTTAAATTAAAAAGCACTACAAATGAACTCCGAAAAGGTTGAAACTTGGCAAGGTATCATCATTTCACCAGCATAGCATGTGCAAAAAAGTAGAGAGGGTTACAGCAAAAATTGGATGCACTTCGTGTATAAACTGGACAATCTCTTAGGAAGTATCAGGGTTTCGGACGAAAACTCATCTGTTACACCGGCTATTCAATATTTTAATAACTTAGTACAACTCCGGACTTTTCTTGCGTTCAGATGCACAATTCAAATCCACGTCATCAACTTTCAACCCTTTTTGACATAATTTGCTATTTTTGATGCATTTACTAATTTGTTTTCAGAGCTCACTAGTAGAAAAAGGACCTATAGTCCCGGTTCATAAGGGCCATTAGTCCCGGTTTTTGAACCGGGACTAAAGTGTCGGTACTAATACCCTATACCTTTAGTCCCCGTTCTTGCATAAACCTGGACAGATGGGCCTCCATGTGGACGGTGCGGCGAGCCCAGGCAGGAGGCCCTTTGGTCCCGGTTGGTGGCACCAACCGGGACCAATAGGCATCCACGCGTCAGCATTTCAGGTGCTGGGGTTTTTGTTTTTTTTTTGAAGGGGGGGGGGGGGGGGGTAAGGGGTTTGGGGTGTTAATTTAGGTGTTTCATATATTGTGTTAGCTAGCTAATTAATAGAGAGAAGTGTCCTCTCTTATCTTCGTGCTTGGTCGACGCTACGTACTATACATATAGAGAGGACTAGACACGCTAGCTAGTAAGCAAATGAAGGAAACAAAAGATCGTCATGAACATATGCATATAGAAAGAAGCGATATCGACCACCTCTCCTTCCGTGAGAGATTGGTCGAACAACAAGTTCTCGTAAATCTATCCGACGCTACGTACTGGCTACATATATACAATATAATTATGTCTTACACTATAGTCTCCTAATTCCAAATGAACTCAGGGTCCACATGGTATTCTCCGTCTTTAGCGATCACGTGGTCAAGAAAGAATGCCACCAATTCCTCTTGAATTCCTTGCATACGATCTGGTGGTAGGAGTTCATCCCGCATCCCAAATATCTAATTTGAAGAAGGGGGTCAATACATATATATATGAATAAATGCACAAATGATGGTAATAAAATAAAATTCTGAATATTATTATTTACGCACTTCATATTGTTTGTCAGAGTAGCCCCGCTCACAGGTCGTGTGGCGGATAGACTCGCAAATGTAGTATCCACAGTAATCATTCTCTTGTTCCTGCCACAACTGAAGGAAATATGCCCTAGAGGCAATAATAAAGTTATTATTTATTTCCTTATATCATGATAAATGTTTATTATTCATGCTAGAATTGTATTAACCGGAAACATAATACATGTGTGAATATATAGACAAACAGAGTGCCACTAGTATGCCTCTACTTGACTAGCTTGTTAATCAAAGATGGTTATGTTTCCTAACCATGAACAAGGAGTTGTTATTTGATTAACAAGGTCACATCATTAGTTGAATGATCTGATTGACATGACCCATTCCGATAGCTTAGCACACGATCGTTTAGTATGTTGCTATTGCTTCCTTCATGACTTATACGTGTTCCCATGACTATGAGATTATGCAACTCCCGTTTACCGGAGGAACACTTTGTGTGCTACCAAACGTCACAACGTAACTGGGTGATTATAAAGGTGCTCTACAGGTGTCTCCGAAGGTACTTGTTGAGTTGGCGTATTTCGAGATTAGGATTTGTCACTCCGAATGTCGGAGAGGTATCTCTGGGCCCTCTCGGTAATACACATCACTTAAGCCTTGCAAGCATTTCAACTAATGAGTTAGTTGTGAGATGATGTATTACGGAACGAGTAAAGAGACTTGCCGGTAACGAGATTGAACTAGGTATTGGATACCGACGATCGAATCTCAGGCAAGTAACATACCGATGACAAAGGGAACAACGTATGTTGTTGTGCGGTTTGACCGATAAAGATGTTCGTAGAATATGTAGGAACCAATATGGGCATCCAGGTCCCGCTATTGGTTATTGACCGGAGACATGTCTCGGTCATGTCTACATTGTTCTCGAACCGTAGGGTCCGCACGCTTAAGGTTTCGATGACAGTTATATTATGAGTTTATGTATTTTGATGTACCGAAGGTTGTTCGGAGTCCCGGATATGATCATGGACATGACGAGGAGTCTCGAAATGGTCGAGACATAAAGATTGATATATTGGACGGATATATTTGGACACCGGAAAGGTTCCGGAGAAGTTTGGAGCTCCGGGAGGTTACCGGAACCCCCCGGGAGGTATATGGGCCTTATTGGGCCCATGTAGGAGGAAGAGAGAAGGAGCAAGGAAGGGGGGCGCGCCCCCCCAAGCCCAATCCGAATTGGGGAGGGGGGCCGGCCCCCCCTTTCCTTTCTCCTTCCCCCTCTCTTCCTTCCTACTACTAGTACTACTTCCTAATACTAGTACTCCTTCCTTCCCCCTCCAAATAAGATAAGGAAAAGAGAGGGAAACCTACTTGGAGTAGGTTTCCCCCTCCCTATGGCGCGCCCCCCTTGAGGCCGGCCACCTCCTCCCTCCCTCCTTTATATACGGGGGTAGGGGGGCACCCTAGGACACACAAGTTGATCATTGATCGTTCCTTAGCCGTGTGCGGTGCCCCCCTCCATGATATTACACCTCGATCATATTGTAGCGGTGCTTAGGCGAAGCCCTGCGACAGGAGAACATCAAGATCGTCACCACGGCGTTGTGCTGACGGAACTCCCCCTCTGAGCCTCTACTGGATTGGAGATCGAGGGTGCGTCATCGAGCTCTACGCATGTCAAGAACTCGGAGGTGCCGGAGTAACGGTGCTTGGATCGGTTGGACCGGGAGGACGTACGACTACTTCCTCTACGTTGCGTCAACGCTTCCGCTTCGGTCTACGAGGGTACGTAGACAACACTCTCCCCTCTCGTTGCTATGCATCACCATGATCTTGCGTGTGCGTAGGATATTTTTTGAAATTACTACGTTCCCCAACAGTGGCATCCGAGCCTAGGTTTTTATGGTTTGATGTTATATGCACGAGTAGAACACAAGTGAGTTGTGGGCGATATAAGTCATACTTCTTACCAGCATGTCATACTTTGGTTCGGCGGTATTGTTGGATGAAGCGGCCCGGACCGACATTACGCGTACGCTTACGCGAGACTGGTTTTACCGCCGTGCTTAGCACACAGGTGACTAGCGGGTGTCAGTTTCTCCAACTTTAGTTGAACCGAGTGTGGCTACGCCCGGTCCTTGCGAAGGTTAAAACAGCATCAACTTGACAAACTATCGTTGTGGTTTTGATGCGTAGGTGAGATTGGTTCTTGCTTAAGCCCGTAGCAGCCACGTAAAAATTGCAACAACAAAGTAGAGGACGTCTAACTTGTTTTTGCAGGGCATGTTGTGATGTGATATGGTCAAGACGTGATAAGATATAAGTTGTTGTATGAGATGATCATGTTTTGTTGAAGTTATCGGCAACTGGCAGAAGCCCTATGGATTTCTCTTTGTTGCATAAGATGCAAGTGCCAAATAATTGCTTTACTTTATCGCTATACGATAGCAATGGTTGCAAGAGCAATAGTTGATGAGACAACCATGTGATGACACATTGATATAGATCAAGATGATGAAGATCATGGTTTCGTGCCGGTGACGATAGAGATCATGACAGTACTTTGGAGATGGAGATCAAAGGCGCAAGATGATCATGGCCATATCATGTCTCATATTTTGATTGCATATGATGTTTATCTATTATACATCTTATTATTGCTTTGATTGACGGTAGCATTTTAAGATGATCTCTCACTAATTATCAAGAAGTGTTCTCCCTGAGTATGCACCGTTGCCAAAGTTCGTCGTGCCCAGACACCACGTGATGATCGGGTGTGATAAGCTCTACGTCCATCTACAACGGGTGCAAGCCAGTTTTGCACACGCAGAATACTCGGGTTAAACTTGACGAGCCTAGCATATGCAAATATGGCCTCGGAACACGGAGACCGAAAGGTCGAGCGTAAATCATATAGTAGATATGATCAACATAGTGATGTTCACCATTGAAAACTACTCCATCTCACGTGATGATCGGTTATGGTTTAGTTGATTTGGGTCACGTGATCACTTAGATGACTAGAGAGATGTCTGTCTAAGTGGGAGTTCTTAAGTAATATGATTAATTGAACTTGAATTTATCATGAACTTAGTCCTGGTAGTATTTTGCAAATTATGTTGTAAATCAATAGCTCGCGTTGTTGCTTTCATATGTTTATTTTGATATGTTCCTAGAGAAAACTGTGTTGAAAAATGTTAGTAGCAATGATGCGGATTGGATCCATGATCTGAGGTTTATCCTCATTGCTGCGCAGAAGAATTATGTCCTTGATGCACCGCTAGGTGACAGACCTATTGCAGGAGCAGATGCAAACGTTATGAACGTTTGGCTAAGCTCAATATGATGACTACTTGATAGTTTAGTGCACCATGCTTAACGGCTTAGAATCGGGACTTCAAAGACGTTTTGAACGTCATGGACCATATGAGATGTTCCAGGAATTGAAGTTAATATTACAAGCAAATACCCGAGTTGAGAGATATGAAGTCTCCAACAAGTTCTATAGCTAAAAGATGGAGGAGAATCGCTCAACTAGTGAGAAAGTGCTCAGATTGTCTGGGTACTACAATCGCTTGAATCAAGTGGGAGTTAATCTTCCAGATAAGATAGTGATTGACAGAGTTCTCTAGTCACCATCACCAAGTTAGTAGAACTTCGTGATGAACTATAGTATGCAAGGGATGACAAAAATGATTCCCGAGCTCTTCGTGATGTTGAAATCGACGAAGGTAGAAATCAAGAAAGAGCATCAAGTGTTGATGGTTGATAAGATCACTAGTTTCAAGAAAAAAGGGCAAAGGGAAAGAAAGGGGAACTTCAAGTAGATTGACAAGCAAGTTGTCACTCCCACGAAGAAGCCCAAAGCTGAACCAAAGCCTGAGACTAAGTGCTTCTACTGCAAAGGGACTGGTCACTGGAAGCAGAACTACCCCAAGTATTTGGCGGATAAGAAGGATGGCAAAGTGAACAAAGGTATATTTGATATACATGTTATTGATGTGTACTTTACTAGTGTTTATAGCAACCCCTCGGTATTTGGTACTGGTTCAGTTGCTAAGAGTAGTAACTCGAAACGGAAGTTGCAGAATAAACAGAAACTAGTTAAGGGTGAAGTGACGATGTGTGTTGAAAGTAGTTTCAAGATTGATATGATCATCATCGCACACTCCCTATACTTTCGGGATTAGTGTTGAACCTAAATAAATGTTATTTGGTGTTTGCGTTGAGCATGAATATGATTTGATCGTGTTTATTGCAATACGGTTATTCATTTAAGTAAGAGAATAAACTGTTGTTCTGTTTACATGAATAAAACCTTATATGGTTACACATCCAATGAAAATGGTTCATTGGATCTCGATCGTAGTGATACACATATTCATAATATTGAAACCAAAAGATGCAAAGTTAATAATGATAGTGCAACTTATTTGTGGCACTGCCGTTTAAGTCATATCGGTGTAAAGCGCATGAAGAAAGTCCATGTTGATGGGATTTTGGAATCACTTGATTATGAATCACTTGATGCTTGCGAACCATGCCTCATGGGCAAGATGACTAAGACTCCGTTCTCCGGAACAGTGGAGCGAGCAACTGACTTATTGGAAATAATACATACTGATGTATGCGATCCAATGAGTGTTAAGGCTCGCGGCGGGCATCATTATTTTCTGACCTTCACAGATGATTTGAGCAGATATGGGTATATTTACTTGATGAAACATAAGTCTGAAATAGTTGAAAGGTTCAAAGAATTTCAGAGTGAAGTGGAAAAAATCATCGTGACAAGAAAAATAAAGTTTCTACGATCTGATCGCGGAGACAAATATTTGAGTTACGAGTTTGGTCTTCAATTAAAACAATGTGGAATAGTTTCACAAATTAATGCCACCTGGAACACCACATCATAATGGTGTGTCCGAACGTCATAACTGTACTTTATTGGATATAGTACAATCTATGATGTTTCTTATTGATTTACCATTGTCGTTTTGGGGTTATGCATTAGAGACAGCTTCATTCACGTTAAATAGGGCACCATCTAAATCCGTTGAGACGACACTATATGAACTGTGGTTTAGCAAGAAACCAAAGTTGTCGTTTCTTAAAGTTTGGGGCTGCGATGCTTATGTGAAAAAGTTTCATCCTGATAAGCTCAAACCCAAATCGGAGAAGTGCGTCTTCATAGAATACCCAAAGGAGACTGTTGGGTACACCTTCTATCACAGATCCGAAGGCAAGACATTCGTTGCTGAGAATGGATCCTTTCTAGAGAAGGAGTTTCTCTCGAAAGAAGTGAGTGGGAGGAAAGTAGAGCTTGATAAGGTAATTTGTACCTTCTCCCGAATTGGAAAGTATTTCATCACGGAAATCAGTTCCAGTGATTCCTACACCAATTAGTGAGGAAGCTAATGATGATGATCATGAAATTTCAGATCAAGTTACTACAGAACCTCGTAGGTCTACCAGAGTACGGTCCGCACCAGAGTGGTACGGTAATCCTGTTCTGAAAGTCATGTTACTAGACCATGATAAACCTACGAACTATGAGGAAGCGATGATGAGCCCAGATTCCGCAAAATGGCTTAAGGCCATGAAATCTGAGATGGGATCCATGTATGAGAACAAAGTGTGGACTTTGGTGGAGTTGCCCGATGATCGGCAAGCCATATTGTATAAATGGATCTTCAAGAGGAAGACGGACGTTGATAGTAGTGTTACTATCTACAAAGCTCGACTTGTCGCAAAAAGGTTTTTGACAAGTTCAAGGTGTTGACTACAATGAGATTTTCTCAACTGTAGCGATGCTTAAGTCTGTCCAAATCATGTTAGCAATTGCCACAATTTATGAAATTTGGCAAATGGATGTAAAAACTGCATTCCTGAATGGGTTTCTGGAGGAAGAGTTGTATATGATGCAACCAGAAGGTTTTATCGATCCAAAGGGAGCTAACAAAGTGTGCAAGCTCCAGCGATCCATCTATGGACTGGTGCAAGCATCTCGGAGTTGGAATATATGCTTTGATAAGTTGATCAAAGCATATAGTTTATACAGACTTGCAGTGAAGCTTGTATTTACTAGAAAGTGAGTGGGAGCACTACAACATTTCTGATAAGTATATGTGAATGACATATTATAGATCGGAAATAATGTAGAATTATTTTGCAAAGCATAAAGGAGTGTTTGAAAGGAGTTTTTTCAAAGAAATACCTCAGTGAAGCTGCTTACATATTGAGCATCAAGATCTATTGAGATAGATCAAGACGCTTGATAAGATTTTCAATGAGTACATACCTTGACAAGATTTTGAAGTAGTTCAAAATGGAACAGTCAAAGAAAGAGTTCTTGCCTGTGTTACAAGGTGTGAAATTGAGTAAGACTCAAAACCCGACCACGGCAGAAGATAGAAAGAGAATGAAAGTCATTCCCTATGCATTGGCCATAGGTTCTATAAAGTATGTCATGCTGTGTACCAGATCTATTGTATACCCTACACTGAGTTTGGCAAGGGAGTACAATAGTGATCTAGGAGTATATCACTGGACAGCGGTCAAAATTATCCTTAGTGGAATAAGGATATGTTTCTCGATTATGGAGGTGACAAAAGGTTCGTCGTAAAGGGTTACGTCGATGCAAGTTTTGACACCGATCTGGATGACTCTAAGTCTCGATCTAGATACATATTGAAAGTGGGAGCAATTAGCTAGAGTAGCTCCGTGCAGAGCATTGTAGACATAGAAAATTGCAAAATACATAAGGATCTGAATGTGAAAGACCCGTTGACTAAGATTCTCTCACAAGCAAAACATGATCACACCTTAGTACTCTTTGGGTGTTAATCACATAGCGATGTGAACTAGATTGCTGAATCTAGTAAACCCTTTGGGTGTTGGCCACATGGCGATGTGAACTATGGGTGTTAATCACATGATGATGTGAACTATCGATGTTAATCACATTGTGATGTGATCTAGATTATTGACTCTAGTGCAAGTGGGAGACTAAAGGAAATATGCCCTAGAGGCAATAATAAAGTTATTATTTATTTCCTTATATCATGATAAATGTTTATTATTCATGCTAGAATTGTATTAACCGGAAACATAATACATGTGTGAATATATAGACAAACAGAGTGTCACTAGTATGCCTCTACTTGACTAGCTTGTTAATAAAAGATGGTTATGTTTCCTAACCATGAACAAGGAGTTGTTATTTGATTAACAAGGTCACATCATTAGTTGAATGATCTGATTGACATGACCCATTCCGATAGCTTAGCACATGATCGTTTAGTATGTTGCTATTGCTTCCTTCATGACTTATACATGTTCCTATGACTATGAGATTATGCAACTCCCGTTTACCGGAGGAACACTTTGTGTGCTACCAAACGTCACAACGTAACTGGGTGATTATAAAGGTGCTCTACAGGTGTCTCCGAAGGTACTTGTTGAGTTGGCGTATTTCGAGATTAGGATTTGTCACTCCGAATGTCGGAGAGGTATCTCTGGGCCCTCTCGGTAATACACATCACTTAAGCCTTGCAAGCATTTCAACTAATGAGTTAGTTGTGAGATGATGTATTACGGAACGAGTAAAGAGACTTGCCGGTAACGAGATTGAACTAGGTATTGGATACCGACGATCGAATCTCGGGCAAGTAACATACCGATGACAAAGGGAACAACGTATGTTGTTGTGCGATTTGACCGGTAAAGATCTTCGTAGAATATGTAGGAACCAATATGGGCATCCAGGTCCCGCTATTGGTTATTGACCGGAGACATGTCTCGGTCATGTCTACATTGTTCTCGAACCGTAGGGTCCGCACGCTTAAGGTTTCGATGACAGTTATATTATGAGTTTATGTATTTTGATCTACCGAAGGTTGTTCGGAGTCCCGGATATGATCATGGACATGACGAGGAGTCTCGAAATGGTCAAGACATAAAGATTGATATATTGGACGGATATATTTGGACACCGGAAAGGTTCCGGAGAAGTTTGGAGCTCCGGGAGGTTACCGGAACCCCCCGGGAGGTATATGGGCCTTATTGGGCCCATGTAGGAGGAAGAGAGAAGGAGCAAGGAAGGGGGGCGCGCCCCCCCAAGCCCAATCCGAATTGGGGAGGGGGGCCGGCCCCCCCCCTTTCCTTTCTCCTTCCCCCTCTCTTTCTTCCTACTACTAGTACTACTTCCTAATACTAGTACTCCTTCCTTCCCCCTCCAAATAAGATAAGGAAAAGAGAGGGAAACCTACTTGGAGTAGGTTTCCCCCTCCCTATGGCGCGCCCCCCTTGAGGCCGGCCACCTCCTCCCTCCCTCCTTTATATATGGGGGTAGGGGGCACCCTAGGACACACAAGTTGATCATTGATCGTTCCTTAGCCGTGTGCGTTGCCCCCCTCCACGATATTACACCTCGATCATATTGTAGCGGTGCTTAGGCGAAGCCCTGCGACAGGAGAACATCAAGATCGTCACCACGCCATCGTGCTGACGGAACTCCCCCTCGGAGCCTCTACTGGATTGGAGATCGAGGGTGCGTCATCGAGCTGTACGCGTGTCAAGAACTCGGAGGTGCCGGAGTAACGGTGCTTGGATCGGTTGGACCGGGAGGACGTACGACTACTTCCTCTACGTTGCGTCAACGCTTCCACTTCGGTCTACGAGGGTACGTAGACAACACTCTCCCCTCTTGTTGCTATGCATCACCATGATCTTGCGTGTGCGTAGGAATTTTTTTGAAATTACTACGTTCCCCAACAACAACCACTTTACAAGAAATAGATCGAGGTCAATCAAACTGATAATTAGCAAGCATGCTAAATGGTATTGATGGAACTAGCGCTTGAATCACTAGGAGATGCATGGAACATGCTACTATAGTACTTACTTTCGGGTGTCTAATTTACAGCTTCTTCGGCAGTCCCGGAGTTTTTAAGGTGATTTTTTTCCAAACCCTGCTAGCAGACAAATAAAACAATTACTTGATATCAGGAAATGAACAAAGTTGCCGATATGGTGCGATAATGATCGATTTAACTTACTTCTCTAGAATTTCAATCATGTCCTCATACTCCTTGGGATCTTTTCGCCTCGAGTCTAAGACGGTTACTAGTCCCTGCTCAAGCTTAATCTCTAGGAGAATATAGTGGAAGCTGCGCACGCATGCATAACTCATCAATTACACTACTACAACCTCGACTAATAAGGGAAACCGAATATGCACAAGACAGTAACACTCACTGGAATTCGTAAGGGAAGAGTATTATAGCTTTGTTTTGATTTAAAAGAAACGATTGTAGCATCTTGGCCTTGGTATCTTTGGCCTGAAATTCAACCATATATGCATCTATGAGATTTGTGTTAATGAACCCAATATCAATTCGGCGATCTTCAATCTGCATAATATAGTGAGGATAATTAAAAATACATGCAATGAAAGTGCTGATCTATATATAGACTTAATGACAGAAATAGTATTGTACTTACAGGCAGTAACAAGTGATCATTAATTTATCGAGGGCCTTTAAATTGAAAAACGCGAAGAACTCCTCAAATGGAACACTCAACAGTTCGAGGCCAACGAGGTCATGCTCCTCTCTGACTCTCAGCGTCAAAATATTCTTCCCCTCACACTCTCTGCAGGTTTTCACGTACCACTCATGGAACCTGAACATCATCGTTGGTAGAGATCTTTCATCTTTGACGAGAGGCTCCCGTACACGCATTTGTGTTCGTCCACCTCCAAGAAATCATAATGTACATCGTCGGACAGGTAATCTTCAAGATTGTTATAACCGGGCACCATCCCTCCCGGAACATTAGCGACGATATCGCTAGACACCTGGAGCGGGGGGGACGATTGGTTTGCTTGTTCGCCGAGCTGGGCAACTTTTTTCCCAGCTCGTCGTTGACCACTGATAGTACTTTCCGACCGCGACGCTTCCACAAATGACTTTGTAAGAATGCGCTCATAGTTGCCTTTCACCAGAGACTTTGGCGGTTTCTGTAGGGCAGCCAGAGTATGCTTCACTTTTACCGGATCTATCTTCTCCTCCGGAGGTGGATGTATCTTTGCTTTCACCCCTTCAAAGAAGTTATCCACTTCGTCTTGCATGATCCGCGTGTTTTCCTCCACGGTCCTCTCGTATGGTAACTTCTCTGCAGTCTTGAGAGAAGGACCGTATTTGTATTGCCTCCCGGCTTTGGCTCTGCTGCTAGACGCCGGAGCAGACGGAGCGGCTGCGGCTGTCTTTCCTTTCTTACGAGGCGGAGGCGAAGGACTACAATGCGCCGGAGCAGCCGGAGCGGCGGCGTGTCTCTTGATCCACCCTTGTTGACGAGGCGGAGAAGGAGAAGGCTGGCTGCTCAGGCACGCCGGCTCACGCGGAGAAGGAGGCGGAGTGCCGCCATGTGCCGGAGAAGGAGGCTGAGTGCCCTGATCACTCGCCGGAGGAGGAGGCGGAGGAGGAGGCGGATTGCCCTGACTCGCCGGAGGAGGAGGAGGAGGCGGAGGCGTCCAGTTCGGAAGGTTGATGAGCTCCTTCCGCCATAGGCATGGAGTCTTCAGAGAAGAACCCAGCCGAATCTCCCCTTCACCCGTAGGGTGGTCAAGCTGAAGGTCCTCAAATCCGTCTGTTATTTGATCCACCATCACCCTAGCATATCCGTCTGGAATCGGCTGGCCGTGGTAGGTTGAGCCAGGTTCATTAGGTATAATAGAGCCAACAGCCGCCGTGACTTTCAATGCCATCCATCGCGTCATAAGGTGGCAATGTTGAGACTCCGTGATAGCATCCACGGGGTAGCTAGCAGGAGCCGTGAAGACATGCTCCAGCTGCTGAGTCTACTCGGTGGAAGCCACGCTGCTTCTCCGCTGAGATGGAGGGGTAGCTTCAGGGGAAGATTCGGCAGGTCTATGATCTGCTTCTCATTCCTCTAGCCCTTGTACCCTTTCGTGCAGCGCCTGCAGTTGGCTATGGTCCACTTTCTTCCTCCTCTCCTGGGTTTTGTAACCCCCTGCGCCCGGAAAGCCAGCCTTCCACGGAACGGAGCCTGGCGTGCCTCATGTCCGTCCAGGGTGCTCAGGATTCCCGAGGGACATTGTGAGCTCGTCCTTCTCTCTGTCTGGGACGAACGTCCCTTGCTGCGCTTTCTCGATATACTCCTGAAGCTTTTTGATGGGTATTCGCAGTTGCTCATCCGTCCAAACGCATTTCCCTGTTATAGGGTCCAAGGTTCCGCCAACCCTGATGAACCAAGTCCAGCAACGGTCTGGCCAGTTCATTGTCTCTGGTTCGACCCCTTTAGCAATCAGATCATTCTTAGCCTTGTCCCACAAAGGTCTGGCTTTGAGGTAGCCACCTGACCCCGTGCGATCACTACAAGAAATATGTCAACTTATGACCACCACTATTGGTCACTGAATGGTCACAAATTTCCATTTATGACCTTTTTGTGACCAAAAACATAAGGTCAAAAGCTGGGCGTCGTAAACTGACTATAGCGACCTTCTCTGTGAGAAGGTCGTGGACGTTTACGACCAAAATATTCCTACTGTGGCGTTTTGGTCACTAGCAACCTCCCCAGGCCACATAGGCATCCAGCGTGGCAAGCTGATGTGGCACAAGATTCAGCCCGGTCCGATTCGGCATTTTACATGGGCCGAGCCCAACAATTCGGCCTTTTTATATATTTTTTCTGTCAATTTTTTATCGGCTTCATGGGCCAAGCCCAAGAATTCAGCCTTGTTAGTTTTGAGGCCCTTGAGCTTTTTGCAGTCCATTTCTTTTTTCTGTAAGAGTTTTCATTTCATTTTTGAAATTGTTCGATGCTTGTTGGTATGTGGCCTGTTTCAGCCCAATTATTTGTCCAGTTTGGCCCAAGCAGACTTTAGCCCAATCACACACATACATCCAACATTATTTCATTCAAATTAGGAAAACTCCCAGGTTTACATAACACAAAAAGAAAATATCTCCCAGGTTTACATAACACAAAAAATCATCTCAGGAATACATTTCCTTACACAGGAATATACAATAAGAAAATGATGGCACATCTGCTACTATCATAACACCACAATGTACTTTTTTTAACGGAACAGTACAATGGATTTCATTGCTCTCTCTTATGCAACATGCTCCAGCTGCCACAACTTGCCATCCTACAATGAGAGAGATATAACATTAGTGGAGCAAACTGTTGTCCAGGCACATTAGTTTTATGAGAAAACTGATCCATGAAGTTATCTACAATGAGGCGAACGAGTAGCTCCATCCTCAGGGACTAGGAAAATCGATGATCGTGCTTGGCTAAAGCTAGGTAACACAATTCAGATTAAGAAAGCAAGAAAAAAACCTAAACTAAACAAGGTTATTCCTGTAGATCATTGACAAAGAAAACAACAATCAGCAAAGGGAGATTCAGATTTTACTCTATATCTTTTTGGTATTTTCATTATACTTGACAATCTAAAACACTAACACAAAGGGAAATAATTTGACAAGGACAGTTGCATATATAACTATCAAGCATATGACAGGAGGCAGAAACAAGCTAATATGACAGGGACAGAATTATATCACAACACAAACAATTATAGAAGGCATATACATCACAAACATTTATCTCACAAGAACTTGAGCTAACACATGGACTACGAATCTGAATTTATTTCTGCAGAAAAGGGAACACACCAGTGACAACACATACATGAACTGGAATTGAAAGACACAGGGTGAACTCACATACGAGCTAGCAGACCACTAATTCATAGATCAAATCAAACATACCAAATGTTTTCCAAAGCAACTAGACATCAACTAGTCAGAACACATAATAAGATGCACCATATTGTACAAGTACGAGACTGAACAATTATCAGGTTGCAAGATCTTATCAAATCTGAATATTACATGTACTACACATCTCAAATTTTACAGAAATTTCAGAGAAGAAAGGGAGAAAGAGAGATAGCAGCAGCAAGATTGAGGAGAGAGCAGCAGCAAAGGGAGGTTGAGAGAGAGAGAGAGATTCAGCAGAAGGTGTTGAAGAAGGAGAAGCAGCAGGCAGAAAGTGTAGGAGAAGAAAGGAAGCAGAGGCGTGGGGAAAGTAGCGGCAAGATTGAAGAAAGAGGAGCAGTAAGGACGCGAGGATGGGGAGCAGCAACAGTTTTGGGGATAGAAGAAGAAGACAGCAGCAGCAGTTATGAGAAAACTCATCCTTCAATGAGAGAGAACTATCAAAGTGTTTTATTAACCTCTAGGTTAAAACAACCACATTTTTATTGTCACTTGTTAGTCGGAAAATATAGCTATCTCTCCTGTGTAAATATGTACATGTTGGCATTAAATGAAAAAAATGGGTATGAACAAGCATTCGCTGCTGCACAATAATGAATGAGAACAATGAGGTACTGGCAGGGGTATATGGCTGCACCATCAGTCAATGCAGGACACTGCCAGGAGCGTAAATGCAGCAGCAACCCTTCCGACATTTGAGAGCACTCTCACTGTGCTATAATTAACTGGATTTTCATTTTCAATAACACTTATGGAGCACTTAGTTCTAAATAGCTGTTCTAAATATGCAGTTTCTAAATTACAAATCTCTGTTTTGATCGTCCAATAGTCAGACACGACAGCAACATGGCAGGCAGACAACATCATATATGAGACAAACTACTAGAGGATACACACGTACACCGAACAACACCTATCAATGCTCAGCAGCTGCACCTTGATACACAGAATGAAAAAATAGGTAAATCATCTCCACAAACACCAGCACCTTGAGAAGGAATTGTACAAGGAATTGTGCCAAAACACGTATTTAATCATGCCTAAAATACATCACATCCACATCGCGCACCAAATTAACATAGGAAGCAGGGGAGTAGGTCGATGTACCAATCCATCACCTTGAGTAGGGGAAGAGAAGAAGCAGAGGAGGGAGGTCCATGGTGTCCCTCCCAAGCAGCTGCACAACACATCACGCTTTCATCTCCCATGGTGACGTCCTGGTTCGAAAGAGAGATGAGAAGGGGGTCAGACAGAGAGCGGAAGAAGAAAAGATGAGGGGAGGAGAAAGGGATTCATACCTTTGAGCCCTGCGGCTGGACCTACTCGTTCGCCACGGCCCATGGCCGGTGGTAGGAATCCCGAGAACAAGAACACGGACGGACGAAGCTGCTCCATGGCGCCGAGGCAGGGGAGGAAGGGGCCATCGTCCATGACGTCCCGGTGCTCGAGCGAGGACGGCATCCTAGATCTAGGAGGCAGAGACGACGAACTGAGGAAGTTAGGAATGGCTGTGAGGAGGAGATGGAGTAGATGGATGCACCTGAGTCGTCGGAGCCACGCCGACCGAAACCCTAGCGACGGGAGCTGGTCGCGGTTGGCGCTGGAGGACGCGCGTGACGGATCTCGACGAGGAACGCCAGCCTCCCCAAGCCGAGCCTGCTCGATCCGGAGGGAGGGAGTAGGGGTGGGGGCGGCGGCGCCTGCTCGATCCAGAGGCAGGGAGGTGGGAAGGAGGGATTACTGCTGGATCTGGCCATGAGATGAGCGGATCTGCGCGCGGGGGGAGGGGGGGTGGAAGGCGAGGGTGGGGCTGGAGGTGGAGGCCGCGTGGAGGCGGGCGAAGACGGAGTGCACGCGGAGGCTGGAGGTGGAGGCCGCGTGGAGGCGGACGGCGGCAGATCTGAGGGAGGGAGAGGCGAGGCGGCGACGATGGGGAAAAGGGAGCGGCAGCGGCGATTGGGAGAAGGGGCTAGGGTTTCGTGGGTGGACGAGGATGAGAGGGATACAGGGTGATTCGGGAGAGGGTGAGAGCGATGAGGGGGTGCGTGGGCTGCCGTTGGATCTGGGTGCATCCGACGGTGCTTAATTCATGATCCACGTGAGCTGATTTTAGACCAATCAGAACGCAATATCCCCTTTGATGATGTTAAGACCATTTAAATTGGTCATAATCGACTGAAAAGAAGATTTTGAATCATGTCTCCTATTTGACGACCTAAGAAATTTATAAAAATAAATAGAAATCAAAAACCTTCGCATTGTGTCACCAAGTGTGACCTACTTTTCAGTAAAAATAACAAACTCTGAATAATGTAGATATCATTAAAAAAATTATTTTCCATTTTGTAGTGCTCAAAATGAGTTCTTTTTTGTAAAAGACCTACCAAATATTTGTTGAAATGATATTCTTTATATTCTTTATATTTTTTCAAAATGAGTTCCTTATACTCTGCAAAAGTTTACATCTTGGAATAGTAAACAGTATCGACAAAGGGATTTTTATATTCTTTGCACAAAAAATCATTTTCCATTTTTTTGGTGCCCCAAATGAGGTTTTTTTGTGAAGGACCTACCAAATAATTGTTGCAAAATTGGATCAAATCATTTTTATAAAATACTAGGACATATTTAATGCACAATTGACCAAATGGTTGGGTGTAAAAAGTTTTGATCCACCTCTCGTGAAAAAGACAAATTTCCGCCGATTCAGCTGGAAGCGGGTCAAATTTGAACTGCAGCTGCCTCATAGTTTGCTGTTTATTTTTTCCAAAAATCATTTCTAGGTACATAAGTAGCTATTTAATCAGAGAAACACCAAAAAAATTCCAAGATTCAACAACTAGCTAGGAACGGTCATTCCCGCCATTTTGACCGTATTTTGAAACGGGCATAAAAAATTCAAAAAAAAATCAAAAAATTGGGAAACCTTCGCATTGTGTCATTATATGTGGCCAAGTTCCCAGGAAAAATAACAAACTTGTAATACGGCAATTATTTCAAAAAAGTGTTCTCAGAAACGAGCTATCACGTGTGGAGATCAATGGCTTTCAAGCCAAATGATCAATCTTATGGCCACATTCATGGCATAGTTTGTTCAAATGATCTCATATTGTGCACAAGTGTGCATATTAGAATGGCAAACAATGTTTCCTAAGGAAGTTTTCATTTTCTTTGGACGAAAAAACCATTTTTCATTTTCTGAGTGCCCGAAAGGAGGTTTTTTTGTGAAGGAACTACCAAATAATTGTTGCAAAATTGGACCAGATCATTTTTCTAAAATACTAGGACATATTTAATGCACAATTGACCAAATGGTTGGGTGTAAAAAGTTTTAATCCACCTCTCGTGAAAAAGACAAATTTCCGCCGATTTAGTTGGAAGCGGGTCAAATTTGAACTGCAGCTGTCTCATAGTTTGCTATTTATTTTTTCCAAAAATCATTTCTAGGTACATAAGTACCTATTTAATCAGAGAAACACCAAAAAAATTCCAAGATTCAACAACTAGCTAGGAACGGTCATTCCCGCCGTTTTGACCGCATTTTGAAACGGGCATAAAAAATTCAAGAAAAAATCAAAAAATTGGGAAACCTTCGCATTGTGTCATTATATGTGGCCAAGTTCCCAGGAAAAATAACAAACTTGTAATGTGGCAATTATTTGAAAAAAGTGTTCTCAAAATCGAGCTATCACGTGTGGAGATCAATGGCTTTAGAAGCCAAATGATCAATCTTATGGCCACATTCATGGCATAGTTTGATCAAGTGATCTCATATTGTGCATAAGGGTACATATTAGAATGGCAAACAATGTTGCCTAAGGAAGTTTTCATTTTCTTTGGACGAAAAAACCATTTTTCATTTTCTGAGTGCCCGAAAGGAGGTTTTTTTGTGAAGGAACTACCAAATAATTGTTGCAAAATTGGACCAAATCATTTTTATAAAATACTAGGACATATTTAATGCACAATTGACCAAATGGTTGGGTGTAAAAAGTTTTGATCCACCTCTCGTGAAAAAGACAAATTTCCGCCGATTCAGCTGGAAGCGGGTCAAATTTGAACTGCAGCTGCCTCATAGTTTGCTATTTATTTTTTCCAAAAATCATTTCTAGGTACATAAGTACCTATTTAATCAGAGAAACACCAAAAAAAATTCCAAGATTCAACAACTAGCTAGGAACGGTCATTCCCGCCGTTTTGACCGCATTTTGAAACGGGCATAAAAAATTCAAAAAAAAACAAAAAATTGGGAAACCTTCGCATTGTGTCATTATATGTGGCCAAGTTCCCAGAAAAAATAACAAACTTGTAATACGGCAATTATTTTAAAAAAGTGTTCTCAGAAACGAGCTATCACATGTGGAGATCAATGGCTTTCAAGCCAAATGATCAATCTTATGGCCACATTCACGGCATAGTTTGTTCAAATGATCTCATATTGTGCACAAGGGTGCATATTAGAATGGCAAACAATGTTGCTTAAGGAAGTTTTCATTTTCTTTTGATGAAAAAACCATTTTTCATTTTCCGAGTGCCCGAAAGGAGGTTTCTTTGTGAAGGAACTACCAAATAATTGTTGCAAAATTGGACCAAATCATTTTTCTAAAATACTAGGACATATTTAATGCACAGTTGACCAAATGGTTGGGTCTAAAAAGTTTTGATCCACCTCTCGTGAAAAAGACAAATTTCCGCCGATTCAGCTGGAAGCGGGCCAAATTTGAACTGTAGCTGCCTCATAGTTTGCTATTTATTTTTTACAAAAATCATTTATAGTTACATAAGGACCTATTTAATCATAAATACATGGTTTGGTGACGATACGTCGAGGTTTGGGCGGCGGCCGAGGGCCCCAACTCTAGAGCGCGTAAACTCGCATGCCCGGCGCGTGGTCACCGCGCGACTGTGACGTTGCCATGCGTTCTGCGTGGCCTAGGCATGTCTAGTGGGCTGGGCACTCCCTAGGTTGGTTCTAGGAAGAAAATTACAACATAAGATTCTCACGAGGAGACCGATCGATGCTCAAACATGAATTAGCAGCCAAGTGTTTGATTAGCGGTACGGGAAATGTACACGGATAATGGGCGTGAGTTTTGGCTGAGGATGATCAGTTACTAAGAAGACCGTGTTCACAAATTTTCAGCTCAAAAGGAGGAGCCTAGGTGGTACTTGCTTTGCAAACTACCACACTGGACATAACTACGAATGTTGAAGCTCGGCTCAAAATAATGAATGGATTGAGCTAATATTTGGTGGAGGATGGTTATTTGGGCATAGGAAAGCACTGTAGAAAATGGATACTATTTGGACATGCCAAAGTGGTACTTCCTTCACAAACTATTGTTCGGAACAGAATACGAAAATGAATATTTCTGAATTATTTTTGAACTAGGAAAGGAAAGTTTTTACATATTTAACGAAGATATGACCCAAAGAATTTATGAGATTTTTTTGGGAATTTTGGGAATGACAGAAATATAGGTTGCTTCACAACCTAGGGCAAAAACTGCCACATGGACATGACACATAGGCAAAACTGATGAGATGGCGCCTAGTCATCGCATTCTACCACAATTTACAAGGCTATGACCATCTATATTGGTCGTTAACAACTAGAAATAAGGCAGCGGACTAGCGCTGTTTGCTTTATGACCATTTCGTGTAAGGAAATTATGACCTTTCTGACCAAAATGGTCGCAATGGTTTAGGGTTTGGAGCTCCCCAGACACCTTTTGACCAATTGGTCTAAAATGGTCATAAATTTATGACCATTTCTTCCAGGGTCACTGACAGAAGGTCATAAGTTGACATATTTCTTATAGTGGATGGTGATGCTTCTTCTTCGCAGCATTTATCTTGTTTATCGCTGACATCTTCGTACTCTTTTCCGATGTCTTGTGGGCCACAGATGCGGGCCAGTGATCTCTGATCTTCTCATACTTTCCGGTGAATTCTGGTGTCAAATCTTCGTCGACAAACTCTGTTTTCAGCTCATTCTTCCACCTCCTGAGTAGTTCTGTCATCTTCTTAAGAGCATGAGACTTGATCAATTGCTCTTTAACTGGCTTCTCTGGATCCTCCTCTGGTGGTAGGGTGAAATTTGCCTTAAGCGATGTCCACAGATCTTCTGTCTGCATATCGGAGACATAAGACACCTCAGGGTCTTCCTTCTTAGGCTTTAACCATTGCTGGATACTAATCGGGATCTTGTCCCTAACAAGAACCCCGCACTGAGCAGGAAATGCATCTCTTGTCTGGATGGGATCAATCGGCTTGCCACCGTGCGCGATTGCCGTGATCTCAAACATTTCATTCGAGTGCAACTTTTTCTTCGGGCCTCGTTTCTTTACCGAAGTTGTGCTCAATCCGGAGGGCTAGAGAAAAGAAGAAAGACCAGAGTTAATTAATATGTGTACATACGAAAACAATGAATGCATCAATTAGTTAGTCAGCACAGGCTTAACTAATATATATACCTGGCCGGACTCGGTTCAGTCACCGGAGCCGTCATGACGGTCTACTTCTTCTTGTACCAGAGCCGTCATTGGGTCACCGGAGCCATCATAATCATAACCTTCTTCTTCACTACCCTGTCCTTCCAGACCATCAGTGTCGTTGAGAAATGACGCAACGACATCACTTCCTTTTGCGATTATGTCCCCAACATCTCTTCTATTTCTTCGTCTCGGGGGTGCTCCATAGTTTCTGCAAATATTTACAACATGGCAATTATTATTCAAACATGACAGCTGGATATATTAGTGGCAAACATAGAACTAGCTAGCTAATATAATCACAATAAGGAATCATATTAGTGGCCTCGACGCTGCTTCTCTAGGGTTTGGGGTGGCCTCGGCAACGCTTCAAGGGTTTGGGGTGGCCTCGACAATGCTTCAAGGGTTTGGGGTGGCCTCGACAACAACGCTCTTTTAACTTGGTAAATTTGGGTGGCCTTGAGAGAGTTTTTTGGGTAGGGGCGTGGCGGGAGGGAGTAGAAGACCAACATCGTTTTTTTCTAGGGTTTGGGTGTCCTGAAGAGTTTTGGTCGAGCGAGAGTGCCGAGAGGGGTGCTCCCGTGGTATAAGTTATCGCGGTCGAGAGGGGGTATATATATCGACCGCCCCTCATGTCGAAGTTATCCGGGAGGGGGTTATATTGACAACGACACGACATACATACATGAGAAGATAATGTTATCGGGGAGGGGGTATATCGACCCCCCTCGCGTTGAAGTTATCGGGAGGGGGTATATCGACAACGACATACCCGATAAAAAATAAGAAGACAAAAGAAGAAATAAAAAGAGGAGAAGAAGAAAGGAATAGAAGAGAAGCAATCGAAGAAAAGAAGAAGAAAAAAAAGGAGAAGAAGAAAGGAATAGAGGAGCAAGAAGAAAAAAAATAGAAAATTTTCTATTTTTTATTCTTTCTCCTCTATTCCTTTCTTCTTCTCCTCTTCTTTTTCTTTTTTTCCCTCTTCTTATTTATTTCTCCTCTTCTTCCTCTCCTGTTCTTCTTTCTTCTTCTTCTTTTATTTTCTTTTTTCCTATGCACGATACAAAATTCTGAAAAAATTACATCTATGATCCCTCGACGTTCCCGCCTCTCTCATGAACAAAAAAAACTATGAATAAAAAAACATCATGTTCTATGAACAAAAAAATATCATATATTTCATCCACATCCATGCATACATCATATATATATATATATGTGATCATCTATGAAAAAAACATCATATTCTATAAAAAAATCATCCTATATATATGAACAAAAACAATTATGATAGCAAGCATATATATCATCATATATATGAAAAAACAAGCATATACATATGAAAAAAATAAGCATATATATAAATGAAAAAAATGTTGCGCCGGCCGGACCAAGTGAGGAGGACGGCGACGGCTACGGCAGGGGCGACGGCGACGACGGGGGCAGGGTAGGGGGCGACGACGACAGAGACGACGGGGGAGGGCCGGGGCGGCGCGCGTCGGGGCAGGGGAGCGGGCGACGGAGACAGCGGGGGCGACGGGCGGCGTCGGGGCAGCCTGGCAGCGTCGATGTCGTCGGCGTCGTCGGCGTCGTCAACTTCGAGAGATGAGAGTGAAAAAATCCTAAGTGTGAACTTATATAGCGAGGCCTTTAGTCCCGGTTGGTGCCACAAACCGGGACTAAAGGGTGCATTAGTCCCGGTTGGTGCCACCAACCGGGACCAAAGGCCTCTTTTCAGCAGCCCAAAGGGCGGGAAGCAGAGGCCTTTGGTCCTGGTTGGTGGCACCAACCGGGACTAAAGGGGCGGCATTGGTACTGGTTGGTGCCACGAACCAGTGCCAATGCACACCCTTTAGTCCCGGTTGGTGCCACCAACCGGGACAAAAGACCCCTGTGCTGCCCGCGTCACGACCAAAGTTTAGTCCCACCTCGCTAGTTGAGAGGGGCGCGCAGTGGTTTATAAGCCCCACTGCCGCACCCCTCTCGAGCTCCTCTCCATTCCAGGCTTACGGGCCTAATTGTTACTGCTATGCCTGATGGGCCTGCTGGGCCTTCTCCGGGCCTGAATCCTGGCTCATGGATGGGTTTCTAGTCGTATTCAGGCCGTGGTGGCCCAGTTGGTGGCAAATTTTTTATTTTTCCCAATTTTTTTATGTTTTCTTTTTTTCTTTGTATCTACTTACAACAAAATACTTATTTATTTTATTTTATTTTGTTTATAATTACTTATTAAATTTATTTTATGATAATTCTTTTTGCTATTAAAGTTTTAAAAAAAAGGTTCTTTATGAAAATTCTTTTTGCTTTTAATGATTTTCAATAGAAAATACTTGGATAATTTTAGTTGCATCAATTTTATATAATTTTAGTTTCAATAATACTAGAGGTTGCTTATAATGTTTTGAACAGAAAATACTTTGATAATTTTAGTTTCATAAATTTTATTTATATTATTAAAGTTTTTTTGTTTATATTTATCTATTTTATTATAGTTTATATTGTTTTGTTTCAAATTACTTATTTATTTTATTTTATTCTGTTTCTGACTTCATTTGTTATTTTTCATGCATTTACTAATTATTTTGCGCTATAAGACCATGAAATTGAAAAGCATTTGAAATGAACTCTGAAAAAGTTCCAAGTTGGCATGGTATCATCATTTCACCCACATAGCATGTGCAAGAAAGTATAGAGGCTTAAGGAAAAAACTGGATACACTTCGTGTACAAAACGGACAATCTCTTTCGAAGTATCACGGTTTCATACAAAAACTCGTCTGTTACAAAGAGATTTCATTTTTTTAACTTATTTGAACTCCCTTGTTTTTCTTTGTTCAAAATGCATTATTCAAAGCCACATCATCAATTTACAACCCTTTCTGACTTCATTTGTTATTTTTCATGCATTTACTGATTATTTTGAGTTATAAGACCATGAAATTGAAAAGCATTTGAAATGAACTCTGAAAAGGTTCCAAGTTGGCATGGTATCATCATTTCACCCACATAGCATGTGCGAAAAAGTAGAGAGGGTTACGGCAAAAACTGGATACACTTCGTGTACAAAATGGACAATCTCTTTCGAAATATCAAGGTTTCATACGGAAACTTGTCTGTTACAAAGAGATTTCATTTTTTTTAAACTTATTTGAACTCCCTTGCTTTTCTGTGTTCAAAATTCCCCATTCAAAGTCACATCATCAATTTACAACCCTTTCTGACTTCATTTGTTATTTTTCATGCATTTACTGATTATTTTGAGCTATAAGACCATGAAATTGAAAAGCATTTGAAATGAACTCTGAAAAGGTTCCAAGTTGGAATGGTATCATCATTTCACCCACATAGCATGTGCGAAAAAGTAGAGAGGGTTACGGCAAAAACTGGATACACTTCGTGTACAAAATGGACAATCTCTTTCGAAATATCAAGGTTTCATACGGAAACTTGTCTGTTACAAAGAGATTTCATTTTTTTGAACTTATTTGAACTCCCTTGTTTTTCTGTGTTCAAAATGCCCCATTCAAAGTCACATCATCAATTTACAACCCTTTCTGACTTCATTTGTTATTTTTCATGCATTTACTGATTATTTTGAGCTATAAGACCATGAAATTGAAAAGCATTTGAAATGAACTCTCAAAAGGTTCCAAGTTGGCATGGTATCATCATTTCACCCACATAGCATGTGCGAAAAAGTAGAGAGGGTTACGGCAAAAACAGGATACACTTCGTGTACAAAATGGACAATCTCTTTCGAAATATCAAGGTTTCATACGGAAACTTGTCTGTTACAAAGAGATTTCATTTTTTAACTTATTTGAACTCCCTTGTTTTTCTGTGTTCAAAGTGCACCATTCAAAGTCACATCATCAATTTACAACCCTTTCTGACTTCATTTGTTATTTTTCATGCATTTACTGATTATTTTGAGTTATAAGACCATGAAATTGAAAAGCATTTGAAATGAACTCTGAAAAGGTTCCAAGTTGGCATGGTATCATCATTTCACCCACATAGCATGTTGATACGTCTCCAACTTATCTATAATTTTTGATTGCTCCATGCTACTTTATCTACTGTTTTGGACTATATTGGGCTTTATTTTCCACTTTTATATTATTTTTGGGACTAACCTATTAACCGGAATTGTTGTTTTTTTTGCCTATTTCAGTGTTTCGAAGAAACGGAATATCAAACAGAGTCCAAACGGAATGAAACCTTCGGGAATGTGATTTTCTCAACGAACGTGATCCAGGAGACGTGGACCCTACTCCAAGACGTAACAGAGGCGGTCACGAGGGTGGGGGGCGCCCTACCTCGTGGCCCCCCTGTTGCTCCACCGACGTACTCCTTCCTCCTATATATCCCTACGTATCCCGAAACGATCAGAACAGGAGCCAAAAACCTAATTCCATCGCCCCAACTTTCTGTATCCACGAGATCCCATCTTGGGGCCTGTTCCGGACCTCCGCCGGAGGGGGCATCACTACTAGGGAAAACCCTAGCAGTAGCGCTGGTTTTGTGCTCATTAGTAGCGCGGGTAGGCGCGCTACTAATAAGGCACTACAGCTATTGCTTAGCAGTAACGCGTGCCCGCACGCGCTATTGCTAGGACAAATAGCTGCAGCTTTTGTTCACTCCCACGCTACTGCAAATGTAACTACTGGCAGCGTGTTTTCTCTCCATCGCTACTAGTATTCTTTTTTTAGTGTATTTATGTGCCATCGTACAAATATTGGTACAATACCAGTTATGAGCTTTACATCATTATGTCCATAACAGTGTGTCAAATGAAGGTGGATTAGGTTCAAGTGGAGGCAATATGTGGTGCATGTCAAAAGTATACTACTAATCCAAACTTGATCTAGTTTGGACTAGTAGTACTTTCGATGTGCACCACATGTTGCCTCCACTTGACTCTAATCCGCCAGCACAAGCTATTTAATCATCATCATAGTCATTACCACCAACAGTATTTATTTAATCACCACTAACACTAGCTAATAATAATCATCATAGTCATTACCACCAACACTAGCTATTTTATCATCGTAGTAATAGTGTAGCACATCATCATCCTCAAACTCATTTCTAGCTAGCTAATCACTCCTGCTGCTCTCTCTTAGGTAAAATAACATAAAACATGTATAGCTCTCCTCCTTGGTCAAGTTGGAGCATGCAGATGAACCTGTCTCCTAATCGTGGGTAGCGCATCTGTTTGTCGTAAGCTGATAATACTCATGGTACCTTTAGTCTCGATCCCATAAGGCACAGCATTCATCGGGAGTCCCTGTTGAAGAACATCGTACGGTAACATACTTACGAATGAAGTTTAGCTTCAAAAATAATGTATGGAAAAGATGCACTGAGGACAAATAGTAAAAATCTTACCATCCTTCCTAAATAGATGTGACCGTAGTTCATTACGAACACTATTGGTCGCACGTTTTCAGTACTGACATTTCTAAATGCAGGAAGAAAATTTGTCTTGACAGTATCAAGATCCGCAAGCCATGAAACATAATTAGTGAGCTCCTGGCAGTTGAGTTCAGCCCCGGCACAGTATATGGTCCTGTCTATCAAGCGCTGGACATGTTTGCTTGCACCGAAATAAGCTGACAATACAAATTAGTTGTTAATTATTTTTGAATAAACAATATCAAAGACATAAATATGGTTGAGAAACTTACATAATGGTATAACTGGAGGCGTCTGCACATCGACCCAGATGTCGGTATTACCTTCAATATCATCTCCCGGACGAATATCAAAGGTGATAACCATATCAAGCTCAAATGCATAAGTTTTTCATAGTGCTCGCCATGTTTTGCATCCAAAATAGGTGTAGTCGTCTGAATTGTATAATTTTACATTGAAAATATAACCATGCTCGGTCTTCAAGTAAAATTTCTTTTCCTCCATAGTACGACTGAAACCTATCTTATCCAATACAAAAACTCTTGCATGGCAGGGGATACGCTAGTAGATTAGTAAAAAAAGAGTTGTCATGCTTAAATTATAAGTTGAAGCAAATGAAGCAAATGTCATGCTTAATTACGAAAAAAGACTTGTCGTTGTGACTTACTGTATCCACTTCGAAGTTCTCGTCCAGCTTGATGCTGAAGAGCCTATCATCATCTAGGAAGATTCCGTCGCACAGGCCGCGCTCATCTTTGCAGTATTTGCAAATACCGAAATCCTTTTCGTCGTCAGACATTTCCTATGTTCATAGTTAAAACATTAATTGAAAATTGATCGAAGACAACTACCAGGATACTCAACCCACAAATCCGGGGCACTCGATATTTCCTACATATTCTGGCACAAGTCATGCCAAAATTCACGGAAAAATCCGGCATGACCGTTGCTAAAATAGGACATATCGAGCGCCTGAAATTTGCCGGAACGGAAATGAATCAACACTCCGGCAAAACATAGGCCACTCGGAGGTGTAACCTGCAAACATGACCGACCACTTGGATATTGAGCAACACAAGATATACATTTCAAAATATCTTATAGGACTCAAATTAGCATGCATTCAATAAGCAAAAGTAAATCATCTCATGCGTCCGTACATCGTCGAATATTATCACTACTACATCATGAATAGTGTCATACATATAACATCACTAATACAACTAAAACCCTAGCACACGACGGGATCATAGCTCCAGTGAGATCCCTGGAGAACCTGCCAGGTATTGGAGAACCTGTGCTCCAACGCAAACAAGTAGCGACGGACGTGCGCGTCCTCCTCACTCACACGGTGACGCACCACCTCCGCGGAGTCCTCGAGCCTCTGGACCATCACTGGCCCACACGACCGCCACCAAAGAAGGTTCGGGTCAACGACAGGCTGGCTCCTCACCAACCTGCACCCCCCTATAGGTAGCGCCTCCTAGTACCACCCCGGCGGAGCCCAGTCCCGGACATGGCCCATCTGGTCAAGCAGATGTCGTCCTCTGTCGACTCGACGACGAGGATGCGGGATAGGCATCGTCCACGTCGAAGCGGGAAAAATTGCTTTAACTAAAAAATAGCAACAAGTTCTTACTAACTAGTTCTATTAATTCAACTAGTTCTTACTAAAAATAAACTTACTATAAAAAAATATTCTAGTACCTAATTAGTACCTACTTCTTACTAACTAATTAGTACCTAGGAACTACTGCCCTAATTACCATCTAATTTGATGAACCTATAGATGTGGAAAGTGGTAGCGGATATTCCAATTATCCAACTATAAAGTGAAATAAGTGGTCAAATTTTACTCGTTTTATGATTCATCTTAGAAATTTGATTCGTTTCCACCCATACATGAACCCTGACTCATTTGAGCCGCATCCGCATCCGATTTGTTTCCACTCTTACATGAACCATAACTAATTTGATGCAACTAAAATATAAAGAAACCCTAGGCAGAGGTAGGGGAGAGGGAGGAGCAGGCGTGCTCACCTCGGGTGCCTGCGACGAGGAAGGGGCAGGGCGGTGTCGAGGTCAGGGTCGGGGCTCGGGCGCGCGGCGGATGGCGGCGTCGAGGTCAGGCTCGGGGGCGGCGTCCGGGGCGGCGTTGAGGTCGGGGGCGGGGGCGGCGTTGAATCTCGGATCGGGGCGGCGTAGAGGGTGTGCAGAGAGCGCGCAGCGGCCGACAGGTGACGGCGGCGACGAGAGTGGAGAGTTGGATTTGGGGAAAGTGGCCGTGGGGAAGGACGAACCCCGTGGTTAAGTCAGAAGTAGCAGTAGCGCGTTCCAGGAAGAGCGTTGCTGCTACGTTAGCTACAGCGCGTTCTGGGATACACGCTACTGCTACTCCTTTCTATTTTTCCCCTTTTTCATTTAGTTTTCTTCACATTTTATTTTTTTCCTTTCACCTTATTCTATTTCTTTCATTTTCAATTACCTTTCTATTTTCTTTCCATTTAATTTTATATCCTTTAGCAGTAGCGAGTTTAGATTAAAACGGGCTGCTACAAATAAAGTAGCGGTAGCGCAGTTCGTTATAGGTCGCTACTACTACGTGTAGCCTATCGGCTAAGCCGTGGGAATTTTAGTAGTAATGTGTTTAGAGCAAGACGCGCTACTGCTAGAACTTTATCTGCGGCGCGGTTTTCTCAGGCGCGCTACTGCTACTTAGCACCAGCGTGCTTTTTTGACCCTCGCTACTGCTAAAGTTCTATGTATAAGGTTTTCCCTAGTAGTGCATCCACCACGGAGGGCTTCTACATCAACACCATAGCCCCTCCGATGAAGTGTGAGTAGTTTACTTCAGACCTTCGGGTCCATAGCTAGTAGCTAGATGGCTTCTTCTCTCTTTTTGGATCTCAATACAATGTTCTCCCCCTCTCTCGTGGAGATCTATTCGATGTAATCTTCTTTTTGCGGTGTGTTTGTTGAGATCGATGAATTGTGGGTTTATGATCCAGCTTATCTATGAATAATATTTGAATCTTCTCTGAATTCTTTTATGTATGATTGAGTTATCTTTGCAAGTCTCTTCGAATTATCCATTTGGTTTGGCCAACTAGATTGGTAGTTCTTGCAATGGGAGAAGTGTTTAGCTTTGGGTTCAATCTTGCGGTGTCCTTTCCCAGTGACAGAAGGGGCAGCAAGGCACGTATTGTATTTTTTCCATCGAGGATAACAAGATGGTTTTTTTTATCATATTGCATGATTTATCCCTCTACATCATGTCATCTTGCTTAAGGCGTTACTCTGTTTTTAACTTAATACTCTAGATGCATGCTGGATAGCGGTCGATGAGTGGAGTAATAGTAGTAGATGCAAAATCGTTTCGATCTACTTGTCTTGGACGTGATGCCTATATACATGATCATACCTAGATATACTCATAATTATGCTCAATTCTATCAATTGCTCAACAGTAATTTTTTCACCCACCATAGAATATCTATGCTCTTGAGAGAAGCCACTAGTGAAACCTATGGCCCCCGGGTCTATTCTCATCATATCAATCTCCATCACTTTATTACTTGCTTTGTTTTTACTTTGCCTTTTACTTTTCACTTTGCATCTCTATAACAAAAATACCAAAAATATTATTTATCATCTCTATCAGATCTCACACTCGTAAGTGATCGTGAAGGGATTGACAACCCCTAATCGCGTTGGTTGCAAGTAGCTATCGTTTTTTGTAGGTACGAGGGACTTGTGCGTGGTCTCCTACTGGATTGATACCTTGGTTCTCAAAAACTGAGGGAAATACTTATGCTACTTTGCTGCATCATCCTCTCCTCTTCAGGGAAATCCAACGCAGTGCTCAAGAGGTAGCAAGAAGAATTTCTAGCGTCGTTGCCGGGGAGGCTCACGCAAGCAAGTAAACCATACCAAGTACCCATCACAATCCCTATCTCTCGCATTACATTATTTGCCTCTCGTTTTCCTCTCCCCCACTTCAACCTTGCCGTTTTATTCGCCCTCTCTTTCCCTATCTCCTTCTCTCCTTCCCGTTTGCCTTTTTCCCATTGCCTTTTTGTTTGCTCGTGTGTTAGTTTGCTTGCTTGTCGTCATGACTAGTCTCATATCTTCTCCATTATCTCCCGAGAATGAAGTTCTAAATTTTAAGCAAAGGGAGGGAGAAAATCTAAAAGACGCTTGGTATAGAATTTGCAATGCTCAAAATAGATCTACCAGCAAGCAATCTACTTCAGTTCTTCTTCGTAATTTTTACGTAGGTGCTAATCCTTGGTATAGATATATCCTTGATACCATTAGCGGAGGGAATTTCTTGGGTAGCCATACTTTTGATTCTTATAATGCTTTAATAGATTTATTTGGCTCACCACCTCTTTTGATCAATGGAACCATGTTAACTTTGGAGCATGTTATGCAAAAACGTGAAACTATTGAGAATAAAGTTGCTACCATTGAATCAATTGAAAATCTTGATAAAAAGATCCACAATCAAATTACCCAATATGGATCTAAGGTAGGAATGACTTTTAAAAATATTAAAGAAAAAGAACCCATAGTTAATGAGAAAATAAATCTAGATTCCACAAGAATCGATAAACTTGAGGGTATCATTACCAATTTGGGAACCGCTTTTTCTTCCATACAAAACACTCCAAGTTCGTCTACTAAAAAGACTAAGCTTATTTATGTTCCTAAGAATAAGGGTGAATCATCTAGTAAGGAAACTGCGGATCTTAAATCTATAAGTGTTCATCCCAATCTTTTTACCATCATTAAGGAACCTTCTGCTATAAATGAATTTTTCGATATTTTGCCTGAAAATTTGACAATTACTAGAAAGAAATAAAATTCTAAAAGAGGTAGATGCCTCATTGAAGAATTGCCTACCAAAGATGGCAATACCTAGATCTATCTTTGCTTTTATGCCTAGCTAGGGGCGTTAAACGATAGCGCTTGTTGGGAGGCAACCCAATTTTATTTTTGTTTTTTCTTTGTTGCTTCTGTTTAGGAATAAATAATCCATCTAGCCTCTGTTTGGATGTTGTTTTATGTTTTAATTAGTGTTTGTGCCAAGTAGAACCTATAGGATAACCTACGATGATAGTTGATTTGATTCTGCTGAAAAACAGAAACTTTGCACCCACGAATATAATTTTGTTAAATCACAGGAACGTGCTTTTGCGTTGATTCTTCTTGATGCTGTTCAATAAACAAATTGTCCAGGACTTACTATTTTGGTCGGATTTTTAGAGTTCCAGAAGTTTGCGTTAGTTACAGATTGCTACAGACTGTTCTGTTTTTGACAGATTCTGTTTTGCTTGTGTTATTTGCTTATTTTGATGAATCTATGGCTAGTAAAATAGTTTATAATCCATAGAGAAGTTGGAATGCAGTAGGTTTAACACCAATATAAATAAATAATGATTTAATTACAGTACCTTGAAGTAGTCTTTTGTTTTCTTTCTCTAACGGAGCTCATGAGATTTCTATTGAGTTTTGTGTTGTGAAGTTTTCAAGTTTTGGGTGAATTCTTTTGATGGATTATGGAACAAGGAGTGGCAAGAGCCTAAGCTTGGGGATGCCCATGGCACCCCCAAGATAATCCAAGGACACCAAAAAGTCAAAGCTTGGGGATGCCCCGGAAGGCATCCCCTCTTTCGTCTACTTCCATCGGTAATTTACTTGGAGCTATATTTTTATTCACCACATGATATCTGTTTTGCTTGGAGCATCTTGTATCATTTGCGTCTTTGCTTGTTAGTTTACCACAATCATCCTTGCTGTACACACCCTTTGAGAGAGCCATACATGAATTGGAATTTGCTAGAATACTCTATGTGCTTCACTTATATCTTTTGAGCTTGATAGTTTTGGTCATAGTGCTTCACTTATATCTTTTGAGAGTGATAATTTTTGCTCTAGTACTTCACTTAGATCTTTTAGAGCATGGTGGTGGATTTGTTTTAAAGAAAATATTGCTCTCTCATGCTTCACTTAGATTATTTTGAGAGTCGTTAATAGCATGGTAATCTGCTTAATATTAATATACTTGGTGTTCAAGATATGTGAAACTTTCTTTTGAGTGAATTGAATACTAAGATAAGTTTGATGCTTGATAATTGTTTTGAGATATGGAGGTAATAATATCAAAGTCGTGCTAGTTGAGTAATTGTGAATTTGAGAAATCCTTGTGTTGAAGTTTGCAAGTCCCGTAGCATGCACGCATGGTTAAAGTTGTGTAACAAATTTGAAATATGAAGTGTACCTGGCTTGTGCATCCTTATGAGTGAAGGTCGGGGGCGCGCAATGGTTAACTCCTACCAACCTCCCCCGTAGGAGCATGCGCATAGTACTTGATTTTTGATGACTTCTAAATTTTTGCAATAAGTATATGAGTTCTTTTAACTAATGTTGAGTCCATGGATTATACGCACTCTCACCTTTCCGCCTTTGCTAGCCTCTTTGGTACCGTGCATTGCCGTTTCTCACCTTGAGAGTTGGTGCAAACTTTGTCGGTGCATCCAAACCCCGTGATACGATACGCTCTATCACACATAAACCTCCTTATATCTTCCTCAAAACAGCCACCATACCTACCTATCATGGCATTTCCATAGCCATTCCGAGATATATTGCGATGCAACTTCCATCATCATCATCATGACATACATTACTTTTGTCATATTGCCATTGCACGATCATGTAGTTGACATCGTATTTGTGGCAAAGCCACCATGCATTATTTTTCATACATGTCACTCTTGATTCATTGCACCATCCCAGTATACCGCCGAAGGCATTCATATAGAGTCATATCTTGTTCTAAGTTTCGAGTTGTAATCGTTATGTTGTAAGCAATAGAAGTGTGATGATCATCATTATTAGAGCATTGCCCAAACAAAAAAAAGTGAAAGGCCAAAAAAAGGCCCAAAAAAATAAAAATAAAATAAAAAGGGCAATGCTACTATCTCTTTTTTCCACACTTGTGCTTCAAAGTAGCACCTTGTTCTTCATGTAGTGAGTCTCATATATTGTGCTTCAAAGTAGCACCTTGTTCTTCATATAGTGAGTCTCATAAGTTGTCTTTTTATACTAGTGGGAATTTTTCATTATAGAACTTGGCTTGTATATTCCTACGATGGGCTTCCTCAAATGCCCTAGGTCTTCATGAGCAAGCAAGTTGGATGCACACCCACTAGTTTTCTTTTGTTGAGCATTCATAGCTCTAGTGCATCCGTTGCATGGCAATCCCTACTCTTCATGTCGACATCAATTAAGGGGCATCTCCATAGCCTGTTGATTATCCTCGTCAATGTGAGACTTTCTCCTTTTTGTCTTCTCCACACAATCCCCATCATCATATTCTATTCCACCCCACTACAACAAACCCCCCCCCCCCCCTACAACAACACATGTCTTGCAACGATGTTAACACAATGTGTTGTTTGGTTGAACCCACCCTCCCTACTTAGCGCTAACCTCCCCGTACCCCCACCTCCCTCTCTCTCTCGCACATCTGAAATATCCATTCCTTCGTTTTTTTCCTTTACATACCTCTCTGAAAAAATCGGGTGACACACCCGGCAGCCAGGGTTCCCATCACCGCCGCCGCCCCCTCGCCCTCGTCCACCTCCGTTGCCACTTTCTCCGCTCGCTGGTGAAACAGACTGCGTCGCCGCCCATCCTCCTGCGCCAGGGAAGGCGTCACGGCCGCCCATCCTCCCGCGCCGGGGAAGACGTCGCCGCCGCCCATCCTCCCGCGTCGGGGAAGGCGTCGCCGCCGCCCATCCTCCCGCGCCGGGGAAGGCGTCGCAGCCGCCGTTCCTCCGCGTGACCAGAGATGCAGCCGTCGTCGTTGTTCGTCCGCACAGCTAGGAATGAAGCACGTACCGATGCACCCGTCATCCTAAACTGCAGCAGTTCAACAGGTGTTATTCTGTCCCTCCCGCATCTGCAATTCTTTACTAGTATCCCTTAAGACTTTGTTTAATTTGATTTATTCCCCAAAGGGAACCAATTAACACAGGGATTGAGTGGATTCCTGCATCTCACTCAGATCTGTTTTGGTATTGAATCCCTTGCATCAACTATTCCCCTTGATCTAAATATTGTCGGTTATATACAAGGTTTGAGAGGGATTGATTATTATATCATGATTGCAGATAACAAAACACAGAGATTTCAAGCAGGACTCCTATCATCAACATTTTTCAAGCACCAGTGTACGTCTAGATCCCAATAATGCATCATCACATTGCTTTTACTAGACAACTACATGTCTGTTTACCATACTTATTTTAATAATAAAGTAAAAGCTTATTTGATTGTTGCTTCCCTGTTTAAATCTTCACTGGAAAGGCATTACATAGTTACTAATAAGCAGAGTATACTCTTAATAAGTATGTGTGGTAATCAACTCTGGTAAATACTAAGTCGATTTCAGAAATCTGGAAAACAGAAAAACCAAATCCATGCCCACAGCAACTATTAATCGGCGAGGAGAATTTGACAATACAGCCCTAGATAGGATGTAGCAGGAAACAGGGATCAGGAACTGTCCCAATCTAACCCTTGCCTACAACTTAAGAAGAGAAGAAGCAAGATAAGGGAGACGTACCGGAGAGGAGAAGCAAATGGCCATTGCGTCGCCGTCGCTACCGCCGGAGAGATGGCCGCCCCATCCCTATCACATCTGCCTTGCAGTGCAGCCTCGGAGCACTATGTTCCTGTCCAATCCACATCTTATTTCCATGCATGAATGTCTAACACAAGGAGAAGACCCTCTAGCCTCTATGAGCGCTCGCCCAAGCTAGCGTCACCGGCAGCAACTACGCAATCATGTCCTTGCCCCCAGCCCCTGAAACCTCTCACCAACGTGTACTTCCTCCCATCTTATCCTCATGAAGGTTCAAAGTGCCAACCAACGATTCTCTTCCATCTTTTCCATAATTGGTGGGCTAATCTTCTAATGTTTTGCCCCCAGCAATTGATTCCTCACAAAATTTAGGTCCCTGTTTTGCCTCCTGCTCACCCTAATTCATGTGGAGCTAGCAACTTAAATTGGGCATGGAACAATTCGTAAGTGCCATTAATTACAGTTTGTACGTACAGTTTTGCTTCTTCATTTTCCTATGTGATTACTTTACCTCAGCTCATTGATTTCAGGCGCGCTTTTAAATTATAACAAGAGGATATAGAATGAGGTATATGTGATATTTCAGTTTTTGTTCTTTCAATTGTTTTCGTCTTACCTCTAATTTATTTCTTTATTATATAGCTCCTTTTATTTCCTCGTTGAATTGAACCACATGCGCACGCCTTTTATATAGCTCCTTTTATTACCTCTAATTTATTTCTTTATTATATAGAATGAGGTATGTGCACGCCTCATTGCATTGATATTTGTAATAGTTATTGTGCATCTTGCATTGTAACTAGGGGTGGGCACTGTCACACCGAAAACCGAAAAACCAAACCGAACCGAACCGATTTAACCGGTTTATCCATTTATTCGGTGTACGGTTGTTTGGTTCGGTGGCAACTTTGATATCTATTCGGTGTTCGGTGTTCAATCGGTTTCCAACGCTCACAAACCGTAATCACCGAAGAAACCGAAATTAATTACGATGCCTGGTTTACTGAGGCCATATGTGAGTTATTTTTGGGAGTAAAAGGCCGTACGTGAGTGTGACGTTGACTCTGTGACCGCAGCCCATTTGTCATCGGCCCAACCCCCCCCCCCCCCCGGATTTACTAATGCCTAATGTAATCACTCCACGTTCACAAGTACTCCCTCCGTTCGGAATTACTTGTCTCGGAAATGGATGTATCTAGAACTAAAATACATCTATATACATCCATTTCTGCGACAAGTAATTCCGAACGAAGGGAGTACATACATCTAGCCATCGCTCATCTCTCCATCCGGCGGCGCCCTGTCGGCCTCTCCACTCAAACCTGGCCTAGGCGTGCGATCAACGACTCATTGAGCCGAGTATCCTTGCGGCAAGTATTTATACGATTTCGATCTGCGGATATTCTTGTGTACATGTGCAGTGTGCGTGCCTAGTGAAACAAGTGGTATAGTGCATGTGCTTTCTGATCCATATATTGTTACATAAGCCAAGACGCCAAGAAACGATCGAATTGATCGCTAGCTACAAGCTCATGTACGTACGTCAGTACGTACCGGCTAAACGTGATGTACGGCTGCTGGAAAATCAATCAAGCTCCGTCTGTTCTACCTTCCTTAGGCTAGCTCATTATTTTATACATTCTGTACCACTACAATGCAAGTCGCTGCTCATCAATCAGGCCTCTTACACATAAACAGTGGGGTGCATGTACTTCGGGTTTTCGGTTAACCGAACAAACCGAGCCGATATATTTTGGTTAATAAGGTTTGGTGGCTAATTTTTGTGTCATTATTTCGGTTGTCGTTTCTCCAAAACCGAAATTACAAAAAACCGAACAAACCAAACCGTATTAACCATATTAACCGAACGCCCAGCCCTAATTGTAACAAATAAATCATGGTATCTGTGTTTGGTTCACGGCTCACCTACCTTTGATTGTACACGTGATATTTTTTTTTGGAAATGTGTTGTATAATACACTAATGCTTTTCACAATGTTTGTTTTAGTGAGTAACTACATATTTGGTAGCTAGATTGTCCACTTCCGACAATTGGATATTAGACGTCTAATTGTACGCGCACTCCAGACCATTCTATAAATCAGGTATGCCTAATATTTCTTTGAAATGACTACATGGTTGTGTCCATGGAGCCATGTGCTACTTTCAAGTGCGGGTTAATAAGCCGGTATGTAACAATACCCTTGATGCATGCTATTTGGGCACTATGTGTGTCACATGGCTTGGTTTAAGTATTCAGTATTACATAGGCATTGCCTTGGTTCTCGAAAATAGTTTAGATGTATCATCGTTTGCTTAAATTTGGCTAGAGTTGAGATGAAATCTCCTAGCTATAAGATAACATAGTATACAGAGTGTTCTACACTAGATTAGATGGGGTGGTGATCTACTTTTCTTTTTGTTCAGGCTTTCAGTTTGGTTGCATCTTGCCATGTCTTATTAGAGAGAACATGTAGCCATCAGTTGATAACTCAAACTGTCCTGAATATGGTGATGTTTTTTTTTTGTGTTGTTGCTTCTGCGGGTTTTGAGAATGTTATTCATGGATCAGGAAATTATAATTTGTGACTTCGTAATTTTCAGGTAATTACGAAATTTTGCGTGATGCAGATTATTTAGAGATTTTCAAGTTGCTGGCAATGAGATTTCTTCTAATACACCATAGAAAGCATGACTAATGAATCTTCCCAAGATGAGTAGTACGGGAGTAATGTGATGCAAAGCTAATTAGTTCAGACCTCTTGACAATGGAGATGTTCCATTTTGTAATAGTTGATGCCATTGGTTGTCATTAGTCAGTTGCCGAATACATCTCATAGTTATTATAATATATTGTTTGGATATTTTTTAGTAGTAAATACAGGCTGATAGTTATTCATAATGAACAGCCAGATCTGATTCGTCCAAGGTGTCTGTTTTGCTATGCAGATTCTTATCTCAATGAGCCATGGATATTCAAAACGTGTGCAGACATTTCTATGGTGCTCATTTAAATTTTACTTCTTTATTAGCCTGATTTTCTCTACTGTAAGTTACTCATCTCATATTGTTGTTGTTGTAGGTCACCAAGATAAAATGATGATGCATGGCTCAGATGTTGATTGCAAGGTTAATAATTGGAGCTACTACAAGATAATTAGAATGCCAATTTTAGGATTAATGTTTCAAACATTATAGTTGATTGCAAGGTCAAGAATTGGGCCACTACAAGATATAGTTTGACCTCCTGTAATCTTTGGATCATGGTTTTTGTAATGCAACATAGCGATATAATATATGATATCTTTCTGTTTGTTATATTCTGGCTCCTATGCAGTACTCGCATTGACCTAATAATTATGGACAGCAATATATAAAATATCATCAATTGTTCATGCTATCTATCAAAGCTTTTAGTAGTTCCAATTATTTTTAATGTCCATTAGAAAATCCTTTTGTACAGGGTTGCCACCAACGCATATGGAGTGTTGTTGGGCTATAGCTTTATATGTTGCTACCTAACAACGCTTCTGCATACCGTTTACCAACGTAAGCATATACGTTTTTGTAGATCCTTCCAATGCCACCTACGGCAACGCATACAAATCCGTTGGTGTAGACCTTAGCAACGCATATATGGACATACGACAACGCATTGATGCGTTGTCGAAGGGGGGTTCTTGTTGTAGTGCCCATAGTGCTATATCCATGGCTCACGCTCATGTATTGGGTGAAGGTTGAAAAAGTTTGAGATTATTTAAGTATGAAACAATTGCTTGGCTTGTCATCGGGGGTATAGAAGTTGGGAACATCTTTGTGTGACGAAAATGAAGCATAGCCTAACTATATGATTTTGTAGGGATGAACTTTCTTTTGCCATGCTATTTTGAGAAGACATGATTGCCTTGATTAGTATGCTCGAAGTATTATTATTTCTTATGTCAATATGAACTTTTGTCTTAAATATTTCGGATCTGAATATTCATGCCACAATTAAGAAGATTTACATTGAAATTATGCCAAAGTATCACTCCGCATCAAAAATTCTTTTTTATCATTTACCTACTCGAGGACAAGCAGGAATTAAGCTTGGGGATGCCTGATACGTCTCCAGCGTATCTATAATTTTTGATTGCTCCATGCTACTTTATCTACTGTTTTGGACTATATTGGGCTTTATTTTCCACTTTTATATTATTTTCGGGACTAACCTATAAACCGGAGGCCCAGCCCAGAATTGCTTTTTTTTTTGCCTATTTCAGTGTTTCGAAGAAACGGAATATCAAACGGAGTCCAAACGGAATGAAACCTTCGGGAACGTGATTTTCTCACCGAACGTCATCCAGGAGACTTGGACCCTACTCCAAGACGTAACAGAGGCGGTCACGTGGGTGGGGGGTGCCCTCCTAGGGCGCGCCCCCCTACCTCGTGGCCCCCCTGTTGCTCCACCGACGTACTCATTCCTCCTATATATACCTACGTATCCCCAAACGATCAAAACAGGAGCCAAAAACCGAATTCCACCGCCTCAACTTTCTGTATCCACGAGATCCCATCTTGGGGCCTGTTCCGAAGCTCCGCCGGAGGGGGCATCCACCATGGAGGGCTTCTACATCAACACCATAGCCCCTCCGATGAAGTGTGAGTAGTTTACTTCAGACCTTCGGGTACATAGCTAGTAGCTAGATGGCTTCTTCTCTCTTTTTGGATCTCAATACAATGTTCTCCCTCTCTCTCGTGGAGATCTATTCGATGTAATCTTCTTTTTGCGGTGTGTTTGTTGAGACCGATGAATAGTGGGTTTATGATCCAGCTTATCTATGAATAATATTTGAATCTTCTCTGAATTCTTTTATGTATGATTGAGTTATCTTTGCAAGTCTCTTCGAATTATCCGTTTGGTTTGGCCAACTAGATTGGTAGTTATTGCAATGGGAGAAGTGTTTAGCTTTGGGTTCAATCTTGCGGTGTCCTTTCCCAGTGACAGAAGGGGCAGCAAGGCACGTATTGTATTTTTGCCATCGAGGATAACAAGATGGGGTTTTTATCATATTGCATGAATTTATCCCTCTACATCATGTCATCTTGCTAAAGGCGTTACTCTGTTTTTAACTTAATACTCTAGATGCATGCTGGATAGCGGTTGACGAGTGGAGTAATAGTAGTAGATGCAGAATCGTTTCGATCTACTTGTCTTGGACGTGATGCCTATATACATGATCATACCTAAATATACTCATAATTATGCTCAATTCTGTCAATTGCTCAACAGTAATTTGTTCACCCACCGTAGAATATCTATGCTCTTGAGAGAAGCCACTAGTGAAACCTATGGCCCCCGGGTCTATTCTCATCATATTAATCTCCATCACTTTATTACTTGCTTTGTTTTTACTTTGCCTTTTACTTTTCACTTTGCATCTCTATATCAAAAATACCAAAAATATTATTTATCATCTCTATCAGATCTCACTCTCGTAATTAAGTGATCGTGAAGGGACTGACAACCCCTAATCGGCGTTGGTTGCGAGTAGCTATCGTTTTGTGTAGGTACGAGGGACTTGTGCGTGGTCTCCTACTGGATTGATACCTTGGTTCTCAAAAACCGAGGGAAATACTTACGCTACTTTGCTGCATCATCCTCTCCTCTTCTGGGAAATCCAACGCAGTGCTCAAGAGGTAGCACATGTGCGAGAAAGTAGAGAGGGTTACGGCAAAAACTGGATACACTTCGTGTACAAAACGGACAATCTCTTTCGAAGTATCAGGGTTTCATATGGAAACTCGTCTGTTACAAAGAGATTTCATTTTTTTAACTTATTTGAACTCCCTTGTTTTTTGTGTTCAAAATGCACCATTCAAAGCCACATCATCAATTTACAACCATTTCTGACTTCATTTGTTATTTTTCATGCATTTGCTGATTATTTTGAGCTATAAGACCATGAAATTGAAAAGCATTTGAAATGAACTCTGAAAAAGTTCCAAGTTGGTATGGTATCATCATTTCACCCACATAGCATGTGCGAGAAAGTACAGAGGGTTACGGCAAAAACTGGATGCACTTCGTGTACAAAACGGACAATCTCTTTCGAAGTATCAGGGTTTCACACGGAAACTCATCTTTTACAAAGGGATTTCATTTTTTTGAACTTATTTGAACTCCATTATTTTTCTATGTTCAAAATGCACCATTCAAAGCCACATCATCAATTTACAACCCTTTCTGACTACATTTGTTATTTTTCATGAATTTACTGATTATTTTGAGCTATAAGACCATGAAGTTGAAAAGCATTTGAAATGAACTCTGGAACCAAAGTACATACATAGTTCTCATTGAACAACATATATCTCTCCAGAGCATCTAATTAAACCATACATTGAAATTATGTAAAACATTTCAATGCAACAACAAATGCGATCATAATCGCAACCAAGGTAACAACTGATCCAACTGCATAATGATACCACGCCTCGGTATGAATGGCATATTTTCTAATCTTCTTAATCTTCAACCACATTGCATCCATCTTGATCTTGTGATCATCGACGACATCCGCAACATGCAACTCCAATATCATCTTCTCCTCCTCAATTTTTCTTATTTTTTCCTTCAAGTAATTGTTTTCTTCTTCAACTAAATTTAACCTCTCGACAATAGGGTCGGTTGGAATTTCCGCTTCAACAACCTCCTAGATAAATAAAATCTATGTCACATTGGTCAGCATAATTGTCATAAACAATAAATGAACCAAATATTTATGAAAATATATTATATATACCACATCTGAATCATAAACCGGACGAGGGCCGACGGGGGCGGATACCAAAACCATCGCACTATATAATAACAAGGAATAATAGAAGTAAGAAAATTAGACAAGTATCTATCTGAAGTCAGAATTTTTTTCTTTCAGAAAGAAGATAAGAACAAGAGCGTCACCACAGTGGTGCCGGCGACGAGATCGGCGCGGGCGCTCGACGGCGGTGAAGACGGGCCAGGGACGGGGCATGACGGACCGCTAAATCTAGACAAATCTCATTGAAAATGGAGCTTGGAGGTCGAGTTTCGAGAGGAGAAAGCTTAACTAGTGTGGCTCGGGCATTTCATCGAACACCTCACGTGCATAGGAGGTGAACTAGAGCACCCAAATGCCCTCTCCTTGCCGGCTTGACAAAACAGAGCACTCTGGAGTTCTCTGCCGCGGCGGTGGGTATATATAGGCAAGTTATTTGTCCTGGTTCGTGGCATGAACCAGGACTAAAGCCTCCACTTATGTCCCGGTTCAAGCCACGAACCGAGACCAATGGTTGTGGGCCAGGCGCGAGGACCATTGGTCCCGGTTCGTGGCTTGAACCGGAACAAATGCCCACGAGGCCCCGGCCGGCCCCCTGGGCTCACGAACCGGGTCTAATACCCCCCATGGGTCCCGGTTCTTGAAGAACCAGGACTAATGGGCTGGCCAGGCCCGAACGTTAGCCATGTTTTCTACTAGTGGCTAAATCACCGTGAAAGTGAAAAGCAGTACAAAATGAACTCTGAAAAGGTTGAAACTTGGCAAGGCATCATCATTTCACCCGCATAGCATGTGCAAAAAAGTAGAGAGGGTTACGACAAAAACTGGATGCACTTCGTGTACAAACTGGACAATCTCTTAGGAAGTATCAGGGTTTCGGACGAAAACTCATCTGTTACACCGGCTATTCAATATTTTAATAACTTAGTACAACTCCGGACTTTTTTTCCATTCAGATGCACAATTCAAATCCACGTCATCAACTTTCAACCCTTTCTGACATAATTTGCTATTTTTGATGCATTTACTGATTTGTTTTCAGAGCTAAATCACCGTGAAAGTGAAAAGAAGTACAAAATGAACTCTGAAAAGGTTGAAACTTGGCAAGGCATCATCATTTCACCCTCATAGAATGTGCAAAAAAGTAGAGAGGGTTACGGCAAACACTGAATGCACTTCGTGTACAAACTGGACAATCTCTTAGGAAGTATCAGGGTTTCGGACGAAAACTCATCTGTTACACCGGCTATTCAATATTTTAATAACTTAGTACAACTCCGGACTTTTTTTCCGTTCAGATGCACAATTCAAATCCACGTCATCAACTTTCAACCCTTTCTGACATAATTTGCTATTTTCGATGCATTTACTGATTTGTTTTTAGAGCTAAATCACCGTGAAAGTGAAAAGAAGTACAAAATGAACTCTGAAAAGGTTGAAACTTGGCAAGGCATCATCATTTCACCCTCATAGAATGTGCAAAAAAGTAGAGAGGGTTACGGCAAACACTGAATGCACTTCGTGTACAAACTAGACAATATCTTAGGAAGTATTTGGGTTTCGGACGAAAACTCATCTGTTACACCGGCTATTCAATATTTTAATAACTTAGTACAACTCTGGACTTTTTTTGCGCTCAGATGCACAATTCAAATCCACGTCATCAACTATCAACCCTTTCTGATATAATTTGCTATTTTCGATGCGTTCACTGATTTGTTTTCAGAGCTAAATCACCGTGAAAGTGAAAAGCACCAGAAAATGAACTCTGAAAAGTCACTACAAATATGAATATAATGATAAAACACCCTAATATTAAATATAAGAAACTCTAAATATAGCAAAAAACTACTCACAAATAAATAGAAGAAAATATATAAACCACAAAAGAAAAAAACTATATGAAAAAAATTATTTCCGCGCTGCCCAGTGGGCCTGCTAGGCCTTCGGCGTGCATATGTAGGCCCATGATGCCGAACAGGCTCACATGGCAGCACGGCAAAGTTAGGCCTAGAGGCCTGCATTATGGCGGCTGGGTTTACAAACCAGTGCGGCTGCCCTTCTCTCGACGAGGTGGGACTAAACAATGAGCACCGCGGAATGGGAGCGCACCCCCTTTAGTACCGGTTTGTGGCACAAACCGGTACTAAAGGGAGGCCTTTAGTACCGGTACTAAAGGGGGTCGCTTCCCACCGCTTTGCCTGGCCAAATTTAACCTTTAGTACCGGTTCCTGTCTCCAACCGATACTAAAGGCCTCCCGTATATAACCAGCACTTACGAAAATTTTCAGTTATCATCTTCATCTACGTCGCGCCGCCCCACGGCCGACCCTGTTACCGCCCCCGTCGCCGTCGTCGTCGCCCCCGTCGCCGCCCCCAGCCCCGTCGCCATCCCCGCGCCGTCGTCGCTCCCCCCCCCCCCCGCGCTGTAAGATCGATCGTGTGCCCCAGTTGGCCCCCTGCCGCTCGCCGGCGGCCTCCTGTGCACACATATGCACACACACAAACACATGAACACAAATGTTTAATGTCAAAATGTTAGATTATATAAATGTTAGATTATATAAGAATTAGATAATGTTAGATGAGTTTGTTTTTTATACTTTTAGTTATAGATGAATTTATATTAATGTTAGATGAATTAATATATATTAAATTTAGGTATATGAGATTTGATCATCTAATTAAAATTTTAGTATATAGAACTAGCTAGTTTATTTTTAGTAAGAAAATTAATAGAACTAGTTTAGTTGAATTAGTTGAACTAGTTAGTTGAATTAGGAGCTATACTTTATTTAGGTATATTTTTAGTAAGTGCTTAGTTGAATTTATTAGTTGAACTAGCTAGTTGAATTAATAGAACTAGTTTAATTAGTTGAATTAATATAACTAATAATTGTTTAATGTTTCACCTATATGAACATAGGAAATGTCTTCTAATGACGAAAACGATTTCATTATGTGCGAATACTGCGAAGACCAACGCGGCCTGTGCGACAAAAATTTCCTAGTTGATGATTGGCACTTCAGCATCAAACTGGATGAGACCTTCGAAGTGGATATAGCAAGTCACAATGATAAGTCTTTTTTCGTAATTAAGCATGACTTATATATGCTTCATTTGCTTCAACTTATTATTTTAAATTTTCACTACTCTACTAGTGTATCCCCTGCCATGCAAGAATTTTTGTCTTGGATAAGATAGGTTTCAGTCCTAACAAAACTATGGAGGTAAAGAGAGTTTACTTGAAGACCGAGCATGGTTATACCTTCAACGTCAAATTATACAATCAAGAAACCTACACCCATTTTGAATGCAAAACTTGGCAAGCACTATGCAAGGCTTATAAATTTGAGCCTGATATGTTTATCATCTTTGATATTCGTTCCGAAGATGATATAGAAGGTAATATAGACATTTGGGTTGATGTGCAGACGCCTCCAGTTCTACCATTATGTGATTTTCTCAACCATATTTATGTTCGATATTGTTTTTTCAAAAATAGTTGACAACTAATTTTTATTGACAACTTATTTCCATTCAAGCAAACATGTCCAACGCTTGGTAGACAGGACCGTCCACTGTCCCGGGGCTGAACTAAACTGCAAGGAGATAAGTCAATGTGTTTCATGGCTTAAGAATCTTGATGCTGTCAAGAGAAATTATTTTCCTAGACTTGCAAATCTTAGTACTCCAAACGTGCGACCAATAGTGTTCGTATTGAACTACGGTCACATGTATTTAGGAAAGATGGTAAGATTTTTACTATTTGTCCTCAGTGCATCTTTTGCATACATTATTTTTTAAGCTAAACTTCATTGCTAAGTATGATACTGTAAGATGTTCTCTTCAACAGGGACTCCCGATGATAGTTGTGCCTCAGTTGATCTCGACTAATGGTTGCATGTCAACTGTTAGCTTACGGCCAAGACATCCTACATTGTACACGAGTGCATTTAGGATTTCTAGAACCGAGGAATGCTTAATAGTGAAAGACTGGAGCAAATTGTGAATGATCGCAGAGAACTACTAGGAGGCAACAATCAGAAGCACAACCCACGATTAGGAGACAGGTTCATCTGCATGCTCCAATATGATGAATCAGGAGAGCTATACATGTTCTATGCCATTTTACCTGAGAGAGAGTAGCAGGAGTGATTAGCATGCTCTTAGTACTTGTCCTTTCATGTCCGTGTTCTTCGTCCTGAACTTAATCTCAAAGAGTGATCATATTGAACTCGATGATATCTTTCCTTCTGGTACAAGTGAATGTTTCTTCTTTAATCTGGTATTGGTGGTGATTAGATAGTGTTAATGACTATGATGATTAAATAGTGGTAATGACGACTATAATGATTTTTAGCTAGCTAGTATACCGTTAACTAGTCTTGTCGGTGATGATATATATGATGCAATAGTTTTTATATTAATATGATGATGATGAGTTATTATATCGTTTATGAAAGAAACCGCAGATTAGTTTTAACTGGATGGATCCTAGCTAGCAAAGTGATCAAGTATATGCCATATCCATATTACTTGCTCACCTAATATAAGTGATCAAGTAATATATATGGATATGCATATATACTTTGATCACTTAGCTAGGATCCATGCATGCATCCAGTTGAAACTAATCTGCGGTACTTTCACATAATGATTTAACAACTCATTATAATGTAAAAACAATCTCTAAATTAAATTGAAAATACAAAACTAAAGGGAAAATAAAACCAAAACCCCTCGAACATTTAGTACCGGTTGGTGTTACCAACCGGTACTATAGGTCTCCCCACACCCGGCCCTGGCTCGTGCCACGTGGTGGCACTTTAGTGGCGGTTCGTGCCAAACCGGTACTAAAGGGGGGGGACCTTTAGTCCCCACCCTTTAGTGCCGGTTACAGAACCGGCACTAAAGCCCCTTACGAACCGGGGCTATAGCCCGGTTCTGCACTAGTGTTCCCATCCTTGGTCATGGATGAAATGCCTTAATAATAATAATAATAATAATAATTATAATTATAATAATAATTATTATTATTATTATTATTTTGGTGGTATTTCTGTTCTTGTTGTTTGTGCATTTTCGATTTGTTTCTTTTCAAAAAAAAACACCCATATATTAATTAATTGACACAAATGTTCGTACAATCATTCGTTACAACTCTTGCCATGCAGGGCGGAACACTAGTAATAAGAATACCATCAGCTCTATTTATAAAACTAAATTTTCGATATGTTTCTGGTGTTCATGTGTTCTTGGATGGGTCATGGGAAGATTCAGTGATATTTGTCCAGGTCTGGCCCATAGGCCAGTCAAAAAGCGCGACTGCCCCGGGCCCCAAATATTAAATGTGGTACTAACCATGATAGAGTTATCTATTAAGTCATATTATCTATTTTGTTCAAAAGATTATTGCAAACATAGAATCTAAAATTGTTATAACAGGAACAAATCAATATCACATCAAACTAACAACCAATCTGATAGGCCATAGTGAATCTGGTATGTCACAATGAGCTTAGTTAGCCTGCTAGCCTCTCTTCCATCCATAGATTCTAAGTTTAATCTATACAAAACCTTTTATATATTATAAAGTGGCATGAGCTTTTTGTATACACCAAATCAAACCAGATGTCTATATGATCATACCAAATAAATAAATTGTATGTAAGCATAGTTGGTTAGTAACTATTTTCAACACCATGCATTTGCAAATGGTACAATTTATAGGTTCTAGAAATATGCACACCTAATAATACACTAGAAATCACTATTAAAACATTAGTTGTACATTATTCTTTAGAAACCTCTCACATGATATTTAGTGAAAATAAGCAAACATGAACATATCCACATACATACAAATATCTAGGTGGACACTATGCAATTTTTTCAATTGTCACACAAATAATACAAAGATAACGTATGCCACATCATAATTCAAATTTAGCATAAATAAAATGACCGGTCATATACATTTCAACTCACAATGAAGAACACTAGTTAACTATACCAACTAAATTATGTGATTAACTATACCAACTAACATTAAAATTATACTCCTTAATATTGTAATAATATAAAAATAAATAAGTATAAAATTTTGGTATAAAACTAACAATTTTATTTCCTAATTGAAGACCATGGGTAAAACCTGATCTCACCTCCCAAATTAGATGCATTCGGCTCTAAATTACAGATTCAATTGGTACATTTTAAGAATTTGTGCCCAATTGCAGATCCAATCTCTGCGAATGGGTAATTAGTGCCCGATTTGTACTGGTGGGGATCTCGTATACGATTGGATATTAGTATTAGTGTGGTGGGTAAATCTGACGGATTTGAGCCAATACTTTTGGGCAAAGACCAAGAATTCAAAATTACTTAATTCAAAAAAATAATAACAGCAAAATGGCAATTTAAGTGATTTATTAATACAGAACATGGATATGTGCTGTGCTATGAGAGGAAGTAATTAAATCGTACTGGTGGCGCGTTTGTGGGGTAAGAGGATGACATAACACCTTTTTAGACATCTCTTTCACGCTAACTTTGAAGTTAGTGACGGCATAACTGTATAAAGCTTGTGTGTCATCCTTTATCGAGAGCGACAGCCTGACAGGTCATCCTTTGGGCAAAGTTCTACTTTTTATATAAAGGTTACATCAAACAAGAAACAATATTACTTTTATCACCAGGCATGTTGAAATGGTTGTCAGCAAGCTTATCAAACCAGTGAACCGATTTTTCTCAACACGACTATATGGTGGCAAACAAGGCCCAATCTACATACAATTTTGCTCATCTCTCAGCTCCTATTCCCTCTGTAGTAGTCTTATATTAGTTTACGAAGGGAGTACATCATAATATGATATATTACGCGGAAAAGATACCGAACTCTTAGGCATTTGTGGTCGGATTGAGAAAAGAAAATGCAACTGAAGAAACACACATGATTTCATTCTTTGAACATGTCTCTAAATCTTAATAGCAGTACAAAAGGAAATGACAGAACTAAGCCACTAGAAAAACACAAGACTGTGAGTAACTCCCTTTTTCTACACATCAAAGGCGTCAGAAGTCATAAATCAAGAAAGCAACATTGCATGTTCGTGCAGTCGAGGTTGTTTCTTCAACTTGTTGCGGAAACTTCTTTTTCTACTGAACGCCCTCTCTTGATTATACCAAAAAAAAGTTATTTTATGTAAGAATTTCTGTACAACACGATTGAACTGCCAAAACGTTTTATATTTAGGAACAGAGGGAGAACAGAGAAGAGTCTTACCACTGGCTGGGCCAGCTCCTTTGCTTGACGAACTGCTCTCACGAGATCACCGTTTGCATCTGTATATAGGCTAGTCACTATTCCAGATTGGCCAGCTCTAGCTGTGCGACCCCGGAAAATGCCAACGGAGGCCGAGCTCCACGGAGCTCGGTATTTTGAAAAAAAAATCAAAAGTCATATTTCAAAGTTTCAAATAAATTCGGAAAAAAATCCACGGGAACTTATATGTTTTCCGCATGCACGTGTGAAAAAATCTTTTGAAATTTTTATATTTCGTAGGCTGTTTAAAAAAGACAAAATTCCGGCCCAACAACAACAAAAATCGGCCCATTTTAGAAATACGTTTTTGTCTTTTTTCTGTACGCCATGTGCGAAAGTATATGGTTATGAATTTTTGCACATACGCAATACCCATATGTGAGAGTGTATACAAAAATTTTCAATTTTTTTCATGAAGTGGAAATTTGTATTTTGAAAACGAGCTCCGTGGAGCTCGGCCTCCAAAAGCCCTCACTCTGTGCGACCCACCCTATGCAAAAAGTCGACAGCACAAGCAGCAAACTCTGCCTGCAGATATAGGTAGCAGCGTTAAAAAGAACTTCTGATGAGATGATGCAAAGGAATACGAGTACCAACTATTTGGGTTAAGAGAGGGTTTAGACTTCATTTTTAGATAAAAGGCCGTAGCTCGACTTTGTAAATAAAGCCACCAGACAGAGTCATAAACACCCATAACGTACATTGCAAACAGCAATTAGAGTATCACCCGGCACAGACAAGCAGAAGAGTAACGTACATGGCTCCCACGCCAGTACACGGCACGCAGGACGAAGAGACTAAAGACGCCAAACATAGGGCCAGCAACACCTAACTGTCGGCACGATATGGAGATAGGGAGATAGCAGAAGCCCGGATCTTGGATATCATCATATCAAGCGCATCCCTATCCTCCTCCTTAATCAATAATCTCCACTGCTGCAAGAACACGCAAGTTTTAAATAAGCAGTCAGCAGGCTTAGCAGGGAAAACATGTTCAATAATAAATTTGTTTTTAATCGTCCATAAAGACCAGTACATCGCAACAAAACCCACCCAGAAAATTCTCCTTTGGGACCCAACCAGATTGTTAGCCAAGAGGCGAAGATCTGAGAAGGAAGACAGTCTCCAGGCAATATGCAACCAAGATTTGATGCAGCACCAGAAGAATTTAGCCAGAACACAAGAGAAGAAAACATGCATAGTGTCTTCTCTCAGCCCACAAAGGGCGCAGCGATCAGATCCAGGCCCATTACGTTTGCGGATCTGGTCACCAGTCGGTAGCCGCCCGCGAGAAGCTTGCCAGAGGAAGATCTTGATCTTAGGAGGGATACGGGCCCTCCAGATCCACTTGAATTTGGAAGTGGTTGAACCCGAAATAAGTTTACCATACAACGATTTCACCGAAAAACGACCGGATGGAGAATAAGGCCATGGCTTGTCACCATGGTTTTGATGAGGGTAAGGCCATGGTTTTGATGAGGGTATGCTTGTCACCATGGATCTTGGTGATCCTACAATCGAGCAAGACAATATGGAGATTTGGGTCCTTGTGGATACACCTCCAATTCTTCCCCCATGTGAGCTTAACATAGTTATTAAGTAAATTATATTGTTTATTTCAAAATAGTTGACAGCTTATTTCCATTGACAGCTTATTTTCATTCTTCAAAGAATGTGCGGAAGATGGTAGACAAAACCCACTTCACCGATGGCTCCGAATTAACTTATAAGGAGAAAAATCATCTGATCACATTTTGTACTGATCTTGAGAATTACAACGTCTACAATCGAACTCCTCAACATTATGGTCAATACGTGCCACTAGTGCATGTGTTGAACTATGGTAACTACCATGGAGATACCCTGGTAAGATTTTTTACTATTACGACATCCGTGCATCTTTTTGCATACTTCTAAAACTAGTACATCATTGCTAACTACGAAGTTATTACTATGTTTTTCAACAGATAATCCTGAATGATTGTGTGCCTCATCTGATGTATACGCATGGTAGCCTTCATATTTTGAACATACAACCATGTTTTCCTACGAATCTCAACTGTCCATACCGGGTTTCTAAAAGAAGTGGAGACATGACAATCAAAGAATGGAAAAAAGGTATGGACAGTCATAAGGAGCTTCTTGGAAGCAAAAGGCAGCGAAGTGCAAGAATTGGAGACAGGATGATCTCCATTCTTCATAATGGAGAGTTAGGGTCTATATTGTTTTATGCTATTTTACCTTAAGGGTGTGATACTGATGATCATGTGCTAAGAACAATTATGTAGGGTTGGGTTCGATGACTATGAGGATGATGATCGTATGACTTATTATCAATAACGAGTAGAAGTTGTATGATGATGCATGATTAGTAGGACTTTTTATTATATATGATGATGTATGATGCGAGCATGCATGAGTTATTATATATCTGCGGGTGAAATGAACATAGCAGTAGCGTTGGTAACCAAGGACGAAGATATAAGAGAGGACACTTCTCTCTATTAGCTAGCTAATAACAACCTAAAAATAACCCCCAAAACCCCTAAACCAGGCACTTTTTAAAAAAAACCTCAGCTCCAGCCAGCTGCTGACGCGTGGAAGCCTTTTGGTCCCGGTTTATGTCACCAACCGGGACCAAAGGCCCCCCTGCCTGGGCTGCCCGCAATGGCCACATGGAGGCCCATCTGTCCCGGTTCATGTAAGAACCGGGACTAAAGGGGGGAGGTATTAGTAACGACGCATTAGTCCCGGTTCATGAACCGGGACTAAAGGCCCTTACAAACCGGGACAAATGCCCTGTTTTCTACTAGTGCCACACCACCGAGTCCTCCTCTTGTGAGAGCACAGGGAAGAAGGCAACAAGGCACTGCTAATCGACCAACTCTTTAGGAGAAAGAGAGCGACGGAGTTGCAGGTCCCAATTATTGGAAGAGAGCTTAAAGATTGAGATCTCATGGTCAGGACAATAGGAAAAGAGAACAGGAAAAGCTTTAGCCAACGTAGTCGAGCCACACCACCGATCAAGCCAGAACCTAGTGGATCTACCATTGTTTACAACAAACTTGACGAGGCTTTGAAAAGTAGGCCTAAGCTTAACAAGATCTTTCCAGAACTGGGACGCACCCGAGACACGAGCAAACATAGACCTAGAGTTAGGGAAATACTTAGCTTTGAGAATGTTGAGCCAGAGAGGTTTACCCAAGGTGGTGCTCATGATCTTCCACCACCATTTGATGATCAAGCATTTGTTCATGACAAGGGTATTAATGATACCCAGCCCCCTAGGCCTTTGGATCTGCAGATCAAATCCCACTTGATCATGCGATATTTGCGTTTGTTATCAGCCGCGTTCTAGAAAAAGGCACATGTATGTTTGTCAAACCCAGCGTGAGTGCCGATCATAAGAAGATAGAATCCCATAAGGAACATTGGAAGGGAAGAAAGGCAGGCATTAATCAGGGCAACTTTACCAGCCTGGGTATTGTATCTACCCCTCCTGGGCATAACACGATTGCCACTTTGGCCACTGTAGAAGCAAAGTCTTTAGCAAGGAGTTTGTCGGAGGAAATAGGAAGACCCAGATATTTGAGAGGAAAGGAGCCAAGGGAGCAGTTCAAAAGACGGGCAACACGCAGTGCCTCAGTTTCCGGGACCCCAGTAACAATGACTTCGCTTTGGAGAAGTTAATCTTAAGACCGGAGAGGGCCTCGAAACAAAGCAAAAGGAATTTGACGTGGCCAAGGCAATGATCACTAAGTTCCACCATAATAATCGTGTCATCAGCATATTGAAGGTGGGTAATCCCCTGGGGAATAAGATGGGAGCTAACAGGAGTAATGTGACCGGCCTCCGCGGCACTAGACAAGATATTAGGGAGAGCATCCGCAACAAAATTGAAAAGAATTGGTGAGGTCGGGTCCCCTTGCCTCAGGCCTCTAGAATTTTTTAGAAAATTGCTGACTTTCCCATTAACAGAAATAGCAGTGTGGCCGCCCATGACCAACTTCATGATACGATGAACCACACCACCATCAAAGCCTTTGGCTAACAAAACTTGTCTTAAGAGACCCCAACTAACTGAATCGTAAGCTTTTTCGAAATCTAGCTTAAGAATAACAGCCTTGCTACCTGATTTGTGAATATCATGGACGATCTCGTGTAAACAAAGGACCCCATCAAGAATAAAATGCCCCTTAACAAAAGCAGATTGAGTAGGCGAGAGAGTACGATGAGCCACAGGAGTAAGACGCGTGGCCAAACATTTGGCGAAGTTATTGATAAGCGCAATAGGTCTAAACTGAGAAATGAGCTCCGGACACTTAATCTTAGGAATGAGGGAAATAACCGCATAATTGAGCCTAGAGATGTTCACCGTCCCCAAAACAGAACCCCTTGAATAACCGCACAGATTAGATTTTTAAGTTGAGGCCAGAAAGTTTTGAAGAAAGGGATAGAAAAGCCATCCGGGCCGGAAGTAGAGTTAGGATTAGCTTTGATGATATGGGTTTAGACTTCATAGAAGTAATAACTACTCCCTTCATTCCTAAATAAAAGTCTTTTCAGCTATTTCAATATGAACTACATACGGATGTATATAGACATATTAGAGTGTACATTCACTCACACTAGTAGAAAAAGGGTCATACGTGAAGCCCAATAGTGCCGGTTTGAATTTCAGCCGGCACTAATGTGTATAATAGCACCGGTTCGTGGCGGCGATCAATAGCACCGGTTCGTGGCGAACCTTTCATACCGGTTCATGCCACGAACCGGTACTAAAGGGTCTGTGTCAGCCTGCGGTCAGGCTATGGCCCCACCATCACCATTTAGTGCCGGTTCGTACCACGAACCGGTACTAATGAGGTTATGGCAAGCTGTTTTTAGTCCCACCTCGCTCCCCTAACAAGCCTTTTACCACCTTAAATATGTTATTTCTCAAACTATCACAAGCACTTGGTCTTCATTGAACTCTATGTGTAGAATTTGTGGCCGCAATATGAGTCTTCATCGGTTTATAAATCGTTGATGACTCATATTGACAATTCAGATTGTACACACAAAGATCATTGATGATCAAAGTATTTTTGATGTTATAAGATCATATTGACAGTTTAGACTCTAAAGAAATATAAGATCGTGATGTAAATGCTCTTATATTTTTTGCGTTCAGTATGCACCATTCAAAGCGACGCCATCAACTTTCAACCATTTCTGCCTTCATTTGCTATTTTTCATGCATTCAATGATTTGATTTGAGAACTGAATGACCTGAAAATTGAAAAGCACTACAAATGAACTCTGAAAAAGTTGAAACTTGGCATGGTATCATCATTTCACCCACATAGATTGTTCAAAAAAGTAGAGAGGGTTACGGCAAAAACTGGATGCACTTCGTTTACAAACCGGACAATCTCTTTCGAAGTATTCAGGTTTCTGACGAAATTAAACTCATCTGTTACAAAGACATTTCATTTTTTTAAACTTATTACAACTCCAGACTTTTTGTGCATTCAGTATGCATCATTCAAAGCGACGCCATCAACTTTCAACCATTTCTGCCTTCATTTGATATTTTTCATGCATTTAATGATTTGTTTTGAGCTAAATGACCTGGAAATTGAAAAGCACTACAAATGAACTCTGAAAAGTTGAAACTTGGCATGGTATCATCATTTCACCCACATAGATTGTTCAAAAAAGTAGAGAGGGTTACGGCAAAAACTGGATGCACTTCGTTTACAAACTGGACAATCTCTTTCGAAGTATTCAGGTTTTTGACGAAATTAAACTCATCTGTTACAAAGACATTTCATTTTTTAAAACTTATTACAACTCCAGACTTTTTGTGCATTCAGTATGCATCATTCAAAGCGACGCCATCAACTTTCAACCATTTCTGCCTTCATTTGATATTTTTCATGCATTTAATGATTTGTTTTTGAGCTAAATGACCTGGAAATTGAAAAGCACTACAAATGAACTCTGAAAAAGTTGAAACTTGGCATGGTATCATCATTTCACCCACATAGATTGTTCAAAAAAGTAGAGAGGGTTACGGCAAAAACTGGATGCACTTCGTTTACAAACTGGACAATCTCTTTCGAAGTATTCAGGTTTCTGACGAAATTAAACTCATCTGTTACAAAGACATTTCATTTTTTAAAACTTATTACAACTTCAGACTTTTTGTGCATTCAGTATGCATCATTCAAAGCGACGCCATCAACTTTCAACCATTTTTGCCTTCATTTGATATTTTTCATGCATTTAATGATTTGTTTTGAGCTAAATGACCTGGAAATTGAAAAGCACTACAAATGAACTCTGAAAAAGTTGAAACTTGGCATGGTATCATCATTTCACCCACATAGATTGTTCAAAAAAGTAGAGAGGGTTACGGCAAAAACTGGATGCACTTCGTTTACAAACTGGACAATCTCTTTCGAAGTATTCAGGTTTCTGACGAAATTAAACTCATCTGTTACAAAGACATTTCATTTTTTTTAAACTTATTACAACTCCAGACTTTTTGTGCATTCAGTATGCATCATTCAAAGTGACGCCATCAACTTTCAACCATTTCTGCCTTCATTTGATATTTTTCATGCATTTAATGATTTGTTTTGAGCTAAATGACAATAATTAAATTTTGTGCAGGCAGCGCACCACCTTTAGGGTAAGCTGTTTTTTAGTCCCACCTCGCCAAGAGAGAGGGAGTAGGAGCGGTTTATAAGCCCTGGGTGCAGAGACGATGAAGAAGAGGCTCAATGCTCACGTTGCTTAGCTTCAAGCCTTTAGGAATATGGTAGGTTGCACGGAGCTACGCGCAGTGCAGTTTATACTATCCCAAAAGGCTTGAAGCAAATTAACGAGCATTGCACCTCTTTTTTATTTTTAATAATTTATTACAACTCCGGACTTCTTCTGTTATGGCAAAAGGAAGGAGGAGAAGAAGAAGAAGAACAAGAAGGAGGAGGAGAAGAAGAAGAAGAAGAAGAAGAAGAGGAAGAAGAAGAAGAAGAAGAAGAAGAGAAAGAAGAAGAAGAAGAAGAAGAGGAGGAGGAAGAAGGAGAAGAAATAACTATATAAAAAATAAAACAAAAAAGAAATAACTATATAAAAAATTACTCAAAAATAAATAGAAGAAAATAAATAATGAAGAAAAGAAAAAAACTAATATAAAGCAAAAATATTCACAAAGAAACTAAATACGGCAAAAAAACTACTCAGAAATAAATAGAAGAAAAAAATAAAGCAGAAAATAAATAACTATATAAAAAAATTACTCAAAAATAAATAGAAGAAAATAAATAATACGGAAAAAAATGTTGGGGCGCTGCCCGGTGAGCCTACCAGTCCTAGGGTGTGCAAATGCAGGCCCAGAAGGGCCAGGAGGCTCACCGGGCAGCGCGCCTTAGTTAGGCCCAGAAGCCTGCTATATAGAGGAGTTCGAAAGGGCAGCCGCGGCTGGGTTTATAAACCAGTGCGGCTGCCCTTCGCTCGGTGAGGTGGGACTAAACATAGCGCACCGCGGGTGGCAGCGCACGGCCTTTAGTACCGGTTGGTGACTTCAACCGGTACTAAAGGGGGGCCTTTAGTACCGGTTGGAGCCACCAACCGGTACTAAAGGGCCTCGTTTCCCGCCGCTTGGGCTGGCCAAAATTGGCCTTTAGTACCGGTTCGTGGCTCCAACCGGTACTAAAGGCTCCCCCTATATATATGGCACTTACGAAGAATCAGTTATCGTCGCCACTTCGTTCCACGTTTCTCGCTCGATCTCGCCGACGCCGTCGCCCTCGCCGCCCCCGCCGCCCGTCGTCGTCGTCGCCGCGCGCCCCCGCCGCCGTCGTCGTTGCCGCGCGCCCCCGGCCCGCCGCGCGCCCGTCGTCGTCGCTGGCCCGGCCGCCCGTCGTCGCCGCCCCCGGCCCGCCGCGCGCCCGTCGTCGCCGCCCCCGGCTGCCCGTCGTCGCCGCCACCGCCGCCCGTCGTCGCTGCCCCGCGCCACCCGTACGCGCCCTATATACATACACACGCATACGTATACACACATACACACACACATGCACACACACACAGACAAGTACACACAGACACGTACACACAAACACACACACACGTATATACACACACACACATATTTTTTTACTTATTTTCTGTTTTCTATATATAATATGTTTAGATGAATTAGAACTATCTAGTTTATTTTTAGTAAATATAATGCTTTTAGTTGAACTAGTTGAATTAATATATAGATCAACTAGTTTATTTTTTGAAGATGCTTAATTAGTTGAACTTGTTGAATTAATATATAGAACTAGTTTATTTTTAGAAGATGCTTAATTAGTTGAACTTGTTGAATTAATATATAGAACTAGTTTATTTTTAGTAAATGCTTAATTAGTTGAACTACTTGAATTAATATAACTAGTCTATTTTTAGTAAATGCTTAGTTGAACTTGTTGAATTAATATATAGAACTAGTTTATTTTTAGTAAATGCTTAATTAGTTAAACTAGTTGAATTAATATAACTAGTTTATTTTTAGTAAATGCTTAGTTGAACTAGTTGAATTAATAGATTTTTCTGTTAATAGATTTTTTTTTTCTGTTAATAGATTTTTTTTCTGTTAATAGATTTTTTTTTGTTAATAGCTTTTTTTGTTGATATTATTATTGAATATGCATGTTTGGTGATATTATTGTTAATAGATTTTTTTGGGTGATATTTAGATTGTGTAATTAATTTTGTTCATAGAATTTTAATGATTTTTTTGTTCATAGTATTTAGAAAAAGGAAAAAAAGAAGAAGTAGTTTATATATAGTCGAACTAGCTAGTTGATTTAATAAACTAATTTATTTTACTATATATAGAAGTAGTTTGTTTTTAGTAAGTACTACTTATTTATTTATAGTAAGTGCTTAGTAGTTGAACTAGATAGTTGACTAATAAAACTAAATTATGAACGTATAGGCCGGAAATGTCGTACTCATCGGACGACGATAACCGCCCGGGGGAGTGCGACTGGTGCCACGACGACCGAGGTATCTGCGACAGGTTCATTGAGCTGGACGAAGATCGGCACTTCAGCATTAAGCTCGAGGAGACCTGCGATGTTCATACGGTACGCAACGACGACAATAGTTTTTTTCGTAATTAAGCACGACTTCAACTATTTTAACGTGTATTTTTCATCTTTTCCAATTCGACTAGCTTATCCCATGCTTTGCAAGACGCTATGTCTTGGAGAGGATGGATTTTGAAGACCATGAAAATTTCGAAACCAAAAAAATTATCCTAAGTACCGAACATGGTGTGGATTTTCAAGTAAAGCTGTACAATGCTCAGAGTGTAACCCATTTTGGTTGCAAAAATTGGGATGCATTTTGCAAGATGTATGGTCTTGATGAGGGTATGCTTGTCACCATGGATCTTGGTGATCCTACAATCGAGCAAGAGACACCTTCGATTTGGGTCTTTGTGGATACACCTCCAGTTCTTCCCTCATGTGAGCTAAACATAGTTATTAAGTAATTTACATTGTTTATTTCAAAATATAATGTTGACAACTTATCTCCATTGACAGCTTATTTTCATTCTTCAAAGAATGTGCGAAAGATGGTAGACAGAACGTACTACACTGAAGGCTCCGAATTAACTTATCAGGAGAAAACTCATCTGGTCGGATTTTGTACTGATCTTGAGAATTACAATATCTACAATCAAACTCCTCAACATTATGGTCAATACGTGTCACTAGTGCACGTGTTGAACTACGGTAACTACCATGGAGATACCCTGGAAAGAATATTTTTTACTATTACAACATCCGTGCATCTTTTTGCACACTTCTATAACTAGTACATCATTGCTAACTACAAAGTTATTATTATGTTTTTCAACAGATAATCCCGAATGATTGTGTGCCTCATCTGATGTATACGCGTGGTAGCCTTCATGTTTTGAACATACGACCAGGTCATCCTACGAATCTCAACTGTCCATACCGGGTTTCTAAAAGAAGTGGAGACATAACAATCAAAGAATGGAAAAAATGTATGGACAGTCGTAAGGAGCTTCTTGGAAGCAATAATCAGCGAAAAGCAAGAATTGGAAACAGGATGATCGCCATTCTTCATAATGGAGAGTCAGGGTCTATATTGTTTTATGCTATTTTACCTTAAGGGTGTTTAGGTCCTACCTGATACTGATGATCATGTGCTAAGAACAATTATGTAGGGTTGGGTTCGATGACTATATATGAGGATGATGATCGTATGACTTATTATTAATAACGAGTAGAAGTTGTATGATGATGCATGATTAGTAGGACTTGTTATTATATATATATATGATGATGTAATGATGCAAAAGCATGCATGAGCATGTTATATCTGCGGGTGCAATGAACATAGCAGCAGCGTTGATAAACAAAGCATGCATGATGTATATATGATGCATAACGTGTACAATGTGTAGTATCGTAAAATACCAGCAAACGAAAAAGAATTAAAATGGAAACACAAAATTAAATGAAAAAAAATCATAAAACTAAAACCCACCAAACCTTATAGTACCGGTTGGTGTTACCAACCGGTACTAAAGGGCTCCAGGCCCCCGGAGCTGGCTCGTGCCACGTGGTTGCCCTTTAGCACCGGTTCGTGCTGAACCGGTACTAAAGGGGGGGGGGGGGGGGGCTTTAGTGACCATAAATTAGTGCCGGTTATGTAACCGGCACTATAGGGCCTTACGAACCGGTGCTAATGCCCGGTTCTGCACTAGTGTCATTTTGCTCTGTATGTAGTCCATATTGAAATCTCTAAAAGAACTTACATTTACGAACGGAGGGAGTAATAAACATTTTTGTAAGAATACTTTCACATATATAGCAGGTGTGCATAATGGATGACTTTTTGCGCCATCATGTGTAAAGCTTTTGAAGTATTGTACGTTGAATGCTACTTGTGACAGACAAGCAACAGCAGTGCAGCACCAGACATGCAGACATTTCAAAAGGCGAGGTCTAAGGGCATCTCCAGCCGCCTCCCCGAGCGCCCCCCAGGAGCCTTTTTTCTTCGCCGGCGACGTAAAAAGGCCAAAAATCGGCCCAGCCGAGCCCCCCAAGCACCCCCAGGACCTCAAAAAAGCACCGGCGAACCCAGGACAAACCCAGCGCATCGGGGGGCTGTTGGGGGCGCCGGCGGAAGCGACGCCCAATCTTATTCCCCCACGCGTCGTTTTTCTCGACGATTGTCCTGGGGGGAGCCACGGCAATTGTCTCGGGGGCACCCACGACTGGAAAAACGTACTCGCCCTCCCCCCGGCGGAAGCATTTTGCCCCTCAGGACGTGCTTTTTTTGGTCCGGCGATTGTCCTGGGGGGCTCCAACGGCTGGAGATGCCCTAACCGTACCTGAATAACATGGGAAACATTTGGCACATCAAGCCCACGACCGGCAGCATCAGTACAGACGAGCACGCCACCATTCTCCCGGAAAGATTGTAAATTGGCTGTCCTTTCCTCCAGGGAGCTCTCACGGTGGTACAAAATGCATGGAATACCAACTCTCCGCAATATGTCAGACTGAATTAGCAGCGTCGACAGTGTTCGTGAACACCATAGTTCGATTTGGACCAAGTTCTGGGTCAACTTCACTCTTCAGGTCATACTTTACTCTTCAGGTCCTACAGGAGCATTCTCCACCTTGACTGCTCCATCTTGAACATGACCATCTTCATTTTCATCATCAATATCACTAACTTCAGCACTCTCAGAACCCGAATCCTCATGATATTCATCAGAACCTTCGAGCAGTACTTCTTTTCCAGAATCTTCCGCCCTTGAAAGTAACTTCTCGTCAAACCGCAGCATGTGGATGAGTCATGAGACGAATGATCTGATTTTCAAAACTTGCGCAAAGTAGCATGTCTGCCTCATCAAATACCTGTTCAAAATCAGCTAGTTTTAGGACTCCCTGTCTCAAGGTCAAAGACTGTAATTCAAACACTTGCTATAAGACAAAAAGGCCAACAGAAATGCAAATGTAGAAAATGATAAGAAACAAGAAAAAATACACAGAAAATTACAGCTTAACTTGAGAGTTGAAACCATTAAAAATACTTTCTCCAAGTTGCAGAAAAGCACAAAATTCTAGCCTAACCTTGCCAAGTATATCCAGCAACTCAAAGATTAAATAAAAAATAGGATGGAACAACAAGATTTCTAATCTGGCTATGCCAAAGATGTCTGCACACGCAAAAAAAGTCCTGCTAGAGTACTTACGATGTACTCCCCCCGTCCAAAAATACTTGTCATCAAAATGAATAAAAGGGGATGTATCTAGATGTATTTTAGTTCTAGATACATTCCTTTTTGTTCATTTTGATGACAAGTATTTTCGGACGGAGGGAGTATTTTACACTGCGTAGGAACTTCTCCCTCCGCCTCCTCTCTGGGCCATAAATCAAAATAGATAATTCAAAAGAGCGGCTGGAGTGGCTACAAGAATATCTGGGCGAACTGCTGGCCAACCCTGTGAAGACACAATATAAATCAAAAAAACATAAAATAAGCAGATGTTGTGCCAGAATATGTTTTTATTAATGTAACAGTGTTTTAGAAATATAAACACTGTTACATTAATAAAAACTGGAGAAGGGGTGTTAGAATAAATCCGAGGCATACCGTCGATCATCCGAGGATCAAGCAATCACACGAGCACGACACCGAGATTTGTTAACGAGGTTCACCGATATGGCCACATCCCCGGGGCTTGACTATGGGCGCTCCTCCCCATGACACCGTCACAATACCGCACCCGGTCGCCCTGGACACCGGCACATGCCGCCGGCTTCCCCTGCGTTCCGGTGCTATTATGTTGGCATAGGTTACATCGTATGTCTACCCCCGCTATATATGAGAAGCCTAGGATACAAGTGTCCTACTAGGACACGACTCCACATCCTATGTAAACACGATACAACTACAAGTCCAACTGTAACCTACCTTGTACACTATATTCGACACAACTCTAACAAACTCCACCTTGGCGAATATTCTTCACCACCTTGAGTTCGTTAATGCGTCAAGCTTCCACGTACATTGGACTTGAGCTTATCCCACGAGCACCGCTGCTACTCCGAGACTTCATGTGACTCCACCTGCAACTTGTAGTCCCTTCTTTTCTTGACCACAGTCAACACTCGAGCGAAATTAAGTTTCACATTACTCTAGTTTGCGCTCCCAACTTTCAGAGTATCAGTCCAACGCCATCACACATTGATCACTGACCTGCGTGAAAGTGAACAACTCACATATTGGGTGTCACACATAAGAGTTAGCTGAACTCAACATCACCGCTCCTTTCTTGACCGCCTGTCTGAAATCTGAAAGAATTTCACCATTGCTTGTAGTCACCCCGAGTCAAATTCGCAGTTGTCTCACCACATGGATGACCACAAGAGCCCTGGCCCGTCTTCATGTCCTGTGCATACCACACGTCTCGCCGCTATTACCGCGTCGAGCCTCCGCTGTCCTGGTCGAGTCTGAAAGGTCGCGAACCCACACCACTCAACCTCCACTGCAGAGTACCACCGATCATCACCGATCGATGACGAGTTTCACGCTTCCATCAGACCACTGGGCTCCAATCCGAATTGTGTGTCACTCGCTTTTTCCCTTTGCTGAATAGGCTTCGATTCTCTGGATCCTTACACCGTAGCCCCTCAATCCAGCTCCACCTTCAACATGACTCCATGGTAGATGATCAATCCACCCTCGCGCCTCGTCGACTTCAAGCTCCGTATGTACATCACCTTGAATCAACCCCGCGCCATAGTCTTGTCGAAGCCACACAAGGCTCGGGCCTGCGCCACGTGTTTCCACGCCCAGAAGTCGGCCACCATCAGCATCATGCTCCTATGTCGCCGTCGCCGATCCCGCACCGTCTTCTGTACCAACCGACTTGCGTCGATCCGTCAGAATGTCTAGTTTGACCCAACCGAACTTCTCCGACTGCATGACACGCTCGAGGCTCCCACTTCCAACTTAGCTGACATGACTTTCCGCAACGCCTGCAAGCATTGTGCCAACAAATTTTTTATCTGTGTCTGTCATAACCCAAGGTTTCCAGCTCCGTGAACTTCTCCACCTCAAACCTAGTACCCCTTGGTGTCAGATTCTTTGTACGATTGACCTGTGAAAAAATAACCGAGCTACTACCGTGATACCCAAGTACACAAACAGCCTTCATGTACTAATAGCAATTCCAACCAAAAAAAAATATCTGGTCTTCTCACGTGACGTGGCTCCCTTGGCACAAAATTTCCAATGCTTCTTTTGCTTGCCCAAGTCTTTCTACTTCCGATGGATGTGCCTGCCTTGCGGCTGCATATGTCCGGCTCCGAACACGAGGACGCTTAATCCTCCAGGGACTCGGTCCCTTTCCTTTTTTCAAAACAAATCCACATATGCTTCAGCCTGCTCTTGAGCGACACCTGTGCGAGACGCGCCTCTGGCCAGCTTCGGGCTTTGCCGCCTGCTGCACCCACGTGAGCCGCACTGCCGTGGGCCTCGCCTAGGCTTCGCCAGACGCCAGCGATCGCACCCGCACGTACACGCGCCGCCGATGCTCGCCCGATCGATCCACCCGATCGATCGCCGCACATCCCGTGCGCGCACGCGTACCGCTGCACGCGCATGCGAGATTAAATCTGACGCCCTTTACAACCCGTCGCTGCCGACGCATCCACCACGCGACTGCTTATTCATCCTATAGATCAACCCGCCTCACGCCTAGCTCATGATATCACTTGTTAGAATAAATCCGAGGCATACCGTCGATCATCCGAGGATCAAGCAATCACACGAGCACGACACCGAGATTTGTTAACGAGGTTCACCGATATGGCCACATCCCCGGGGCTTGACTATGGGCGCTCCTCCCCATGACACCGTCACAATACCGCACCCGGTCGCCCTGGACACCGGCACATGCCGCCGGCTTCCCCTGCGTTCCGGTGCTATTATGTTGGCATAGGTTACATCGTATGTCTACCCCCGCTATATATGAGAGGCCTAGGATACAAGTGTCCTACTAGGACACGACTCCACATTCTATGTAAACACGATACAACTACAAGTCCAACTGTAACCTACCTTGTACACATATTCGACACAACTCTAACAAGGGGCACAAAAACAGTACATTAGCACCAGACACGCAAACTGGAGAAGGGGCACAAGAAAACACGGAATCCAATTTCATCTAGCTAAATTGTTGTCAGTAACTTTGTAGGACTATGTCAGTAATTCTGCAAAGACATGCAATTCATTAGGTTACGGCGTCTTAATCTTAAAAGAGGCCTACAAGGAGCTACAACGCCTGAATTTTCTCATCCACAGCTCCTTTTTTTTTCACCGTGGGAAGGGGGGGGGGGGTGGTCCCATCCGAATTTTATCATTATTAAAAGTGGGCCAAAAGCCCAGATGAGCAGCATGTACAACATGGGAACAGAGAGGGGGTAGAGAGAGGTGGAGGACGCAAGATCAAGGCAGGCAGAGAGCATGCAAAGCAGGCTAACCAGGCATCAGCTGCTGGCTTGAGAGCTACAGGCAGCCGCGCCCTCCACAGCACGGCGTCTTCCTTCCCTGCAGAGTTTCAGCAACCGGGGGATCGATGGCGGCACACCCTGGAAGACAACCGCGTTGCGGCGCTTCCACAATTGCCAGCAGCAAAGTAGCGGAAAGGTGGGGCCCGTTCGCGTTGGCACCGAGCATGGGGGAGACAGCAGGTAGGGTGACCTGACGGAGGCAACATCCAGTTGATTCAGACCTATAAATTCCCAGAACCGACAAGCAAAGGGGCGGCTGAAGATGAGATGATCATTCGTCTCGAGGGTCGAAGCGCAGAGGGGATAGCCAGCGCCTGCCGACGCGATGATGTGCTTCCACAGGAGCACGTCTCTCGTGTGTATTTGAGCCTGAACCAGGAGCCACGCTAAGAAACGGACCCGACTGGGGGCGTAGTTCTTCCACACGAAGTCGACGAAGGGCACCTGCACGCCACCAAAGTGATAGAGCTGGTAGACACCGGCCGAGGAGAGCAACGCGCCCTTCGCGCAGCCATTGCGAAGGGTCTGCTCATCGGGGGCCACCGACAGGCCCACCTCCTGAAGGATGTGCAGCAGGGCACCGCGCTCCCGGGCGCTGGCGTGGTTCAAACGGGGTACAAGCACGCCATTCAGGCCAAATGCGACGACGTGGGCGATGGAAACCGCGGGCATGGTGGTGTGGGGAAAGAGCGAGCTCATCTGCAGACAGAGCACCGCCGGGCAGCCACGAGTCCAGCCAGAACGTGGTGGTGCACCCGTCGCCAATGGAGACGCGGGAGATCGCTCTGTACACTGGCATGAGCTGGTCCAGGGAGGACCAGTGAGGGCCTGAGAGAGAGGACGCCGCCACCAGGGTTAGCAGCGAGCGTCCGAGCTTGGTCCACACCCAGCGGGCCCAAGGCGCGTCCTGACGAGAGTGTAGGCGATATAGCATCATCAGGAGGCATCGGTTTTGGACCGGCAGTGCACACACACCGAGCCCGCCTTCCTCCTTGGGGCGGACCACCCTATCCCAGGCCACCATGCATTGGGCTCCCGATGCCTTGTCCGACACGGTCCAAAGGAAGGAGTGACGCCTGCTTCGATTGCACGGAGAACCGATGGAGGGAGCTCCATCGCCGCCATGGTGTAGGTGGGCAACGCGCAACGCGGGCTCAGGCATTTCGTCGAGGACGCACTGTGCAGAGACCAGCAGCGGCGAGGTGCAACAAGAGTTACCTGGACCAGCGAGGGCCTCTCGAGCCCAGTGCCGTGCAAGGCCGACGCGAGGCGGTCGGAGATGCCGAGGGACTTCCAGGACGTGCTGTCCTCGGCAAAGAAGCCGTCGGCGCCCGAGCTGGTGCTGTCGACCTCGGCGGTGGCGAGCGAGCACGGCTTCGAGGCGGTGGAGAGGAGGCGCCACGGGCGCGCCTGCGCAAAGAGTAAGAGGCGGCGGGTGGCGGGAGAGGAGCAGGCGATGGTCCGATGGACGGGAGCGCGAGGCGGAGCGCGAGCGGCGCATGGCGTAGGTGGCTCAGCACCATCGTGTCGTTCGCGACTACTTTTTTTTTTTTTTTTGAAAGGGGGCTCTAAGTTTGCATATTGAATAAACTTAAATGAAGATGAAACTTATCTAGATGCAATCCAGGCTCTCCATAGTAAGTAAACTGCAGTTTGATTACAGTACACACTGCAGCTTACCAAATTCCTTTTTAAGCTGCAGCTTATTTGCATTCTCATACATTTTTTTGACAAAGGGAAGCAAACTCAAAAAAAAAAAAAAAAAATCAGCACAACACCTGTTTTCCAAATGCATCTTTACATGTTGCTATTCCGATCTGGATAATCCATGGCCCTATGCAGCAACACCATTCAGTGACCTTGAAAGCTCAACCATTGGCTCCACCTAAATATTTTTCTAGAAATCCTCAACGATTTGACACACCATATATGCATGATAACAAAAAGAATTGAAGTCAAATAAAATTTGATTTCTCTTTGAATCTTTAGATAAAGAGTATGTCAAGATATGTAGTGTAAGAAATGCATGATACATCACCAGCAAAACTATTTTGATAAAAGCGTCTTACATTTTGGTATAGAGGGAGTACAAGAGTAGCATACTAAGTTACTAACCTGACCGGCAGCCATCGGAAATCGTCATGTAGATATTCCCCAAATAGATCGAATAAACATCATCAATCTGAACTAAGTAGAACTATTGGTGGACAAGGGGGCGTAGCGGGTATCCTAGATGAAGATAGATGGGCAGCCTGCTACAATAGTTGATAGAGGAATTGAGAGACTACGCGTAGGAGCATGAACTGAAGGAGGGAAGGAGAAAGGAAGATTATAGTAACGGATCATCACAATCAGCCGCCGCAGTGGCGCACCATGATTACCACTAATGGATGTACATACATATATATGGTCTGATAAGACAATACTACCAGCTGTGCAAGGATCATACTGGCATCCTCGTGCATTTCTGATGTTATATTGACCTTCGTTCCTTGTACTGAAAATGTTTCTAGAATTTTAATTAGAAATATATGATCCATATTTAATGGGTAGAAGAGTAGAGGCTTTGTGTTCAAGGGGTGGTGGGGACGTGTTACAGATAGGCTTGCCAGCAGGAATTCTCCGGTACAATTGTGGGGAAGAGTAGAAGCCAATTTTGCCAAGCTCCGCCGTAAAGCGAAGGTACCCTGTGTCTGCATCCACATAACAGAAGTCTTCAAAAGAATCATCTGATGAAGCATCTCAGAGAGGTAGCATTATGCAAAGATCCGATTTATCTGAACATAACATAAACAGTAGAAGATAAGGCATAAAATCCTTTTTTATCAGAGAATAACACACTAACCAACATTATGCATGACATTAGTGGGTAAGAAAGCTACAAGTTTTCCTGCCAAAAAAAAAGAGCTAGAAGTTACTCCCTCCGTCCCATAATATAAGAACGTTTTTGACACTACACTAGTGTCAAAAACGTTCTTATATTATGGGACGGGGGGAGTACCAAACTGGAAAACATAATGAGTCGGCACTTCCTGTAACTCCATTGGTGGACTGTTGAAGACGTCGAACTTGAAAACGGAGATGGTTATGTCGACGTCCCGCCGTTTTCCAGTGGTGCTGTATGGGCGACAAAAGAGGCTGTGTCTTCTGAATACAGCTGGACGTGGCGACCGGCCGCAGATCTGGATGGCTGCTGCGTCTTCTCGCCCGGATTCGCAAAGCAAGATGGTCGCGGTTGGTCAGAGAGCAGCTGCAGCCGCTGCCACCACCTGCACTCCTGCTAGCCTTAATCGAAAAACATGAGGAGAATTCGCACCTCACCGGTGTCGCCTCGCCTCACCCGGCCGTCTCGCTCGACCGAGCGCCGTTTTGTCTGTGCGCGGGGGAGGGGGGGGGGGGGGGGGGGGGGGGGTGATCGTCAACCACGTGGCTCCTTTTTTTCCATCGAACAGTTTGCCAGTTTGGGCCCAAGCGGGATTTTTTTTTTGGAAGATCCGGGGTTTCCGGCTTCATTGATAGGGAGAACATGGGGTGATGTGATCATGGGTTACAGTTTGGGGAAAAAGGAACTAGGATTGCAGGGAGGCCTGCATCGCCCTCGGTCTAATTTCTCACTATGTGTTCCCCGAAGGGGGGCTCTAGACATTTAGCTCCCGCCATTCTCCATAGTTCGATCGTGTTTCTGATAGCATGCACTACATCGTCGGCGCTGGGCAGTTTTCTGTTGAAAACGCATGCATTCCTCTCCTTCCATAGCTCCCAGGCGATCATCATCATCATCGTCTTCAGACCTTTCCTGCAATCTGACGGGGCAAGCTGGACTGTTTTTTTCCAGTGCCTCAGCGACGAGTGACCCGGCGTTCTTGCTAGCTGCAGTGCTGCACATCCACTCCAGGATGATGCTTTCTCCCAAACCGACCGCGCGAGTGAGCAGTCCCAGAAGAGGTGCGTGGAGCATTCTAGATTCATGAGACAGAGGGCGCAAAAATAGCCGTTTGGCCAGCCGCGCCGTTGCAGGCGATCATTGCACCAGAGCCTGTCATGGAGAAGCAACCATGCAAAAATCTTGACAGTTCCGGGGGCCCAAACCTTCCATATTGCCGCCTTGATTCCTGGGTCAGGAGCTTCTGCAGCCTGCAGATTGTAAGCAGCACTAGCAGTATAGACGCTTCCTCCCCCCGCAACCCAGGTGATCGAGTCTTCCTCCGTTGTTAGTGCGACATTGGCCCTGCGAATCTTCCTCCACAACTGCAGATACTGAATCACCAGTTCGTCCGTGTTGCCGTGCTGCAGGTCGTGAATCCATTTGTCATTTGTCAGGGCCTCTTTAACTGTTCTGCTCTTTCCACGGGAGTGCAGGAAGAGAGCCTGAAACTCTTGGCACAGCGGCGTCGATCCCAACCAAGAACTTGTCCAGAAACTTGCTGTGTTTCCATTTCCTAGCTGCACAGAGGTGGCCGCTGCAAAGAGCATGCGATCGTTGTGGTCGCATGGGACGGGGAAGCTCATCCAGGGCCTATGCTGTTGCTGCCATGAAAGCTAGAGCCACCGCATCCGTAGGGCCGTGCCAAAACGGTGGAGATCAAGAATGCCGAGCCCTCCCTCGCCCACCGACTGGCACACCTTATCCCAGGCCACCTTGCATTTGGCTCCGATGATTTTCTCGTCCTGCGCCTAGAGGAACTGCCTGCGAGCCTTGTCCACTTCTCTTAGGATTTTCTTTGGCACTTTGAGGACTGTCAGAGCGAAAACTGGTAGTACAGTTAGCACCGCACGCACGAGAACTCGCCTGCCCGCCATGCTCATGAGCCGGCCCTTCCATCCTGCCAGCCTAGCGCGGATTCGGTCGATTATGAATTGGAAGTGCACCAGCCGCAATCTTCTTGGGGAAATGGGCAGGCCAAGGTATGTTGTTGGGAAGGAGGTTTGCTGTCCTCCAAAGCTAGCAAGCACCTCAGACAGCTGAATGTCATTGCAGTTTATAGGAATCACCGAAGACTTAGCCTGGTTCATTTTTAGCCCCGTGCACTCGCCAAACATTTTCAGCAAAAACAGCAGCGTTTCCACTTCTTCCTTCTCAGGATTTGCAAAGATTACTGCATCGTCGGCATACAGGCTGGCTCTCATGCTGATCCCCCGCCCTGGCAGGGGTGCCATTGCTCCCTCCACTGCAGCGGCCGCTAGCAGGTGGTGCACCGGGTCAATGGCCATGATGAACAGCAGTGGAGAGAGGGGATCACCTTGCCTGAAGCCACACCCATGGATTATTTGCGGCCCTGGTACTCCGTTTAGCTTGCATGATGACGAAGCCGAAGATAACAGCATCGCGATCCAGTCACGCCATCATGGGGGGAATCCCATCCGCTCCATCAGCTCGAACAAGTACTCCCAGGAGACCGAGTCGAAGGCTTTTGCTATGTCCAACTTGAAGAACAGCGCCTTCTTCTTCATGCGCTGCAGCATTTTTACTGAACTTTGAACATATTGGAAGCTGTCGTGGATGCATTTTCCTTTTTGGAATGCTGTCTGCGCTGGAGAGATGACTTGACAGAGTGCTCCTGACAGTCTGGAAGCGAGCACCTTCGATATTAGCTTTGCAATTGAGTGAATGAGGTTGATCGGCCGAAAGTGACCCACTTCAGAAGCTCCATTCTTCTTGGGCAGGAGCACTATGAGGGCAGTGTTGAGACTTGCAAAATTTTGCCCAGAGAGGTGGTAGAACTTTTCAAAAACAGCCATGACGTCCTCTTTGATTATATGCCAGCAAGATCTGAAGAAGTGTCCATTGAAGTCGTCCGGACCCGGAGCTTTATCTGCTGGGGAGTCGATAATCGCTGCCCACACTTCAGCATGCGAGAAGGGGGCATCCAAACCCTGGGGGTTTATCATCGGGACATTTATCCTGTCCCAGTTCAGGGTTGTTTGGCGCGGATCCTGCCGGCCCAGGCTGCTTTGGAAATGATCATGGATCAGCTTCTCTTTGTCCGCGTGCTCGTAGGCCACCGTGTTGCCATTAACCAGGGAGTGTATGTGATTTTTCCTGCGTCTTGCCCTCATTTTAGCGTGGAAGAACTTCGTGCTCGCATCCCCAACACGTAGCCAGGTGATCCTTGAAGCTTGCCTTCTTCGTGCTCTCTCAATGGCTGCCAACCCTAGGACCTTGAGCTTCAGCTGCTTTCTTAGGTTGATCTCAGCTGTGGCCAGTCGTCTGCTCTCCTGTGCTAGATCGAGCAAACGGATCACTTCATTTGCTATGTGGAACGGCATGGTTGCCCTCCCAAAAGTGGCTCTGCTCCATATCTTCAGGTCCACTGCCGTCCTCTCAAGCTTCTTCTTCATCCTGACGAAAGGGCAGTCATGGTGCACTGGCCGTTGCCACGCTCGTAGAACTGTTTCTGTGAAGCGGGGGAAGCGCGGCCAGAAGCTCTCAAACCTGAACCGCGCCTGTCTGCATGGCTTGCTAGCGGCTGTCAGGTAGAGCGGGCAATGGTCTGAAAAAGATGTAGAAGCAACCACTAAGATGTGATCAGGGTGCAGTTCCTCCCAGTGCTCGTTGTAGAAGATTTTGTCGATGTTGCACAGTGTTGGTACTTCTCTTTCATTGCTCCAAGTGAAACGACGATTTTTGCATTTTATTTCCCCTGAGCCCAGCTTGATCTATGGCCCTTCTGAACTTTCCGATCATTCTTCTGTTAATGTTAGCATTGTTCTTGTCTGCAGCCTGGTAGATCATGTTAAAATCACCGTTGATCATCCAAGGTTCAGCCGTGGATGGAGCTGTCGCCGCAATTTCAGCCAAGAAACTATCCTTCTGGGCGTCATCTGTTGGCCCGTACACCGTGGTGATCCAGAAGTGCATCCCTGAGTGAAGCTCGAGGACCCTAGCCGTAATGGAAAATCTACCTATACTGTGAGAAACTACGCCGACTACCGTTTTGTCCCAGAAGATGGCCGCACCCCCTCTGGTGCCTACCGCTGGGAGGAAGACGCAGCCTTGCAGCGACGAGCCACCGATCTCCCTGGCTATCGCCGTCGACCACACCTCTATCTTGGTCTCCTGTAGACAGAGCATTGCTAGTCTATGCGCGGTGGCCACGCTGCTGATCGCAGTGCGCTTTGCAGGGAAGTTCAGGCCCCTGACATTCCACGACATGAAGTTCATGGCGTTGTCATTCATCTAAAAAACAGTTGTTGCTCCGCCAGCTGAAGAAACTACTAATGCAGGGACAATACACCAACACATACAGCCTCGGGTAGCGACGACCACCAATAGGCCCAAAACCCCGTCGCCACGCAGCTAACCACATCTTTGAAGAAACTAACATGGAAACTAAACCTAGCTCAAGCCGGTTGAAGACCAGCCGCTGGCGAAACCTAGCTACAACTGAAGCTGCTAACATTACTACGCTTGCATGGCCTCCTCGGCCTCTGCCAGTCCCGCCATGCCTGCCGCGATCTTGAGCGCCCCCTGGTCGAGGCCGGTGAGCTTTGCAATGGCGGCAATGTCACCCTCCGACAGTGGCTCTTAGAAGCGCTTCATGATCTGGGTGGCCGCTTTTGGCGTCATCTTGTCCTTTGGGCCGAGCTTGCCAAGCTCCTGGATGAGGCGCAGCACCGCCCTCTGCGCCACGGGGGTGGTGATGCCGGCCGCGGCCTGACGAGCGCTCCGACGGGAGGGAGCCGAGAGAGCCCTGGACTTTGGCGGAGCCTGGTGGCGAGGGCGCGGCGGCTGGTTCGGGAGGATGGGAGCGGGCACAGCCTCAAACAGCTGGGCTGCCTAATCGTTGCGGCCGTGGAGCACCATCTCGCCCACCTGCTGAGTCACCGCCTCTAGCTGGAAACCCACCGTGGCTGCTGCAGGGGAGTTGATGCAGGGCAGCAGACATGGCAGCATCTCCGGGCTCTCGAGCTCCGCAGGTGTGTGGCTCAGGCGGGGGGGGGGGGGGGGAGGGGAGCGGCCACCATCTTCGAACGCAAGCGGGGTTTGCAGGGCTTCGATCATCGCGTTCTCCATCTCCAGCTGCATGCAGTCCGTGCGCGGAGGAGGGGGGAGAGGGCGCGCCCCGAGTCGGAGAAGGAGAATAACTGGGCCACCGGGTCCGCCTCGGCCGTAGCAGCCGGCACTGGGCGAAGCGGCTGGGGCGGCGTGGCGCGCAGAGCGCTTGTGTTGGAGCTCATCCCCTCCTCCTTGCGGCCCACGGAGCGGCGCCGTCCGACCGGGGTGCGGCTGCGCTGGCGATGCACGCTGTTGACGACGCCGTCACCCCCGCTCCTGGCGTGGCAGCCGTGCCCCAGCAGGCGATCCTTCCAGGAACGGCTGGGGCCTCCACTTCCACCATCGCCGTTGCGGTCCCGATCGGTGCCGCCTAGGATCGGGCCGCACCCGGCCGGGCCAACGCGCGTCGAGGAGCTGCGCGCCCGGCCCTGGCCGTCCTCCACATGGGCGACCCAGGTGCCCGGCTCGATGCGGGGGAGGGGGCGGTCGTCGCTGTCATCCGAAGAAGGCAGGCCACTCTGGCTCGAGTGGGAGGAGTGCGGCGACAGGGGAGACCAGTCCTCGAGCAGGTCGACGTGGATGAGAGTGTCGTAGCGGCGCGCCCCGGGTGGCGGGGGGACGCGGTGGTCGTCGGGGGCGATGCCGATGATCTCGTCAGAATGGCCGGCGCCTCGCTTGAGCACCCAGAGGGCGCACCTGGTCGGGATCTGGGCGACATCCCAGACCCAGAGCCAGCACGCGAAGGTTTTGGTGTGCCCCCTCTCGAGGGTGCGCGAGTCCAGCCGATCGATGCGGCCGATGTCGCCAAGGGCCTCCTCGGCGCCCTGCAGGGTCCAGAATTGCATCGGCAGGTCTTCGATCACCACGCGCACATGATGGTTGAACTTGAGGATGGCGGCGTGGTTGTCTTCATTCCACGCCCTGATGAAGTACTTGCACCCGTCGACCTTGATGACGGCGCGCCGCACCGCGTTGTCCCGGTGCGCGGGGAAGTCGAAGTGGACGAGGAAGGCTTCAGGCTCGTGCGCCGTGACGCGCAACTGATGCGGGCCGGTGGAGAGTTGCTCGAAGCTCACCCTGCCGACAGCCGCTGGGATGGTGGAGTGCGAGCGGTCTGCAGCGGTGAGGGTGACGGCGTGCTGACGCAGAACGTGCTCCTCGAGCTCCAGCGCAGGGGTGGCCACGATCACCCGGTGGCCCTCGCGCGGCCGCCTAGCCGGGTCGCACAGGAGCAGGCGGTTCATGTCGTGGTGGGGTGGCACCGCCGGGAAGACGAGACGGTCCCTGACCGAGGCGCGCGCGGCAGCCGGCAGCTTGAGGCGATCACGAGCAGGACCCCCAGGCCCCCCGTTCCGAGGATTTTGCGGGCACTCCTTGCCGTAATGCCCAGCGCGCTTGCAGATGATGCAGCGGAGGGGATCACGACAGTCTACCCGGCGGTGAAGCTCACTGAGGCAGAGGAAGCACTTGCCTTTGAATTGGCTTAAGAAGGCCTCCCTGCCACCCCTCCCGCAGTGAATGAACCGCGGCGGTCTGAGCGCGGTCGCTGGTGCTGCCTCCTATGGTCCGACGAGCTGGAGCGGGGCCTTCCCTTCTTCCGGGAGCGGACCTCCGTCCATCCATCATCCGTCGCTCTTGCCTGTCCCGAAGAGGAAACGAGGGCGGGGGAGTCACGGCGGACAACCAGGGATTTAAGTCGCACCGGCCCCTCGCAGGGAGAACCACAAGGATCCGGCGGTCCCAGCGACGCACCTGCCGTGGGGCGGCCGCCCCGGTGCAGGATTCACGGCGTCGAGGCCGGACCTGACGCGGCAGCCGTCGAGGCCGCGGACCGCGGGGAGGAGGGGGGCGAGGGACCTACGGACCGAGGCGCGCCCCCAGCAGGCCGCGGGGAGCACCGGTTGAGAGGGCCAGGGCTACCGGCGGAGGAACTGACAACCATAATGGCCGGATCTGGTGGCCGCCGCGGCCGGAGCGGCGCGCGGCGCAGGGTAGGGGAGGGAGGGGTCTCGCAGGGTTGGTACTCGTCGACGAAGATGGAACGATTATATGAGCCTTGGCGCAGCGGTAAAGTTTGCCTTGTGACCATGAGGTCACGGGTTCGAGCCCTGAAAACAGCCTCTTGTAGAAATGTAGGAAAAGGCTGTGTACTGTAGACCCAAAATGGTCGGACCCTTTCCCGGACCCTGTCCGGACCCTGCGCAAGCGGGATAAGTTATTCTTCATCAGAGGTAATCTTACAATCGTTTTATAAATAAATTACATTTGAAATACAAATAGTTACATGCATATTGATTCAATACGTAAAATTTGGCATAAAAAACAAAAATATAGGTTATAAGACCAGAAAAAAAAAGACCAGAAAAAAAAAGACCAGAAAAATCACATTTTATGTATATTTTACACTACGTTTTTACATTTGTAATTTTACGTAACATAAAATATTTTTTACAGCGAGTACATATTCTGTTACAATCTCTTTTTATGTATGAAATAGGACAAAATTTACGAAACATAAAAATACGGTGCATTGAAGTCAAAATAGAGAGGGGTGAAGAATAACTATTTTAACATCAATGCACGGTAATTTTATTTAGGAAGCCATCGTAAGATTACCTCAGGTGGAAAAAATAATTTATTCTGCACCCTAGGTGATGAATAGTAACACTATATATAGGCGATGTTCATCGCTGCGTCCTTAGGTACGATGTTGAATTGTGCGGAAAATTGCTCATGGTGAGTCGGCAACTAGTGCTGCAATAGTGTTCACGAGGTTCCAACTATGTCAGCAGGGGTCAATGTATTAAGGCAGATGCCAGCACAAGCTCTTCTCCGAGTCTGTTTGGGCTTGTTGAGAGGAGATAAAAGAGGATGATATTGTTTTCGACGGTGCTCAACTCGAGATCCCAGAGCAGGTCTACGATATACATATGCGTTGACATGGATCTTTCCACCCGAGCGAGTGGTATGAACCATGTGTTTTTTCTTTCTATTGTTCTAGTTTGAGTATGTATCTCTATACAACGTATTACTAAATAACACAAGTTATGGTTATGAGAAAATGGTATATCTCCTGTAATGACTCGTCCTAGGGTTGGTTTGTTTGGATAAGGTATTTACTTTTCATAACACAAGACAGCAACTTACGAATTTTCCCTCTGGAGCCTCGAGTGGAACTCGTTCAGTCCTTCAAGGGTGCTCATATTTGTACTACGTTTCTATAGATCTGAAAGTAAATGGCCATATCTGCTCGTAAATATATAGAAATGTAATCCAGGCTTTCAAGAGCGAGATTTGATTAATACCTGAAAACCAGTAAATAAGGCGACAGTGATATAGAAATATTTCACTGATATCAACAACAAAAAAAGGAGATGTAAGAAGCACTGAACATTCATTCCAATCTGAAACTAGTCTGACAAATGCTTTGATTTCCAAAAAGTACACTGATTCAGGCTGCATATGTCGACAAATGCAGAAGGTACAGTTACATGCATTTGATTCACATCTTCATTCTTGTCCATACAAGATGAAGGTGTCATTATATATTTCATTACTTCTTATATTTTTTAGAATCAGGAATTTACGATACACAGAACAATGGGACGAGCTGAACTGACACGGCAAAAGCGGCTTGTGTCCCCGGCTCAACAAAGGATAACCTTGCTAATAACACATGAAGTACTCCCTCTGCCTGATGATTTGCGTTAATGCACACATATATAACCACCATCTAGTCTTGGCATAAAGAAAGCTGAAATAATCCTGCTTGGCTGCAAATTAAACCGGCAAAGTGATGCGGGATGCTCTCTAGACTGTAGGGATGCATTCTTATCAAAATGTAACAATGACCTTGGCCCTGGGAGACACCCTCGGCAGAGCTAATAGCTTGGCAAGAACCATGCTGCACTCTGTTTTGCCCTTCCATTCTATCTTCAGTTCTTCCAGAGCTGGTGCCCAGCTCAGTAGCTTTGCCACGAAATCGACTTCGCAGTCCAGACCCCTGAAACCTTGCACACTGGCCGTTACGAGATGATCCAATTGCACTTGCACGGTAAACTCTTTAATCCTCGCCTGATCCTGATCCCATGTGTTCGAAGAGTGACTCTGCATCTTTTTTTCACAACTCATTAATTAGGTGCCATAAATACAAGAATGAACATGGATTGGATGACTGAGGAAGGGAGAGGACTTACTGGAACAACATCAAGCCTCTTTAAGTTAGGGGCATTCTGAAACAATGAACAAGCGGCCAAGAATTGCCGCTGGTCCAAAAAGCATATTGCAAGATAAATATTCTCCAGGCGAGAAAACAGGGCAGGGAGCTTCGTAAGTATGCAACCTTTTGATAAATACTACAACATGAACAGAAAAAGAATAAGGAAATGTCAATACAGATTAGTCAGGAGACAAAAGAAGGCCATAGTAATGCTGGAGATAATAATAGCTCACCCTCAGCAAAAAGCCGCTAATTGCAAAGCTTTTGATGTCACTTAGGCTTCCCAATAACTGCTTGACATAGCTTTCCTTGTGAAGCGCAATTGGATCAGAATGAGGTGCTATATCTTTGTGATGCATTAAGAGAGCCACCTCCAAATTAGGTGCATCCAAATTAATTTCAACGTCCCCAATGACATAAAGAAGTTTCAGTTTAGGAGCTTGAACGGTTAGATGGTTAATGCCCTCAAAATAAGTTAGTCTCAAAGAACGCAGTTCGGGGCAGAACGAGACCAAATTTTGGATGTCCATTTCTGTAGATGAGAAATTGTTCAGTCTGAGGCGAGTTAATCTCTTGAAACCTTGGAATACCCGGGGCAAGCTGATGATGCAGTTTTGCAGGTGCAGATTCTCCAAATCACCGATAGAAAATAGACATGAGGGAATCCTATAACCTGGCCCTGATTTCAACTCGATTATAATTGATCTTGGTGATCTCCTAGAAAGCATGAGCATCCACCTGCCGAACTCGTCATGGTAAGGTTTGCTACCTGAAATATCAAACTTCTCTACAGTTCCCTTGTGGAGTGATAGCACCATATCGACTAATGTGACGAACTTGGTTCTTGCAAAATTTCCATCGCGCAGAAATATTTTTGGCATATTAGTCCATGCATCCCTCCAAGTACTTGATAAGGTGCTAGTCTTAACCGCTTCTTCGACATTCAGACGGGAGAGGATGTCGCCCTTTATCTCTGGAGGTAGACTGCTCAGTCTGTCTGAACTCACAACAGATGTAGATTCCACCCTGGCCTTTTTACAGGTACTCATTGCTTCAGAATCCATTTCCTAACATTTCCAGAATACAGGGAGCCTATATTAGCGTGCAGTCTACCACATATCACTAAAAATACAACACATGCTGAAATTAAATGGTTCACTAAGTAAGTTGCTTGTTCATAGAAAAAAAAGGAACAACTGAGAGATGGCAGTTTAGGAAGCAAGTCCGGTATGTTTCTATAAACAGAACTGAACTTGACTACTGCATTGGTAAGCTCAAAAGCTTGATTATCATTTGACATGTGTTACAATACCCTAATTTGTGATCTTGAATAGCAATCATTTCCCATGCTGCAAGTTGGAAAGGGGTTTCTTTTGTTGAATATACATTTGCCATCAATCCATCATGCTCCAAGCTGAAAGTGTGGATTTAGCAGTTTTGTCATTTTAGTTTAACCATTAACTATAAAGTCATGATTATGTGTGGTCATACTAAGTACTACCTCCATTCCATAATATAAGATGTTATTACATCCTTTATCTATACATATTTATTTTCTTCTACTAATAAAGGGAATAGGTATTCTTGGTCCGTCACGACATTTTACAGTAACACCCTTGACTTTTAGTACAATCTACCGGCAGTAAAAAAACGGTTCGGCAAAAAAAATGAACGGTTCATGCCTGCCCACGGACTCGAACTCTGGTTGACAGAAAAGGAGCACAACTTGACCGATTAGCCAACTCAAGCAGCCCATGTTACGTGAAAAAAACAATGTTTAATAGACTATATTAAGCCGGACTATGTTTCCATTGCTTCATGCGTCCTTCACACGCACGGGGGCTTGCATGGCCTGGACCGGCCCACGCACGCAACCGCTCATGGGCCTTCCATCCGATAAATCAGCCAACATGTTATGATAAATCAACACAAAGTTAGTCCCACCTTGGCCCCTTGCATCGAATACTTTACAATTTATATACGCCTTTAAGTTTTGTGGGTAACAGGAAGCTCTCTCCGGAATTAATTAGGGAAGGGTGAGGAATGATTCCAGAAATAAGGAAGGAAAGTTTCTTGCCTATCCACAGAATAAATCTGGTGTTCAATCATCAATTATCCATATGAAAGAGAAATAAGGAATGGAAACTGGCCTCTCCACAAAATAAATTAGTGGCGAGAGTGAATTCCAGTGCTACTGGAAAGAGAAATATGGAATGGAATGGAACGACTTTTGTACAATCTACCCGCAGTAAAAAAAATGGTTCGTCAAAAACATAAAAGAACAGTTTGTGCCTCCGCATGGACTCGAACTCGGGTTGGCAGGAAAACAGCACGACTGGCTGATTAACCAACTCAACCAGCCCATGCTACGTGAAAAAAACAATGCTTAATACTCCCTCCGTCCCATAATGTAAGACGTTTGTGTCAAAAAACGTCTTACATTATGGGACGGAGGGAGTAGATCATATTAAGCCGGGCTATATTTCCATTTCTTCCTACGGCCACACACGCACGGAGGCTTGCATGGCCTGGACCAGCCCACGCACGCAACCGCTCATGGGCCTTCTATCTGATAAATCAGCCAACGTGTTATGATAAATCAACAAAAAGTTAGTCCCACCTCGGCCCCTTGCATCGAATCCTTACAATTTATATACGCGTTTAAGTTTTGTGGGTAACAGGAAGCTGTCTGCGGAATAATTAGCGAAGGGCGAGGAATAAATTCCAGAAATAACCAAGGAAGGTTTCTTCTTTCTTGCCTCCGGATAAATCGAGGTAATAAGGAAGGAAGGTTTCTTGCCTATCCACAGAATAAATCAGTGCCGAATAAATCCGATGGTCAATTATCAATTAGTCATGTGAAAAAGAAATAAGGAATGGAACCTGGCCTCTCCAAAGAATATTAGTGGCGAGAGTGAATTCCGGGCGACTGGAAAGAGAAATACGGAAGGAAGGCGAGAGAAATATGTAATGGAATGGAACTCGACGTCTCTACCGAATAATAAATCGGGTGCGGCTCTACACCTACGGTATGAGAAGAGATTTAAACTAAATCGGCCACTTTGGCTAATTAAACAGGGAACATACAATTCGCGACGTGCCAGGCTCCCTGCCAAAGTGAATCTCAAATAATTGATATGTTTCTATGCTTACTTCGTTTGCTTCTTTTCCTTCACATGTCAGGTCTTAACTAACCACCAAATGCTTCATCGTTTATGTATTACGGCCTAGATGCATATGAGTATTTTTTTTCACCCGTTGCAATGCAAGGTATTTTTGCTAGTACAGGACAGGGAGAGTACAAGACTACCCATGGAAAAGATTAATTCTATGAGATTAGTACTGTTGGAGGTAGAGAATGATAAGAAAAGACAATGTAATAGCAGGGAACTAAACTGGATTCAGTTAAGCAGCTGAATCTGAAAAGAGCATGTGAACAGAATTAAATATTAACCAGAACAATCTCCTCAATCCTCATGGGCCTTCTATCTGATAAATCAGCCAACGTGTTATGATAAATCAACAAAAAGTTAGTCCCACCTTGGCCCCTTGCATCGAATCCTTCCAATTTATATATGCCTTTAAGTTTTGTGGGTAACAGAAAGTTGTTTCCGGAATCAATTAGCAAAGGGTTTCTTGCCTATCGACAGAATAAATCAGTGGTGAATAAATCCGGTGGTCAATCATCAATTAGCCATGGAATGGAACCTGGCCTCTCTACAGAATAAATGGTGAGAGTGAACTCCGGTGCGACTGAAAAGAGAAATGCGGAAGGAACAGCGAGAAATATGAAATGGAATGGAACAACTTTTAGTACAATCTACCCGCAGTAAAAGAACGCTTCGTCAAAAAAATAAATGAACGGTTCGTGCTTGCCGCACGGACTCAAACTCAGGTTGGCAGAAAAAGAGCACAACTTGACTGGTTAGCCAACTCAACCAGCCCATGTTATGTGAAAGAACAATGTTTAATACTCCCTCTGTCCCAAAATTTTTGTCTTAGATTTGTCCAAATACGGATGTATCAAGTTACGTTTTAGTATTAGATACATCCGTATCTAGACAAATCTAAGAAAAGAATTTTGGGACGGAGGGAGTAGATCATATTAAGTCAGGCTATGTTTCCATTGCTACCCGCGTCCTTCAGGCTTGCATGGCCTCGACCGGCCCACGCACGCAACCGCTCACGGGCCTCCCATCCAATAAATTATCCAGCGTGTTATGATAAATCAACCATTGTTACAAATATCGGCTGATTAACTAACGATATGAGCAGTTAATTGCTATCCGCCCCCCCCCCCCCCCCTCCGATACGAGAAAGGCCTATTCGGCCCATTAACTCAGAGGCCCAGTTAATCGTTCTGTCAGACCGAATTATCAGCTGGGTTGATTAACTGGGCGGCATATTTTGGCCTAAATCTGACCCGTTCCTCCCTTTACCGCCCTACTTTTCAGTTTTCATAGCTGGCACAACATTAGGTTTAGGCCACTCCTCCCTCCTGCTCGATCAATGGCTCCCTCGCGCTCCTGGAGGAGGAGCCGCCGCCCCTCCCAAATCAGCATCTGCAGGTGGTGTCCCCTCCACCAGCAGCCCCCTCCGGCCCTGACCCTCCGTCAGCAGTATTTGGATCTATCCCCTACCCGAGCAGCGGCAAGTTCCCCTCAATGAGCAGTGGTCAATCATCAATTAGTAGTGTGAAAGAGTAATAAGGAATGGAACCTGGCCTTTCCACAGAATAAATTTGTGGCGAGAGTGAATTCCGGTGCGACTGGAAAGAGAAATACGGAAGGAACGCAAGAGAAATATGGAATGGAATGGAACGCGGCCTCTCTACCGAATAATAAATCGGGTGGGGCTCTACACCTACGGTACCAGGAGAGGTTTAAACTAAATCGGCCACTTCGGCTAATTAAACAGGAACACACAATCCGCGACGTGCCAGGCTCCCCGCCAAAGTGAATCTTGAATAATTGATATGTTTCTCTGCTTACTTCGTTTGCTTCTTTTTCTTTAAATGTTATGTCTTAACTAACCACCAAATGCTTCACCGTTTATGTATTACAGGCTAGATGCATATGAGTGTTTTTTTCACCCGCTTGCAATGCAAAAGGTATTTTTGCTAGTACTCACATATTGAATGTGATAACATGTTATATTACAGGAAAAGATTAAGCATATAAGATTAGTACTGTAGGTGCTAGAGAATAATAAGAAAAGGCAATGTAAATAGCAGGGAACTAAACTGGATTCAGTTAAGCAGCTGAATCTGAAAAAAGCATGTGAACAGAATTAAAGATTAACCAGAACAATCTCCTCAATCCTCACTGGGAAATCTGATAGCCCAAAGAACTTAGCGCTGCAGGCCACATGAATTCATGATGCCGCTTCTTCAATAACTCGTGAATTCACCGCGAACAAATCTCACCTAGGAAGCCAAAATAACTTACGGCGGAGTGTTCCTTCTTCAATAATCAACGAAGGCCACGCCGCTCGGCTGCTGCGGCCTGTCGCCAATCCGGAGCGCCGAGGGGCGCGGAACGGAGGCACGACGGCACGCGGGATGCCGGCGCCGCCGCGCCGCGCCGCCGCCGGAGGGTTGCGCCAGCTGTGGAAACGGCGATTTGGTCGGCGACTCGCTGAGCACTGGTATTCCCGAATTGGGCTTGAGGAGAGAGTGGGGCAATGGGAGAGAACGAACCAGGCGGTGGGGATGGGCTGGCTACTCCTTATGTTGGGCCTTCCTTTTTCTTTGACGTTGTTGGTCCTTACCTTGGGCTGAATGCTTCAATGGCCGGCCATTTTCAGGGTTTTTTTTTCATAATTGGTGGATTTTATTAATTAATAAGTCGCATCAAGAAAATACAAATATTGGGCACCAGGTCTCTGCACGACTAAGATGTGCATAGCCAACACCAACGCACACAAACACAAGGAAAGAAAAACACATGATCTCCGAAAGTCATGTTCAAGCAAACTCAAGCACGAAGCTGCAAGACAACACCCCCGACTGTGAAAGAAGTGCTTCAATGACAAGGCATCCAAGAAGGGAACAACACATGAATACTGCTATCACCAGATCGACAGTGGTGAAGTCGAGGGGGCCGAGCGGGAGCCTGGACCCTGCACACTATTGGAGCCCTCTCAGGCTATTAGTATTTCCTACCTTCGGATCAATACATTTGGGCATTATTGGTCGTTTAATCAACTTATAATCCAGCTTTGCACACTATTGGAGCCCTCTCATGCTATTAGTGTTTCCTACCTTCTACCTGTAGGCATTATTGGCCGTTTGATCAACTTACAATCCAGGTTGGTTTTAATTGAGGACCAAAGAGGGCTACACACAGGTAGGTTGCTACTCTCGTAACAAAATCGAAGGTCTTCTACCATTTGGACTTTATGGGCCTTATGTGACCGAGCGATAGCCGAAAGAAAGAGCAACATACACAGTTGTCGGTCTTGCAGTAGCAGGTGGGCGAATCGTTTCGCATGCCGCGAGGGGCTTTGGGGGAGGGGGGCGCTGCTATGTCTATCAGGTGGACAACATCCAAATCATCTATTCGCAAGGAGTAAAAAATTCTTGGTAGCCGAACTCGTGGGGGGCGGCCCTTTATCTCGCCTTCAGCGTCTAGGTTCTGACTCACTGAAGGGGGCGAGCGAGATGGACCGGCCCATGCGCGTGAGAGGCCGCAACCTCTTTTTTTTTATGTTTTTTGTTTTTGTTTTTTCTTTATTTCTGTACTTTTATTTATACTTTAAAATATTCTAAATATGTACTCCCTCTGTCTCAAAATAAGTGACTCAACTTTCTACTACTTTAGTACAAAGTTGAGTCACTTATTTTGGGACGGAGGGAGTATATTACAAAAAGAACTGTACAAAAATTATTTTGAAAATGTTGGAAAATATTTGAAAAATGCTAACCAAGCATTCGGAAAATGTTGAATAGGTATTTGAGAAATATTGAACAAGCATTTGAAAAATGTTCAACGACTATTTGAAAAAATGTTGAAGTTTTTGAATTTTTTTAATCAAGCATTCAGAAAATATTGAACAATCATTTGAAAAATGTTGAACAAGCATTTGAAAAATGTGGAACAAGTATTTTAAAAGAAATAAGCAAGCATTTGGAAAATAGTGAACAAGTATTTGAAAAATGTTGAACACGTATTCAAAAAATGTCAATCAAGCATTCAGAAAATGTTGAACATGTATAGGAAACTTGATTATGTATTAAAATAATAATTTTTTATCATGTATACAAAAGATGAATCAAGAAATTAAAATAAATATTGAAAAATTATTTGAAAAATGTTAATCAAATATTTGGGAAATGTTAAATGTATATAGAAAATATCTGGACCGTGTATTAAAAAATTTAAGAAAATTTGATCTTGTATATAAAAATGTTAATCAAGAATTTTTTTAAAAAAATTGAACAAGTGTTTGAATAATGTGAATCAAACATTTGGAAGAGGTTAAACGTGTATAAAAAAATGTTGGCCATGTATTGAAAAAATGTAATATTTGTATTTGAAAATTGTTAATCAAGCATTTTAAAAAATGTATCGGAAAATGTGAGCATGTGTTCAAAAATTGTTAGTCTTGTATAGGAAAAACGTTAATCAAGCATTTGATTCTCTTTAAATGTATAGAAACAATGTTGACCATATATTAAAAATATTAAATTTTATTGGAAAAATGTTAAACGTATGTTCAGTAAATGTTGTTTACATATACAAAAAAAAATTAGAATGAAAACCCAAAGAAACAAAGAAAAAGCAAAAAAAAAAACCAAAGAAAAAAATGATAAATAAAAACCAGAGAAACAAATGCAAAAAGTCTGAAAAGGAATAAAAACAGAGAAGAAAATAAAAGTAGCAAGCACAAAAGAAAAAAAACCCAAAAAAGGTGACAGGAAAATTGTGGAGAAAATCCGCTCTTTTACCTTTTTCCTAAAACACCCTCGTTATTAATTGGCTACCTTTTTCCTAAAATCCGCTCTTTTACCTTTTTCCTAAAACACCCTCGTTATTAATCCGCTCTTTTACCTTTTTCCTCTTGATCCCAATGATATGCCTTTGTCTTCTTTGATTGAGAATAATAATGAATCTATGGATGTGAATTTTGTTGGTAGGAATAGTTTTGGAAACAATGCTTATAGAGGAAACTTTAATGCTATTCCGTTCTCTAGTAATTCCTCTAATAATTATGGAAATTCTTACAATAATTCTTATGATAATTTTAATAAGATGCCCTCTGATTTTGAGAATAGTGTGAAAGAATTTATGATTTCTCAAAAGAATTTTAATGCTTTGCTTGAAGAAAAATTGCTCAAAGTTGATGATTTGGCTAGGAACATTGATAGAGTTTCGCTTGATGTTGATTCTCTTAAACTTAGAACTTCTCCTCCTAAGCATGATATCAATGAGTCCCTCAAAGTAATGAGAATTTCCATTGATGAGTGTAAGGAAAGAACCGCTAGATTGCATGCTAAAAGAGATAGCTTTATAAAAGCGTGTTCTTCTAGTTTCCATGAAAATAATGATGAGGATCTTAAAGTTATTGATGCGTATCCTATTAGATCTATGTTTTGCAATATGAATTTTGATGATTATGGGACTGATGATGAATCAACTTTGCCTAGAAGGCGTCCCAAGAATTCAGAATCTTTAGATCTTGATGCTAAATTTGGTAAAAGTGAGATTGGAGAATCCTCAACTTCCAATAATATTGAACCTACTATCTCGGATTTCAAGGAATTTGATTATGATAATTGTTCTTTAAAAGGTTGTATTTCCTTGTTGCAATCCGTTGTTAATTCTCCTCATGCTTATAGTCAAAATAAAGCTTTTACCAAACATATTGTTGATGCCTTGATGCAATCTTATGATGAAAAACTTAATTTGGAAGTTTCTATACCTAGAAAACTTAATGATGAGTGGGGACCTACTATAAAGATTAGAATTAAAGATTATGAGTGTTTTGCTTTGTGTGATTTGGGTGCTAGTGTTTCTGAGGGAGTCCTGGACTAGGGGGTGTCCGGACAGCCGGACTATCATCGTTCGCCGGACTCCAAGACTACGAAGATACAAGATTGAAGACTCAGTCCCGTGTCCGGATGGGACTTTCCTTGGCGTGGAAGGCAAGCTTGGCAATACGGATATGTAGATCTCCTACCATTGTAACCGACTCTATGTAACCCTAGCCTCCTCCGGTGTCTATATAAACTGGAGGGCTTTAGTCCGTAGGGGACAACATACATCACAACAATCATACCATAGGCTAGCTTTAGGGTTTAGCCTCCTTGATCTCGTGGTAGATCCACTCTTGTACTACCCATATCATCAATATTAATCAAGCAGGACGTAGGGTTTTACCTCCATCAAGAGGGCCCGAACCTGGGTAAAACATCGTGTCCCTTGTCTCCTGTTACCATCCGCCTAGACGCACAGTTCGGGACCCCCTACCCGAGATCCGCCGGTTTTGACACCGACATTGGTGCTTTCATTGAGAGTTCCTCTGTGTCGTCACCGATAGGCTCGATGGCATCTTCAATCAACAACGCTATCCAGGGTGAGACTTTTCTCCCCGGGCAGATCTTCGTATTCGGCGGCTTCGCACCGCGGGCTAATTCACTTGGCCATCTGGAGCAGATCGAAAGCTACGCCCCTGGCCATCAAGTCAGATTCAGAAGCCTAAACTTCACAGCCGACATCCGCGGGGACTTGATCTTCGACGGGCTCGAGCCAAAGCCAAGCGCGCCGTACTGTTGCGATGGGCATGATCTAGCTCTGCCGCCGAACAGTGCCTTAGTGTCCGCGCACGAATCCGCCTCGGCCCTTAGTCCGGAGCCGATCGCCCAGATCGAGGACCGGTGGATGGACACCACCTCGGGGGCTTCAACTTCCACGGCGATGGAGCCAAACACTAACCTTGTCCCTCGCGAAACTCGTGATTCCGAGGTGCCGGACTCCTTGCCGGACTCCGGACCTCCCGCGCCCCTGCCAATCGAATCGGATTGGGCGCCGGTTATGGAATTCACCGCCACGGACATCTTCCAATACTCGCCCTTTGGCGACATCCTAAATTCGCTAAAGCATCTCTCGCTATCGGGAGAGTCCTGGCCGGACTATGGCCAGGATGGTTGGGATACGGACGACGAAGAAATTCAGATCCCACCCACCACCCACCTTGTAGCCACTGTCGACGATCTTACCGACATGCTAGACTACGACTCCGAAGACATCGACGCTATGGACGACGATGCCGGAGACGAACAGGAACCAGCGCCTACAGGGCAATGGAAGACCACCTCGTCATACGGCATATACATGGTGGACACCCCAAAGGACGGGGACGGCGAAGAAGTAGCAGAGGCAGATTCCTTAAAGAAACAGCGCAAGCGCCGGCATCAGCGGCGCCGCTCTAAATCCCGCCACAGCAAGAATGGAGATTCCGGCATAGGAGATAATAATACCCAGAGAGTGCCGAAGATAATCCCCTCCAGCAAGACTCAGCATAGGAGGACGCAGAAGCAAGCCCCCACGAGAGGGCGGCAGACGAAGAGGTCGAGGATTATAACTATATACCTCCCTCCGAAGACGAGGCAAGCCTCAACGACGACGAATTCGTCGTGCCCGAGGATCCCGTCGAACAAGAGCGTTTTAAACGCAGGCTTATCGCCACGGCAAATAGCCTAAAGAAAAAGCAGCAGCAGCTTCAAGCTGATCAGGACCTGCTGGCCGATCGATGGACCGAGGTCCTCGCGGCCGAAGAGTTTAAACTCGAACGCCCCTCCAAAAGCTACCTCAGACGCAAGTTGCTCCCCCGATTAGAGGAGGAAGCATACATACCTTCATCACCAGCGGACGATACGGCCGACCGACCACCCTGTGGTCGCGACAGAGAGGCATCCAGACCCTCCACAAAGACCGTACCCCGGCATCGCTCCAAAAGTACGAAGCCAAGAGGGAACGCGCCGGACTTGCGAGACGTATTGGAGGGCAAAGCAAGGCAGTCCAGATCCATCTACGGATCACGAGGGCGCCCCACGACCAGCGACGAATACCGTCGCGCCGGATACAATAACCCCGGCCGGGCCGAACACAGCAGACAACGCTCTCTCGAGCTGCGTCGTGATATTGCTCAATATAGAGGCGCCGCACACCCGCTATGCTTCACTGACGAAGTAATGGATCATCAAATCCCTGAAGGGTTTAAACCCGTAAACATCGAATCCTACGACGGCACAACAGACCCCGCAGTTTGGATTGAAGATTATCTCCTTCACATCCATATGGCCCGCGGCGACGATCTCCATGCCATCAAGTACCTCCCACTCAAGCTTAAAGGACCAGCTCGGCATTGGCTTAACAGCTTGCCCGCAGAGTCAATTGGGTGTTGGGAAGACCTGGAAGCCGCATTCCTTGACAATTTCCAGGGCACGTATGTGCGGCCACCAGACGCCGATGACCTAAGCCACATAATTCAGCAGCCAGAGGAATCGGCCAGACAATTCTGGACACGGTTCTTGACAAAGAAAAACCAAATCATCGACTGTCCGGATGCAGAGACCCTCGCAGCCTTCAAACATAACATCCGCGACGAGTGGCTAGCCCGGCACCTGGGACAGGAAAAGCCGAAATCCATGGCAGCACTCACATCATTAATGACCCGCTTTTGCGTGGGAGAGGATAGCTGGCTAGCTCGCAGCAACAACCTCAATAAAAATTCTGGCAGTCCGGATACTAAGGACCACAACGGCAGGTCATGTCGAAACAAAAACAAACGCCGCATTAACGGCGACGATAAGGAGGATACGGCAGTCAACGTCGGATTCCGAGGCTCTAAACCCGGTCAGCGGAAGAAGCCATTCAAAAGAACCACTCCGGGTCCGTCCAACTTGGACCGAATACTCGACCGCTTATGCCAGATACATGGCACCCCCGAAAAGCCAGCCAATCACACCAACAGAGACTGCTGGGTGTTCAAGCAGGCAGGCAAGTTAATTGCCGAAAACAATGACAAGGGGCTAAACAGCGACGACGAGGAGGAGACCCGACCACTGAATAATAGAGGACAGAAGGGTTTCCCCCCACAAGTGCGGACGGTGAACATGATTTACGCAACCCATATACCCAAGAGGGAGAGGAAGCGCGCACTAAGGGACGTCTATGCGATGGAGCCAGTCGCCCCGAAGTTCAATCCATGGTCCTCTTGTCCGATCACTTTCGATCGAAGAGACCATCCGACCAGCATACGCCATGGCGGATTCGCCGCATTGCTTTTAGACCCAATCATCGATGGATTTCACCTCACGAGAGTCCTGATGGACGACGGTAGTAGCCTGAACCTGCTTTATCAGGATATAGTGCGCAAGATGGGCATAGACCCCTCAAGGATTAAACCTACAAAGACAACCTTTAAAGGTGTCATACCAGGTGTGGAAGCCAATTGTACGGGCTCAGTCACACTGGAAGTGGTCTTCGGATCCCCGGATAATTTCTGGAGTGAAGAGTTAATCTTCGACATAGTCCCATTTCGTAGAGGCTATCACGCTCTGCTCGGACGAACCGCGTTTGCAAAGTTCAACGCGGTGCCGCATTATGCATACCTCAAGCTCAAGATGCCAGGCCCTCGTGGAGTCATCACGGTCAACGGAAATACGGAACGCTCCCTCCAAACGGAGAAACATACAGCGGCTCTCGCAGCAGAAGTACAGAGCATCCTTTTAAGGCAATTTCCGAGTCCGGCCGTTAAACGGCCGGATACAGCAAAACGCGCCCGAAGCAATTCCAAGCAAGACAACCTGGCACGATCAGAGCTCGCGTAGCAATGCGGCCCTAACCCCCGCCCTCGCATGATTGCAAGAACAACCCTCCGCGTACATCATTACGCTTTGGAGATACCATGGGCGCAGGGGAAGGGGCACGATCACAATGGACCCAGAGTGCGGTTTGACCACACCAGGGGCTCGCAAGTGCACCACCCTTTTTTATTACTATTTTCCTTCTTTGTATACACAGGACTCCGTTAACCAGAGGCCCTGTCCGGCGGTGAACCTGCCAAACTCACGATGCAACAGCCAGGGAAGAAAGAAGGATGCAACGAACACTCAGGTGATCTAAATTACGAGCATTAAATTCGATTATATACACCAAGTCCGCAGCTCATCCCTGGAGGGGGACATGTTTAATTAGTCCAAATCCCTTGCTTACCGCACTATTTGTATCAGTCCGCACTCATAGCAGACTTCCTTTAATAAATAATGCAGCACTTTTCGACTGCAATTACATTACTTTTTATATATATATGTTCATTACAGGACATCTTGCACCCGTATATTTTGGTACGGTCTAATACACCAGGGGCTTATGTTCCCCACATTATGGTGTGATAAGTCCGAACACTTTCATAAGTGCGGCACCCCGAACTTATAGCATTATATGAATCGGCTCCGAATCATGTCTTGGGTCAATAGTTGGGTTTGCCCGGCTCCCACGTTTTGGTGCCTTACGCTCCGTTCTGTCGGCTAAGGTGGCACTAGGAGAACCACTGCGATTGCGCCCCGGTTGAGCCGGGCGAGCGCCTCAGTGGAGAAAGCTAAAACTGACCAGCATGATAAGGCGAGAGACTGGTCGCTGTTCGAGAGGTCTTTTCGAGTCCTTAAAGACTCACGTCGCTTCGAGCGAAGTTCCGGATAAATGTCCGACGAAGGCGTGGATAGCGGCCCGGATTCGGTCTTCCGAATACCAGGGGCTTCGCCGAAATTTAAAATTATAGAATTCTATGGCTAAGTGAGAGTGTTCAAGCATTATAAGTCCGGTTGCCTTGTTCGTTGTGTTGAGCGCCTCCCTAGATGGACCCAAAAATGGGAACAAGATTGCTCAAGTTTATCCCGAACACCCCAGCACTCGCGGCTCGGGGGCTGAAGCCAACGACTTGCCATCTCTCAGATTTTATAAACGGCCGCACAAAAGGTAATATTTTAAATTAAACAAGCGTTGCTTAATGCCCATATGAACAAAGTTTTCAGCGCACAGGATAATACATAGCGAGTTTACTCAAAAATTACATCTCTGGGGCATTCATCCGCAATATCGCGGGCTCCCTTCAGGACAGTTTTATAATACATTTCGGGCGTACGATACTCCTTGCCCGGTGGCGGCGGGTCAGTGAGAAGCTTCTCCGCATCCAGCCTGCCCCAGTGCACCTTTGTGCGGGTAAGGGCCCGACGAGCACCTTCAATACAGGCGGAGCGCTTGATGACCTCCACCCAGGGGCACGCATCCACCAGCCGCCGCACGAGGCCGAAGTAGCTCCCAGGCATGGCCTGTCCAGGCCACAGCCGGACTATAAGGCCCTTCATGGCCTCCTCAGCTACCTTGTGGAGTTCGACCAGCTGCTTCAGCTGGTCGCTTGGGGGCACCGGATGGCCGGCCTCAGCGTACTGAGACCAGAAGACCTTCTCCGTCGAGCTCCCCTCCTTGCCACGATAGAATGCGGCGGCATCGGACACACTACGCGGCAGATCTGCAAACGCCCCTAGAGAGCTCTGAATGCGGGTAAGTGTCAGGTAGTTTACATTAACATGCTTGCTTTGCATGAAAAATGCCTTACCCGCCGCTATCTTCTTTACATCTTCAACCTCCTGAAGGGCCTTACGGGCCTCGGCCTTGGCGGACTTGGCACTTTTGAGAGCCGAGGCAAGCTCGGACTCTCGAGTCTTGGAGTCACGCTCCAAGCTCTCATGCTTTTCCATGAGAGCCTGGAGCTCTTGCCGTACTTCCGCCACCTGTGCCTCCTGCTTTTCTCGCTCTGCCCGTTCCGCGGCCACACTGCGTTTGGCCGCGGACACAGCCTCCTTCAGGGTTGCCACCTCGTTCGTGGCCCCTGCAATACCCATATTATCCTTGTTAATTTTATTGCAACCAAAATCCTTTTCTGTAAGGTAACTATTCAAAGTGGTGTTACTCACCTTCTTTGTCCTCGAGCCGCTTCTTGGCATGGCCGAGCTCTTGCTCGGACCGCTCGAGATCCTTCTTCAATGCACCGACCTCCGCAGTCAGTGCAGCAGAGGTCAGCAGCGCAGCCTGCAAACCAACATTGACATATTTTAAGCAACCCTGCGTATATCTTCTTTGATCCTCAGTCCGGCTTTTCTTTCCGAACACCGAACTGAGAATCAGGGGCTACTGTCTATGCGGTATTACATTACATAATTATAACTTCTTACCTCAAAGCCTGTTAGAAGGCTGCTGCAGGCTTCGGTCAGCCCACTCTTGGCGAGCTGAACCTTCTGAATCACCGCACTCATGATAGTGCGGTGTTCTTCCTCGATGGAAGCGCCTTTAAGCGCCTCCAACAAGTTGTCCGGCGCCTCCGATTGGACGAAGGCCGCCGGTGTCACAGTCTTGCCCTTCTTTCGAAGGGGCCGCCTGCCGGACTCTGGAACCGCTGCAGGTTCCGATGTAGAGTCCGGCGCAAAGTCCGGGAGGCTGCCTGGCGGTGCCTCCGGAGCCTCCTCCTGATGGGTCCCTCTCTGGGATCCCACCTCGGTGTCCTCATCGGCGCGGGGGGTAGAGGCAGTCGGAAGTGAATCCACATCCGACGGGGCCAATGACCCGCCCGATGAAGCGGGGAGATCATCATCGGCCGGACTGCAGACAGTATGCGGCATTAGTAGGACACTAGATGACGCGAAAGAAATTGCATATCAGGGATCCGGATACTTACGATCTCGCCGGAGGCCTGGCCCTTGAAGGCCACTCCTCCTCGCCAACGATGGTGTTGGCGGAACTGTCCGGGGGGAATAGTTCTCCCCCTCTTGGACCCTTCAGCCTCCCCTATTGGGGAGGCCTTCCTCTTCCTCTCTCCCTCCTCCGGGAGAGAGTCTTCTTCCTCCTCGTCATCTTCGGGGGAGGAGTCCGCCTCGTCGTCGGATGCTTGATTACGGGAACTCTTTCGAGTCCCCGTGGCCACATTCTTGGCCTTCTTCTCCGGCACCACGTGCGGTGCCGGAACCAGCAGCCCTGCTAGACGGGCGTTCACTGGGTCTTCTGGCATGGGAGCCGGACAGATGAGCTGCTCGGCCTTCTCCATCCATTCCTGCCAAAGGAAAAGAGAGATTGAAACCCTCTTAGAATCAATCTGTTTACCACAAGTGTCCCGTAAAGGGGTTGAATCACTTACCTCGTCAGCTGGATGCTGCGAGCGAAATCCGCGATCTTCCATCGCGGATGCGGGGCTTCGGCGCCCTTAAACAGCACCCTCCAGGCGCCTTCATACGTCGTGTCGAAGAGCCCGCTTAGCGCCTGGTGCTGTTCCGGATTGAACTCCCACAGATTGAATGCCCGTTATTGGCATGGGAGGATCCAGCGGATGAGCATGACTTGGATCACGTCGACGAGCCTGAGTTTATTGTTCACCAGCTTCTGGATACAGGCTCGGAGTCCCGTCAGCTCCTTCGGATTGCCCCACAACAAGCCCTTCTCTTTCCAGGAGGTGAGCTGCGTGGGGATGCCAGATCTGAACTCGGGGGCCGCCGCCCACGTGGGTTCGCGCGGCTCGGTGATGTAGAACCACCCCGATTGCCACCCCTTAACGGAGTCCACGAAGGCCCCTTCGAGCCAAAGGACGTTGGGCAACTTGCCCAACATGGCGCCTCCGCATTCCTCTTGCGTGCCCTTCACAACCTTCGGCTTGCCGTTGAAGGTCTTGAGCCACAGGTCGAAGTGGGGCTGGATGCAGAGGAAGGCCTCGCACACGACGATAAACACCGAGATGTTGAGGATGAAGTTCGGCGCCAGATCATGGAAATCCAGGCCGTAATAGAACATGAGCCCCCAGACGAAAGGGTGCAGTGGAAAGCCCAGTCCGCAGAGGAAGTGGGGAAGAAAGACGACCCTCTCATGGGGCCCAGGGGTAGGGATGAGCTGCCCCTCGTCGGGCAGCCGGTGCGCAATATCGCTGGAAAGGTATCCGGCGTTGCGCAGCTTGGTGATGTGCTCCTCCTTGACGGTGGAAGCCAACCACTTGCCTCCCCCTCCGGACATGGTCGGGGAAGGTTAAGACGAGATGCGCGAGCTTGGGCGTTGGAGCTTGAGTGCGCGGAGGTGGATGAGCAAAGGAGGAAGAAGGCGTGGGTGAAAAGGTGAATCCTTGTCCCTTATATAGGCAGGGCGAAGACTATGCACCCCCCACCAGCCTGGTAAAACTCGCTTATCTCCCAAGCGCCACCATCAATGGCGCGGTTGGGTTACCCACATCCGTATTGATGAGAATCACGGAATAAGGGGAACACGATCTCTGCTTCGACAAGACGTGCCAAGGAAACCGCTTCGCTAAACGTGCTAAGGTGGTATAATAAAAAACGATTCAAGTAAAAGCCTAGTAGCGGTGTGATGTCATGCCGCATAATACGTCAGCAGATTGGACTTGTGTACATTTTATTCTCTCTATGGTGGAATGTGGAATTTGTTTTGCAGAGCCGGACACTATCCTGGGGTTCATGATCTTCTCTGGATTATTCAAGGGAGGAACCCGCCTTGCAATGCCGAACATTATGCGCGCCGGACTTATCGTCATTGAAGCCTGGTTCAGGGGCTATTGAGGGAGTCCTGGACTAGGGGGTGTCCGGACAGCCAGACTATCATCGTCCGCCGGACTCCAAGACTACGAAGATACAAGATTGAAGACTCCGTCCCGTGTCCGGATGGGACTTTCCTTGGCGTGGAAGGCAAGCTTGGCAATACGGATATGTAGATCTCCTACCATTGTAACCGACTCTGTGTAACCCTAGCCTCCTCCGGTGTCTATATAAACCGGAGGGCTTTAGTCCATAAGGGACAACATACATCACAACAATCATACCATAGGCTAGCTTTAGGGTTTAGCCTCCTTGATCTCGTGGTAGATCCACTCTTGTACTACCCATATCATCAATATTAATCAAGCAGGACGTAGGGTTTTACCTCCATCAAGAGGGCCCGAACCTGGGTAAAAGATCGTGTCCCTTGTCTCCTGTTACCATCCGCCTAGACGCACAGTTCGGGACCCCCTACCCGAGATCCGCCGGTTTTGACACCGACAGTTTCCACGATTCCGAAAACTTTATGTGATATTCTAGGTTTCCATGATCTTGATGATTGCTCTTTAAATTTGCACCTTGCGGATTCCACCATTAAAAAGCCTATGGGAAGGATCAATGATGTTCTTATTGTTGCAAATAGAAATTTGGTTCCCGTAGATTTTATCGTTCTTGATATAGATTACAATCTTTCTTGCCCTATTATTCTTGGTAGACCTTTCCTTAGAACGATTGGTGCGATTATTGATATGAAGGAAGGGAACATTAGATTCCAATTTCCCTTAAAGAAAGGCATGGAGCACTTTCCAAGAAATAAAGTCAAATTACCTTATGAATCTATCATGCATGCTACTTATGAATTTAGTGCCAAAGATGGCACTCGTTAGATCTATCTTTGCTTTTTATGCCTAGCTAGGGGCGTTAAACGATAGCGCTAGTTGGGAGGCAACCCAATTTCTTTATGTTTTTTGTTTTTGCTCCTGTTTAGTAATAAATATTGCATCTACCTTCTGTTTAGATGTGTTTTTATCTTTTAATTAGTGTTTGTTCCAAGTAGAACCTATAGGATAACCTACGATGATAGTTGATTTGATTCTGCTGAAAAACAGAAACTTTGCGCGCATGAATATAATTTCGTTAAATCACAGGAACACGCTTTTGTGTTGATTATTTTTGCTTCTGTTCAATAAACAAATTGTCCAGGACTTCCTATTTTGGTAGGATTTTTAGAGTTCCAGAAGTTTGCGTTAGTTACAGATTGCTAAAAACTGTTCTGTTTTTGATAGATTCTGTTTTTCATGTGTTGTTTGCTTATTTCAATGCATCTATGGCTAGTAAATTAGTCTATAAACCATAAGGAAGTTGGAATACACTAGGTTTAACACCAAATTAAATACAGAATGAGTTCATTGCAGTACCTTATGTGGTGGTTTTGTTTTCTTTCACTAACGGAGCTTATAAGATTTCCTGTTGAGTTTTGTGTTGTGAAGTTTTCAAGTTTTGGGTAAAGCTTTTATGGACTATAGAATAAAGGGTGGCAAGAGCCTAAGCTTGAGGATGCCCAAGGCACCCCAAGATATTCAAGAATAGACAAAAGCCTAAGCTTGGGGATGCCCCGGGAAGGCATCCCCTCTTTCGTCTTCGTTCATTGGTAACTTTACTTGGAGCTATATTTTTATTCGCTACATGATATGTGTTTTGCTTGGAGCGTCGTATATTATATTAGTCTTTGCTTTTTAGTTTACCACAATCATCCTTGCTTTACACACCTTTTGGGAGAAGCCTATTTGATTAGAGTTTGCTAGAATACTCTATGTGCTTCACTTATATCTTTTGAGCTTGATAGTTTTTGCTCTAGTGCTTCACTTATATTTTTTAGAGCACGGTGATGTCTTAATTTTGAAAGAATTGCTAGTCTCTAATGCTTCACTTATATTATTTTGAGAGTCTTTTATAACAGCATGGTATTTGCTATGGTCATAAAATTGGTCCTAGAATGGTAGGCATCCAAGTTGGGTATAATAAAAACTATCATAGGAAGTGAATTGGATGCTATGATCAATTTGATACTTGATAATTGTTTTGAGATATGGAGGTAGTGATATTAAAGTCATGCTAGTTGGGTGATTATGAATTCAAAGAATGCTTGTATTGAAGTTAGCAAGTCCCGTAGCATGCACGTATGGTTAAAGTTGTGTAACAAATTTGAAACATGAAGTGTACCTGGCTTGTGCATCCTTATGAGTGGCGGTCGGGGACGAGCGATGGTCTTTTCCTACCAATCTATCCCCCTAGGAGCATGCGCGTAGTACTTGGTTTTTGATGACTTCTAAATTTTTGCAATAAGTATATGAGTTCTTTTGACTAATGTTGAGTCCACGGATTATACGCACTTTTACCTTTCCACCTTTGCTAGCCTCTTCGGTACCTTGCATTGCCCTTTCTCACCTTGAGAGTTGGTGCAAACTTCGCTGGTGCATCCAAACCCCGTGATATGATACGCTCTATCACACATAAACCTCCTTATATCTTCCTCAAAACAGCCACCATACCTACCTATTATGGCATTTCCATAGCCATTCCGAGATATATTGCCATGCAACTTTCCACCGTTCCGTTCATCATCATCATGACATACTTTACTTTTGTCATATTGCCATTGCATGATCATGTAGTTGACATAGTATTTGTGGCAAAGCCACCATGCATTATTTTTCATACATGTCACTCTTGATTCATTGCACCATCCTGGTACACCGCCGGAGGCATTCATATAGAGTCATATCTTGTTCTAGTTTCGAGTTGTAATTCTTATGTTGTAATCAATAGAAGTGTGATGATCATCATTATTAGAGCATTGCCCAAAGTAAAAAAAAGAAAAAAAAAGAAGAAAGGCCAAAAGAAAAAAAGAAAGTCCCAAAAAAAGAAAAAAAAGAAAAAAAAGAAAAGAAAATAAATAAATAAATAAAAAGGGCAATGTTACTATCTCTTTTTCCACACTTGTGCTTCAAAGTAGCACCTTGTTCTTCATGTAGTGAGTCTCATATATTGTGCTTCAAAGTAGCACCATGTTTTTCATATAGTGAGTCTCATAAGTTGTCTTTTTTATACTAGTGGGAATTTTTCAATATAGATCTTGGCTTGTATATTCCTATGATGGGCTTCCTCAAATGCCCTAGGTCTTCGTGAGCAAGCAAGTTGGATGCACACCCACTAGTTTTGTTTTGTTGAGCATTCGTTTGTAGCTCTAGTGCATCCGTTGCATGGCAATCCCTAATCCTCATGTTGACATCATTTGATGGGTGTCGGTGTCAAAACCGGCGGATCTTGGGTAGGGGGTCCCGAACTGTGCGTCTAGGCGGATGGTAATAGGAGACAGGGGACACGATGTTTTTACCCAGGTTCGGGCCCTCTCGGTGGAGGTAAAACCCTACTCCTGCTTGATTAATATTGATGATATGGGTAGTACAAGAGTAGATCTACCACGAGATCAAGGAGGCTAAACCCTAGAAGCTAGCCTATGGTATGGTTGTTGTTCGTCCTACGGACTAAAACCCTCCAGTTTATATAGACACCGGAGAGGGCTAGGGTTACACAGAGTCGGTTACAATGGTAGGAGATCTACATATCCGTATCGCCAAGCTTGCCTTCCACGCCAAGGAAAGTCCCATCCGGACACGGGACGAAGTCTTCAATCTTGTATCTTCATAGTCTTGGAGTCCGGCCAAAGATGATAGTTCGGCTATCCGGACACCCCCTAGTCCAGGTGAGGGAGTCCTGGACTAGGGGGTGTCCGGACAGCCGGACTATCATCGTCCGCCGGACTCCAAGACTACGAAGATACAAGATTGAAGACTCCGTCCCGTGTCCGGATGGGACTTTCCTTGGCGTGGAAGGCAAGCTTGGCAATACGGATATGTAGATCTCCTACCATTGTAACCGACTCTGTGTAACCCTAGCCTCCTCCGGTGTCTATATAAACCGGAGGGCTTTAGTCCGTAGGGGACAACATACATCACAACAATCATACCATAGGCTAGCTTTAGGGTTTAGCCTCCTTGATCTCGTGGTAGATCCACTCTTGTACTACCCATATCATCAATATTAATCAAGCAGGACGTAGGGTTTTACCTCCATCAAGAGGGCCCGAACCTGGGTAAAACATCGTGTCCCTTGTCTCCTGTTACCATCCGCCTAGACGCACAGTTCGGGACCCCCTACCCGAGATCCGCCGGTTTTGACACCGACATTGGTGCTTTCATTGAGAGTTCCTCTGTGTCGTCACCGATAGGCTCGATGGCATCTTCAATCAACAACGCTGTCCAGGGTGAGACTTTTCTCCCCGGGCAGATCTTCGTATTCGGCGGCTTCGCACTGTGGGCTAATTCACTTGGCCATCTGGAGCAGATCGAAAGCTACGCCCCTGGCCATCAGGTCAGATTCGGAAGCCTAAACTTCACAGCCGACATCCGCGGGGACTTGATCTTCGACGGGCTCGAGCCAAAGCCAAGCGCGCTGCACTGTTGCGATGGGCATGATCTAGCTCTGCCGCCGAACAATGCCTTAGTGTCCGTGCACGAATCCGCCTTGGCCCTTAGTCCGGAGCCGATCGCCCATATCGAGGACCGGTGGATGGACACCACCTCGGGGGCTTCAACTTCCACGGCGATGGAGCCAAACACTAACCTTGTCCCTCGCGAAACTCGTGATTCCGAGGTGCCGGACTCCTTGCCGGACTCCGGACCTCCCGCGCCCCTGCCAATCGAATCGGATTGGGCGCCGGTTATGGAATTCATCGCCACAGACATCTTCCAATACTCGCCCTTTGGCAACATCCTAAATTCGCTAAAGCATCTCTCGCTATCGGGAGAGTCCTGGCCGGACTATGGCCAGGATGGTTGGGATACGGACGACAAAGAAATTCAGATCCCACCCACCACTCACCTTGTAGCCACTGTCGACGATCTTACCGACATGCTAGACTACGACTCCGAAGACATCGATGCTATGGACGACGATGCCGGAGACGAACAGGAACCAGCGCCTACAGGGCACTGGAAGACCACCTCGTCATACGACATATACATGGTGGACACCCCAAAGGACGGGGACGGCGAAGAAGTAGTGGAGGCAGATTCCTTAAAGAAACAGCCCAAGCGCCGGCATCAGCGGCGCCGCTCTAAATCCCGCCACAGCAAGAATGGAGATTCCGGCACAGGAGATAATAATACCCAGAGAGTGCCGAAGATAATCCCCTCTAGCAAGACTCAGCGCAGGAGGACGCAGAAGCAAGCCCCCACGAGAGGGCGGCAGACGAAGAGGTCGAGGATTATAACTATATACCTCCCTCCGAAGACGAGGCAAGCCTCAACGACGACGAATTCGTCGTGCCCGAGGATCCCGTCGAACAAGAGCGTTTTAAATGCAGGCTTATCACCATGGCAAATAGCCTAAAGAAAAAGCAGCAGCAGCTTCAAGCTGATCAGGACCTGCTGGCCGATCGATGGACCGAGGTCCTCGCGGCCGAAGAGTTTAAACTCGAACGCCCCTCCAAAAGCTACCCCAGACGCAAGTTGCTCCCCCAATTAGAGGAGGAAGCATACATACCTTCATCACCAGCGCACGATACGGCCGACTGACCACCCCGTGGTCGCGACAGAGAGGCATCCAGACCCTCCACAAAGACCGTACCCCGGCATCGCTCCAAAAGTACGAAGCCAAGAGGGAACGCGCCGGACTTGCAAGACGTATTGGAGGGCAAAGCAAGGCAGTCCAGATCCATCTACGGATCACGAGGGCGCCCCACGACCAGCGACGAATACCGTCGCGCCGGATACAATAACCCCGGCCGGGCCTATAACAGCAGACAACGCTCTCTCGAGCTGTGTCGTGATATTGCTCAATATAGAGGCGCCGCACACCCGCTATGCTTCACTGACGAAGTAATGGATCATCAAATCCCTGAAGGGTTTAAACCCGTAAACATCGAATCCTACGACGGCACAACAGACCCCGCGGTTTGGATTGAAGATTATCTCCTTCACATCCATATGGCCCGCGGCGACGATCTCCATGCCATCAAGTACCTCCCACTCAAGCTTAAAGGACCAGCTTGGCATTGGCTTAACAGCTTGCCCGCAGAGTCAATTGGGTGTTGGGAAGACCTGGAAGCCGCATTCCTCGACAATTTCCAGGGCACGTATGTGCGGCCACCAGACGCCGATGACCTAAGCCACATAATTCAGCAGCCAGAGGAATCGGCCAGACAATTCTGGACACGGTTCTTGACAAAGAAAAACCAAATCATCGACTGTCCGGATGCAGAGGCCCTCGCAGCCTTCAAACATAACATCCGCGACGAGTGGCTAGCCCGGCACCTGGGATAGGAAAAGCCGAAATCCATGGCAGCACTCACATCATTAATGACCCACTTTTGCGCGGGAGAGGATAGCTGGCTAGCTCGCAGCAACAACCTCAATAAAAATTCTGGCAGTCCGGATACTAAGGACCACAACGGCAGGTCACGTCGAAACAAAAAAAAACGCCGCATTAACGGCGACGATATGGAGGATACGGCAGTCAGCGCCAGATTCCGAGGCTCTAAACCCGGTCAGCGGAAGAAGCCATTCAAAAGAACCTCTCCGGGTCCGTCCAACTTGGACCGAATACTCGACCGCTTATGCCAGATACATGGCACCCCCGAAAAGCTAGCCAATCACACCAACAGAGACTGCTGGGTGTTCAAGCAGGCAGGTAAGTTAATTGCCGAAAACAATGACAAGGAGCTAAACAGCGACGACGAGGAGGAGACCCGACCGCCGAATAATAGAGGACAGAAGGGTTTCCCCCCACAAGTGCGGACGGTGAACATGATTTACGCAACCCATATACCCAAGAGGGAGAGGAAGCGCGCACTAAGGGACGTCTATGCGATGGAGCCAGTCGCCCCGAAGTTCAATCCATGGTCCTCTTGTCCGATCACTTTCGATCTAAGAGACCATCCGACCAGCATATGCCATGGCGGATTCGCCGCATTGGTTTTAGACCCAATCGTCGATGGATTTCACCTCACGAGAGTCCTGATGGACGGCAGTAGTAGCCTGAACCTGCTTTATCAGGATACAGTGCGCAAGATGGGCATAGACCCCTCAAGGATTAAACCTACAAAGACAACCTTTAAAGGTGTCATACCAGGTGTGGAAGCCAATTGTACGGGCTCAGTCACACTGGAAGTGGTCTTCGGATCCCCGGATAATTTCCAGAGCGAAGAGTTAATCTTCGACATAGTCCCATTTCGCAGCGGCTATCACGCTCTGCTCGGACGAACCACGTTTGCAAAGTTCAACGCGGCGCCGCATTATGCATACCTCAAGCTCAAGATGCCAGGCCCTCGTGGAGTCATCATGGTCAACGGAAATACGGAATGCTCCCTCCAAATGGAGGAACATACAGCGGCTCTCACGGCAGAAGTACAGAGCAGCCTTTTAAGGCAATTTTCGAGTCCGGCCGTTAAACGGCCGGATACAGCAAAACGCGCCCGAAGCAATTCCAACCAAGACAACCTGGCACGATCAGAGCACGCGTAGCAATGCAGCCCTAACCCCCGCCCTCGCATGATTGCAAGAACAACCCTCCGCGTACATCATTACGCTTTGGAGATACCATGGGCGCAGGGGAAGGGGCACGATCACAATGGACCCAGAGTGCGGCTTGACCACACCAGGGGCTCGCAAGTGCGCCACCCTTTTTTATTATTATTTTCCTTCTTTGTATACACAGGACTCCGTTAACCAGAGGCCCTATCCGGCGGTGAACCTGCCGAACTCACGATGCAACAGCCAGGGAAGAAAGAAGGCTGCGACGAACACTCAGGTGGTCTCAATTACGAGCATTAAATTCGATTATATACACCAAGTCCGCAGCTCATCCCTGGAGGGGGACATGTTTAATTAGTCCAAATCCCTTGCTTACCGCACTATTTGTATCAGTCCGCACTCATAGCAGACTTCCTTTAATAAATAATGCAGCACTTTTCGACTGCAATTACATTACTTTTTATATATATATATGTTCATTACAGGACATCTTGCACCCGTATATTTTGGTACGGTCTAATACACCAGGGGCTTATGTTCCCCACATTATGGTGTGATAAGTCCGAACACTTTCATAAGTGCGGCACCCCGAACTTATAGCATTATATGAATCGGCTCCGAATCATGTCTTGGGTCAATAGTTGGGTTTGCCCGGCTCCCACGTTTTGGTGCCTTACGTTCCGTTCTGTCGGCTAAGGTGGCACTGGGAGAACCACTGCGATTGCGCCCCGGTTGAGCTGGGCGAGCGCCTCAGTGGAGAAAGCTAAAACTGACCGGCATGATAAGGCGAGAGACTGGTCGCTGTTCGAGAGGTCTTTTCGAGTCCTTAAAGACTCACGCCGCTTCGAGCGAAGTTCCGGATAAATGTCCGACGAAGGCGTGGATAGCGCCCCGCATTTGGTCTTCCGAATACCAGGGGCTTCGCCGAAATTTAAAGTTATGGAATTCTATGGCTAAGTGAGAGTGTTCAAGCATTATAAGTCCGGTTGCCTTGTTCGTTGTGTTGAGCGCCTCCCTAGATGGACCCAAAAATGGGAACAAGAGTGCTCAAGTTTATCCCGAACACCCCAGCACTCGCGGTTCGGGGGCTGAAGCCAATGACTTGCCATCTCTCAGATTTTATAAACGGCCGCACATAAGGAAATATTTTAAATTAAACAAGCGTTGCTTAATGCGCATATGAACAAAGTTTTCAGCGCACAGGATAATACATAGCGAGTTTAGTCAAAAATTACATCTCTGGGGCATTCATCCGCAATATCGCGGGCTCCCTTCAGGACAGTTTTATAATACATTTCGGGCGTACGATACTCCTTGCCCGGTGGCGGCGGGTCAGTGAGAAGCTTCTCCGCATCCAGCCTGCCCCAGTGCACCTTTGTGCGGGCAAGGGCCCGACGAGCACCTTCAATACAGGCGGAGCGCTTGATGACCTCCACCCAAGGGCACGCATCCACCAGCCGCCGCACGAGGCCGAAGTAGCTCCCAGGCATGGCCTGTCCAGGCCATAGCCGGACTATAAGGCCCTTCATGGCCTCCTCAGCTACCTTGTGGAGTTCGACCAGCTGCTTCAGCTGGTCGCTTGGGGGCACCGGATGGACGGCCTCAGCGTACTGAGACCAGAAGACCTTCTCCGTCGAGCTCCCCTCCTCGCCACGATAGAATGCGGCGGCATCGGACACACTACGCGGCAGATCTGCAAACGCCCCTGGAGAGCTCCGAATGCGGGTAAGTGTCAGGTAGTTTACATTAACATGCTTGCTTTGCATGAAAAATGCCTTACTCGCCGCTATCTTCTTTACATCTTCAACCTCCTGAAGGGCCTTACGGGCCTCGGCCTTGGCGGACTTGGCACTTTCGAGAGCCGAGGCAAGCTCGGACTCTCGAGTCTTGGAGTCACGCTCCAAGCTCTCATGCTTCTCCATGAGAGCCTGGAGCTCTTGCCGTACTTCCGCCACCCGTGCCTCCTGCTTTTCTCGCTCTGCCCGTTCCGCGGCTGCACTGCGTTCGGCCGCGGACATAGCCTCCTTCAGGGCTGCCACCTCGTTCGTGGCCCCTGCAATACCCATATTATCCTTGTTAATTTTATTGCAACCAAAATCCTTTTCTGTAAGGTAACTATTCAAAGTGGTGTTACTCACCTTCTTTGTCCTCGAGCCGCTTCTTGGCATGGCCGAGCTCTTGCTCGGACCGCTCGAGATCCTGCTTCAATGCACCGACCTCCGCAGTCAGTGCGGCAGAGGTCAGCAGCGCAGCCTGCAAACCCATATTGACATATTTTAAGCAACCCTGCGTATATCTTCTTAGATCCTCAGTCCGGCTTTTCTTTCCGAACACCGAACTGAGCATCAGGGGCTACTGTCTATGCGGTATTACATTACATAATTATAACTTCTTACCTCAAAGCCTGTTAGAAGGCTGCTGCAGGCTTCGGTCAGCCCGCTCTTGGCGAGCTGAACCTTCTGAATCACCGCACTCATGATAGTGCGGTGTTCTTCCTCGATGGAAGCGCCTTTAAGTGCCTCCAACAAGTTGTCCGGCGCCTCCGGTTGGAGGGAGGCCGCCGGTGTCACAGTCTTGCCTTTCTTTCGAAGGGGCCGCCTGCCAGACTCTGGAACCGCTGCAGGTTCCGATGTAGAGTCCGGCGCAAAGTTCGGGAGGCTGCCTGGCGGCGCCTCCGGAGCCTCCTCCTGATGGGTCCCTCTCTGGGATCCCACCTCGGCGTCCTCATCGGCGCGGGGGGTAGAGGCAGTTGGAAGTGAATCCACATCCGACGGGGCCAACGACCCGCTCGATGAAGCAGGGAGATCATCATCGGCCGGACTGCGGACAGTATGCGGCATTAGTAGGACACTAGGTGACGCGAAAGAAATTGCATATCAGGGATCCGGATACTTACGATCTCGCCGGAGGCCTGGCCCTTGAAGGCCACTCCTCCTCGCCAACGATGGTGTTGGCGGAACTGTCCGGGGGAATAGTTCTCCCCCTCTTGGACCCTTCGGCCTCCCCTATTGGGGAAGCCTTCCTCTTCCTCTCTCCCTCCTCCGGGAGAGAGTCTTCTTCCTCCTCGTCGTCTTCGGGGGAGGAGTCCGCCTCGTCGTCGGACGCTTGATTGCGGGAACTCTTTCGAGTCCCCGTGGCCACCTTCTTGGCCTTCTTCTCCGGCACCACGTGCCGTGCCGGAACCAGCAGCCCTGCTAGACGGGCGTTCACTGGGTCTTTTGGCATGGGAGCTAGACAGATGAGCTTCTCGGCCTTCTCCACCCATTCCTACCAAAGGAAAAGAGAGATTGAAACCCTCTTAGAATCAATCTGTTTACCACAAGTGTCCCGTAAAGGGGTTGAATCACTTACCTCGTCAGCTGGATGCTGCAAGCGAAATCCGCGATCTTTCGTCGCGGATGCGGGGGCTTCGGCGCCCTTAAACAGCACCCTCCAGGCGCCTTCATATGTCGTGTCGAAGAGCCCGCTTAGCGCCTGGTGCTGTTCCGGATTGAACTCCCACAGATTGAATGCCCGTTCTTGGCATGGGAGGATCCAGCGGATGAGCATGACTTGGATCACGTCGACGAGCCTGAGCTTATTGTTCACCAGCTTCTAGATACAGGCTCGGAGTCCCGTCAGCTCCTTCGGATTGCCCCACAACAAGCCCTTCTCTTTCCAGGAGGTGACCTGCGTGGGGATGCCAGATCTGAACTCGGGGGCCGCCGCCCACGTGGGTTCGCGCGGCTCGGTGATGTAGAACCACCCCGATTGCCACCCCTTAACGGAGTCCACGAAGGCCCCTTCGAGCCAAAGGACGTTGGGCAACTTGCCCAACATGGCGCCTCCGCATTCCTCTTGCGTGCCCTTCACAACCTTCGGCTTGACGTTGAAGGTCTTGAGCCACAGGCCGAAGTGGGGCTGGATGCAGAGGAAGGCCTCGCACACGAGGATAAACGCCGAGATGTTGAGGATGAAGTTCGGCGCCAGATCGTGGAAATCCAGGCCGTAATAGAACATGAGCCCCCGGACGAAAGGGTGCAGTGGAAAGCCCAGTCCGCGGAGGAAGTGGCGAAGAAAGACGACCCTCTCATGGGGCCCAGGGGTAGGGATGAGCTGCCCCTCGTCGGGCAGCCGGTGCGCAATATCGCTGGAAAGGTATCCGGCGTTGCGCAGCTCGGTGATGTGCTCCTCCTTGACGGTGGAAGCCAACCACTTGCCTCCCCCTCCGGACATGGTCGGGGAAGGTTAAGACGAGATGCGCAAGCTTGGGCGTTGGAGCTTGAGTGCGCGGAGGTGGATGAGCAAAGGAGGAAGAAGGCGTGGGTGAAAAGGTGAATCCTTATCCCTTATATAGGCAGGGTGAAGACTATGCGCCCCCACCAGCCTGGTAAAACTCGCTTATCTCCCAAGCGCCACCATCAATGGCGCGGTTGGGTTACCCACGTCCGTATTGATAAGAATCCCGAAATAAGGGGAACACGATCTCTGCTTCGACAAGACGTGCCAAGGAAACCGCTTCGTTAAACGTGCTGAGGTGGTATAATAAAAAACGATTCAAGTAAAAGCCTGGTAGAGGTGTGATGTCATGCCGCATAATACGTCAGCAGATTGGACTTGTGTACATTTTATTCTCTCTACGGTGGAATGTGGAATTTGTTTTGCAGACCCGGACACTATCCTGGGGTTCATGATCTTCTCTGGATTATTCAAGGGAGTAACCCGCCTTGCAATGCCGAACATTATGCGCGCCGGACTTATCGTCGTTGAAGCCTGGTTCAGGGGCTACTGAGGGAGTGCTGGACTAGGGGGTGTCCAGACAGCTGGACTATCATCGTCCGCTGGACTCCAAGACTACGAAGATACAAGATTGAAGACTCCGTCCCGTGTCCGGATGGGACTTTCCTTGGCGTGGAAGGCAAGCTTGGCAATACGGATATGTAGATCTCCTACCATTGTAACCGACTCTGTGTAACCCTAGCCTCCTCCGGTGTCTATATAAACCAGAGGGCTTTAGTCCGTAGGGGACAACATACATCATAACAATCATACCATAGGCTAGCTTTAGGGTTTAGCCTCCTTGACCTCGTGGTAGATCCACTCTTGTACTACCCATATCATCAATATTAATCAAGCAGGACGTAGGGTTTTACCTCCATCAAGAGGGCCCGAACCTGGGTAAAACATCTTGTCCCTTGTCTCCTGTTACCATCTGCCTAGACGCACAGTTCGGGACCCCCTACCCGAGATCCGCCGGTTTTGACACCGACACCAGGACTCCCTCAGTAGCCCCTGAACCAGGCTTCAATAACGACGAGTCCGGCGCGCATATTGTCTTCGTCATTGCAAGGAGGGTTCCTCCTCCAAATAATTCATAGAAGATTTTGAACACTAGGATAGTGTCCGGCTCTGCAAAATAAATTCCACATACCACCGTAGAGAGAATAATATTTACACAAGTTCAATCTGCTGACGTATTTCGTGGCATGACGTCACACCATGGCCAAGCCTTTATTCGAATTGTTTTTATTGTTCCACCTCAGCGCGTTTAGCAAAGCGGTTTCCTTGGCACGTCTTGTCAAAGCAGAGATCGTGTCCCCTTATTCCAAGATTCTCATCAATACGGGCGTGGGTAACCCAACCGCGCCATTGATTACGGCGCTTGGGAGATAAGCGAGTGAGGGAGTCCTGGACTAGGGGGTGTCCGGACAGCCGGATTATCATCGTCCGCCGGACTCCAAGACTACGAAGATACAAGATTGAAGACTCCGTCCCGTGTCCGGATGGGACTTTCCTTGGCGTGGAAGGCAAGCTTGGCAATACGGATATGTAGATCTCCTACCATTGTAACCGACTCTGTGTAACCCTAGCCTCCTCCGGTGTCTATATAAATCGGAGGGCTTTAGTCCGTAGGACACAACATACATCACAACAATCATACCATAGGCTAGCCTTAGGGTTTAGCCTCCTTGATCTCGTGGTAGATCCACTCTTGTACTACCCATATCATCAATATTAATCAAGCAGGACGTAGGGTTTTACCTCCATCAAGAGGGCCCGAACCTGGGTAAAACACCGTGTCCCTTGTCTCCTGTTACCATCCGCCTAGACGCACAGTTCGGGACCCCCTACCCGAGATCTGCCGGTTTTGACACCGACATTGGTGCTTTCATTGAGAGTTCCTCTGTGTCGTCACCGATAGGAAGGATGCCTCCACCCGTCTTCAAAGACGGTATTTTCGCCAAAGGGGCCTTGGCCGCCGGCCAAACTATCCGGCTAGGCGGTTTTCTTATGACCGCCTGTCCGGCCACTGCTTCGACAATGACTTCCCAAGTCGTCAAAAGCAATCTCCGCGTCAGCTTGGAATTCGCCGAGCGGCTGGATCCAATAGAGCTCTCGTCTGTCAACGAGCTCTTGGATCGCATCGCCGCCCTGGGAGTCGCTATAGACTACAATCAGATTGGGCTTAAAACCGATCTGAGAGAGATTAACTCTCCCCAGGCCACCCACCACGTCGCAGTGGTAGAGGAGCAATGCGGCGAATCTTCGCCTATATTGAAAACTAGTCACGTCCGGATTCCCGAACCCTCCATGCCGGATTTCCGCGGAGGGACGGACTTCGATCGAGCATTGAACTTAAAATCATGCATCGTTCCGGACTCGCTGGATCGTGTCCAGCAATCCAAGCTTCCGAATTTGGAAACTCCTCGGCCTTTAAGCCCCAAGATGGGCAGGGATCCGGATTTTGGTCCACCCACCCGCCCAGACATATGCGATCTATCTCTAATACGGCAAGAGCCCGCTGAAACAGTACATCGCTACTGGGCCAGATTCCTCCTGGTCATGGACAGGATAAAGGACTGCCGAGAGGAAAACACAATCTCAATCTTTTGCAATAATTGCACGGACGAGGGAATATTGAACGCCATCGGCCGTCGTAAAATTATACGCTTCACCGATCTGGCATCCATCGTACGAAAGTACTGTGCGATGGAGAGTTTCCGGAAAACCGAAAACCAATTTTGGGATAATCCGGCCCCGAATACAACCCCAGTTCGCAACAAAAGGGTTCATCACACTCAGGCCCCAGATGCAAAAACCAAAAAGCAAAAACCCCATAAAGGGCACGGAACCGTACTGGAGGGATGGCTCAATGGACCCTGTAAGCTTCATAGTACAGAGGGAGCCGTCCCAACACATAGCCTTCAAGCATGTTGGATATTACGGCAGGTGGCCAAAAGTGGCGAGGAGCTTCTAGCCCCGGAAAAGCACTCCAACAACACCGGTACGGTATCAACAGTCTTCGAGACCTTCGCATCAAACAATATGCGAAAACGAACAATCCGCGGCCTCGCCGAAGTCTACCAAGTAGCAACAGCAAATCCATGGAGCGACACAGCCATCACCTTCAACGCCAGTGACGAACCTAAATTCCGAACAGCCCGAGCACCAGCCGCACTGGTGCTTAGTCCCATAGTGGACGGCTTTCGACTTACAAAGGTCCTCATGGATGGCGGCAGCGGACTAAACCTCATCTACGAGGAAACTCTTCAAAAAATGGAAATCGATTGGAGCCGTACTGAGCGAAGAAGCACAACCTTCAGAGGAATAATCCCTAGCCGGGAAGCACGCTGCACCGGAAAAATCACACTCGATGTGGTGTTCGGCTCGCCGGACAATTATAGATCCGAAGAAGTCACGTTCCAAGTGGCCCCGTTTAACAGCGGATATCACGCTATATTAGGACGAGAGGCATTCACAATTTTTCAAGCCGTACCCCATTACGGGTATATGAAGCTCAAAATGCCTGGGCCTGGCGGAATAATCACTCTCGCTAGTGATCCGGACATAGCACTCCGCGCCGAAAACAAGACAGCCGCACTAGCCCTAGAGGCACTATCCGAGGCCCTAGCGGCAGAAGAACTCACCGCGCTGCGCTCTACGGTAAACAGGGATGATGTGATACTTGATAAAAGATCCAAGTCCACCTCCTTCAAACCAGCAGATGAAATAGTGAAATTCCAGGTCCATCCAACGGACCCAACAAAGGCGGCCTCCATTGGGGCACAATTAAACCCCGAGGTAGACGCCGCACTGCGCGAATTCCTTCGGGAAAATTGGGACATTTTCGCCTGGCATCCTTCGGACATGCCCGGAATCCCACGCAGATTGGCAGAACACAGCCTAAATATCCTAAAAGGATTCAAGCCGGTCAAACAGGCTCTCCGACGATTTTCCGAACCCAAAAGACAGGCAATGGGAGAAGAGCTAGCCAAACTATTGGAAGCTGGATTCATTAGAGATATCAAACATCCGGATTGGCTAGCAAATCTGGTAATGGTACCAAAGAAGGACAAATCATGGCGCCTATGCATTGATTTTAAAGACCTCAATAAGGCTTGCCCAAAGGATCCCTTCCCCCTCCCCCGCATCGACCAAATTATCGATGCTACCGCAAGGCACGATTCATTGTGCTTCCTCGACGCATACTCTGGTTACCATCAAATCAAGATGGCGGAAGCAGACCAAGCCGCAACGGCATTCATCACTCCATACGGACCATTCTGCTTCAACACGATGCCCTTCGGACTTAAAAATGCTGGCGCAACATATCAGCGCATGATTAAAACATGTCTGGCTACCCAGATCGGCAAAACAGTCGAGGCATACATAGATGACGTAGTCGTCAAAACAAAACACGTCAAAACTCTAGTAGACGATTTGAGGCTCACATTCGACAACCTTAGAGCATATGACATCAAGCTGAATCCGGAAAAATGCGTTTTCAGCGTACCAGCTGGATAGCTGCTGGGCTTCATTGTATCCGGTAGAGGAATTGAAGCAAACCCGGCTAAAATCCGAGCTCTGTCACAGTTGGATATCCCAAAAGACCTCAAACAAATACAAAAATTAACAGGATGCATGGCAGCTTTAAGCCGCTTTATCTCCCGTCTAGGAGAAAAGGCATTGCCCCTCTATCGCCTCCTCAGGCGCACCGAACACTTCGAGTGGACGGATGCTGCCACTGCCGGACTCGAAGAAATAAAGGCCATATTGGCAACAAATCCGGTCCTGGCTGCGCCCAATCTGGGCAAACCAATGTTGTTATACATCGCAGCAATGCATCAAGTTGTAAGCGCGGTACTCGTCGTCGAACGAGAGACAGAAGGGCATAAATTCTCTCTTCAAAAACCAGTGTATTATGTATCCACTGTGTTAACTCCTTGCAAGTCCCATTACCCACACTATCAGAAGATAGCGTATGCGGCGTTCATGGCATCCCGGAAGCTCCGACACTACTTTCAAGAGTGTTCGATAACAGTGGCCTCCGAAGTACCACTCAATGACATCATAAATAACCGCGACGCAACGGGCAGGATTGCAAAATGGGCCATTGAGCTCTTACCATTCGATATAACTTACAAACCTCAGCGAGCTATAAAGTCACAAGTTTTGGCTGACTTCATCGCCGAATGGACAGAAGCCGAACTCCCTAAAGAGTACGGCGCATACTCCAATTGGACTATGCACTTCGACGGCTCCAAAATGTTGGCCGGACTGGGGGCTGGCGTCGTCTTGACGTCCCCAACCGGGGACACAGTCCAATACGTACTTCAAATAATGTACATGGACTCCAACAACGCAGCTGAATACGAGGCCCTCCTACATGGTCTCCGGATGGCAATCTCCATGGGCATTCAACGCCTAGAGGTGCGCGGGGATTCAAACCTTGCAATATCCCAAATAAACGGAGACTTTGACGCCTAGGATCCGAAAATGGCAGCATATCGCAACGCTGTCCTAAAAATGTCGGCTCGGTTTAAAGGACTTGAATTCCATCACATAGCCCGAGAAAATAACCAAGCAGCCGACGTACTGGCACGCATCGGAGCAAAACGTGACGCTGTCCCTCCAAATATCTTCCTGGAACGGCTCTTCAAGCCATCCGTACTATGGGAAGGGGAATCCGGAAATGACAAACCGGAAACAACCGCGCCAACTGGCGATTCAGCCAATGACATAACACCTTCAGCCCACGACATAATGGCAGTAATTGCCCCGTGGACGGAACCATTCCTAGCCTATCTGCTTAGACAGGAACTTCCCGAAGACCAAAATGAGGCCCACTGCATAGTCCGGCGATCGAAAGCCTACAAGGTCCATGAGGGAGAACTTTATAAGAAAAGTACAACCGGAGTCCTTCAAAGGTGTATCTCCGAAGAGGAAGGGCGAAACCTCCTGGCTAAAATTCATGCCGTACTAGGCGGACACCACGCAGCAGCCCGGGCCCTTGTAGGAAAGGCATTCCATACAGGATTTTATTGGCCGACGGCCCGGGCAGATGCCCAAGACTTAGTCCAGAGATGCGTCGGTTGTCAGCTCTTTGCTAATCAGAGCCATATGCCACCCACCGCCCTCAAAACTATACCCATTACCTGGCCGTTCACAGTCTGGGGACTTGATATGGTTGGACCCCTTAAAGGGGGAACCCACAAGCAAAGGTACCTATTGGTCATGGTGGATAAATTCACCAAATGGATAGAGGCCAAACCGGTCAAAATGGCAGAGTCCGGACCAGTGATAGACTTTATATCCGGGGTGGTACACCGTTACGGAGTCCCCCACAGCATCATCACCGACAACGGCACGAACTTCACGGCCGACGAGGTTAAGTCATGGTGCAAAAATATGGGCATCAAGCTCGACTACGCTTCAGTCTATCACCCTCAAACCAATGGTCATGTGGAACGAGCAAATGGTCTAATAATGAGCGGCATTAAACCCAGACTAGTGCGGTCACTTACTAAATCTGACACGCACTGGGTTGAGGAGCTCGACTCCGTACTCTGGGGGCTGCGGACAACGCCTAACCGTACTACCGGATTCACACCATTTTTTATGGTATACGGCGTAGAGGCAGTCCTGCCCTGCAACATTATTCATGACTCACCTCGAGTGCGCATGTACGAAGAAAGAGAGGCCGAGCTGGATCGGCAGGACAGCTTGGATACATTGGAGGAAGAACGCGACGTCGCCAAGGCTCGTTCCGCATTCTATCAGTAACAGGCCCGAAGATATCAAAGCAGAGAAGTACGGGCCAGGACTTACAACGTTGGCGAACTAGTTCTACGCCTGCCGGACAAGAAAAAGGACAAGCTTAAGCCCAAATGGGAGGGCCCCTTCATTATTGATCAAGTCCTGACCGGCGGAGCGTACCGTCTACGAAATGCGTCGGATAACCGACTCGAGCCGAACCCATGGAACGCAGCCCACCTTCGAAGATTCTATGCCTAGCGCCGGACTAAGAGTTCGTCCCCTTCCTCCGTTCAAATTTTTACACTTCAGCTGTCTTTTGTTTCTCTTTCTTCCCCTAACCTTTTTACTAAAAAGCCCCTAAGGGCCTACTTCCGCATTGTTCGCATACACTTGATGTGCCATCCGCATTCATTATACCTGGGGGCTTCTTTTCCAGAAGCTCAGTTATAAGGGCTTCATGCCCAGCACATGTGTCAAGCTTCCACATGTACCTTTTACTCACCATTATATGCATCGATATGACTTAAGTTTTGGCCAAGCTGGGTTGCCTGGCTCCTGTGCTTACCCCTACGTTCCTGATTGTTCGGCTAGGAGGTAAAGGGAGCACCTCTGCGATTGTTACTACCGGGTCAGCCGGATGTGTACCTCAGACTGGGTGAAGCCGAAAGCTAGCGTTCTTAAGGGAATATTCGGTCGGTGACTTGAAAGATGATTTTTACCTACTTATTTATCTGCCCCTAGATGTTTTTCTACTTTTTTTTCGCAGTCCGGGCATGCACTTTAGGGTATGCCTCCCAGGGAAAGGAACCCTTAACGGAACTATTCTCCCTGGAAGATGTTTCTTACTAACCATGTAATATAACATAACTAGTTGGGCACTTGTCTGATAAAGCACTAATGACCCCTACGCCTGGTCTCCATGCATACCCCGGTTGTTTCTTAACCAAAAAGGTATTCGGGCACACTCCGGACTCTAGGGTCCCGAGGTTGAAGCGAAAAGGTCGGCAAAGACAAATGATCTACAATCCGGCTAGAAGGCATTTCACATGTCATTTAAAAAAATACATTGTCAAATTTACTGATTGTATTCCTCCTCAATCCCGTCTAACAGGCTGTCTAACTTACAGTCCCGTTGGGAAAATTTAGCAGCCAACTCTACCTGGCTGTATACTAAACTCACAGGGATCTCCTTCCCATCGGGCTCCACCGGTCCAACTTCGGCCATGTGGTTGGGATCCGCCTTCTTGTAACGCGTCTTCACCATGGCCCAAGCCTCCCTGGCACCTTGACGGCAAGCCGAAATCTTCCACAAACGGAAGCGCTGCCGCACTCCTTGAAGCTTCTCCGCAAGCTCCCCAAGGCCCTTGGGTAGGGAGAGGGCTGGCCATAAAGCCTGGACGACTCCGCTCATTGCCTGCCGAACTCGTTCGTGCAGTTGCAACAGCTCGGGAAGTTGATCACCCGTTGATATGGGCATCTCCTCCGCAGGGCGACCTGTGAGTATACCTACAAGACATATTATGTCAATTTACTTCTTCGCCGAACTCTTCTTTTTAAAGGAGTCCGCTCAAGCACTTACTATAAATGCCGCGATGAAGCCACTGATTCTCCTTAACGGAGCCGGACAGCCCGGCTCGAGCGCCTTTCAGCTCTTCTCCGAGCTTGGCGTTGGCATCCTGGAGCTTGTTCCTTTCTTGCTGCACCCTATTCAGCACCCTCTCGCCGGCCTTCAGCTGGCGCAGTAATTCTTGCCTGTCCGGATCTTATCCGGTGGCACCTGCAATGTCATTATTAGACTTACGCGCACGCCGCACAGCGCTTATGATTATTAATAAAAATGTGTTAACAGGAGGGGTCTCTGCGTTTCCTCCTGCGGCAGCAAGCGCGGCCTCAAGTTGGGCCTTGCATTATTGCAGCTCCTGAGACAGCTGGGCATTCTTCTCGGTAAGAGCCTGCGTTTCAAATGATCCTTAAAATCAGTTAACATAACTACTTTAAGTCTCGGGGGCTACTAGCATATATAACCATTAAAATTCCCTTACCCGTATGTCTTTTACAAACTGCTCCGTGGCTCTGGTAAAACCGTCTTGAGCAGCACAGAGGTGCGCGTCCCCTGCGTTAAAGGCGTCCAATGCCTCAGGGGAGAAGCACGCTTCACGAAATACTGTCCGGCGGCGCCTGTGGTTCATTGCGCTCTCCACCTCCGACTTGGTGGCGGATAGTCTGTCGGCATCCTCCGTTGGAGGAGTATCCGGCCCGCGCCTTGCGCTTGCCTCCCCCTCCAGCCCGGGTGCTGGAGCCTGGCCGGTATAGGTCGGATCGGCAACCTCTACGCCCGCAGTCCGGCGGGCGCTCTTTCTCCTACAAAGATCATGAGCACTCAGACACTTCCTAGGAATGTTGCTCCAAAAATTTTAAATACGAGCTATACCTTTGCGGCGACGTCTCAGTCCGTACCGCGCTCCTTTTTCGCCTGCTGGTCCGGACTGACCTTTGTTGGTCAGCCGCCGCGGGCTCGGTTTCCCGCCTTGAAGGCGCTTCCTGTAAAACACCATCGTTCGCGAAGGTCAGAAATGGGCAAGGAAGAGATAATGGTGTCCGGACCTCGGTCACAGTCACCTGGGAAGCCGGATACAGTCCGGGGTAGTCCGCCGTAATGGCGACCAAAGCGTTATCCATGCTAAGTTGGTGGAACACCCCGTCGATCAGCTCCACCTTGATATCCGGGTCCTCTTCGGAGGCCGGATCCAGGGATCTTTCTGGATCCTCGGGTTGCGGAGCGGGACTTACCATGTCCTCCACAGTCCGGCATAGTTCCTGCGCCGAAGACATAATGTAAGAAGCCTAAACTTCGAAAGCATGGGTTGAGCCCTTAAAAGTGTTCGCTTACCCAGCCTCTAGGGTTGTTCATGGAAAACCCATTCAAGGGGTTCGTTCGAAGGAAGTCCTCCTTCTCCCCCTTGTACAGGCCGGACAGGATCTGCACCAGATCCTCGGTCGAATCCGGCCCTTCGCGGCCATGACGGGTGGCATCGTCTTCCCCATTGAAATCCCACATGGGGTGGCAATGGATGTACCCCCCGCATAATGCATGTTGCCATGACTCCAATCATGGTCAACCCGGAATGGGCCAGTAATTTTATTCGGCCCATCAGGTAATGGGCGCTCTTGTCTTCCTCCAAACGGGGTCTCCACGGGCGCCAGCTGAGGCATTTCTTTAGAGGAGCAGCACTGAACTCCGGGAGGCCAATCCGGACTGGGTCCGGCAGCGGAGCGTCTTCTATGTAAAACCACTCCGAAGGCCAGTCTTTAGACGCCTTCTTAGGGGTACCGGATGGGTATCCGGTCCAGGCAATGCGCCATATTTCGGCGCCACCCACTTGATATATAGATCCCTCGTGAGAACGAGGTACGAGGCAGAACAGCCTCTTCCACAGTGCAAAATGGGGCTCGATGCCCAGGAATAGCTCGCAAAGAGCTACGTTGCCCGCGATATGCAGGACAGAGGCGGGCGTAAGGTGATGGAGCTGGAGTCCGTAGAACTCCAGGAGCCCGCGGAGAAACGGATGTATTGGAAATCCGAGTCCCCTTATCAGATAGGGGACGAAGCATACCCGCTCCCCTTTGTTGGGACTTGGGGTAGCCTCCGCTTGCTTCTCACCTTGGTAGGTGGCTAGCCCGGTTCGAACCGGGACCATGAAGGCCGGAGGGAGATATCCCCCCGCTTGGAGCTTCACTAGCTCGTTGTGTGGAACAGAGCACCTCCTCCAATCCCCTGGCGGTGGGCTGGGAGCGCGAGAAGAGGATCCGCGTCGACGGTCCATGATGGAATGGATTTTTAGGTCAAGGGCGCTCCGATGAAGTATTCACGGAAGGAGGATGATGTGGTTTGGATCTGGATTTTTGCCTCTTTTGTAGGCGGATGACTCGCACGACTAGGGGGTGAAACATAAAAGACACCCTGGCTTTTCGCATTCATGCGACGCGTGGAAGAAGGCCATTATTGGGCGTAGAAGCCAAGAAGCATAGTATTTATGATGAAGCCGGACACTGTTCGGCAGGTACATGGAACTTGAAGGGAGAACCCGCCTTGCAACGCCGAAGACTATATACGCGCTGGACTTATCGTCATTGAAGCCTGGTTCGGGGGCTACTGAGGGAGTCCTGGACTAGGGGGTGTCCGGACAGCCGGACTATCATCGTCCGCCGGACTCCAAGACTACGAAGATACAAGATTGAAGACTCCGTCCCGTGTCTGGATGGGACTTTCCTTGGCGTGGAAGGCAAGCTTGGCAATACGGATATGTAGATCTCCTACCATTGTAACCGACTCTGTGTAACCCTAGCCTCCTCCGGTGTCTATATAAACCGGAGGGCTTTAGTCCATAGGGGACAACATACATCACAACAATCATGCCATAGGCTAGCTTTAGGGTTTAGCCTCCTTGATCTCGTGGTAGATCCACTCTTGTACTACCCATATCATCAATATTAATCAAGCAGGACATAGGGTTTTACCTCCATCAAGAGGGCCCGAACCTGGGTAAAACACCGTGTCCCTTGTCTCCTGTTACCATCTGCCTAGACGCACAGTTCGGGACCCCCTACCCGAGATCCGCCGGTTTTGACACCGACAGCGAGTTTTACCAGGCTGGTGGGGACGCACAGTTTTCGTCCGTCCATATAAGGGGATAAGGATCCACCTTTTTACCTACGCCTTCTTCCTCCTTTGCTTATCCATTTCCGCGTACTCGAGCTCCAGCGCCCAAGCCCGCACATCTCGCCTCGACCTTCCCCAGCCATGTCCGGAGCGGGAGGCAAGTGGATGGCCTCCTCCGTCACGGAGGGGCACATCAAAAGGTTGATGAAAGCCGGATACCTGCACAACGATATCGCGCACCGGCTTCCAGACGAGGGGCAGCTCGTCCCCACCCCAGGCCCCATGAGAGGGTGGTGTTCCTTCCCCATTTCCTCCGCGGACTGGGCTTCCCACTCCACCCATCTGCCCGGGGGCTCATGTTCTACTACGGCCTGGATTTCCACGATCTGGCCCCGAATTTCATCCTCAACATCTTGGCGTTTATCGTCGTGTGCGAGTCCTTCCTCCGCATCACACCCCACTTCGGCTTATGGCTGAAGACCTTCAATGTCAGGCCGAAGGTAGTGGGCGGCCAGCAGGCGGAGTGCGGAGGCGCCATGGTGGGCAAGATGCCCAACGTCACATGGCTCGAGGGCACCTTCGTGGAAACCATCAAAGGGTGGCAATCGGGGTGGTTCTACATCACCGAGCCGCGTTACCCTGAATGGGAAGCGGCCCCCGAATTCAGATCTAGCATCCCCACACAGCTCACCTCCTGGAAAGAGAAGGGCCTGAAATGGGGTGATTTGGAAGAGCTGACCGGACTCCAAACCTGCGTCCAAAATCTTGTGAACGAGAAGATCAAGGTCGTCAACGCAGTCCAGGTCATGCTCATCCGCCGGATCCTCCCGTGCCAACAACGGGCTTTCAAATTGTGGGAGTTTGATCCGGCACAGCACCAGACCTTGAGCAGGCTCTTCGACACTACGTACGAAGACGCCTGGAGGGTGCTGTTCAAGGGCGCCGAGGCTCCCACATCCGCTACCGAAGATCGCGGATTCAGCTCACAGCGTCATGCCAGCGAGGTAAGCTATTTTACCCTTTACGGGACACTTGTTTTTCATAGTTTTGACTCTATGCGGGATCTAAACTCCCTTGCCTTTGACAGGCCTGGCAGAAGAAGTCCGGGCAGGTTAACTGTCCGGCTCCCTTGCCTGAAGACCCAGCGGATGCCCGATTAACGAGACTGCTGGCTCCGGCGCCTTATGTGGTGCCGGAGAAGAAGGCCAAGAAGAAGGCCACAGGAACTCGGAGGAGTTCTCGGCGCCAGGTGTTATCGGACTCATCGTCCGATAACTCCGAGGCGGACTCCTCTCGCGTAGACGAGGAGGAGAAGAAAGAGGCCTCTCCCCCAGCGGGGGGAGAGAAGAAGAGGAAGGCTTCCCCAACGGGGGAGGCCGAAGGGTCCAAGAAGGGAAGGACCCTTCTTCCGGACTGTTCCACCAAAGCCGATGACGGCGAAGAGGAGTAGCCCTCGAGGGCCAAGCCCCTGGCGAGATCGTAAGTGTTCGGATTCCATAATAACTCATGATTTCTCTTTCGTCGCATAGTGTCTTCTAATGCCGAACACAACCATGTAGCCCGCCCAAGGACGATCTCCCCTCTTCGTCGAGCGGCTCCCTGGATTCGTCGGATGTGAATAGCACTTCACTTCTGACCGCCTCCTCCCCCCAGGACGCAGACAACGCTGAGGCGGGGTCCCAGAAGGGGCCCAGCCAGGAGGAGGAGGTCCCGGAGGTGCCACAGGGCAACCTCCCGGACTTTGGACCGGACTCCGCACCGGAACCTTTAGTGGTTCCGGAGTCCGGAGGGCGGCCCCTTCGTAAGAAGGGCGAGATTGTGACGCCGGTGACCTCCGTCCGACCGGAGGCGCCGGATAATTTGCTGGAGGCGCTCAACGGCGCTTCCATCAACGAGGAGCACCGCACTGTTATGAGTGCGGTGATTCAGAAAGTTCAGTCCGCCAAGAGCGGGCTGACTGAAGCCTGTACCAGCCTTCTAACAGGCTTTGAGGTAAGTAATTTAAGATATGTAAAAATAGTACCGCATAGATAGTAGCCCCTGATGATCAGTTTGGTGTTCGGAAAGAAAAGCCGAACTGAGGATCTAAAAAGATATACGCAGGAATCTAACGCAAATATGTCAATATGGGAATGCAGGCTGCGCTGTTGACCTCTGCCGCACTGACTGTGGAGGTCAATGCATTGAAGCAGAGCCTCGAGCGGTCCGAGAACGAGCTCGGCCGTGCCAAGAAGCAGCTCGAGGATAAGGAAGGTAAGTAATACCTTATTAAAGTAGTACCTTGTAGAAAGAATTTGGTTGCAAAAAATGACAGGAATAACGTGTGTATTGCAGGGACCACGGACGAGGTGGCAGCCCTGAGGGAAGCGGTGTCCGAGGCCGAACACAATGCGGCCACGGAACGCACCGAGCGAGAGAAGCAGGAGGCGCGGGTGGCGGTGGTGCGGCAAGAGCTCCAGGCTCTCGTGAAAAAACACGAGAGTTTGGAGCGTGACTCGAAGACTCGAGAGTCCGAGCTCGCCTCGGCTCTTGAGAGTGCCAAAGCCGCCAAGGCCGAAGCCCAAAAAGCCCTCCAGGAAATTGAGGCAATAAAGAAGATAGCGGCGGGTAAGGCATTCTTCATGCAAAGCAAGCACGTGAAAGTGATTACTTGTTACTTACCCGAATCCGGAGCTCTCCAGGAGCATTTGCAGATCTGCCCCGCAGTGTGTCCGATGCTGCCGCATTCTACCGGGCCGAGGAAGGGAGCTCGACGGAGAAGGTATTCTGGTCTTAGTATGCTGAGGCCGGACATCCGGTGCCCCTGAGCGACCAGCTAAAGCAGCTGGTCGAGCTCCACAAGGTGGCCGAACAGGACATGAAGGGCCTCATAGTTCGGCTGTGGCCCAAAGAGGCCATGCCTGGGAGCTACTTCGGTCTGGTGCGGCGGCTGGTGGACGCTTGTCCATGGATTGAAGTCATCAAGCACTCCGTCTGCATTGAAGGTGCCCAACGGGCCCTTGCCCGTGCTAAAGTGCACTGGGGCAAGATGGACCTCGAGAAGCTTGTGACGGATGTGCCACCGCCAGGAAAGGAGTATCGCACGCCCGAGATGTACTATAAGGGTGTCCTGAAGGGTGCCCGCCTTATAGCGGGTGAATGCTCCAAAGATGTAATTTTTGAGTAGACTCGCATTTTGTTATCCTGTGCGCTGAAAACTTTGTTCATATGCGCTAAGCAACACTTGTTAATTTAAAATATTACCTTCTGTGCGGCCATTTATCAAATTTGAGAGATGGCAAGTCGTTGGCTTCAGCCCCCATGCCACGAGTGCTGGGGTGTTCGGGATAAACTTGAGCGCTCTTTTTCCCATTTTTGGGTCCTTCGAGGTCCTTCGAGGGAGGCGCTCAACACAACGAACGAGGCAACCGGACTTATAATGCTTGAACACTCTCACTTAGCGATAGAATTCTATAATTTTAAATTTTGGCGAAGCCCCTAGTGTTCGGAAGGCCGAATTCGGGGCACTATCCACGCCTGGGCCGGACAAAGCCGTCTCCTCGCTCTAAGCGTCATAAGTCTTTAGGGACTCGAAAAAACCTCTCGAACAGCGATCGGCTCTCGCCCCATCATGATGGTCAGTTTTAGCTTTCTCCACTGAGGTGCTCAACCCAGCTCAACTGGGGCACAATCGCAGTGGTTCTCCCAGCGCTACCTTGGCCGATATAACGGAACGTAAGGTACCAAAACATGGGAGCCGGGCAAACCCAACTATTGACCCAAGACATGATTCGGAGCCGATGCATATAATGCTATAAGTTCAGGGTGCCGCACTTGTGAAAGTGTTCGGACTTATCACACCATACTTTAGGGAACTTAAGCCCCTGGTGTATTTGACCGTACCAAAGCGTACGGGTGCAACATGTCATAAGTGAACATATATAGATAAAAAAAGGAATGCAATGATAGGCAAAAGCGATGCATTGTTTATTCAAAAAATACTGCAATGAAAGCAGAACGATACAAATAGTGCGATAAGCAAGGTATGGGACTATTTAACATGTCCCCCTCCAGGGGTAGGCTGCGGAATGGTATATAAAACAGGTATAATGCTCGTAATGGAGACCACCTGGATACTTGACGTAGCTTTTCTGCTTCCCTGGCTGTTGCATCGTGAGTTTGGCAAGTCTACTGCCGGACAGGGCTTCTGGAAAACGGAGTCCTGAGAATAAGAAAAAAAGAATGACACATTTGGGAGCCCCTGGTGTGGTTGAGCCGCACTCTGGGCATGCCGTGGTCGTGCCCCTCCCCCTGTGCCCATGGTATCTCACCATGGTATCCCCAGGGCATAGTTATGTACGCGTGGTACTGGTCTCGCGATTTCGCGAGGGCTGGGGTTGGGGCCGCATTGCTACGCGTGCTCGAAATGTGCCGGGTGGTCTTGTTGTAGGTTACTCCGGGCGCGCTTGACGGTGTCCGGCCGCTTAACAGCCGGACTCGAGAATTGCCTTAAGAGGCTGCTTTGTACTTCCGCCGCGAGAGCCGCTGTATGCTCCTCCGTTCGGAGAGAGCGTTCGGTGTTTCTGTTGACCGTAATGACTCCTCGAGGGCCTGGCATCTTGAGCTCGAGGTATGCGTAGTGCGGCACCGCATTAAACTTTGCAAATGCGGTTCGACCGAGCAGTGCATGATAGCCGCTGCGGAACGGGACTATGTCAAAGATTAACTCTTCGCTTCGGAAGTTATCCGGGGATCCGAAGACCACTTTAAGTGTGACTGAGCCTGTATAGTTGGCCTCTACACCTGGTATGACACCTTTGAAGGTCGTCTTTGTGGGTTTAATCCTTGAGGGGTCTATGACCATCTTGCGCACTGTATCATGATAAAGGTAGGCTGCTGCCACCGTCCATCAGGACTCTAGTGAGGTGAAATCCGTCGACGATTGGGTCTAGAACTAATGCGGCGAATCCGCCATGGCAGATGCTAGTGGGGTGGTCCCTTCGATCAAAAGTGATCGGGTAGGAGGACCATGGATTGAACTTTGGGGCGACTGGCTCCATCGCGTATACGTCCCTGAGTGCACGCTTCCGATCCCTTTTGGGTATGTGGGTTGCGTATATCATGTTCACCGTCCGCACTTGTGGGGGGAAACCCTTCTGTCCTCTATTGTTCGGCGGCCGGGTCTCTTCCTCGTCATCGCTATGCAGCCCCTTGTCATTGTTTTTGGCAATTAACTTGCCTGCCTGCTTGAACACCCAACAATCCCTGTTGGTGTGATTGGCTGGCTTTTCGGGGGTGCCGTGTATCTGGCCCAAGCGATTGAGTATCCGGTCCAAATCGCACGGGCCTGGAGTAGTTCTTTTGAATGGCTTTTTCCGCTGACCAGGTTTAGAGCCTCTGAATCCGGCTGACTGTCGTATCTTCAGTATTATTGCCATTAATGCAGCGCTTGTGCTTATTGCAACGCGACCTACCGTTGCTGTCCTTGTTATCCAAACTACCAGGGTTTTTGGTCAGGCTGTTACTGCGAGCTAGCCAACTATCCTCTCCCGTGCAGAAGCGGGTCATGAGTGATGTGAGGGCTACCATGGATTTCGGCTTTTCCTATCCTAGGTGCCGGGCAAGCCATTCATTGCGGATGTTATGTTTGAAGGCTGCAAGGGCCTCTACATCCGGACAGTGAACGATTTGATTTTTCTTAGTTAAGAACCGTGTCCAGAATTGTCTGACCGATTCGTCTGGCTGCTGAATTATGTGGCTTAGGTCATCGGCGTCTGGTGGTCGCACATATGTGCCCTGGAAGTTATCAAGGAATGCGGCTTCCAGGTCTTCCCAACACCCAATTGATTCTGCTGGCAAGCTGTTGAGCCAATGCTGAGCTGGTCCTTTAAGCTTGAGTGGAAGGTATTTGGTGGCGTGTAGATCATCACCGCGGGCCATGTGGATGTGAAGGAGATAGTCCTCGATCCAAACCGCTGGATCTGTCGTGCCATCGTATGATTCAATGTTTACGGGTTTGAAACCCTCGGGGATTTGATGATCCATTACTTCGTCTGTGAAGCATAGTGGGTGTGCGGCGTCTCTGTATTGGGCTATATCACGACGCAGCTCAAACGAGCTTTGTCCACTGTGTTCGGCCCGGCCGGAATTGCTTTATCCGGCGTGACGGTTGTCATCACGTATTGTGGGGCGCCCACGCGATCCGTAGATCGATCTTGTTTGTCTTGCCTTGTCCCACAATATGTCTCGCAAGTCTGGCGCATTCCCTCGTGGCTTTGTACTTTTTGAGCAACGCTGGGATGCGGCTTTAGTGGAGGGCCTAGAGGCCTCTCTGTCGCGGCCACGAGGTGGCCGGTCGGCCGTATTGTGCACTGGTGATGTAGTTTTAGGTGCTTCCTCCTCTAATCGGGGTAGCAGCCTGCGTTTTGGGTAGCTTTTGGAGGGGCGATCGAGTTTATACTCTTCGGCCGCAAGGTCTTCAGTCCATCTGTCGGCTAGCAAGTCTTGATCAGCTCTAAGCTGTTGCTGCTTTTTCTTGAGGCTGCTTGCCGTGGCCATAAGCCTGCGTTTGAAACGCTCTTGTTCGACGGGATCCTCAGGCACGACAAATTCGTCGTTGTCGAGGCTTGCCTCGTCTTCGGAGGGAGGCATATGATTATCGTCCTCTACCTCTCTGTTTGCCGCTCTCTCATGAGGGCTGGTTTCTCCATCCTCTTGTGCTGAATCTTGCTGGAGGGGGTTGTCTTCGGCACTGTCCGGGGTGTTATTGTCTCCGGTGCCGAAATCTCCATTTTTGCTGTGGCGGGATTTAGAGTGGCGCCGCTGACGCCGGCGCTTAGGCTATTTCTTGGAGGGGTCATCCTCTATTGTTCCATCGCCATTCCCATCCTTTGGGATGTCCACCATGTATATGTCGTATGACGAGGTGGCCTTCCAGTGCCCTGTAGGTGCTGGTTCTTGGTCGTCTCCGGCATCGTCGTCCATACCGTCGATGTCTTCGGAGTCGAAGTCTAGCATGTCGGTTAAGTCATCGACAGTGGCTACGAAGTGGGTGGTGGGTGGGCTTTGAATTGCTTCGTCGTCCGCATCCCAATCGTCCTGACCATAATCCGGCCAGGGCTCTCCTGATAAAGAGAGACACTTTAGCGAATTCAGGATGTCGCCAAAAGGCGAGTGCTGAAAGATGTCCGCAGCGGTGAACTCCATGATCGGCGCCCAATCGGATTCGATTGGCAGGGGCGCGGAAGGTTCGGGGTCCGGAGAGGAGTCCGGCACCTTGGAGTCACGAGCTTCAGAAGGGACAGGGTCGGTATTCGGCTCTATCGCCATAGAGGTAGCAGCCCCCGAGGCGGTGTCCAGCCACCCATCCTTGATCGGCGCAGTCGGCTCCGAGCTAAGGGTCGGAGCAGACTCATGTGCGGCCTCCAGGGCACTGTCCGGCAGCAGAGCTAAATCATGCCCATCGTGACAGTGCGGCGCGCTCGGCTGTGGCTCAAATCCGTCGAAGATCAACTCTCCGCGGATGTCAACCGTATAGTTCAAACTTCCAAATCTGACCTGATGGCCAGGGGCGCAGCTTTCGATCTACTCCAGATGGCCAAGTGAATTGGCCCGCAGTGCAAAGCCGCCGAATATGAAGATCTGTCCAGGGAGAAAAGCCTCACCCTGGACCGCGTTGTTGTTGATGATCGAAGGAGCCATCGGGCCTATAGGTGACGACACAGAGGAACTCTCAATGAAAGCACCAATGTCGGTGTCAAAACCGGCGGATCTCGGGTAGGGGGTCCCGAACTATGTGTCCAGGCGGATGGTAACAGGAGACAGGGGACACGATGTTTTTACCCAGGTTCGGGCCCTCTCTGTGGAGGTAAAACCCTACTCCTGCTTGATTAATATTGATGATATGGGTAGTACAAGAGTAGATCTACCACGAGATCAAGGAGGCTAAACCCTAGAAGCTAGCCTATGGTATGGTTGTTGTTCGTCCTACGGACTAAAACCCTCCGGTTTATATAGACACCGGAGAGGGCTAGGGTTACACAGAGTCGGTTACAATGGTAGGAGATCTACATATCCGTATCGCCAAGCTTGCCTTCCACGCCAAGGAAAGTCCCATCCGGACACGGGACGAAGTCTTCAATCTTGTATCTTTATAGTCTTGGAGTCCGGCCAAAGATGATAGTTCGGCTATCCGGACACCCCCTAGTCCAGGACTCCCTCAATGGGCATCTCCATAGCCTGTTGATTATCCTCGTCAATGTGAGACTTTCTCTTTTTTTGTCTTCTCCACACAATCCCCATCATCATATTCTATTCCACCCATAGTGCTATATCCATGGCTCACGCTCATGTATTGCGTGAAGATTGAAAAAGTTTGAGATTATTTAAGTATGAAACAATTGCTTGGCTTGTCATCGGGGGTATAGAAGTTGGGAACATCTTTGTGTGACGAAAATGAAGCATAGCCTAACTATATGATTTTGTAGGGATAAACTTTCTTTTGCCATGTTATTTTGAGAAGACATAATTACTTTGATTAGTATGCTTGAAGTATTACTATTTCTTTTATCAATATGAACTTTTATTTTGTATTCATTTGGATCTGAACATTCATGCCACAATAAAGAAAATTACATTATGAATTATGCTAGGTAGCATTCCACATCAAAAATTCTCTTTTTATCATTTACCTACTCGAGGACGAGTAGGAATTAAGCTTGGGGATGCTTGATACATCTCCAACGTATCTATAATTTTTGATTTTCCATGCTATTATATTACCCCTTTTGGATGTTTATGGGCTTCATTTTACACATTTATATCATTTTTGGGACTAACCTACTAACCGGAGGCCTAGCCCATATTGTTGTTTTTTTGCCTATTTCAGTATTTCGAAGAAAAGGAATATCAAACGGAGTCCACACGGAATGAAACCTTCGTTAGCGTGATTTATGGAACGAACGTGATCCAGAGGACTTGGAGTGCAAGTCAAGAAGCAGCAGAGGCAGCCACGAGATAGGAGCCCCCCCCCCCCCCCCCTGTAGGGCACACCCCCTGTCTCATGGGCCCCTTGGGCGGCCACCGACGTACTTCTTCCTCCTATATATACCTACGTACCCCGAAAACATCCAGGAGCACCACGAAACACAATTTCCACCGCCGTAACCTTCTATATCCGCGATATCTCATCTTGGAGCATTCACCGGCACTCTGTCGGAGGGGGAATCGACCACGGAGGGCCTCTACATCAACATCCTTGCCCCTCCGATGAGTTGTGAGTAGTTTACCACAGACCTACGGGTCCATAGTTATTAGCTAGATGGCTTCTTCTCTCTTTTTGGATCTCAATACAATGTTCTCCCCCTCTCTTGTGGAGATCTATTCGATGTAAACTCTTTTTGCGGTGTGTTTGTCGAGATCCGACGAATTGTGGGTTTATGATCAAGTTTATCTCTGAATAATATTTGAATCTTCTCTGAATTCTTTTATGTATGATTGAGTTATCTTTGCAAGTCTCTTCGACTTATCAGTTTGGTTTGGCCTACTAGATTGATCTTTCTTGCCATGGGAGAAGTGCTTAGCTTTGGGTTCAATCTTGCGGTGTCCTTACCCAGTGACAGAAAGGGTTGCAAGGCACGTATTGTATTGTTGCCATCGAGGATAACAAGATGGGGTTTATATCATATTGCTTGAGTTTATCCCTCTACATCATGTCATCTTGCTTAATGCGTTACTCTGTTCTTATGAACTTAATACTCTAGAAGCAGGCAGGAGTCGGTCGATGTGTGGAGTAATAGTAGTAGATGCAGGCAGGATTCAGTCTACTTGTTATGGACGTGATGCCTATATACATGATCATGCCTAGATAATCTCATAACTATGCGCTTTTCTATCAGTTGCTCGACAGTAATTTGTTCACCCACCGTAATTCTTATGCTATCTTGAGAGAAGCCACTAGTGAAACCTATGGCCCCCGGGTCTATCTCTTATCATATTTGCTTTCAATCTACTTTTATTTGCATCTTTACTTTTTGCATCTATATTATAAAATACCCAAAAATATATTTATCTTATCATACTATCTTTATTAGATCTCACTTTCGCAAGTGGCCGTGAAGGGATTGACAACCCCTTTATTGCGTTGGTTGCGAGTTCTCAATTTGTTTGTATAGGTGCGTGGAACTTTTGAGGAGCCTCCTACTGGATTGATACCTTGGTTCTCAAAACTGAGGAAAATACTTACGCTACACTTGTTGCATCACCCTCTCCTCTTCAAGGAAAACCAGCGCAAGCTCAAGACGTAGCATGTATCACTTTATACCCATTAACGGCCCGTTATTCCATTGGGCCATTTCCAGCCCATGTTATCTTTGGGCCTTCTTAGAGCCCATTAATTCTTGGGCTCATTTCTAGCATTTGTTTACTTATGGCCCGTTAGTGTCATTTTCTGCTTGTGGGCCAAATTCAGCCCGTGGTTACAGTCGGCCCATTTGTGGCCCGGTAATTCGTTGGGCCGTTTTCATAGCATCATCAAATATGGCCTATTAACGATGGCCTGTTATGGTCGGCCCATGAACGGACGATTCCAACTCTAGCCCTTTTACGGCCATAATGCGGTCTGTTATTGGCCCATGTTTGGCCAATCGATCATACGTCCCGTATAAGGCCCATTGATGATACGGCCCGTAGAACGCCCATTGTTTCTACGGCTCGTAGAACGCCCATTGTTTCTACGGCCCGTAGAACGCCCACTGTTTCTACGGCCCGTAGAAGGCCCACTATTTCTACGGCCCGTAGGAGGCCCAGTGTCACTATAGTAAATATTAGCCCAAGGTTATTGTGGCCTAGTTTTAAAGAATAGGTTACTGCAGCCACTAGCAAACCACGGAAGAAGAACTGCACTGACTACAAGCAAACAAATAAACAAGACAACAAGGAAATAAATAAGCAAGCAACTTATGCTAGGCTATCACGGCTATTACACATATTACATCCACTCGGCATCAAAGTTCGCCACCAGTGCAAATATAGGGAACAAAGCAGCATATAAACGCCGCAGCAAAACAAGTCCAGAACTGAAACCACTTCAGAAGAGCTCAAGAAACAATATCCTGGGTACCCATAATGCTGGCAAGATGCTTAGCAAGTTTATTAACTTTCTCTTGTTTGGCGCTTAAATCCTCCAGCGCTTGCTGTTGCACAATAAAGTACGCATCTGAATTCTGCAGGGACTTCCTCAGTCCTTCGGCTTCTTGCCACAGCACAGCTGACTGATGCCTTTCAGCTTGTAGCTGAGACTGAAGAAGCCGAAGTGATTCAAGCAGCGAGTTCGAAGAGCTTGTGCCAGCGGTACTGGCCAGTAACTCGAACACTACATCAACATCAACGCAGGACTGTGGGGTTTTCTCACTGTCTACAAGATCGTTTTTATCACCTTTCTTGGAGACCAACAGGGTTGTCTCACTATCTTGAACCTTATCTGCATTACTTTCTCTACCATTGCATAGTGGGGTGCTCTTATCCAATATTTTGTTTGCATACTACAAGAGAAATGTCGGGGGTTGGGTGCGACATATGCCAAAGGAAGGCTTATCATGGTGGGAGCAAGTAGAACGTCCTCGGTGCCCGGAAGCGGCATGAGGCGTAGACATGAACGCCGGCGTACTTTACCCAGGTTCGGGGCTCTCCTAGGAGATAACACCCCTATCCTGCTCTGCGGGGTCTCCGCATGATCACTAAAGGCACAAGTGATACAAAGTTGCTCCTTGAGCTGTATGCTAGAGGTAGGAGAAGGCAAGGCTAGCTCTCTCCTGCTCTAGGAATGTGGCTAGGTCTATTGGGGTGGGAACCCTTTGCATGGGTGCCCTGGGGGGGTTTATATAGGCCTACCCCCCAGGGGTACAATGGTAATCTGGCCCGCTGCTAGGCCCGGCTGTCAGCGTCTCCGGCCTCCGGCTTCTCCGCCGACTAATGGGGCCCGCCGCCTGGAGGGCCCCGCCGACTGGTCCGGTACAGAGCCGACAGGCCGCTCCTGCCGCTGGCGGGTCTGGTTGGTGGCTGCTCACTGTAGACGTGCTGCTAATGATGCTGGCTTGGTCAGCTCAGTGTGGCTACAGTCCCACCGCCAGGTGGGAGATCACTGTAGCCACTCCTGGTCTCATCAGGTTGATGGTGCGCTTGCTTTGAGGGAGGGGACGGCCGCCTGCTGGAGGCCGGCCCTCTCCCGGTCTGATTGGTTCGCGTGCGCCATCTTCTGGGAGGTCATTGCCCAGTAGGGCCCGTAGCCTGCGGGCCGTACCGACAGGCCGTCATGGGGAGCAGGGTTCCGCCCGCCCAGAGTGACGTCAAGGGAGGGTGGCAACAGTGTCACGTCGCACGGAGATCTCCCCCTGTACGGGACACTGTGGCCACGCTGTCAGTGTACGAAAGTAGGGGTACCTTAGTATCCCGAACTTGTGCACGGGCAGTCGCAGCGTCCCGCGGCAAGGCTTGCCGGGTGTCCGCCAAGATCCTCCGTAGTTCCCATTGATGCCATTCAAGAACAAAGTGTTTTAACTGAGAAGACAAGACCCCGGCAAGAGGAGCTTGCCGGGAAGGACAAGGCCCCGGCAAGAGGAGCTTGCCGGGAAGGCCAACCCAGGCACTTCAAAGAACTTGCCGCGACGCGCCGCGCGTCCCGGCAAGACCCGACGAGCGACAAGCTTTTGGGTGCGACAAGACAACGACCGCGACAAGGCGCTTGCCACGGCGAAGCCACCACTCTGTGCCCATGCTCCAGCGCACCCGTCGACGTGTCGCCCTGAGAGCATTCCAGACGCACGTGGCGGGAAGCTGTGCAGCCAAGCGGTGCGAGGTGGCAAGTGGAGATGACGAGAAGGCCATCGTGGCAAGCGGTGGCGCCCCTAACGGTCGCTTTTCTGCACTGTTTAGGCGACGCGGACGGGCATTAAATGCTCTTGTCCCCTGCCATCAGAATTAGGTAGGGTGCACTATAGATGGCAGTTGTACCAACCACCGAAGCAAACGGGCGGTGGGGTGGACGCCGGCGGAGGAGCGGGCGCCGATGAGGGAGCTCACGTCGTTACCAGATCCAAGGACAAGGCCCCGCAAACTTCGGCGTCCACGCACTGCGCCCATCTCAGGAGGCGCGGGATCGACAGCGTCGTGGTGCTCGCAGCACCGTACTCGCATTAGAACAAGGCCAAGCTGGTGAATCTCGGGGCGTTCAAGACCAGCATGCACGCCAGCATGCTGGCACGAGTGAAGTACGTTCGCCTGGACGGGGTACTGCTCCTTCCAACCCAGCTGGAAGTCCGAGCATATCCCGCTCCTCGCGCCGTTCACCGCCGCCACCGAAGACTCCAGAAGAAGCGTTGGCCCGAGCTCAACTGCTCCTGGACTACCCTCCAACGGCGGACAAGATCGACGATTGGAGGGCCACCATACAGAGCCTCATCGGCTTCGCCAACGGCGACACTCCCCGGCAACCGAGCATATCGAAGCCGCGGCAAGACGCCCAGACGCGGGCCGATGGCGACAAGACCGGTGAGGTGCAACCACCGTGCACTCCCCGCCCCGAAGGCCAAGATCGCCGACTCGCCGGATCAGCCATGACACCGACTCCACGGCGTCATCAGATCCACGAGCTCGTCGCGATCAACGCCAAGTTCTTCAAGAACGACAACACGAAGATGCTCGCACCCGCATTGAGCGTCGGAGAGAAGCGCGGCGTCAATCAGACCAGCGCGCTGGGCCCGCTGTTGACATGCATGTGCCAGGGGAACCAGGCAACTTGCCATACGCGGTAGGTTGCCCTGCGTTTACTCGTGAGCTGCGGCAAGTCCAGTGGCCCAGTACCAAGAACTTCAAGCCAGATGTACCGGAGAAGTACGATGGCAGGTTGCATCCATCGGAGTTCCTCAGCATCTACACCATCGCGGTGCAAGCTGCCGGGGGGCGCGACGAGAAGATCCTTGCCAACTACTTTCCACTAGTGCTCAAGCCCAATGTCAGATCCTGGCTCATGCACTTGCCGGACAACTCCATCTCCTCATGGGCGGATCTGTGCCATCAGTTTGTCGGCGCCTTCACAGGCGGCCACAAGCCTCATGGCCAGGAGAGCGATCTGCATCTGCTCGCCTAGAAGGAAGGAGAGCCTCTGCACAAGTACATACAAAGATTCAGCCAAGTGCAGCGCAACATCCCAGATGTCCACCCCACCGCATTCATCAGCGCGTTCCATCAGAACGTGTGAAACCGCAGGATGAGGGAGGAGATGGCGATGTGCAAGATTAGAGACGTCAGTGAGCTATATGCCCTGGCCGACAAGTGTGCACGTGCTGAAGAAGGAAGAAAACTCCCCGGAGAGAACACAGGAGTAGGGGGGTCTGACAGTGAGGATGCTGCCCCGGCAAAGAAAAACCGGCGGCGGAACAACAAAAGAAGGAAAGGCAAAGATGTGGCAGCTGTCGAGCAGTCCGGCAATGGAGGTGGCGCCAAGGAAGCAGAACCTGTGGCGGCCGCTGACAAGCAGGGCGGCTCTGACAAGTAGTACTGCAAGATTCACCGTACCAAGGGCCATGATCTCCAAAGTTGCAAGAAGGTCGAGCAGCTCGTTGAGCTGCAAAAAGCTGAGTACGAGCGACGCGACAAGGAAAAAGCCCAGGAAGGTACGGGCGGATCCGGCAAGAAGCGTCCCGGCCGGGGAGGACGCTGCGGCAAGGCCAAGCAGCGGCAAGGAGACAGGCCTCCCCGCGGCCGCGACAAGGATGAAGACGAGGATGAAGATGAGGACATGGATGATGATGAGGCTGACGAGCAGGAGTTCCAGAAAGCAACAGAGGTTCTGTGCATTGACGGTGGTGCTTCTCTGCATACCTCGCACCGCTAGCTCAAACAATGGGTGCGAGAAGTTAATGCAGCAGAACCATCAGTTGAGTCACGCAAGCCCCTGAAGTGGTCCAGCACGCCTATCATCTTTGACATTGAGGATCACCCTGACCGCGTCACTGCGGTCGGGTGCTTGCCGATGTTGGTTTCACCAACTATCCGCAACCTCAAGGTCACAAAGATGCTAGTTGACGGCGGGGCCGGCTTTAATCTGATCTCCTCCGCGGTACTCCAGAAGCTCCAAATCCCCGACAGCGAGCTCGAAGAGACCGGTACTTTCCAAGGAATCAATCTGGGAAGTAGCAAGCCGAAGGGGAAGATTACGTTGCCTGTGACATTTGGCAGCGAGCTGAACTTCAGGACAGAGAAAGTCACTTTTGATGTTGCTGATTTCCCATTGCCCTACAATGGGATACTTGGCCGACCAGCGCTCGCCAAGTTCATGGCAGCATCCCACTATGCCTACAACGTGCTCAAGATCCCAGGTCCGATAAGTGTCATCTCTGTCCCTGGCAACAAGAAAGATGCCCTTATCTGTACCGACAAGATCTACCGGGAAGCAGCAGCCGCAGCCGAACGCAAACCACTTGCCACTGAAGCTCCCGGGGGGAAGAAGAAGACCAAGTCCAGCAAGAGCTCTGATGCCCACTCCGGCAAGCGCACCTCTTCGGAGTGCTGCGCTACCGTCGAGGACGCACCATCGAGCTCCACCGGCAAGTGTAAGAAGGCAAAGGCAGCTCCGCCAGAGACCAAGAAAGTGGCCGCCAAGGAGGACGGCACTGGTGGTACCTTCACCATCAGTGCCACGCTTGATCCTAAATAGGAAAGCGTGCTTGTTGCTTTCCTGCGGGCGAATGTTGATGTGTTTGCATGGCAACCATCTGACATCCCCGGTGTTCCCAGGAAAGTAATTGAGCACCACCTTGCCGTCTGTCCTCACGCGCGGCCCGTCAAGCAGAAAGTCAGAAAACAAGCAGTGGAACGCCAAGAATTCATTGCAGAAGAGATCAAGAAGTTGGAAGCAGCAGGCCTGGTCAGAGGAGTGCTCCATCCAACGTGGCTGGCCAATCTTGTAGTCGTGCGCAAGGCGAACGGAAAATGGAGGCTTTGTATAGACTTCACTGATGTTAATAAAGCTTGTCCCAAGGATCCATTTCCCTTGCCGCGCATTGACCAGATTGTTGACTCCACGGCAGGATGTGATTTTCTTTCATTTCTTGATGCATATTCAGGATATCATCAAATCTTCATGGCAGAAGAGGATGAGGAGAAAACCGCATTCATTACTCCATGTGGCACGTACTGCTTTGTACGGATGCCTTTCGGACTAAAGAATGCTGGTTCAACATTTGCAAGGGTAGTTCACGAAGCTTTTGAGCCACAGTTGCATAGAAATGTAGAGGCTTACATGGATGACATAGTGGTCAAGAGCAAAGACAGAGCAACTCTGATTCAAGATATAGACGAGACCTTTGCAAATCTGCGCAAGATCAATCTCAAACTCAACCCCGAGAAGTGCGTGTTTGGAGTCCCTTCCGGCAAGCTTCTCGGGTTCTTTGTGTCTCAGCGGGGGATTGAAGCTAATCCCGACAAGATCAAGGCCATTGAGCAGATCGAAGCACCGAAGCGCGTCAAGGATGTGCGAAGGCTTGCCGGCTGCGTGGCTGCTCTCAGCAGGTTCATCTCTAAGTCTGCTGAGCGCGCATTTTTCAAAATTTTGAAAAAGGCAGGTCCAATGAAATGGACTCCAGAAGCGGAGGCTGCGCTGCAGGACTTGAAGGGATACCTGTCCTCCACTCCAATACTTGTCGCACCTAAGCCACAAGAGAAGTTGTTGCTGTATCTAGCGGCAACCAATCAAGTGGTTAGTGCTGCATTAGTAGCGGAAAGGGAGGCAGACGATGAGCCAGCGGCCATGGCAAGTGCATCCAGCGACAAGCAGGGGGCTTCCCCGACAAGCTCTGGGCCCGACAAGGATGGATCTGTGCAGCCACAAGAAGAGAAGCAGAAGAAAATGGTGCAGCGCCCAATTTACTTTGTCAGTTCCCTTCTGCAGGGGGCTAGATCAAGGTACTCTGGTGTGCAGAAGTTGCTTTTCGGCCTTCTCATGGCCTCGAGAAAGCTGCGCCATTACTTCCAAGAACATGAGATCACAGTTGTCACTCGCTTTCCGTTAAAAAGGATATTGCAGAATCCAAAAGCAACAGGCAGGATTGTCGAGTGGGCACTGGAATTGTCAAGCTTTGGCCTTAAGTTTGAGAGTACTTCAACTATCCAGAGCCGAGCATTGGCAGAATTCATAGCAGAATGGACGCCAACACCCGATGAAGAAACTCCAGAGACGAGCATCCCCGTCAAGGAAGCAAGCAAAGAATGGATCATGTACTTTGATGGTGCCTTCTCGCTGCAAGGCGCCGGTGCGGGCGTGTTACTTGTCGCACCCACCGGAGAGCACCTCAAGTACGTCGTCCAGATGCACTTTCCCTAGGAGCAAGCGACAAACAACACTGCAGAATATGAAGGCTTGCTTGCCGGCCTCAGAATCGCGGCAGACCTTGGGATCAAGAAGCTTATTGTTAGGGGTGACTCATAGCTTGTCGTCCGCCAAGTAAACAAAGACTATCAGAGTCCGTTGATGGAAGCTTACATTGATGAAGTGAGAAAGTTGGAAGAGCATTTTGACGGCTTGCAGATGGAACATGTTCCAAGAGCCCAGAACGATGTTGCCGATGGCCTGTCAAAGTGCGCTGCATTAAAGTTACCTATGGAACCAGGGATCTTTGTGCTCAGGCTGACTCAACCATCTGTGATACCATCAACTGGACAGAGCAAGAAGAGAAAGTTGATTTCCGGTGACTACTTTCCGGCTGAGCTCCCCGGAGCTGCGGCCAAGAAGGTCCCCAAGATCAACACCAAGAGTGCTGAGGAGCAGTCTGCTCCGACAAACCCTAAGGTTTGTTCCGTTGAAGCAGACGCTCCCGACAAGTTTTGCTCCGACAAGCTTGCCGGGGAACATCAAGCTCCGGCTGAACCGCAGGTTCTTGCCGTAGAAGCAGATGTTCCTGCAACAGCATTTGTGCCTTTAATCCTTGTTGTTGAGCCACAAGCTCCGACATGGGCGCAGCAGATTGTCCGTTTTCTTCAAACAGGAGAACTTCCCGAAGAGCAAGAGGAAGCAGAGAGAGTAGCCCGGCACTCAAGTATGTACCAATTTGTCGATGACATACTGTACAGAAGGAGATTCAACGGAGTGAAATTGAAGTGCATTCCCCGGGAAGACGGACAGAAGCTGTTGGTGGAGATACATGGAGGCATATGTGGTCATCACATTGGCGCAAGAGCACTTGCCGGCAAAGCTTTCCGGCAAGGTTTCTTTTGGCCAACAGCCCTCCAGGATGCAACTGCACAAGTAACCAAGTGTGAAGCGTGCCAGTTCCACTCCAAGCAGATACACCGGCCAGCGCAAGCTCTCCAGACGATCCCTTTATCCTGGCCATTTTCGGTCTGGGGGCTCGACATCCTCGGACCTTTTCCCCGAGCTGTCGGGGGCTTTGAGTACTTGTACGTGGCAATCGACAAGTTCACAAAGTGGCCGGAAGTGGAAGCAGTGAGGAAGGTGACAGCACAGTCAGCAGTCAAGTTCTTTAGGTCAATTGTTTGCCGTTTCGGAGTCCCTAACAAGATCATCACCGACAATGGCACACAATTGATGAGCCGCACCTTCATGTTGTACGTCCAAGATCTTGGCGCCAAGGTCTGCTTCGCTTCTGTTGCTCACCCGAGAAGCAACGGTCAAGCGGAGAGGGCAACCGCTGAAGTGTTGCGCGGGCTCAAGACCAGAACTTTCGACAGGCTGCACAAGTGCGGAAGAAATTGGATCGAGGAGCTGCCAGTGGTTCTTTGGTCGATCAGAACGATGCCAAATCGAGCCACTGGCCAGACACCTTTTGCTCTAGTCTATGGAGCAGAGGCAGTTCTCCCCACGGAACTCGTATACGAATCGCCTCGAGTGCTTGCTTATGATGAGATTGAGCAAGAGCAGCTGCGACAAGATGACGCGCTGCTCCTTGAGGAAGATCGTCTTCAGGCTGCTGTACGAGCTGCTCGATATCAGCAAGCTTTGCGCCGCTATCATAGCCGCAAAGTCAATGCCAGAAGTCTCGAGGAAGGCGACCTTGTTCTTCGGCGCGTTCAATCCGCCAAGAATTCCAACAAGTTGACGCCGAAGTGGGAAGGCCCTTATCGGGTGAAGCAAGTCACTAGGCCTGGTGCTGTCCGCCTTGAGACCGAAGATGGCTTTCCGGTGAGCAACTCCTAGAACATTGAGCATCTTCGTAAGTTTTACCCATAAGGCGCGGTTGCCGGAACCTGTTCCGGCAACCACCTTTTGTACAAGCCTTGCCGCTGTTGCATGTAACCCTTTGTACAAAGCCGGGCGCAGATCCCGTGCGTAAATAAAGCTCATGTGCTTCGCACATCTTGTCAAATTTCATGCCTTTTTCTTTTTTGCATGTATTATCTGACACTTTGTGCAGCACTTGCCCCCGGTAAGCAATAACGAGCCTTAAGGCTCCATATCTTTATTTTCTCCTCTTTCTTTTCCTCAAAAAGAAGGTTCCTTCGCCCACAAGTTCACCGGGGGGGGGGGGGGGGGGGAGGAGAAGATAATGGTGTGGACCAGGCGTCGTTCAAGAAAGCATCGCCTTGCCGGGACGAAAACGACAGAAAAGCTAAGTTGCCAAAGTTTGAGCACAATCAGTTTTAAAATTTCTTAAGTTATCTTCCTTGAACGACCGTGCTTTGTATGGAAAACCTGTGCGCGGAGGAACCGACTCGGAGCTAGTTGCGCCCTTACTTTGTTTCGAGTCCGCTCAACGACTTAAGTGTGCCGCGACTAGTTGCGACAAGGTTTCTTGCCGGAAGCAGCACCGCCGGCAGGCTGCTGATGTTCTGCACTCAGCGCTCGCGGCAAGGGTGCCTGCGCCGACAAGTTCCCTAGAAGCGTAGGGTAAAAACATGCAAAAAAAAGGAATCAAGTAAAGGAAATAACATAGCAAATATTGCCCAAGATAAAGTTATATTACAAAAAGGACTTGCCGCGCTCTAATAGATTGTTCCTGTGACATATATGGCAGCGGCAAGAAAGAGGAAAAAATGGGCGGCCTAATCTGCGGCCACCATCAACCCTCCTGACTTCATTCACCTTGTCCACAATGGGTGCGACAAGGGCTTTGAGCTCTGCAAGATCAGCACCCGCCGGAAGCTTCTTGAGGATGTTGGTGAGGTTGAGGCCAGGATTGCGGAAGAGCACCTTCACCAACACCTTCTCCAAGACTCTGGCACAGATTGCGCGCGACTCGTCAGCCAGCTGCCGTGGGATCCTTTCCCGGAGTTGCTGGAGAGCCGTCGCCACGCCCTTGAAGAACAGAGTGAGCTTGGCGCTGGGCTGGAGGTTTTCGTCGGAGGAGTACCCGAAGCCCTCCAGTTCCAGCTGCGTCAGCTCCTCGTCAATAACTGCGGTGATGTTGACGAGGCCCTCCATCCAGAGCTCCACGGTATCCCTGAAGGTATTCTGGGTCTTGGCGGCCCTCGTCAGCAGTGCCTCATTGGCCTTGATCTCTCCCTTCAAGTACTCCTCCCGCTTCTTGGCGCCGTCCAGCGTCTCAGCCAGCGTAGCCAGCTTCAGCTCGAGATCGGCATTGGCGTCCTTGGCGGCGTTCAGCTCCCTGCCCTTCTCAGAGAGACGAACCTGCAGCTCGCCATGGGCAAGGGCGTCCTTCTCGCGCTCGCGCTGGAGCGCGGCAAGCTCTTCATTCTTTTCCTTGAGGGTGGCTTCTAGCTCCGCCACCTTCACCTCCAGCTCCTTCTTGGCGGCCTCGGCAGCTGCAGCAGCATCTTTCGCTTCCTTGAGGGCTTCGCCAAGTGTCTCCTCACGCGCGGCAAGCTCCTCCTCATGGCTGTCCAAGTTAACCTTCTTCTGCGTCAGCTCGCCTTCTCGCGCGGACATCTCCTCGGCGGCAAGCCGTTACTGCTCTTCGGCTTCAGCCTTCTCGAGGAGAAAAGCCTTCCGCGCCTCGGCAAGCTGCGCCCTCTCCTCAGCAATGGACCGGAGGGCCTCTTGGTTGCGGCTCTGGAGCTCCTCCGCATGCTTCTCTATGTCTACTCCCGCCTGCGCGACAAGCGCTTCCCGGGACTCCAGTTTCGCTTGACGGGCGCGGTAGAGTGACACCAGCTTCCGGAGCAGCTGCTCCTCCTCGGACTCGCCGCTGCTGTTGCTTGGCGCGTCAACCACTGTCAGCCCAGCGGAGGCGAGCACTTCCCCGTCAAATGCCTCTCCTTCAACCGGCGCCCTGGAGCTCGACGCCCAGGGAAGCTTGATGAAGACACCCCCGCCGGCCTTTAAGTAGGCGCCGGGCTGGGGCTCTTTGGAGCCCGGCGCTGCATCAGCGGCGGAGGGGTCGGCGGTCGGTGTAGCACCTTGTGCTCCTGTGCCCTCAGGGTTGTCAATGCGATCGCCGGACCCCTCGCCAGCTCCTGCGCCAGCAGCCTTGGCGGCCTCTTCGCCGGCGGGATCATCAGCGCCGGCCTCTTCTTCAGTAGCAGCGGCATCGCCAGTATTGCCGCGCACGTTCTCCTCGCCGGTGGCCTCGGTTTCCATTGGCTCCGCGGAGGGAGGATCTGAAGACATGAAAGGGGAGAAAAAGTCAAGCAAATATCCAAAAAAGAAGATCAGAAGAAAAAGAACCAAGGGAAGTTTTCTAGCAAGAAGGATTACCTGTGCTGGGCTCTGTAATCATGGGCTCCACCACAGGGGGATCACTGGTCCCGTCCCTTGCCGGAGAGCGCTCCCTTGCTGGGGAGTCATCCCTTGGCGGCGTAGTGGAAGCAGATAGCACCTCAGGGGCGGCTTCTGGCTGTTCCTGGTGAACCTGTTCTGCTCCTACACAAGCAAACCAACAATCAAGATATCAACAAGGAAAGAACACCCATGTGCACCTGACAGCGGGAAGTAAAATTATGAACTTACGCTGGGGGCTGCGCTGGGGGCTGCTTCGGGGAGAGGTTGCCAGGTCCGACAAGGTGGTCTCGGACGCGTCCTCTACTGTCACAGCAGGATCGTCCTCAATGACAACCACGGGAACCTTGGCCCTCTTCGCCGCTCTCTGGGCTAGAGTCCTGGAAAGGAACAAGGTTCAGAAGAAAGCAGATCAGATACCAGACAAGAAAAAGCAAGAATCGAAGAAATATAAGTACGACAGAAAGAAAGTCTTACTCCTCCTCCTCTTCTTCCTCCTCGTCGGAGCTGAGCGCGGAGAGGTCGAAGTCCGGTACTCTCTCAGCGCGACGAGGCGGAGGGGTATGCTCCCTTGGACGCTTGGCGGGAGCTGCGGCAGGATCAGAAGCGGTGGCCCGGGAGGACCCCGCTCTAGTTGCCGGTGCGGCGTGAGATGCTCCCGCGGCAACGGTGCTTGTCGCGGTGGAGCGTGTCCCGCGGCGCGGCGGCTGTTGGCCCTTCTGCCGCCCTGCTGTGTCTCCGGTCCTACGGAGGCGCCTTCTTGGTTGAGCTGGGGGCTGCACTGAGGGCTCCGCTTGCGGCAGGTTGCTTGAAGACGGCTGGCCACTCGCGCCCCCGGCGGGCTCGCTCGCTTCGGCTTCGGGCTCTCCCTCGCCAAAAACATCCCCGACAAGATCCTCTTGGTCGGCAAGGGTTGCCCCCTCGGCTGCCTCTGCCTCCTCTAAAGTAAACCCGAACTCGCCCGCGGCGGCGGCCGCCGCCGCCTCCTCCGCCCTGGTGGCGATGCGCCGCATCTCGTCGTCGGTGGTGTCGCGGGTGAGGCTCCTCTGCTCGTCGGCGCGGATCGCCACCTCCACCAAGTCGTCGAAGAATTGCTGCACGACATCGTCGGCGGGCTCCTGCCAGGTTGGGATAATCCCATGCGAGTCGCACTCCGGCATCATTGCACAAATGCGATCGAGCTGGGAGTTGTTGCACAATGGGACGACGCCCTGCGGCAGCCTAAACCACTCGGGATGGTTGGGGTCGTGCTTGAACAGTTCCTTGCGCGTCCCATCCAACCCCAAAACAGTGAAGTTAAAATTGAGGCCTAGGCGCAGCCTCATGATATCCGCCGGACCCCCGAACAACCAGGCGGGTCTCCCCCTCTCTTGCAGAGGGGCGATGCGGCGGCGAAGAAAGTCCGCGCCAACAGCCCCTACAGTGAGCCCGGCAAGCCTGAGCCGCAAGATCCGGGTGGTGGCGATCTTCAATTTAGCATCGTCCGCCGCCAGGGCGCTCCAATCGCCGCCGCGCACTACTCGGGCTTGGCACAAGTTGGTGAATGGATGCGGGTTCTCATCAACAATCCAACACCACTCCGCTCTCCACTCCTCCCATTTGCTACGGAGCTCCCCCTCCAGATAGACCTCCTTCATGCCGACTCTCGAGATCCAGGCGATCCCGCCAGCTAAGGGCTCTCCTTTCTCGGCCCGGTGCATGAAGTAGTGGCGAAAAAGGGCAACATTTGGGTGGATTCCGACGAAGTTCTCGCAGAGATGTGCGAAAACCGCCATGGTCAGAACGGCGTTGGGGGTGAAGTCAAGGAGATGAAACCCGTAGGTATTCATGATGTCGCAGAAGAAATCGGGAAAGGGCGGGCAGAGCCCGCAATAGAAGAACAATGGGAAGAAGGGGTATCCTTTTGGACACCGTTTCGAGGTAGAAGCTTCAGCGGAGAGTACCTGCATGCGCGGATGCGCCCGCGTCTCCGTCGACCAGAAGAGATAGAACCACTCCCGCAGCTCCTTCGCGGAGAGCTCGGGGGGGGGGGGGGGGGAGTGCTCGCTCCTGGCGCAGCGCCTCAAGCCGCAGCGCCTCGGCCGACTTCGCACCCTTCCCGGTCTTCGGAGCCATAGCGGAGGCGGTGGGGAGAGCGGTGGCGTTGGCGGCGACGGCGGCGACGGGCGGCAGAGCGCTGCAACCTTTCGGCTTTGGGAAGCGGAGGGGAGCGGCGGAGATTTCTGAGGAAGCAACTGCAAGTGGTGAAGGTGGGGGAACGGCCCCTGTTTCCCCTGCTTATAAAGAGGAGGAGGCGAACGTTACGCCTTTTTCGATTAAAGAATCACCCACGATCTCTCCCACGACGCCGTGTTTGACGCGTGCTGTTACGGGAGGGCGCGGTGGATACGGAGTTAGATTTGGTGTGGACCCAGGCCGCGTGTGCCCGTGCCCTGTTTTGGGCCTGGCCCAACAGCGCTCGGCACCGTGTGTGGCCCAGGCCCGGGGGCTCCTGTCGGTGTACTAAAGTAGGGGTACCTTAGTATCCCGAACTTGTGCACGGGCAGTCGCAGCGTCCCGCGGCAAGGCTTGCCGGGTGTCCGCCAAGATCCTCCGTAGTTCCCATTGATGCCATTCAAGAACAAAGTGTTTTAACTGAGAAGACAAGACCCCGGCAAGAGGAGCTTGCCGGGAAGGACAAGGCCCCGGCAAGAGGAGCTTGCCGGGAAGGCCAACCCAGGCACTTCAAGGAACTTGCCGCGACGCGCCGCGCGTCCCGGCAAGACCCGACAAGCGACAAGCTTTTGGGCGCGACAAGACAACGACCGCGGCAAGGCGCTTGCCGCGGCGAAGCCACCACTCTGTGCCCACGCTCCAGCGCACCCGTCGATGTGTCGCCCTGAGACCATTCCAGACGCACGTGGCGGGAAGCTGTGCAGCCAAGCGGTGCGAGGTGGCAAGTGGAGATGACGAGAAGGCCATCGTGGCAAGCGGTGGCGCCCCTAACGGTCGCTTTTCTACACTGTTTAGGCGACGCGGACGGGCATTAAATGCTCTTGTCCCCTGCCGTCAGAATTAGGTAGGGTGCACTATAGATGGCAGTTGTACCAACCACCTTTTTTACATTTATACCCTCGCCTGCGTTGCCACCTGTCGGTGACCCCTTTAGCCTATAAAAGGAGGCCCATGCGCAACGTAGAAGGGGGTTCGACTCATTCGAAACTAGAACAGTCCCACGCTCTCGAGCAAGAGCATAATACAACCACAAAGCAGTAGTAGGAGTATTATCTCTCCAGAGAGCTCCGAAGCTGGGTAAAATCGCTCGCGTGCTCCGCCTCGATCTGCTCTTCGTGCGCCCTCCGCTCCCTGTCGGACCGAAAAGGGGCCCTGCCCCATAGGTGTTCGTTTCCCATGACACACGCCAATCCCAAGATTCAGGGGTGAGGGCTTCACTGTAGCCACGCCCCATCTCGTCCTCTTGATGGGGGCACAAACTCTGAGGGTGCGTGGTGGCCGCCTGCTTGATGTCGTCTTCCCTAGAGGCCGGCCGGCTGGAGCCGGCCGCTCGTGATGCCGTCTGCTGGTGGTTGGCTGCCCTCTGGTGATCGGCTTGAGCTAGCCGGCCCCCAGAGAGCGGACCTTCAGCTTAGGGCGCAGCAAGGCGAAGCTGGCCCAAAGTCTTGATAAATCTTAGGACTCGGGTGAGGCTACCCATGGCCCATTACTTCGACAGTAGTCCCCGAAGCCGGTGAAGCGTTGTGGTCAAGGGGCCGCGAAGTCTCAGCGGCTTCCCCCCTCACGAAGCTCCGGGAGAGTGTTGATCCGCCTCGCGGTCGGCCGACTGCTGAAGCTGGCTTCGTCTAGGCGGGGCTGTTGGTCGATTTTGAACTCCAAGGCGGGAAAACAGGTGGCGTGCCTGCTAAGCTTCCCGGGCTGCCGTCCGCCGCAGACACGCCGCGCGGCGCATGCCAGCCCGGCCAGCCTGCCACCCCACGCCCCTGATGGGACGTGACAGTGGGTCGGGCCCGCTACTACCACGCCTTGGCACTCGGGTGGATCTGCTGTGCCGAGGGGGGTGGTTGCAATTCCCACGACCGCTCGAGGCGTGGTAAATGCGTGCGGTCAGTGGGGGGTCGTGGGGTCGTGGGTGCAGTAAATCCCACGACCCACGCCCCACCCCCTCGGCTTCATAGCCCGAGGGCTATAAGTAGGGGCGAGGGAGGGGTGCGGCAAAGCTTGCGCGCTCCCTCCCATTCTCTCTTCTTCCTCTGCTCTCTCCTCCATAGCTACTACTGCTGCTCCGTGCTGCCGCCGTGGTGCCGCTGCCGTTCGTCGCCGACGCACCCCTCCTCCTCACGCGGCCCACCGAAGCCATGGCGCACGAGAAGGGCGACGATTGGGAGGGGTCACAGTGATCGAGGACCACATCTTCATCCTCCGCGACACGTGCCGGATGCCTAACACGGCATTCGTCAAGGCGTGGGTGCCGCCGGAGGAGGAGATCTCGCCGGCGCGGAGGGGGAACGAGCGGGTCGTCTTCCGCTCGCACTTCCTCCGCGGCTTCGGCCTTCCGGTCAGCGGCTTCCTCCGCTCCTTCCTCGACTTCAACAACCTCCAACCTCATCATCTTACGCCCAATGCAGTGACCTTGCTCTCCGCCTTCGTCACGGCGTGCGAGGGCTACATCGGCATCCTCCCTACATTCGAGCTGTGGGGAGCGTTCTTCTACGGGAAGCTCGGCACCTCCGCCAAGGATACGGCGGCCGAGTGCAGCGGGTTTGTCGCCGTGCGCCGGCCGGCGAAACGGAACGCCTTCCCCGTCATCAAGCTGGCACAGTCCGTGAAGATGTGGCAGCAGTCCTACTTCTACGTCGAGAACGTCGATCCGGCTGCCGACTTCCTCAACCTGCCGGCCTACGAGGCCGGCCCTCCCACCGGGCTCCGGCCTAACTAGGCTACAAGCCGAAGCCGGTGTCTCCAGACGCAGCGGCCGCCTAAGGCCGACTCCGGGTGCTCCAAGAGTCGGAGGGCCTTGTGGCCTCCGACCTCCTTGTTGCCTTTGTCGAGCGCTGAGTTCTCCCACTCCAGGCCGCCCTCATCCAATCTTCCGGATGAGCGGGAACCGCGACCCCAGCCGTCTGTGCACGAAGGAGATGCCGAGTGATGAGGTCGCGCGGATGGTGAATGAGATCTCCGACCTCAAGGTGTCGGAGGCAGAGTGGCGGTACGGGAAGCGGCCGTACTCGCACGATGATCCGCCAGCCATAAGTTTCTTCATCTCTTCCTTCCGCTCTGTTTTTCAGTCTTGTTCTTGTCGTGATGCGACTCCCTTCTGGAGTGCAGATTTATATGCCCGAGGCGACGGTCGCCATCGTGGGGCCGGGTGGTGACTACCTGCCGGACAGGGCGGTGAGCGACTTGGACGACCCCGACTTGGGGGCGGCCGCCCTGGTGGACGACGCAATAGGCAGCGGCGGCAGAGCAGGCGGCTCCGAGGAGGGCGGCGGTGTGGAGACTTGGCCCGACGACGACGAGGATGAAGATGAGCCGCGCCGCGCCCGGAGCACTGCCAACACCGGCGCAGGCCCCTCTACTGGGCCACCCGCCCGAGGCGGCAAGCGCAAGCGGAGGCAGGGCGCTGCCCTATTTGGCAGCGCCCCGAAGAAGCCCAAGAACCCGGCCGCGGCGACCAGGCGGAAAGAAGCCGCGGCCAAGGTGGCCAAGTATCAGAGGAAGCCGAAGGTGCCAGTCATGGTGTCGTCGTAAGTATTCTTTCCATGCTTTCCATCTTTTTGCCGATCCGGCCTAAAAAACTTTTCTGACTTGTCTTCTTATGTCAGGGCTCCGCTAACTCTCGAGAAGTTGGGCGCCGCCTCGGTCATCAGGTCGGTGGCGACCTCCTCCACCAGCCGGCGAATTGACCTGGCTGCCGACCTCCGGGAGGCGACGGAGTGGAACGTGCGGGAGGCGCGTGAGGAGGAAGCCGACCGTCTGGCGAAGGCGGAGGCGTACAGGTCCGCTGCAGCCGCGGAGAGGAAACTGGTGCAGGCGGAGGCAGAAGCCGCGGAGAGGGAGCGGCTCGCGGAGGCCGCACGCTGTCAAGAGCCGCTGCTCGTGACGCCCCTGAACACCGCGCAACCTCCACCTGATTTTGAGGTGACGACCGGAGGAGCCGGCGACGATCATCCGATCTGGGAGTGGGAGGCCGGTGACGTGGCCATGCCGGACGTCTTTGTGCCGCCGCTGCCACCGACTACCGGGACGTAGCACGAGTAGCTGGCCGAGCCGCCGGTGCCACCAGTCGGGGATGCGGTGGTGACGTACCCGATTCCTGAGGTCCGCTCACCCGCGTGCCGCCGCCTTGAGAAGGCGGCCTCAGCATCGTGGCCGCAGGAGGCCAGTGCTACGAGCTCATCGGTCCCCGACACCGAGGCGACCCGCGCCGCGCCTGCTGGCTAGATACACGGGGGCGGGACGGGCGCTCTGAACCAGGCATCCCTCGACATCCAGGTGCTGAAGCCGGAGCCCTTAAGCGCTGCAACGAAGCCTTCCTGGAGTAGCGGGCAGCCATCCGCGTAAGTTTTCATCGTTTTTTGATCTTCTTGCCTTCTTCGTGGGGGTGCGCTAGCGCACCCACTGGGTGTAGTCCCCAAGTTTCGGGCCGGCTGTTGAACAGACGGTCCGGAACTTTAACTTGTATGTGTGAAATGTTGAATTAATCTTTATCTGATATCCCCTTTACAGGACTACCACAATCTTCACGCGGTCACCTTCAACTCCAGGGTCCGGGAGCTAGAGACGCAGACCGCCCATCTGACCGAGAGCCGGAGTAAGCCCTGACTTCCTTTCTTCGCGGGGGCGTGCTGGCGCACCCGCGGGCTGTAGTCCTCGAGGTTCGGGCCGACTGTTGAGCAGTCGGGCCGAATCTCCTCAGTGGTTCTTCCTTTGTTAATTACTTCTTCTTTGCGGGGGCGCGATAGCGCACCCGCAGGCTGTAGTCCCCGAGATTTGGGTCGACTGCTGAGCAGTCGGGCCGGATCTCCCCGGCCACTACGTCCCTCCTTGCAACAGCAGCTGGGCGAAGCCAACACCTCTCTGCACAGGAAGGAGGCAGAGTGCGGCAAGCTGACCAAGGAGCGAGACTGGCTGGTTGCCAAGCTCGCCGAGCAGACGGAGGCCCTCAAGATGGCCCAGCGGGAGGCAAAGGCGAAGGAGGCCGATCTCCTCGCCGAGTTTGAAACCGAGCGTGCCGCCTGGGCCGACAAGAAGGCGCAGACGACGGCCTGCTTCAGCAGCATCGAGGACTTGGTCGACGGTGAGTTTTATTCTTCTTGTTCGTTGTCTTGAGCTGCCGGTCTTTGTCTAAGCCGACTGCTTGTTTTTGACTTTGTTTTTCCATGCCTTCTGCCCGAGCAGATTTCTTCCCGGGTCACTCCGTCGCCACGAGCCAAGTCATCGAGGGCCAGCGCGAGGAGCGGAGGGCGGAAGGCGCACAGATTGTTGTTGACGCCCCCCCGGACCCTCAATGAGCATATCCTTAGCATCCAGGTCTGTCTTCCACTAGTGCAGAACCGGGCAATAGCACCGGTTCGTAAGGCCCTTTAGTGCCGGTTCCATAACCGGCACTAAAGTGTGGGCACTAAAGGCACCCCCTTTAGTACCGGTTCAGCATGAACCGGTGTTAAAGGGCAACCACGTGGCACGAGCCAGCTCCGGGGGCCTGGAGCCCTTTAGTACCGGTTGGTAAGACCAACCGGTACTATAAGGTTTGGGTTTTTTTAGTTTTATGATTTCTTTTTCATTTAATTTTGTGTTTCCATTTTAATTCTTTTTCGTTTGCTGGTATTTTACGATACTACACATTGTACACGTTATATATATATATATATATATATATATATATATATATATAGAATTTCTAGTGGAACCAATCATGCATATATATATCATCAATATCTCACAAACCACCATATTAATTAATTCACACATACACACATGTATAGCTATATACAATTTCTCCTACATATGCATGTTGCCTTCGGAGCCAGTGGCATTAGCCTAATTGGTGCCTTCGGAGCACGATGACAATTGGAAGTGGTTTTCATGGGGGCGGTAGCGGGTAATAGTATTCTCCCTTCGGATTTATGACCTGGTCGAGCAAAAATCCCGCTATTTCCTCTTGAAGTGCTTCTACGCGCTCCGTTTCTAGGAGCTTCTCCCGCACCTCTTTGCACTGTTAAGAAGGAGATCAATATGCATGTGTATTAGTTTTGTGACTAGATATCGATAATGGTGTAAAAATTGTGAATAGTGTTCTGACAAGCGTACCCATTCCTGTCTTTGAGATCTGCTCCTTTCGGACGCCATCATGCGAATGTTCTTGCAAACGCAGAATGCACACAGATCAGTCCCCTGCGCCTACTTTAGGGCCTTTATGAGAATGGAATTTAATCAGATAATAATTAATCAAGCATGATAATTAAAGAGATGGCAGCTAGCTAGCTAGCTAGTACTACTTAATTACTTACCTTGGGTCGAAATCATTTAAGCTTTTTTTTCCATTCGCCTTCCATGACGCTGATGAACCTTGCCCAAGCCCTGCCCGCTGACAAAGAAAATGAATAAAGGGGTTATTAAATAGTTCATATCATGAAATGACGAACTAAATAGGCCGAGATATATAGTTAATAATGATTGAAATTACCTGTTGACTATCCCAAACAAGATGTTATAGTCAGTATTTTCTTTGAGTAGTAAGTCCAGTATTTCAACTGTTCCGGCGTCAACTTTAATGATGCACAAGATCCAATGAAATCTGCATGCACACACGTTTGCATGTCTTAATTAAGCGGGCATATGTAAGCAAAAAACATGTAGCTAGCTAGTAGGCAAAAACAGAGAATTTGTAGTACAAGACAGTGTGACTCACTGGAAGTTGTAAGGAAGTAGTATATCTTCATTGTATTTGAGGCGCTTCAAGAACTCTAGCATGTTGTCCTCTACGTCCTTTTCATGATGTGGATTTAGTAGCCATGTGTATTCATTAACGGTGTTTGGGTCAATGAACCCAATGCCAAAGCGTCCACCTTTTCTTATTTCATACATCTTCATCCTGCATAATACCACAGAAAAGAATATAGTGAGGATAATTACAGGTAATGATTGATCAAAAGGATCACTACAGCTAGCTTGAGACTTAAATTACAGAAAGAAATCACTTACAGACAATAGCAACTGACTATAGATTTGTCGAGTGCGTCTTGATTGTATAACTGAAACAGTTCAGAATACTCAATGGACAGAGCTTTCTCATGGAAGTAATGCTCCTCCTTGACATTCACCATGAGGGACTCTCGATTGGAATTCTTGGTAATGTTCATGTACCATTGATGCAATTCATACATTCTCGTTGGGAGGTTCTTGACCTTGTCTGGCTCGACCAAAGGTTGGCCCCGGACATATTTCCGTTTTATTTCATCCTCTGTAAGCATAGGCATGGGCTCGATCTCGAGGAGTTGTCCAACAGTGATGTTGAGAACTTCAGCCTGCATTATATGGTCCTTGGTTATTACCACATTGCCCACCTCGGGAACGTAAACTGTTTGCCCACAATAATATTCGGCGCACGTACTGTCACGTGTTGTTGGCACAACAAGCGAGGGGATCGATTGCGCCGCCTGTTCTCCCAGCTGGGGAATGGTTTTCCCGCATTTTTTGACAGCTGCTTGTTGTTTGCTCGATCCCGAGCTCGCCTCCTTATGTAGACGTGCTCGATTTAACTTCCTGATGTGGCGCTCATAGTCTGTGTCAACAGGCTTGGGAGCTGGTGGTTGAGCCATATGAATGAAGTGGTCAATCGTTTCCTCAGGCACTTTCTCCCTTGGCGGCGGTGGCGGTTTCGGTGCAAAATGGGCTTCCACCTCGGCCTTCGATATGGCTGCGTTTTCCTCCTCGGACTTGTCATAAGGCCTCTGCGGAAGAGGCGTGAGGCTTGGACCATATTTATATCGCTTGCCTCCGCCTGTACTTCCTGTACTACCTCGACTCATACCTCTACGCACCATAGCTGCGGGGTGTCTCTTCTACGATTGCTGAGGTGGCGGAGACGGCCGACGGGGCTGAGTTGGACGAGGAGGAGTGGCCTGAAGCTGTGCCGGACTTGGAGGAGGAGTGGCCTGAGGTTGTGCCGGACTTGGAGGAGGAGTGGACGTCTGACATTGTGGCGGACTTGGAGGAGGAGGAGTGGCCTGACACTTTGCCGGACTTGGAGGAGGAGTGGCCTGACACTTTGCCGAACTTGGTGGACTTGCAGGAGCGGGAGTCTGCTGACTCGGTGGCGGACTTCGACGAGGAGTCGGCTGACGCGGTGTCGGTGGCCTTCGAAAGATGATGCAATCCTTTTTCCATAGGATGATACGATGTTTGGCCTCTCCGAGAAAGCGCTCGTCGTCACCTCCAGGAATGCCAAGCTGTAGCTCCGAATATGGTGGGTCCACCACCTCATCAACCAAGACACGAGCATAGCCTGCTGGAATCAAGTTGCAATGGAAGGTTGCCTCGGGGGGATTTGTAAAAGCAACGCCATCCGCCACCTTCATGGATATGTTCTTCATTTTGACGTGTAGCTCGCAGTTAGTGTTCTCCGTGATGTCATCCACGGGGTATCTACCCAGCATTGCATCGTCCGGGGCGGAACCCACGCTGCTTCTCGGCATGGATGGGGCGGTGCTATCCAATGCTGGATCATCCGCTAGCTGCTGCAGCTGCTGAGACCCCCTTTGCTGGGTAAGTGAGTCGATCTGCTCCTGCTGCCGCTGGAATTTGACTGCCAATTCTGCTTGACTTCCTTCTAGGCCTTGAAGGCGTTCATAGTCCCACTTCCTCTGCTCCTCCTCCATCTTCCTCTTCTTCTCCTCCGCAATCTTCTTTCTCGCACGGGTTCTGTAGTCGGTGTTCTAGTCTGAAAACCCCTCCTACCACGGAATAGCGCCCTTGCCTCGTGTTCTTCCCGGGTGTTCAGGATTTCCCAGGGCACGCGTAAGCTCATCGTTCTCTCTGTTGGGCTGGAACACCCCCGATTGTGCCTCTTTCTATTGCAACAAGTATCGCATCTTCGGCTCCCTTCAGACTTGCCTTCGTCGAAACATTGCCTGTCTTCGGGTCCAACTCCCCCCAATGCGCATAGAACCAAGTCCTGCACCTGGGGGGCCAGCTCTTAGTAACCGGAGTGACATCTGCATCCTCCATCTCTTTCTCAGACTTATTCCACTTAGGCATTGCCACCGCATAGCCACCTGGCCCCAGCTTATGGAACTTATCCTTTTTTTCGGCATTCTTCTTGTTTATTCTCGACCGTTCCTTAGCTAATTCCGAATCCTTGAATTTCACGAAATCGTCCCAATGAGCACGTTTGTTCTCTAGTGTTCCCTCGAATACTGGAGTCTTCCTTCCTCCCTTGACGTACTTGTCCCATTCACGATTCTTGTGGTTCTTGAATGCAACTGCCATCTTCCTAAGAGCAGCGTCCTTGACTTTCTGCACATCTGCTTCTGTGAAATGTTCCATGAGAGTATCCGAAAGTAACATCTAGACGTGGCTTTGCTGGCTCTCTCCATTCTTGAAGTTTGATCGGGAGTTGGTCCTTCACAAGAACTCCGCACTGACGAACGAACTTGTCCGCAATCTTCTTAGGCGCTAATGGTTCGCCATTAGGTCTGACTGCCTCGATATTGTAGTTTACGCCCTCCTTCAACTTTTTGTTCAGGCCTCGTTTCGTCCTTTTGCCTGAAGATTTGCTCGATCCGGATGGCTAAAAGAACAAAGATCGATTCGTTAATATATCTTCAAGTCATTTAAAACATGTGATGATCACCAGATGCCTGCTTATATAAATATATATACCTCGCCGGTCTTTGTTGTTTCAGGATCAACATGTTCTTCGTCATCGTCATAATCGTAGTTCATGACTTCATCAATTCGGTCGTCGCGATCGAATATTATATCACCCTCTCCGTTGTTGTTTAGAAATTCCGAGCCGTCATAATCTTCTTCATTATGATCATCATCTGGCCCGCGTATCATATCAAACATGGTCTGTTCTCCCTCTCTGTTGGTATTGTCTGCCATAGCTTTTATTTAACTAATCCAAAAGAAATATAAAACAATTTAGTATTCCAATTACATCGTCTCGAATAATAGATATAATCTCGAATACATCATCTCGAATAATATATAATATTGAATAGTACATCATTGGCTAGGTAGCTAATTAAAGGTCGAATACTACAGAAGAATCTAGGACACTCGCGGTTCCTGCGGCGCGGGCGGTGGACACCCAAAGAGAAGGAACCCTCACAGGATCATATCTGAAGTGAGATCCCTGAAGAAACTGCCAGGTATTGGAGAACCTGCCGCCCTCTAACGCAACCATGTAGCGATGGACGTGCTCGTCCTCCTCCCTGACAAGGCGACGTACCACCTCCGGCGGGGCCGGGTCCCTCCGCACCGAAACTGGCCCACGCGAACGCCACCAAACGAGATCAGGGTCGACGACGGGACCCGGGGCCGGGTTCCTCATCAAGCGGCGCGCCCCTCCAGGCAGCACCTCCCAGTGCCAGCCCGGCGGAGCCCAGTACCGGACATGGGTTAGCCGGACGTCGTCGCGGACGGGTCGACGGCGAGGATGCGGGCCGGGCATCGTCGAGAACAAATACTAGCTATATGCCCGCAAAAAGTAACATTTTTTTAATGATTGGATTTTGATAACTAAAATTTCTAACATTTCTATATAACACTAATTATGCTATCAGTGCATATGTAAAAAATCTATATACTATTTCATACTAATTAAGCATCTAACACTAAAAACAGAAAACACAACTTCTATACATCCATTAAAAAACTGAAAAACAACATTATATAAAAAAATTCCATACTAATTAAACACTAATTATATCCATCTAACATGCATTCATACATATATAATAGTGAAAAAATAATAATCTAAATAATCTAAACTAATTAAACATACAAAATACGTATATACTAATATATACATGCATTAATTCATACATATGTATGTGTGTGTGTGTGTGTGTGTGTGTTCATCATGCTTGTGTGTGTGTGTGTATGGGCTCGGGGAGGGGCGGCGCCCATGGTGGCCGCCGGGGGCGAGGGAGAGGGGTTAGAGGGGGAGAGCTCACAGCGGGGCGACGGCGACGGCAAGGCGACGGCCGGGGGCGGTGACGGGTCGGGGTGTGACGCGGGGACGGCGCGACGGGGACGGGCCCGGGGCGGCGACGGGGACGGGGGCGGCTACGGGGACGAGGGGTGGCGACGAGGACGGGGGCGGCAACGGCGACGGCGTCGATCGATCGGGGCGCGTGGGCGGTGCTTCAATGGGGAAACAGAGGAAGAAACAGAGGGAGAATGAAATTTTCGTAAGTGTTGTATATATAGAAGGCACCTTTAGTACCGGTTGGAGCCACCAACCGGTACTAAAGGCCTGTTTTGGCCAGGCCAAGCGGCGGGAACCGCACCCCCTTTAGTACCGGTTGGTGGCACCAACCGGTACTAAAGGCCCCCCCTTTAGTGCCGGTTTGTGCCATGACCCAATACTAAAGGGGGTGCGCTGGTGCAGGTGCTGTGCGGCAAGTTTAGTCCCACCTCGCTAGCCGAGGGGCGACCGCACTGGTTTATAAACCCCCGTGCGGTCGCTCTCTCGAGCTCCTCTCCAAAGCAGGCCTACTGGGACTACGTGTTCTTTGCTGCCCTGTGGGCCCACTTGGCCTTTGCGGGCCTGCATCCTGCTGGCCCAACAACAGGTTGGGTTTCTAGTCGTATGCAGGCCGCTCTGGCCTAGTAGGCGGGCTTTTTTTATTTTTTTTTGCTTTATTTATTTTTGTGTTGTTTTTTTTGTGTATTTAGAGTTTCTTTGTGAATATTTTTGCTTTAGGTACAAAAAATTACAAACTTTCTGTTAGTGCCCGTAGTTTTCAAATTTGAATAGTTTAAATTTTGAATTATTTGAAATTAGTGTGAATCACTAGTTTGTGAATAGCTTAACTTTAAAAATCAGTAAAGGCATGAAAGAATTTGTTTGCACATAAAATTTCTTCGCGTTTGAAATGCCAAAACACATAACTACCCTAACTATTACAGAGATTCCCCTCTGGGTGTGAAACACAGAAGAAAGTGATGATAGTGAAGCCGATCACATCCCAGATCTTTGGGTGTGAAACTTTTTCTTCGCGTGTGTCCCTTTGCGCCGTAACCATGGAAAATCTTCATCATTTAACGGGATGCTAGGGTCAATATTCACTGTGAATGGAGAAATTTCATCAAACTTTTCATAATCTTCTGACTTGTCTGTCTTGTCATCCACTCCCACGATGTTTCTCTTCCCAGAAAGAACTATGTGCCGCTTTGGCTCATTGTACGATGCATTCGCTTCCTTATATTTTCTTTTTCTTGGCTTGGTAGACATGTCCTTCGCATAGAAAACCTGTGCCACATCATTGGCTAGGACAAATGGTTCGTCTGCATACGCAAGATTGTTGAGATCCACTGTTGTCATTCCGTACTGCGGGTCTTCCGTTACCCCGCCTCGTGTCATATTGACCCATTTGCACCGAAACAAAGGGACCTTTAAACCACGTCGATAGTCAAGTTCCCATATGTCCTGTATATAACCATAATATGTTTCCTTTCCCGTCTTGGTTTCTGCATCAAAGCGAACACCACTGTTTGGTTGGTGCTCTTCTTATCTTGGGCGATCGTGTAAAATGTATTACCATTTATCTCGTACCATTTGAAAGTCATTCTATTCGAAGATGGTAACTGGGACAGCAAGTACATGTCATCTTCATTAGAGGTGTCATGCATGGTACGTGTCTGCAACCAGCTGGCAAAACTCCTGGTTTGTTCACGTGTAATCCAGTCATCAGACCGCTCCGGGTGTTTGGAGCGTAGCAAATTCTTGTGTATATCCATATACGGAGCCACCAAGGCGGAATTCTGTATAACTGTGTAGTGTGCTTCAGTGAGAGAATGTCCGTCCATACATATTATTTGTTCCCCTCCTAGCGTGCCTTTTCCTTCCAGTCTGCCCTTATGCCGCAATTCAGGAACACCAATCGGCTTAAGGTCAGGAATAAAGTCAATACAAAACTCAATGACCTCCTCATTTTGATGGCCCTTGGAGATGCTTCCTTCTGGCCTAGAACAGTTATGAACATATTTCTTTAAGACTCCCATGAACCTCTCAAAGGGGAACATATTGTGTAGAAATACAGGACCCAAAACATTAATCTCTTTGCATAGGTGAACTAGGACGTGCGTCATGATGTTGAAGAAGGATGGTGGGAACACCAACTCGAAACTGACAAGACATTGCACCAAATCATTCTGTAACCTTGGTATGATTTCTGGATCGATTACCTTCTGAGAGATTGCATTGAGAAATGCACATAGCTTCACAATGGCTAATCGAACGTTTTCCGGTAGAAGCCCCCTCAATGCAACCGGAAGCAGTTGCATCATAATCACATGGTAGTCATGAGACTTTAGGTTCTGGAACTTTTTCTCTGCCATGTTTATTATTCCCTTTATATTTGACGAGAAGCCAGACGGTACCTTAATACTGAGCAGGCATTCAAAGAAGATTTCCTTCTCTTCTTTGGTAAGAGTGTAGCTTGCATGACCCTGATGTATGCCGTCTTCATGGATATGTTCTTCATTTTGACGTGTAGCTCGCAGTTAGTGTTCTCCGTGATGTCATCCACGGGGTATCTACCCAGCATTGCATCGTCCGGGGCGGAACCCACGCTGCTTCTCGGCATGGATGGGGCGGTGCTATCCAATGCTGGATCATCCGCTAGCTGCTGCAGCTGCTGAGACCCCCTTTGCTGGGTAAGTGAGTCGATCTGCTCCTGCTGCCGCTGGAATTTGACTGCCAATTCTGCTTGACTTCCTTCTAGGCCTTGAAGGCGTTCATAGTCCCACTTCCTCTGCTCCTCCTCCATCTTCCTCTTCTTCTCCTCCGCAATCTTCTTTCTCGCACGGGTTCTGTAGTCGGTGTTCTAGTCTGAAAACCCCTCCTACCACGGAATAGCGCCCTTGCCTCGTGTTCTTCCCGGGTGTTCAGGATTTCCCAGGGCACGCGTAAGCTCATCGTTCTCTCTGTTGGGCTGGAACACCCCCGATTGTGCCTCTTTCTATTGCAACAAGTATCGCATCTTCGGCTCCCTTCAGACTTGCCTTCGTCGAAACATTGCCTGTCTTCGGGTCCAACTCCCCCCAATGCGCATAGAACCAAGTCCTGCACCTGGGGGGCCAGCTCTTAGTAACCGGAGTGACATCTGCATCCTCCATCTCTTTCTCAGACTTATTCCACTTAGGCATTGCCACCGCATAGCCACCTGGCCCCAGCTTATGGAACTTATCCTTTTTTTCGGCATTCTTCTTGTTTATTCTCGACCGTTCCTTAGCTAATTCCGAATCCTTGAATTTCACGAAATCGTCCCAATGAGCACGTTTGTTCTCTAGTGTTCCCTCGAATACTGGAGTCTTCCTTCCTCCCTTGACGTACTTGTCCCATTCACGATTCTTGTGGTTCTTGAATGCAACTGCCATCTTCCTAAGAGCAGCGTCCTTGACTTTCTGCACATCTGCTTCTGTGAAATGTTCCATGAGAGTATCCGAAAGTAACATCTAGACGTGGCTTTGCTGGCTCTCTCCATTCTTGAAGTTTGATCGGGAGTTGGTCCTTCACAAGAACTCCGCACTGACGAACGAACTTGTCCGCAATCTTCTTAGGCGCTAATGGTTCGCCATTAGGTCTGACTGCCTCGATATTGTAGTTTACGCCCTCCTTCAACTTTTTGTTCAGGCCTCGTTTCGTCCTTTTGCCTGAAGATTTGCTCGATCCGGATGGCTAAAAGAACAAAGATCGATTCGTTAATATATCTTCAAGTCATTTAAAACATGTGATGATCACCAGATGCCTGCTTATATAAATATATATACCTCGCCGGTCTTTGTTGTTTCAGGATCAACATGTTCTTCGTCATCGTCATAATCGTAGTTCATGACTTCATCAATTCGGTCGTCGCGATCGAATATTATATCACCCTCTCCGTTGTTGTTTAGAAATTCCGAGCCGTCATAATCTTCTTCATTATGATCATCATCTGGCCCGCGTATCATATCAAACATGGTCTGTTCTCCCTCTCTGTTGGTATTGTCTGCCATAGCTTTTATTTAACTAATCCAAAAGAAATATAAAACAATTTAGTATTCCAATTACATCGTCTCGAATAATAGATATAATCTCGAATACATCATCTCGAATAATATATAATATTGAATAGTACATCATTGGCTAGGTAGCTAATTAAAGGTCGAATACTACAGAAGAATCTAGGACACTCGCGGTTCCTGCGGCGCGGGCGGTGGACACCCAAAGAGAAGGAACCCTCACAGGATCATATCTGAAGTGAGATCCCTGAAGAAACTGCCAGGTATTGGAGAACCTGCCGCCCTCTAACGCAACCATGTAGCGATGGACGTGCTCGTCCTCCTCCCTGACAAGGCGACGTACCACCTCCGGCGGGGCCGGGTCCCTCCGCACCGAAACTGGCCCACGCGAACGCCACCAAACGAGATCAGGGTCGACGACGGGACCCGGGGCCGGGTTCCTCATCAAGCGGCGCGCCCCTCCAGGCAGCACCTCCCAGTGCCAGCCCGGCGGAGCCCAGTACCGGACATGGGTTAGCCGGACGTCGTCGCGGACGGGTCGACGGCGAGGATGCGGGCCGGGCATCGTCGAGAACAAATACTAGCTATATGCCCGCAAAAAGTAACATTTTTTTAATGATTGGATTTTGATAACTAAAATTTCTAACATTTCTATATAACACTAATTATGCTATCAGTGCATATGTAAAAAATCTATATACTATTTCATACTAATTAAGCATCTAACACTAAAAACAGAAAACACAACTTCTATACATCCATTAAAAAACTGAAAAACAACATTATATAAAAAAATTCCATACTAATTAAACACTAATTATATCCATCTAACATGCATTCATACATATATAATAGTGAAAAAATAATAATCTAAATAATCTAAACTAATTAAACATACAAAATACGTATATACTAATATATACATGCATTAATTCATACATATGTATGTGTGTGTGTGTGTGTGTGTGTGTTCATCATGCTTGTGTGTGTGTGTGTATGGGCTCGGGGAGGGGCGGCGCCCATGGTGGCCGCCGGGGGCGAGGGAGAGGGGTTAGAGGGGGAGAGCTCACAGCGGGGCGACGGCGACGGCAAGGCGACGGCCGGGGGCGGTGACGGGTCGGGGTGTGACGCGGGGACGGCGCGACGGGGACGGGCCCGGGGCGGCGACGGGGACGGGGGCGGCTACGGGGACGAGGGGTGGCGACGAGGACGGGGGCGGCAACGGCGACGGCGTCGATCGATCGGGGCGCGTGGGCGGTGCTTCAATGGGGAAACAGAGGAAGAAACAGAGGGAGAATGAAATTTTCGTAAGTGTTGTATATATAGAAGGCACCTTTAGTACCGGTTGGAGCCACCAACCGGTACTAAAGGCCTGTTTTGGCCAGGCCAAGCGGCGGGAACCGCACCCCCTTTAGTACCGGTTGGTGGCACCAACCGGTACTAAAGGCCCCCCCTTTAGTGCCGGTTTGTGCCATGACCCAATACTAAAGGGGGTGCGCTGGTGCAGGTGCTGTGCGGCAAGTTTAGTCCCACCTCGCTAGCCGAGGGGCGACCGCACTGGTTTATAAACCCCCGTGCGGTCGCTCTCTCGAGCTCCTCTCCAAAGCAGGCCTACTGGGACTACGTGTTCTTTGCTGCCCTGTGGGCCCACTTGGCCTTTGCGGGCCTGCATCCTGCTGGCCCAACAACAGGTTGGGTTTCTAGTCGTATGCAGGCCGCTCTGGCCTAGTAGGCGGGCTTTTTTTATTTTTTTTTGCTTTATTTATTTTTGTGTTGTTTTTTTTGTGTATTTAGAGTTTCTTTGTGAATATTTTTGCTTTAGGTACAAAAAATTACAAACTTTCTGTTAGTGCCCGTAGTTTTCAAATTTGAATAGTTTAAATTTTGAATTATTTGAAATTAGTGTGAATCACTAGTTTGTGAATAGCTTAACTTTAAAAATCAGTAAAGGCATGAAAGAATTTGTTTGCACATAAAATTTCTTCGCGTTTGAAATGCCAAAACACATAACTACCCTAACTATTACAGAGATTCCCCTCTGGGTGTGAAACACAGAAGAAAGTGATGATAGTGAAGCCGATCACATCCCAGATCTTTGGGTGTGAAACTTTTTCTTCGCGTGTGTCCCTTTGCGCCGTAACCATGGAAAATCTTCATCATTTAACGGGATGCTAGGGTCAATATTCACTGTGAATGGAGAAATTTCATCAAACTTTTCATAATCTTCTGACTTGTCTGTCTTGTCATCCACTCCCACGATGTTTCTCTTCCCAGAAAGAACTATGTGCCGCTTTGGCTCATTGTACGATGCATTCGCTTCCTTATATTTTCTTTTTCTTGGCTTGGTAGACATGTCCTTCGCATAGAAAACCTGTGCCACATCATTGGCTAGGACAAATGGTTCGTCTGCATACGCAAGATTGTTGAGATCCACTGTTGTCATTCCGTACTGCGGGTCTTCCGTTACCCCGCCTCGTGTCATATTGACCCATTTGCACCGAAACAAAGGGACCTTTAAACCACGTCGATAGTCAAGTTCCCATATGTCCTGTATATAACCATAATATGTTTCCTTTCCCGTCTTGGTTTCTGCATCAAAGCGAACACCACTGTTTGGTTGGTGCTCTTCTTATCTTGGGCGATCGTGTAAAATGTATTACCATTTATCTCGTACCATTTGAAAGTCATTCTATTCGAAGATGGTAACTGGGACAGCAAGTACATGTCATCTTCATTAGAGGTGTCATGCATGGTACGTGTCTGCAACCAGCTGGCAAAACTCCTGGTTTGTTCACGTGTAATCCAGTCATCAGACCGCTCCGGGTGTTTGGAGCGTAGCAAATTCTTGTGTATATCCATATACGGAGCCACCAAGGCGGAATTCTGTATAACTGTGTAGTGTGCTTCAGTGAGAGAATGTCCGTCCATACATATTATTTGTTCCCCTCCTAGCGTGCCTTTTCCTTCCAGTCTGCCCTTATGCCGCAATTCAGGAACACCAATCGGCTTAAGGTCAGGAATAAAGTCAATACAAAACTCAATGACCTCCTCATTTTGATGGCCCTTGGAGATGCTTCCTTCTGGCCTAGAACAGTTATGAACATATTTCTTTAAGACTCCCATGAACCTCTCAAAGGGGAACATATTGTGTAGAAATACAGGACCCAAAACATTAATCTCTTTGCATAGGTGAACTAGGACGTGCGTCATGATGTTGAAGAAGGATGGTGGGAACACCAACTCGAAACTGACAAGACATTGCACCAAATCATTCTGTAACCTTGGTATGATTTCTGGATCGATTACCTTCTGAGAGATTGCATTGAGAAATGCACATAGCTTCACAATGGCTAATCGAACGTTTTCCGGTAGAAGCCCCCTCAATGCAACCGGAAGCAGTTGCATCATAATCACATGGTAGTCATGAGACTTTAGGTTCTGGAACTTTTTCTCTGCCATGTTTATTATTCCCTTTATATTTGACGAGAAGCCAGACGGTACCTTAATACTGAGCAGGCATTCAAAGAAGATTTCCTTCTCTTCTTTGGTAAGAGTGTAGCTTGCATGACCCTGATGTATGCCGTCTTCTCCGTGCATACGTTGCTGGTCCTCCCGTGCCTCAGGTGTATCTTTTGTCTTCCCATACACGCCCAAGAAGCCAAGCAGGGTCACGCAAAGATTCTTCGTCACGTGCATCACGTCGATTGCTGAGCGGACCTCTAGGTCTTTACAATATGGCAGGTCCCAAAATATAGATTTCTTCTTCCACATGGGTGCGCGTCCGTCAGCGTCCTTCGGAACAGGTTGTCCGCCAGGACCCTTTCCAAATATCACCTTCAAATCCTTGACCATATCATGTACATCAGCACCAGTACGGTGGCGAGGCTTCGTCCGGTGATCCGCCTCACCTTTGAAATGCTTGCCTTTCTTTCTTACGGGATGCCTGCTCGGAAGAAATCGACGATGTCCCAGGTACACATTCTTCTTACAACTATTCAAATATATACTGTCGGTATCATCCAAACAGTGCGTGCATCCGCGGTATCCCTTGTTTGTCTGTCCTGAAAGGTTACTGAGAGCAGGCCAATCATTGATGGTCACGAACAGCAATGCCTTTAGGTCAAATTCTTCCCCCATGTGCTCACCCCACGCACGTACACCTGTTCCATTCCACAGTTGTAAGAGTTCTTCAACTAATGGCCTTAGGTACACATCAATGTCGTTGCCGGGTTGCTTAGGGCCTTGGATGAGCACTGGCATCATAATGAACTTCCGCTTCATGCACAACCAAGGAGGAAGGTTATACAAACATAGAGTCACATGCCAGGTGCTATGGTTGCTGCTTAGACCAAACCATATGCTCCTTGCGTCATCTGCAAACTCCTTCCCGTACTTTCTTTCGATATTTCTCCACTGCGACCCGTCAGCAGGTACTCTCAACTTTCCGTCTGTCTTACGGTCTTCTCTGTGCCATCGCATCGCCTTGGCATGCTCTTTGTTTTGGAACAAATGTTTCAACCGTGGTATTATAGGTGAATACCACATCACCTTGGCAGGAATCTTCTTTCTGGGGCGCTCGCCCTCGACATCAGGCTCATCGCGGCTGATCTTATAGCGCAATGCACCACATACGGGGCAAGCGTTCAAATCCTCGTTGTCGGTGTCAAAACCGGCGGATCTCGGGTAGGGGGTCCCGAACTGTGCGTCTAGGCGGATGGTAACAGGAGACGAGGGACACGACGTTTTACCCAGGTTCGGGCCCTCTCGATGGAGGTAAAACCCTACGTCCTGCTTGATTAATATTGATGATATGGGTAGTACAAGAGTGGATCTACCACGAGATCAAGGAGGCTAAACCCTAAAGCTAGCCTATGGTATGATTGTTGTAATGTATGTTGTGTCCTACGGACTAAAGCCCTCCGGTTTATATAGACACCGGAGAAGGCTAGGGTTACACAGAGCCGGTTACAATGGTAGGAGATCTACATATCCGCATCGCCAAGCTTGCCTTCCACGCCAAGGAAAGTCCCATCCGGACACGGGACGGAGTCTTCAATCTTGTATCTTCGTAGTCTTGGAGTCCGGCGGACGATGATAGTCCGGCTGTCCGGACACCCCCTAGTCCAGGACTCCCTCAGTAGCCCCTGAACCAGGCTTCAATGACGATAAATCCGGCGCGCATAATGTTCGGCATTGCAAGGCGGGTTCCTCCCTTGAATAATCCAGAGAAGATCATGAACACCAGGATAGTGTCCGGCTCTGCAAAATAAATTCCACATTCCACCGTAGAGAGAATAAAATGCACACAAGTCCAATCTGCTGACGTATTATGCGGCATGACATGACGCCGCTACCAGGCTTTTACTTGAATCGTTTTTTATTATGCCACCTCCACACGCTTAGCGAAGCGGTTTCCTTGGCACGTCTTGTCGAGGCAGAGATCGTGTTCCCCTTATTTCGGGATTCTCATCAATACGTGCGTGGGTAACCCAACCGTGCCCGTCGCCACGCCTCCTCTATCGAAGGTGAATCCCGAACGGTCACGGACACGACTCTTGGTATTTTTCCCCTTTATAAGAGGACCAAGGCTCGTTCTTTTTGTTCAATCTTGCATCGAATCTCCTTCTCGCTTGCAGTTCCAACACCCAGAGCCTCAGATTCGAGCGCTTCGGATTCCCAGCAATGTCCGGCTCCGACCTCCAGGGTCGGTGGATGCCCTCCTCCGCCACGGAGGAGGACGTGTTAAAGGTGCGTGAGGCCAAGTACCTGTCCTATGAGATTTCACACAGGTTGCCCACCCAAGGGCAGGCCGTGCCCGCCCTCGAGCCTGGTTAGTACGTTGTCTTTGTATCCCACCTCCGTCGGGGTTTAGGCTTCCCGACGGACCCCTTCGTGAGAGGGCTCATGTTCTTCTACGGGCTGGATTTTCACGACTTGGCTCCGGAGTCCATCCTCCATATCTCCGCATTCATTATCGTCTGCGAAGCCTTCCTCCGCGTCACTCCCCACTTCGGCCTGTGGCTGAAAACCTTTAATGTGGAGCCGAAGATGATCGGGGGGCATCAAGCGGAGTGCGGCGGGGCGGCCATAAGCAGAAGGGCCGATGCCCCGTGGCCCGAGGGTTCCTTCCAAGAGGAACTCGGACTGTGGCAGCAGGAGTGGTTCTATATCACCGCTCCGAAGGGCAGCAAGCAAAAGCCGCCGCCTTCATTCCGCCCGGGACCTCCACGCCGACTGATGTCGTGGGTCAACCAAGGGCTCAATTGGGGGCCGTCCGAAGACGTGCCCTCATTGCAGGGCCGGATTCGAGACCTCCAGGCGAGGGAGATCAATATGGTCGTGGTGATGCAGGTTATGCTAATCAGGCGTCTTCTGCCCTGCAAACTCCGTCCTCTCCGTCTATGGGAATTCAACCCGGAGGGAGCTCGAATTCTCCAACACTTCATGGGTGCGACACCCGTGGAGATGTACAAGTTGTTCTTCGGACCACAAGTAGTGTGTCCGGAATTGACCGAGGACGCAGGCCTAAGCTGCAATCGCCCGGATACTCAGGTAAATAGCTCAGAGTCCGGACATTCTGTTTATCTGCTTTTCTAGAGTTCGCCTCCTGACCCATTACTTCTTCACAGGAGTGGGTAGCGCGATCGAAGCTGATAAGGTATCCGGCTCCCCTCCCAGAGACCGCACTGGAGCCCGTGCTGGTCAGAATGTTGGAGGTCGCGCCCGTAGAAGGGAGCGATGGGGAAAATAGAGGAGCTATTATTTCGCCCAAAGGGGCGTCTGAAGAGGGGGGAATCAAAAACCCCTCCTTCCAGGGGGAGAAGAGGACCGCCTCTGAAGATCCGGAGGCCAAGGCCCCTAAACGGGGGAAGAGATCTTCACCGGGGGGTCCGACGTCCGGGGAGAATCCGGACGTACAATCGTCGCTAAAGGATCAGCCCTCCAGCGAGCCGTGAGTAGGAAAAGGAGAGTTCATTAGTTAGGAAAATACCTTCATTTGTGCTTCTATGGGTAACCGAAATTTCTATCTTGCAGTTCGGATTTGCAGCCTTCTCAGATGAGTTCGTCTTCGGGGGACCTTCTTCCGGAGATGATGGAGAGCGAAACGCCTCCGTCTGCTGCGCCGTCAGGTAGGGCAGGCGAGCCTGAAGTATCATCACGGAGGGTGTCCCCGAGTCCGGAGGGGCCGGAGAGTTCGGCGCCCACTAGTATCCGGCCGGGAGAACTGAAAAATCTGCTTGAGAGGGCATCCATCTCAGAAGATCACCGTGCTTTGATGCGTATGGTGATTGGAAGGATTTGGTCCGCCGAGAGCGGACTGCGCAGTGCTGCTACGAGTTTGCTGGCGGGATTTGAGGTACGCAAGAATTTTCACCCCCTTTTTTTGACAGTTTTGCACATAAAAGTGCGCCCTGTATAGATAGTAGCCCGTGAGACTCGGTAGGTTGTCGAAAACGACAGCGTGCCGAGGATCCAAATCGCAAGTAATGAATATCGCCGTTCCTATGCAGGTGGCGGATAGTCCGAGGGCTAGCTGGACTAGTGGAGTTGCCGAGTTAATGCGGCAACTTGACGTGGCGGATGCGGACATCGCACTTGTCAACCGGCGACTTGACGAGTCGCAAGGTAAGTGAGTTCTCCACAATTGCTTTATTAAGGGGGTCAAAGCCCTCCTCTGATAAATTATATGCTATGATACAGACGGTGCTGCTGCTGTGGAGAGCCTTCGGGCCGAACTTGCTCAAGCTAAGGAGCAAGCCCGAAGGAGTGACGCGGCTGCCTCGAGGGCGGCCGAGGGGTTGAAAGCCGAAAAGGCTGCACACTGCCTAAGCAAGGAAGAGATGGCCGAATTGGCCGTGAAATTAAAAGATGCTGCCGACCGCAATGAGGCTCTTGAAAAGGAGCGCTTATCGGAGCGGGAAGACCTGCGGAATGCCACCGCCGAGGCCAAGGATGCTCGTTCTGCAATGCGGGCTATGAAGGAGGAGCTGCGCCAGGCCGGAGATATTGTGGCTGGCAAGCCTTTTCTGCTGCGTCGCCGGTTTACGGATCAAAAGTATGCTCAACTTGGCCAGCTGTAGGGTCCGGAGGATCCGTATATGGACTTAGCGACAAGTGCGGCTGATGCCATTGAGCACTTCCGGAGCCAGAAGGATCACAGGACGGAAGAGCTATTTTGGTCTCAATTCCATAGTCCGGACCATTCACTTCCGTTGACCGATCGGTTGGCCAAATGGGCCAAGCTAAATAGATTGTCCGGACTTGCCATGACTGACATCGTGGCTCATGTCTGGCCAGAGAGGCCCAAGGCGACGAGCTATTTCGGCTTATTGCAGCAATTTCTTGGAGCGGTGCCGCATATCAAGGAGATGAAGTGGTCGGCCTGCATCGAAGGCGTGCGGATGGCTCTTGCCCGTGTGAAGACACATTGGACAGAGATGGATGCCACCGCTATTGCCGCCCAGGGTTCGGATGAAAGCCGACTACCCGCCGAGCACTTTTTCGGGGAAGTTATGCGTGGCGCTCGTGTAACAGAGTCGCAGTGCTCAAAAAATGTCACGTTCAAATGAACGTTTTAGCTTGTATACATTTGTATAACCTGAAAGATTGCAGTCTTCGGCTTCAGCCCCCACGCACAAGGTGCGGGGGTGTTCGCAAAAATAGCGCGTTTTCACACTTAATCTGATGTCTCGGTCCTGTTAAGGAGGTGGTAGCGTAGCAAACGAGGCAATCCGGACTATAATGCTTTATCACTTTCACTTAGCCAGTGGAGTTCGAGGGTGGGGCTACGATATAGCCCCTTGGGGCACCGCACTTCTCCGAGTTCGGGGCGCGTGTGTGCCTGACCGGGAAACGGTCCTTCGTCAAAGCGGGGAATTCTAAACATTCCGGTAGTCGATCGAGTGGTTGACCAGTCTCTCGCTATATCATGACAGTCAGTTTTCGGCTTTCTCTACTGAGGTGCTCGCCCAGCCGAACTGGGGCACAATCGCAGTAGTTCTCCTGGTGCCGCGTTAGCTGATGATACGGAACGTAAGGCAGCAAAACACAGGAGCCGGGCAAACCCAACATTTGACCAAAGACATGATTCGGAGCTGATGCATATAATGCCTAACTCGAGACGCCGAACACTCCCTAAGGTGTTCGGTCTTTATAATAATGGGCAGAACAATGCCCTAAGCCCCTAGTGTCTAGGTACGGGAATAATCTGCTGACGCGGCCGATGTCAAAACGTCAGGCTCCGCTTTGGCTATAGGAAGGAACCACGGGAGAATAACAACAAGAGACAGTAAAAAAGGTTTACGCAGGGTCTTAATCTAAAAAGAATCCTCGCAATGGGTCCCTACTGCACGTCTGCGCCTGTGTCTCCGTTGTGCCGTTATCCTGGACGGGTGTACACGTTGTTCATCTGTAAAAAGAGGGGAACTTTAGTTTGAAAACGACTCGTGCAAAAAAGGTATGTGTGAAAGAAGAAATATAAATAAGTAAAGCGGGGTTCGTATGAACTCGCGGTTGTTTGTGCGCGCAGCCCCTTGTGAAGGGGTGTGTGGCTAGGGAACCCCTAGCCTACCGATGCCGGACTCGTCCACCCGTGTCCGGGGTCTTTAAGTGACCCTCGCACTGAAATGATGCCTCGCGGACCGGGCATCTTGAGTGTAAGAGACGCATAATGCGGTATGGTGTTGAAACGGACAAAAGCCTTTCGTCCCAAGAGTGCTTGATATCCACTTTTAAATGGGACGATATAAAAGATTAGTTTCTCGCGCCGAAAGTTGTCCGGTGATCCGAACACAAATTCTAGTAATAGGGAGCCTGTGCACTGGGCGTAAGGGCCTGGCGTCACTCCTTTGAAGGAAGTGCGGCTGTGTCGAATTTTAGTAGGGTCTATCCCCAACTTGCGGATTGTGTTTGAGTACAGCAGGTTTAAGTCGCTGCCTCCGTCCATCAGGACTTTAGTAAATTGTAGTCCGTCGATTATGGGATCCAATATCAGGGCAGTCCGTCCTGCGTTTCGAACGCTTCTGGAATAATCCAGGTGGTCGAAAGTGATTGGTTGTGATATCCAATCTCTATGGTCTGCTGGGTTGGACCGTGCGAGGCTCTTTTTAGAAGGTGCCGCACTATTTTTCCATATTATCACATGAAGTGAGTTTACTACTTTGACCTCTTGTGGGAAAGTCTTTTGCTTTCCGGTGCTCTGCTGGTGGGGTTTATCATCTTTGCTTGACGCGTCGAGCCCCTTGTGTTCGGAGTTTAGTCGGCCGGACTGTTTGAAAACCCAACAATCTCGATGGGTATGGTTTGCAGGCCTTCCGGGGGTACTGTGGATTTGACATATCCGACCCAAAATCTTATTTAAGTTGGACAACTCATCGCTGTGATCCTTAAGAGGCGGTGTTTTGTTGTTTGGCCGCGAGCTTTTGAATCCGGCGTTGACCGTTGTGCTCTTTGGGCTTTTCTCTTTATTCCGGCGCTGCTCTTTTCTGCGCCATGATTTTCCGTTTCCATCTCTTATCTCGGATGTACTTGGGTCGCTGGTGCTGCATCTTGCTAGCCAGCTATCCTCTCCCGCACAGAAGCGGGTCATGAGGCTTGTTAGCGCGGACATTGTCCTCGATTTCTCTTGGACGAGGTGTCTGGCAAGCCATTCGTCTCAGACATTGTGTTTAAAAGCTGCTAAGGCTTCGGCGTCCGGACAGTCGACTATTTGGTTCTTTTTGGTGAGGAACCTGTTCCAGAATTTACGCGCTGACTCTCCGGGCTGTTGAGTTATATGACTTAGATCATCTGCATCCGGAGGGCGGACATAAGTCCCTTGAAAATTTGCTCTAAACGCGTCCTCGAGCTCTTCCCAACTTCCCACAGTGTTTTCTGGGAGGCTTTTAAGCCAATGACGGGCTGGCCCTTTGAGCTTGAGGGGTAGGTATTTTATGGCGTGGAGATCATCTCCTCTGGCCATGTGTATATGTAGTATATAATCTTCTATCCAGACTCCAGGGTCTGTTGTTCCATCGTAGGCCTCTATGTTTATGGGTTTAAATCCTGCTGGGAATTCATGGTCCAGCACCTCATTGGTGAAACATAGTGGGTGTGCGGCGCCCCTGTATTTGGGTGTGCCATTATCTTCGGACACTTGACGTGTTGCCTTGCTTCCTGGGGCCTTCTTCTTTGGCCCGTAAATGGACCTGGCTGGGCCATCTGTCCTTCCAGGTTCATTAGTTGGTTTATGTGCGGCGCCGATTTCAGAATTTGGCCTGTCATCCGGCCGTCTATCCAACCAGGCAGCCTCTTTATTTTTTGACTGTGGGGGCTCTGTGGCCTCCTCGTCGAATTCTGGTAACAGCTTGCGCTTCGGGTAGCTCTTTGATTGGTGGCCATTGCCGTATTTATCCGCAGTTTTGAGCACTTTGCTCCACCTCATCCTGAGTGTGTCCTCCGCTGCTTCGAGCTTCCACTTTTCCTTCTTCAGGCTTCTTGCAGTGTTGACGAGTCTTTACCGAGGATTTTTACTGTCCGGCGGCGTGTCCGGCATAAGATCGTCCGGACTGTCGTTTTCGCCGGGCCTGGACTGACTATCTGACTCGTCCTGTTCGGACGGTTGCTTATCTGCATGTTCGTCGTCCACTTGTGTGCCCTGCTATATTGCGGGGTCCTTAGGAGCGTTGTTGTTGTCGAGGCGGGACTTAGGGCGGTGTCTGCGCCGCCGTTTTAGTTGTTTATCGGCGGGGTTATCTTCTGCCGCGGCCCGTTGGTCCTCGTTATCGCTCTCTTTTGGGGTATCCACCATATATATGTCATATGACGAGGTGGTCCTCCCGTGCCCTGTAGGCGCTGGTTCTTGTTCGTCTCCGGCATCGTCGTCTATTCCGTCGATGTCTTCGGAGTCGTAGTCTAGCATGTCGGTTAGATCGTTGACAGTGGCTACAAAGTGGGTGGTGGGTGGGCTCTGAATTTCTTCGTCGTCCGTATCCCAACCATCCTGGCCATAGTCCGGCCAGGACTCTCCCGATAACGAGAGATGCTTTAGCGAGTTTAGGATGTCGCCAAAGGGCGAGTATTGGAAGATGTTTGCGGCGGTGAATTCCATAACCGGCGCCCCCTCCGATTCGATTGATCGTGGCGTGGGAGGTCCGGAGTCCGGCACCTCGGAATCATGAGTTTCGCGAGGGACAAGGTTAGCGTTCGGCTCCATGGCCGTGGAAGTTGAAGCCCCCGAGGTGGTGTCCATCCACCGATCCTCGATCTGGGCGATCGACTCTAGACTAAGGGCCGAAGCGGATTCGTGTGCGGCCACCAAGGCACTGTTCGGTGGCAGAGCTAGATCATGCCCATCGTAGCAGTGCGGCGCGCTTGGCTGTGGCTCGAGCCCGTCGAAGATCAAGTCTACGCGGACGTCGGCCGTGAAGTTTAGGCTTCCGAATCTGACCTGACGGCCAGGGGCGTAGCTTTCGATCTGCTCCAGATGGCCAAGCGAATTAGCCCGCAGTGCGAAGCTGCTGAATACGAAGATCTGTCCGGGGAGAAAAGTCTCACCCTGGACAGCGTTGTTGGTTGAAGATGCCATCGAGCCAATCGGTGACGACACAGAGGAACTCTCAATGAAAGCACCAATGTCGGTGTCAAAACCGGCGGATCTCGGGTAGGGGGTCCCGAACTGTGCGTCTAGGCGGATGATAACAGGAGACGAGGGACACGACGTTTTACCCAGGTTCGGGCCCTCTCGATGGAGGTAAAACCCTACGTCCTGCTTGATTAATATTGATGATATGGGTAGTACAAGAGTGGATCTACCACGAGATCAAGGAGGCTAAACCATAAAGCTAGCCTATGGTATGATTGTTGTAATGTATGTTGTGTCCTACGGACTAAAGCCCTCCGGTTTATATAGACACCGGAGGAGGCTAGGGTTACATAGAGTCGGTTACAATGGTAGGAGATCTACATATCCGCATCGCCAAGCTTGCCTTCCACGCCAAGGAAAGTCCCATCCTGACACGGGACGGAGTCTTCAATCTTGTATCTTCGTAGTCTTGGAGTCCGGCGGACGATGATAGTCCGGCTGTCCGGACACCCCCTAGTCTGGGACTCCCTCACTCGTACTCACCGCGGTAGAGGATGCAATCATTAGGGCATGCATGTATCTTCTGCACCTCTAACCCTAGAGGGCAGACAGCCTTCTTTGCTTCGTACGTACTCTCGGGCAATTCATTGTCCTTTGGAAGCATATCCTTTATCATTACCAGCAACTTTCCAAATCCCTTGTCAGATACACCATTCTCTGCCTTCCATTGCAGCAATTCCAGTGTCGTGCCCAGCTTTTTCTTGTCACCTATGCAAATCGGGTACAACAATTTTTTGTGATCCTCTAACATGCACTGCAACTTCTTCTTCTCCAAATCACTTGCGCAGTTTCTCTTTGCATCGGCAATGGCCCGACCTAGATCCTCAATGGGCTCATCTGATGCCTCTTCTTCAGCTTCTTCCCGCATTGCCGGCTCAACTTCTTCCCGCATTACCGACTCAGCTTCTTCCCCCATTGTTGTATCATCGTATTCAGGGAACCCATGGCCAGGATAGCTGTCGTCGTCCTCTTCTTCTTCATTGTCTTCCATCATAACCCCTCTTTCTCCGTGCTTGGTCCAAACATTATAGTGGGGCATGAAACCGGACTCAAACAGGTGGACGTGAATGGTTCTTGACGTAGAGTAATTGCAACCATTCTTACAGCCAGCACATGGACAAGGCATAAAACCATCCGCCCGCTTGTTTGCCTCAGCCGCAAGCAGAAAAGTATGCACGCCCTCAACGAACTGGGGAGAGCATCGGTCATCGTACATCCATTGCCGGCTCATCTTCATTACACAACACCGAATAGACCAAATTAATACAAGTTCATACATAAAGTTCATACAACACTTAAATGCAACAAACAAATAACTCTCTAGCTAAAGCATTTAAATGCAACAACAAATGCGATCAAGATCGCAACTAAGGTAACAATTGATCCAACAGCATAATGATACCAAGCCTCACTGTCGGTGTCAAAACCGACGGATCTCGGGTAGGGGGTCCCGAACTATGCGTCTAGGCGGATGGTAACAAGAGACGAGGGACACGATGTTTTTACCCAGGTTCGGGCCCTCTCGATGGAGGTAATACCCTACGTCCTGCTTGATTAATATTGATGATATGGGTATTACAAGAGTGGATCTACCACGAGATCAAGGAGGCTAAACCCTAGAAGCTAGCCTATGGTATGATTGTTGTAATGTATGTTGTCCTACGGACTAAAGCCCTCCGGTTTATATAGACACCGGAGGAGGCTAGGGTTACACAGAGTCGGTTACAATGGTAGGAGATCTACATATCCGTATTGCCAAGCTTGCCTTCCACGCCAAGGAAAGTCCCATCCGGACACGGGACGGAGTCTTCAATCTTGTATCTTCGTAGTCTTGGAGTCCGGCGGATAATGATAGTCCGGCTCTCCGGACACCCCCTAGTCCAGGACTCCCTCAGTAGCCCGTGAACCAGGCTTCAATGACGATAAGTCCGGCGCGCATAATGTTCGGCATTGCAAGGCGGGTTCCTCCCTTGAATAATCCAGAGAAGATCATGAACACCAGGATAGTGTCCGGCTCTGCAAAATAAATTCCACATTCCACCGTAGAGAGAATAAAATGTACACTTAGTTCAATCTGCTGACGTATTACGCGGCGTGACATCACACCGCTACCAAGCCTCTGTTCGAATCGTTTTTTCCTATACCACCTCAGCAGGTTTAGCGAGGTGGTTTCCTTGGCACGTCCTGTCGAAGCAGAGATCGTGTTCCCCTTATTCCGGGATTCTCATCAATACGTGCGTGGGTAACCCAACCGTTCCCGTCGCCACGCCTCCTCTAACGAAGGTGAATCCCAAACGGTCATGGAGACGGCTCTTGGTATTTTTTCCTCTTTATAAGAGGACCAAGGCTTGTCCTTGTTCTTCAATCTCGCATCGAATCTCTTCCCCGCTCCCAGTTCCAACACCCAGAGCCTCAGATTCGAGCGCTTCGGATCCTCAACCATGTCCGGCTCCGACCTCCAGGGCCGGTGGATGCCCTCCTCCATCATGGAGGAGGACATATTGAAGTTACGTGAAGCCAAGTACCTGGCCTACGAGGTTTCGCACAGGTTGCCCGCCCAAGGGAAGGCCGTGCCTGCCCCTGAGCCCGGTGAGATCGTTGTCTTCATATCTCACCTCCGTCGGGGTTTAGGCTTCCCGACGGACCCCTTTGTGAGAGGGCTCATGTTCTACTATGGGCTGGATTTTCACGACTTAGCTCCGGAGTCCATCCTCCACATCTCCGCATTCATTATCGTCTACGAAGCCTTCCTCCGCGTCACTCCCCACTTCGGCCTGTGGTTGAAGACCTTCAAGGTGGAGCCGAAGATGATCGGGGGGCGTCAAGCGGAGCGCGGTGGGGCGGCCATAAGCAAAAAGGCCAATGCCCCGTGGCCCGAGGGTTCCTTCCAAGAGGAACTCGGACCGTGGCAGCAGGAGTGGTTCTATATCACCGCTCCGAAGGGCAGCAGGCAAACGCCGCCGCCTCCATTCCGCCCGAGACCTCCACGCCAGCTAATGTCGTGGGTCAACCAAGGGCTCAATTGGGGGCCGTCCGAAGACGTGCCCTCACTGCAGGGCCGGATTCAAGATCTCCAAGCGAGGGAGATCGACCTGATCAAGGTGATGCAGGTTATGCTAATCAGGCATCTTCTGCCCTGCAAACGCCATCCTCTCCGTCTATGGGAGTTCAACCCGGAGGGACCTCGGATTCTCCAACACTTTATGGGTGCGACACCCGTGGAGATATACAAGTTGTTCTTCGGACCGCAGGTGGCGTGTCCGGAATAAGCCGACGACGCAGGCCTAAGCCGCATTCACCCGGATACTCAGGTAAAAGGCTCGGAGTCCGGACATTCTGTTTATATGCCTCTCTGGAGTTCGCCTCCTGACCCGTTACTTTTCACAGGAATGGGTGGCGCGATCAAGGCTGATAAGGTGTCCGCCCCCCCCCCCCCCCTCCCAGAGACCGCACTGGAGCCCGTGCTGGTCAGAATGTTGGAGGTCGCGCCCACAGAAGGGGGCGAAGGGGAAAATAGAGGAGCTAATATTTCGCCCAAAAGGGCGGCTGAAGAGGGGGGAACCAAGAAACCCTCCCTTCAGGGGGAGAAGAGGACCGCCTCCGAAGATCCGGAGGCCAAAGCCCCTAAACGTGGGAAGAAATCTTCCCCGGGGGGTCCGGCGTCCGGAGAGAATCCGGACGCACAATCATCGCCAAAGGATCAGCCCTCCAGCGAGCCGTAAGTACGAAAGAGGGAGTTAATTAGTAAGGAAATACCTTCATTTGTGCTTCTGTGGGTAACCGAAATATTTATATTTGCAGTTCGGATCTGCATCCTTCTCAGATGAGTTCATCTTCGGGGGACCTTCTTCCGGAGATGATGGAGAGCGAAACGCCTCCGTCTGCGGCGCCGTCAGATAAGGCGGGCGAGCCTGAAGTATCGTCACGGAGGGTATCCCCGAGTCCGGAGGGGCCAGAGAGCTCGGCACCCACTAGAATCCGGCCGGGAGAACTGAAGAATCTGCTTGAGAGGGCGTCCATTTCAGAAGATCACCGTGCGTTGATGCGTAGGGTGGTTGGAAGGATTTCGTCCGCCGAGAGCGGATTGCGTAATGCCGCCATGAGTTTGCTGGCGGGATTTGAGGTATGCAAGAATGACGCATCCTTTTGTCTTTTAACAGTTTTGCACATAAAAATGCGCCCTGTATAGATAGTAGCCCCTGGGACTCGGTAGGTTGTCGGGAACGACAGCGTGCCGAGGATCGAAATCTCAAGTAATGAATACCGCTGTTCCTATGCAGGTGGCGGATAGTTCGAGGGCCGGCCGGACTAATGAGTTTGCCGAGTTAAGTCGGCAACTCGACATGGCGGATGCGGACATCGCACTTGTCAACCGGCGACTTGACGAGTCGCAAGGTAAATAAATTCTCCGCAGTCGCTTTATTTAGTGGGATCGAAGCCCTCCTCTGATAAATGTTATACTGTTGTACAGACGGTGCTGCTGTTGTGGAGAACCTTCGGGCCGAACTTGCTCGAGCTAAGGAGCAAGCCCGAAGGAGTGATGCGGCTGCCTCGAGGGCAGCCGAGGAATTGAAAGCCGAAAGGGCTGCGCACTGCCGAAGCAGGGCAGAGGTGGCCGAATTGGCCATGAAATTAAAGGATGCTACCGACCGCAATGAGGCTCTTGAAAAGGAGCGCTTATCGGAGCGGGAACCTGAAGAAGGCCACCGCCGAAGCCAAGGATGCCCGCTCTGCAATGCGGGCTATGAAGGAGGAACTGCGCCAGGCCGGGGAGATCGTGGCTGGCAAGCCTTTTCTGCTGCGTCGCCGGTTTATGGATGGAAAGTATGCTCAATTTGAGCGGCAGTGGAGTCCGGAGGATCCGTATATGGACTTAGCTGCAAGTGCGGCCGATGCCGTTAAGCACTTCCGGAGCCAGGGGGATCACGAGACGGAAGAGCTATATTGGTCTCAATTCCACAGTCCGGATCGCTCACTTCCGTTGACCGACCGGTTGGCCGAATGGGCCGAGCTAAATAGATTGTTCGGACTTGCCATGACTGACATCGTGGCCCATGTCTGGCCAGAGAGGTCCAAGGCGATGAGCTACTTCGGCTTACTGCAGCAATTCCTTGGAGCGGTGCCGCATATAAAGGACATGAAGCGGTCGGCCTGCATCGAGGGCGCGCGGATGGCTCTTGCCCGTGTGAAGGCGCATTGTCCGGAGATGGATGCCACCGCTGTTGCCGCCCAGGGTTCGGATGAAAGTCGGCTCCCTGCCGAGCACTACTTCGGGGAAGTTATGCGTGGCGCTCGTGTAATAGAGTCGCAGTGCTCGAAAAATATCACGTTCAAATGAACGTATTAGCTTGTAAATCGATGATTATGTTACAACTGCTTTTTATACTTGTGCGTCCCAAGTAGTAAAACTTCTCCTGTTCGGCCGTTTACGTATACATTTGTATAACTTGAAAGATTGCAGTCTTCGGCTTCAGCCCCCATGCACAGGGTGCGGGGGTGTTCGCAAAAATAGCGTGTTTTCACACTTAATCCGACGTCTCGGTCCTGTTTAAGGAGGTGGTAGCGTAGCGAACTAGGCAATCCGGACTATAATGCTTTATCACTTTCACTTAGCCAGTGGAGCTCGAGGGTGGGGCTACGATATAGCCCCTGGTGGCACCGCACATCTCCGAATTCGGGGTGCGTATGTGCCTGACCGGGAAACGGTCCTTCGTCAAAGCGGGGAATTCTAAACATTCCGGTGGTCGATCGAGTGGCTGACCAGTCTCTCGCTGCATCATGACAGTCTGTTTTCGGCTTTCTCTACTGAGGTGCTCACCCAACCGAACTGGGGCACAATCGCAGTAGTTCTCCTGGTGCCGCGTTAGCCGGTGACACGGAACGTAAGGCAGCAAAACACAAGAGCCGGGAAAACCCAGCATTTGACCAAAGACATGATTCGGAGCTGATGCATATAATGCCTAACTCGAGACGCCGAACACTCCCTAAGGTGTTCGGTCTTTATAATAATGGGCAGAGATGCCCTAAGCCCCTAGTGTCCAGGTACGGGAATAATCTGCTGACGCGGCCGATGCCAAAACGTCAGGCTCCGCTTTGGCTATAGGAAGGAACCACGGGAGAATAACAACAAGAGACAGTAAAAAAGGTTTACGCAGGGTCTTAATCTGAAAAGAATCCTCACAACGGGTCCTTACTGCACGTCTGCGCCTGTGTCTCCGTTGTGCCGTTTATTCTGGACGGGCATGCACGTTGTTCATCTGTAAAAAGAGAGGAACGTTTAGTTTAAAAATAAATCGTGCGAAAAATATGTGTAAAAGAAGAAATATAAATAATTAAAGCGGGGTTTGCATGAACCCGCAGTTGTTTGTGCGCACAGCCCCCTGTGAAGAGGTATGCGGCTAGGGAGCCCCTAGCCTACTGAAGCCGGATTCGTCTATCCGAGTCCGGGGTCTTTAAGTGACCCTCGCACTAAAATGACGCCGCGCGGACCGGGCATCTTGAGTGTAAGAGACGCGTAATGCGTTATGGCGTTGAAGCGGACAAAAGCCTTTCGTCCCAAGAGTGCTTGATATTCACTTTCAAATGGGACGATATGAAAAATTAATTTTTCTCGTCGAAAATTGTTCGGTGATTCGAACACGACTTCTAGTAGTATGGAGCCTGTGCACTTGGCGTAAGGGCCTGGCGTCACTCCTTTGAAGGAAGTGCGGCTGTGTCGGATTTTGGCAGGGTTTATCCCCATCCTACGGATTGTTTTTGAATACAGCAGGTTTGAGTCGCTGCCTCCGTCCATTAGGACGTTAGTAAATTGTAATCCGCCTATTATGGGATTCAATATCAGGGGAGTCCGTCCCGCATTTCGAACGCTTCTGGAATAGTCCAGGTGGTCGAAAGTGATTGGTTTTGATATCCAATCACTACGGTCTGCTGGGTTAGACCGCGCGAAGCTCTTTTTAGAAAGTGCCGCACTGTTTTTCCGTATTATCACATGAAGTGAGTTTACTGCTTTGACCCCTTGTGGGAAAGTCTTTTGTTTTCCGGTGCTCTGCTGGTGGGGTTTATCGTCTTCGCTTGACGCGTCGAGCCCCTTGTGTTCGGCGTTTAGTCGGCCAGACTGTTTAAAAACCCAACAATCCCTGTGGGTGTGATTTGCAGGCCTTCCGGGGGTACTGTGGATTTGACATATCCGACCCAAAATCTTGTTTAAGTTGGACAATTTGTCACTGTCATCCTTGAGAGGCTGTGTTTTGTTGTTGAGCCGCGAGCTTTTAAATCCGGCGTTGACTGCCGTGCTCTTTGGGCTTTTCTCTTTATTCCGGCGCTGCTCTTTTCTGCGCCGTGATTTTCCGTTTCCATCTCTTATCTCGGATGTACTTGGGTCGCTGGTGCTGCATCTTGCTAGCCAGCTATCTTCTCCCGCATAGAAGCGGGTCATGAGGCTTGTTAGTGCGGACATTGTCCTCGGTTTCTCTTGACCGAGGTGCCTGGCAAGCCATTCGTCTCGGACATTATGCTTGAAAGCTGCTAAGGCTTCGGCGTCCGGACAGTCGACTATTTGGTTCTTTTTGGTAAGGAACCTGTTCCAAAATTTCCGCGCTGACTCTCCGGGCTGTTGAGTTATATGTCTTAGATCATCTGCGTCCGGAGGGCGGACGTAAGTCCCTTGAAAATTTGTTCTAAACGCATCCTCAAGCTCTTCCCAACTTCCAACAGTGTTTTCTGGGAGGCTTTTAAGCCAATGACGGGCTGGCCCTTTGAGCTTGAGGGGTAGGTATTTTATGGCGTGGAGATCGTCTCCTCTGGCCATGTGTATATGTAGTATATAATCTTCTATCCAGACTCCAGGGTCTGTTGTTCCATCGTAGGCCTCTATGTTTATGGGTTTAAATCCTGCTGGGAATTCATGGTCCAGCACCTCATCGGTGAAACATAGTGGGTGTGCGGCGCCCCTGTACTTGTGTGTGCCGCTATCATCGGACACTTGACGTGTTACCTTGCTTCCTGGGGCCTTCTTTTTGGGTCCGTTGATGGACCTGGCTGGGCCATTTGACGGTGGAGGCTCTATGGCCTCCTCTTCGAATTCTGGTAGCAGCTTACGCTTCGGGTAGCTCTTCGATTGGTGGCCATTGCCGTATTTATCTGCGGTTTCGAGCACTTTGCTCCATCTCATTCTGAGCGTGTCTTCCGTTGTTTTGAGCTTCCGCTTTTCCTTCTTCAGGCTTCTTGCTGTGGTGATGAGCCTGCGCTTAAAACGCTCTTGTTTGACGGGGTCCTCGGGCACGACGAGTTCGTCGTCGTTGAGGCTTGCTACGTCTTCGGAGGGAGGTACATAGTTATGATCCTCAACCTCTTCGTCTGCCGCCCTCTCGTGAGGGCTTGCTTCTGCATCCTCCTGCGCTGAGTCTTGCTGGAGGGGATTGTCATCGGCACTCTCTGGGGTATTGTTATCTCCTGTGCCGGAATCTCTATTCTTGCTGTGGCGAGATTTAGAGCGGCGCCACTGACGCCGGCGTTTGGGCTGCTTCTTTAAAGAGTCTGCCTTCGCTGTTTCTTCGCCATCCCCATCTTTTGGGGTGTCCACCATGTATATGTCGTATGACGAGGTGGTCTTCCAGTGCCCTGTAGGCGCTGGTTCCTGTTCGTCTCCAGCATCGTCGTCCATGGCGTCGATGTCTTCGGAGTCGTAGTCTAGCATGTCGGTTAGATCGTAGAAAGTGGCTACAAAGTGGGTGGTGGGTGGGCTTTGAATTTCTTCGTCGTCCGTACCCCAACCATCCCGGCCATAGTTCGGCCAGGACTCTCCTGATAACGAGAGATGCTTTAGTGAATTCAAGATATCGCCAAAAGGCGAGTATTGGAAGATGTCCGCGGCGGTGAATTCCACAACCGGCGCCCAATCCGGATCGATTGGTAGGGGCGTGGGAGGTTCGGAGTCCGGCGAGGAGTCCGGCGCCTCGGAATCACGAGTTTCGCAGGGGACAAGATTAATGTTCGGCTCTATCCACCGGCCCTCGATCTGGGCGATCGGCTCCGGGCTAATGGCCGAAGTGGACCTGTGTGCGGCCACCAAGGCACTGTTCGGTGGCAGAGCTAAATCATGCCCGTCGTCACAGTGCGGCGCGCTTGGCTGTGGCTTGAGTCCGTCGAAGATCAAGTCTCCGCGGACATCGGCCGTGAAGTTTAGGCTTCCAAATCTGACCTGACGGCCAGGGGCGTAGCTTTCGATCTGCTCCAGATGGCCAAGTGAATTGGCCCGCAGTGCGAAGCCGCCGAATACGAAGATCTATCCGGGGAGAAAAGTCTCACCCTGGACAGCGTTGCTGGTTGAAGATGCCATCAAGCCTATCGGTGACGACACAGAGGAACTCCCAATGAAAGCACCAATGTCGGTGTCAAAACCGGCGGATCTCGGGTAGGGGGTCCCGAACTATGCGTCTAGGCGGATGGTAACAAGAGACGAGGGACACGATGTTTTTACCCAGGTTCGGGCCCTCTCGAGGGTGAACTACTCCCTCCTCGTCATGGAGAGCGCCGGGATGATGAAGATGGCCACCGGTGATGGGTTCCCCCTCCGGCAGGGTGCCGGAACGGGCTCCCGGGAGGTTTTTGGTGTCTACAGAGGCTTGCGGCGGCGGAACTCCCGATCTATCTTGATATTCGATGGTTTTAGGGTACGTAGGCTTATATAGGCGAAAGAAGTCGGTCGGAAGGTAGGCCCTGTAGGGGGGGCGCGCCCCCTATCTCCTGGGCTCCTCGAGTATCTTCTGACTTGATCTCCAACCCTCCAGGATGATATTCTTCCAAAAAATCACGATGCCGAAGGTTTCATTCCGTTTGGACTCCGTTTGATATTCCTTTTGTTTGAAATACTGAAACATGCAATAAAACAGCAATATGGGCTGGGCCTCCGGTTAATAGGTTAGTCTCAAAAATGATATAAAAGTGCATAATAAAGCCCATAAAAATCCAAAAGGGGTAATATAATAGCATGGAACAATCAAAAATTATAGATAAGTTGGAGACGTATTACAAAGTTGGTTGAAAAATCACATGTGTGTCCTTGGTTGAATTTCTAGGTCCCATCGAGGAAATGAGAATGAAATTCAAACATCTGGGCATCGTGACTCGGCCGAGAACATCGAGAAACTTAGATTTTAAATTCATGTAAATCCAAAACTCGCCTGGAAATCATGAAACTTGGCATGGTGTCATGGCACTAACATGTTGTGGTAAAAAATTGGGCCGATTTGGAAGCTCGTGGTTCTAAGAGGGAACGTGCCACCTTTGAGTGTGAAACGATATACGCTGCCCCCCCCCTTGAGTTTCTTAACAAAGGCCACATAGAACTACATGAGTGCCCTATTAAATTTTGGAATTATTTCGGGTTTGTTTGTCGTTTTTTATACATTAATTGAGTTTCTGGTCATTTAATGTGCATAAGTCAAATTTGAACTACATGCACATGCTCTCGTGCACCAAAGTTGGTTGAAAAATCACATTTGTGTCCTCGGGTGAATTTTAGGTCCCATGCAAGAAATGAGAATAAAATTCAAACATCTGGGCGTCGTGGCTCGGCCGAGAACATTGAGAAACTTGGTTTTAAAATTCTTGTAAATCCAAAACACGTCTGAAAATCATGAAACTTGGCATGGGTGTCATGTCATGGTACTACCATGCTGTGGTAAAAAAATTGGCCGAATAGGAACATATTTTGGTATAATCTTCTTGCAAACCGAAGCTTCTCTCGGAAGGTTCGTGGTTCTGAGAGGGAACGTGCCACCTTTGAGTACGAAACGGTATACGATGTCCCCCTTGAGTTTATTTACAAAGGCAACATAGAACTACATGAGTGCCCTGTTAAATTTTGGAATTATTCCGGCTTCGTTTGGCCTTATTTACACATTAATTGAGTTTTTGGTCATTTAGTGTGCATAATTCAAATTTGAACAACAAGCACATGCTCCCGTGCAACAAAGTTGGTTGAAAAATCACATTTGTGTCCTCGGGTGAATTTCTAGGTCCCATGCAAAAAATGAGAATAAAATTTAAACATCTGGGCATCGTGGCTCGGTCGAGAACATTGAGAAACTTGGTTTTAAAATCATGAAACTTGGCATGGTGTCATGTCATGGTAGTACCATGCCATGGTAAAATAAATTGGCCAAATAGGAACAAATTTTGGTATAAGCTTCTTGCAAATCGAAGCTTCTCTCAAGAAGGCCCGTGGTTCTGGGAGGGAACGTGTCACCTTTGTGTGCATAATTCAAATTTGAAATACAAGCACATGTTCCAGTGCACCAAAGTTGGTTGAAAAATCACATGTGTGTCCTCGGGTAAATTTCTAGGTTCCATGCAAGAAATGGGAATGAAATTCAAAATTTTGGGCGTCGTGGCTGGGCTAAAAACATTGAGAAACTTAGTTTTTAATTCCTGTAAATCCAAAACACGCATGAAAATAATGAAACTTGACTTGGTGCCATGACATGGCACCAACATGCTGTGGTAATTTTGCAGTCCGATTTGCGAAGGTGCACACATTAACAATCAACAAAGTCATTTTGGAACAAGTGTTGTCACCTTACAATTGGAAACACAAGTATTATTGAAACCGTGGGCATTCTATTTACTACCATTTACGTGTCGCCACGCGTCCCCATTTTTTATTAGCTAGGAGGTGCCGTGCAGGGTAGCTATTTGAGTACAAGAGGCGTGCGATCAGACCCCTGCACGTGCTTATCGGGAGGAGAGCCCTTTGACCTCCATCTGTCGTCCACCTCTCCCAAGGTCTCCATTAATGGCGCCCGAGCCTCTGTTTAATGGTGTGGCTATGTCTCACTCGACTGAGATTTAAGAGAGAGAAAAATCTGGAAGCACGGATCTTGATGTAAGATCCGACGGACCTATATAGCATCTACTGCGGCTTATAGCAAGACTGATGAATATATAAGGACAATTAATTGTCTTACATAATTAGAAAGATAATTGAAAAAGCCACATGCGACTACGCACGAAATACACAAGGGCAAAAGAAGAAGGAAGACAAGGATCTGGCTCGCTGATCTCTACTTTCTTGATGCATTGCTGCAGGCTGCGGGAACTAGTTTCCGCGGCGAGCGACGATGAGCTCTTTCGTGTCCTCAAGACGCTGCTTGAGAACATCCACGGATTCCTCCACCAGCCTTTGGCGCTCGTTGCGGAGCATGTCATTCTCATCCATAAGTTTATTGACGATGACGCCGGTCCTCTTCAACAAGGCACTGGTCTCCTCCTGCTGGTCGGCACTTCAGACGATCTTCGCCCTCAGCAGGTCGCGCTCGGCCAGGAGCCTCTCATTGCCCTCCCTTAGTTGCCGGATGACGCCGGTAGCCTGTTCAAATGAGGCTTTCATGTCGTCCTGCAACCTCGCCCAGCCAGAGATCTGATCCATCTAGCTATGGACGATCGCATGCATGCGCTTGTAACAGTCGTTGCCTGCCCACGAGAAATTTTCCCAGGCCGCCGCGGCGCGGTGGGACATCTCTGCTGCATTCGCGGCGCTGCGGGACATCTCTGTTGCTTCCGCGGCGCGGCCGAACCAGTCTGCTGCATCGACGGCGCGGCGGGACCTCCATGCTGCTTCAGCGGCGTGGCAGGACCTCTGTGCTGCTACTTCCGTGCGGCGGGACATGTCGGCTGCTTTCGCAACGAGGCGGGACATCTCTCGTGCTTCCGCTTCCATGCTCGCCTCTCCCTGGTGGCAATCTCTTGACCCAGAACTCACGCTGGCCATGGCAGACACAAGGGAAGGATGCTGAATGACTTGTTTGTTTTTGTGGATGAGGAGTTGAGGAGGAATGTGCAGTCATCTTGGCATACTAGTATTTATAACCGAATACTAATACGCTCCTAAGTGGGAAACGTTTAGGTTGTGATCGGTGTGAACAGGTTTGCAATTCAATATAGCGTGGTACTAATACGCTCCTAAGTGGGAAACCGTTTAGGTTGTGATCGGTGTGAACAGGTTTGCAATTCAATATAGCGTGGAGTAATTTGTAATGTGACAAGACGCAAGCTCAAAATTTATTGACGGTTCTAGTTTTGAAGTGCGGCACTATTCCCGGATGGCGTTACGTGGGCACGTGTTCTCGGCCGTGGTGAAGCATATGCCATGGTACTCCCTCCTTTCCGGTTTATAGGGCTTAATTCAAAAATCTCACCAACCAAGGTAGATGGTGAGTGGTGGAATATTTTTCGTAGTTTGCAAAAGCACCTAATTAATGCTATAGTTTTCCTCAAAAAATTATGTTTATTAGTGCATTAATTGCAATGCATGCATGCATAAAGTACATGCATTGGTCAATTTTATCTTAATACTTGCATGCAATGATTTAATGCACCTTGGAATCTGAACATGTGATGGGGAACAGCCAAATTGAGCCTTATAAAATGGAAAAACTAAAATTTTGAGATAAGCCCTATAAACCGGAGAGGAGGGAGTAGTTCTTTTTCTACTGATGTGTACGTGCAATAACTGGCACCGTCGTATACATATCTTACGGTTAATGGGGCGTTCGACAGGAATAGCCGCGTGGCGAGCTATAGGCTAGTCTTTTTTTCAGACGCATTAACCCAATCTCTCAAGACTTCTCGCACGCACCATCGTGCCACCCACAAAAACTTGTACTCTGAGTTTAGTACGTTATACAGGAAGAGAAGAGGTGCACGCACGCAATTGTCCTCTCACACACGCGTCTGTTTTTCTCGAAAAGGAGGATGATGACCCCCGGCCTCTGCATCTGGGAGTCACACACGCATCTGTAGCTACGAATTGTAGTGTTCTCAACCATCCGATTGGCTCTATCATGGATGTACCTATATACTAAGACATGTCTAGATACATCTATATTTTGACAAATGGAAGGCATGTATTGTGGAACGGAGGGAGTGCTTGTCATCAAAATGGATAAAAAGGGACGTATCTAGAACTAAAATACGTCTACATACATCTCCTTTTATACATTTTGATGACAAGTAGTACTTCTTACCCAAAGGAACTTTATATCCAACAGACACAAAATATCCGTTCGACTGTTGAAAATTACTGATCTGATGTCGAAGTAATTACTGCATCGCCACCAAAACCCACCATTTCTTAAGCTAAAGTAGACCGAGGTAATCCCTATATTAGCATATTACTAAGATAAACAGAAGGCACTGTAGAAACATTTAGGACGTGAGCTTGTCAATCTGAATGTGGAGGGACACCAGCTTAGCCCTGGCCAGTAGCTTGGGCGGAACTGTGAGAAGGTCAGCTCCTGCACGTTCATGCCGCCAGGATCCTTGCTGCGTGTCACCTCCATTTCCACTTTGACGGCGTCGGTCGTGCTTTGGGCTCCCCCGGCGGGCCGTTCGCCCACAACTTGGCCACGTAGTGTGGCAGTAGGGATGCCCCCACTTTGATGCAGACGACCAACACAGCGATAGGCACGCCGATGTCGAGCACTCCGCCGACCAAGAAAAATGCGCGGTCGTCCTCCTCCGCTAACAGCAAGAGCCGTGGCTCCGATAGTGGCACTTGCAGCTAGAGCACCTTACCGTACCGGATCCTGTGCACGGGCATGGGATGCGCGGTGCTGATGTGGTGGTAGAGCGCCAGTGGTGGGCCTTCGTAGCCACAGACGGGCATGGGGCATTTGCAGGGCGCGAGCGGACACATGCGCTGGTGATCGGCCAGCTTGTGGTAAGTGACGTAGAGCCCACAGCCTTCGTGTGGGCACTCCACCCTCACCGACGAAAGGACGGCGTCCCCCACCGTGTTCCACACGTCGAAGCCACCGCTACGCTCACACTTCTAGCACTGCCGCTGGTTCCCGGGGCGCTCGAAACGGCAGTCCGCGCAGGCCAGGTGCCCTCCCTTGCACTGCAGAAATCAATCGAACATCACATCAATCAAGAAACCTACACCTTGCTCAATCAGCCAAACGGACGAGGTGTATTCGAACCTCATACACTAGAGGCGTCAAGGGGCGGAGGCACAAGGGGCAGTAGAGCATGGTGAGCTCCATCGAGACCTTAGAGAGCTCCATCGTCGGGTCATGTTCGGTCTGCATGATCTCGCCCTCCTCGTGCACAACCATCTCTTTCTTGGGTCGGGGCATTACAAAGCTTTACCGTCACATATGTTATACTACTTCAAGGTGCATTAAATCAACACATGCAAGTATCAAAAGGAGAGTCACAGCATGCATGCATGCGTTGTAATTAATGCATCGGTAAACGCAAATTGTTGAAATATATCGAGTGCAGTGCTTTGATGTGTTGCGTCAACTCATACATCAACGAGAAGTTTGATTATCCTCTCCCTCGTGGACTTAACTACACCTACCTTTGGCTATATGATAGGTTGGCCACCCATCTGTCGGGCCCACCTGTCATACACGCAAAGGCAGGTGCGTCCCTCCCTCGCCAGCGTGGTGGCTGGCAAGACTAGGAGAAGCTTTCGCTACACGCTCTCCCTCCCGCACGCGGTGGACATGTAGCAGTTCAATCGGTGTCAGATGGCCAGAAGCGTACTGTAGTACTCCTCCAGTGCAGTAGTACTCCATCATTGCTTGACTTCCCGAAGAGACGAAGAGCCAAGCGCAGCCCAGACGCTCGTGTGGCAGTTTCATGTGTAGAGTAGTCTAGAATAGCGTGTACCGTGCCTGTATGCTTAAAATCATTGGGGTTGGCTCCATGCTACGTGGCCGTCTCGAAGTTTTTAAAAAAAAATTAAAATAGTCTTCTGGCCCTACCTGTCACCCTGGTGATTGTAGTTTGCACGCTCATCTGGTCAAGACAGGAATATATATTTTAATTTGTGGCGGGTAAATGTTAGAGGTTGCAGCAAATATATTGTATACTGCGGGTCTTTCAGCCAAGTTTAGAGGCAAGCATGTGGGGCCAGTGCTATGATGTGTCGCGTCAACTCGTACAACGAGGAGAAGCTTGATTTTACTACTACACGCCTTCTCCCTCGCCCATGCGCGTGGTTGCTCGCAAACGAGGACAGGCTTTTGCTTAGTACTTCTACAACAAGCTATCCCTCTCGCTCGCGGTGGACGGACATGCAGAAGTGGATTCGACACTGTAGAAGCAGTAGTAGTAACATCATTGTTCGTCTTCTCGAAGAGGCGAAGAGCCAAGCACAACCAAAACGTGGAATTTGCGAACATTGGAGCACGCATATAGCTAGGCTCTTGCATGAGACAAAATTGCTATGTGAGCCCACTATTGTACTAGTACGTACAACTACTTGCTAGTATAACCCTGTAAACCAGAAAGGAGTATTTTCCCTTCTAGAGATTTCAACAAGTGACTAGACTACGCCGAGATGGAGTACGTATGGAGCAAAATGAGTGAATCTGCACCGTAAATAAATACGTAGTTCTATCGTTTTCCTCTCCGAGGTGCACAATATTGAGTATACTGACTAGTCTCTTTTTGACACGCATTTACGGTTTTTTTGACACAGTACAGACGCAAGCACTCATATACACTCACCCCTATGAACGCACACACGCACGACACTATCATCTTGAAATTTACGAAGTCACCATAGGCACCTCGTCGTCGACAGGAACGTCTGTTGACTCCTGACACGCGATAGATGCGAGTGGCAGTCGCCTCCATAGGTGCTTGAATGCCAAGGAGGGAGAGGGTAGCGGTTCCTGAGACGTTGAACGGTCAATGATGCATCCTTAATTACATGCAGAGGGCATTAATTGGAGAAGCAGAATAGAGCCAACACGATGTGAATGCAACAGAGTTTGGACTCTCATATAAAGGCGCCCCACCACTCCAATCCATCTAGTCCCAAGTCTCTGCGCAACACTGCTCACTCCAATCCAAGACCAAGTGACCAGAAGCCACAAGCACCTATGGAGGCGATGGACGCAAGCGGCAGTCGGTTGTGCCAAATCATCCAAGGCGCCGGCCTGTGACCCTGCACCGCGCAGCATTTCTAGACGGTGCTGGCGACTGCCAGCATCGTAGCCCTCGCCGACGCCGGCTTCGCCTCTCGCATGGACGACATGATGGTCAACTCCATCCGCAAGTTCACCGCCGTCAAGAAGCGCGCGGACGACCTTGCCGTACTGCTCCAGCCCACGCGCCCAGACTCCTCATTGCCTGCCACCCTCATTGGCCTCCATGGTGACGAACTCTTTCAAGCCCTAGTGGCCCTGCAGGTGCCAGAAGTCGCGACGAAGAATGTGCACCTCAAGGACGCGCTCGTTGCGCAGCGCCTCGTCATGCAAGAAACCATCGACCTGCACATCCACGTCTACAAGGAAATCGTCTACATAGGCCACTACAAGGCAAGCGAGGACAGAAAGACGTTGGCCTTCTTCCAGCGGCTGGAATCTTTGGACGCCATTGTTCAAAAGCACGTCGACCTGGCCACAAAAGCCGCTGCTACTTAGGCGCCGTTCGGTGGGCCGGCGCCCTGAGTCGAGGAGGTAGACGTCGTCGATGGATGCATCTCTTCTTCTTGCCTCTGGTAACCAGCATTGCATCGCCTCGTGGCCTTGATGTTTTATTAGTGTAGTACTCCCTCCGTTCCCAAATATAAGTCTTTCTAAAGATTCCAGCAAGTGATTACTACATACGGAGCAAAATGAGTGGATATACACTCTAAACTATGTCTACATACATCTGTATGCTGTATTCCATTTGAAATAGTATCTAAAAAGGCTTATATTTAGGAACGGAGGGAGCATATGGCATTTTTATTCCAGTCGTAACGTTTTCACTATGAGGTGGGGCCACAATTGAGCAAACCCACCCCGCCCACTGGGCGTCGTCCAAGTTTAGAATTAGAAGAGAGAAGCGAGGGAGGAGAGCTAGCTGTAGCATGGACGCTGTTGTCAGATGGGACTCGTGTTGATAGAATAGGAGTGCTGAGCACTCGTGCCTTTTTTTGAGGGAAAAATTAGTCGTATGTCTAGTACCACTAGTTGGGTGCGTGCGACCTATAGCTGTCATCACTTTAGGTCTCCTTTTCGAACCGCAGCTACGCTTCATGGTACATATTTTTTCATGCATTTATCCTCCTATATGTACTCCTAGGCTATTTCCACGTGCTCCCATTTGCCGACATGTGGGACATAGAGCATTTGGGTTGTAGTGCATGCACGACTTGGAGCATATGCCGGGGTACTTTACATTTCAAAACTCACGAATTACATGCAAACCCCCCGCAGAAGAATAAATAAATGAATGAATTACTACATGAAACCGGATTATTTTCGTAGAAACCGGAGGACGTTCATTAAATTTTGGACATAACACGTTTATAGAAAATGACCGGACCTAAACCAGTCTAAGGGCCTCTTTGATTTTTCTCGCAAAAAAGGGCCTCTTTGATTCGCAAGATACTGAAAACACAGGAATGGGGAAAGTATGATGGTGATGAACCGAGACGAGGAGAACTCTAACTCAGTTAGAGGTTAGAGTTAGATTCTAACCCTTAACTAACTCTAAACCAAAGAGGTGTATGAATGGCAGGGTTAGATTGACAATAAATGCTCTTTCTCAATCATTTGACTACTTTGGACACTATTTCCTGCCGGATTTGGTGTGGCCAGCTCTTCTGTGGCCTCCTCCCGCTCATAGTTGACATAAACGAACCATCTTTACAAATCAAGCATGCAAAACATGATAATTTTTACTTTGTCCATACAAATGAGATATCCCACTTAAACATACAAGTCGTCAATCAAGCTTTACAAAAAAAACACTCCATGAAACAAAGCATGAGCTAACCCATCACGGAAGTCATTCATGATAGGGAGGGAGCCCGGAGCCCCTCACGCACCGAGGGAGGAGCTCGCCATCGTCGCACTGGAGGAAGGCTCTGTAGAGCCCAAGCCCTGGGAAACCCTCCGACGCCGACCCTTACGAGTTGAGGTCGACACCGGCATGGGTAGCAGGGCCGCTTGCCGCCGACTGGGAACTTAATCTTTGGGTCTCTAGAAATAATGCAAGCCTGTAACTAAAATACCTAGAAAGTTGAACTGAATCTTTGAGCCTCTAGAAATAATGCAAGCCTGAAACTGAATACCTAGAAAGGTGAACTGAATCTTTGGGCCTCTAGAAATAATGCAAGCCTGAAACTAAAATACCTAGAAAGGTGATCTGAATCTTTGGGCCTCTAGAAAGATTTATTACCTCCTCGAGCAGCATCAAACAATTCCATGCGTGCACCACAAATCTATACCAAGTTTGATCAGGATCTACTTTTCCAAATTAAAATTAGCGCTAGAGCGAGCAAGATCAATGATATGGCTGTGAGACAGAGAAGGAACGAACAAACTCACCCCTCTCGTGACCTCTCTGGTAGATGTGCCGCCGCCGCACACGACAGAGGGAGAAAAACGACTGGTGAAGGGGGAGAGGGGCGACCTTCGAAGGCCGGAGGGAGAGGGCGGCCGGAGTAGGGCGGCGGAGGCCGGAAGGACAGGGCGAGCGGCGCTTGGGCGGGCGGCCCTATGGGGAACAGAGAGAAGTCGTGCGAGAAGGGGGGAGCAATCTGGTGCGGGCAGGTGAGATTTTTTTAGTTCTCTTTTAGTGGGCCCCAGGATAGCTAACCCAATTAGAACCTCTCCACCGGGCTAGTTTTTTTAGCTGGGTTAGAGCAAACTAGCTCAAACTAACCCCTCTTGTTTCGATAATTTGAGGCTATTTCAACCCAAACAAGCTCTAACTTAGGGATCCAAACAAAGACAAGTGTTACTGTACATGCTATAGTGTGGACCGTAGCACATTGCTTTTTATGGTCATATCACCATATTGTTTTCTACCGCTGGTTCACTGGGCTACCGTGGTTCGCACTGCTGGTTCACTGGGCTGCCGTGGTTCGCACTCCTCCGGCCTAAGTAGTAGTAGTACTAGTATATACCGCATCATTCTTTGCTCCTTCTTACTACTCCGACATGTGGGAGAGCCAACATCCGGGTCGACGTGTCATGCACCAGATTAGAGCGCGGAACGGAAGGGGTGCATCACCCCAGTCGGAGCGCCAGTAATTCATGACTATAGTGAGTGGTCATATCACAAGTCTTTCCAGCAGTAACACGCTGTCAAACCGCACAGCCCGACCTTTCTAGTAGTATGTTTGAGAATATGCCACTCGCTCACCCTCCTCGCCTCTCTGTCAAACCGCCTACCTAAAAACTTCCGCGCGTACTGCCCGGGAAAAGCCCCACCCTCAAATACAGTACTTACTGCCTGGGAAAACTGCCGCGCGTACGCGAAAATAGTTCGAGCTTGTTCGTTCTATATAAATAAAATACTTACTGTATGTTTATTCACCCGTGGGGTTGTTCAATGAATGGAGGGGCGGGCAGCACAAGTGAACAATACTAGTACTACTAGTAGTAAGTAGGAGTCGTACAGTAGTCACCTTAAATAGAGAGTTTCTTTTCTTTAATGCCACGTACACAAATTGAAACGCTTGTTGTCGGTGTCAAAACCGGCGGATCTCGGGTAGGGGGTCCCGAACTGTGCGTCTAGGCGGATGGTAACAGGAGACAAGGGACACGATGTTTTACCCAGGTTCGGGCCCTCTCGATGGAGGTAAAACCCTACGTCCTGCTTGATTAATATTGATGATATGGGTAGTACAAGAGTGGATCTACCACGAGATCAAGGAGGCTAAACCCTAAAGCTAGCCTATGGTATGATTGTTGTAATGTATGTTGTGTCCTACGGACTAAAGCCCTCCAGTTTATATAGACACCAGAGGAGGCTAGGGTTACACAGAGTCGGTTACAATGGTAGGAGATCTACATATCCGCATCGCCAAGCTTGCCTTCCACGCCAAGGAAAGTCCCATCCGGACACGGGTCGGAGTCTTCAATCTTGTATCTTCATAGTCTTGGAGTCCGGCGGACGATGATAGTCCGGCTGTCCGGACACCCCCTAGTCCAGGACTCCCTCAGTAGCCCCTGAACCAGGCTTCAATGATGATAAATCCGGCGCGCATAATGTTCGGCATTGCAAGGCGGGTTCCTCCCTTGAATAATCCAGAGAACATCATGAACACCAGGATAGTGTCCGGCTCTGCAAAATAAATTCCACATTCCACCGTAGAGAGAATAAAATGCACACAAGTCCAATCTGCTGACGTATTATGCGGCATGACATCACGCCGCTACCAGGCTTTTACTTGAATCGTTTTTTATTATACCACCTCCGCACGCTTAGCGAAGCAGTTTCCTTGGCACGTCTTGTCGAGGTAGAGATCGTGTTCCCCTTATTCCGGGATTCTCATCAATACGTGCGTGGGTAACCAACCGTGCCCGTCGCCACGCCTCCTCTATCGAAGGTGAATCCCGAACGGTCACGGAGACGACTCTTGGTATTTTTCCCCTTTATAAGAGGACCAAGGCTCGTTCTTTTTCTTCAATCTTGCATCGAATCTCCTTCTCGCTCCCAGTTCCAACACCCAGAGCCTCAGATTCGAGCGCTTCGGATTCCCAGCAATGTCCGGCTCCGACCTCCAGGGTCGGTGGATGCCCTCCTCCATCACGGAGGAGGACGTGTTAAAGCTGCGTGAGGCCAAGTACCTGTCCTATGAGATTTCGCACAGGTTGCCCGCCCAAGGGCAGGCCGTGCCCGCCCCCGAGCCTGGTGAGTACATTGTCTTTGTATCCCACCTCCGTCAGGGTTTAGGCTTCCCGACGGACCCCTTCGTGAGAGGGCTCATGTTCTTCTACGGGGTGGATTTTCACGACTTGGCTCCGGAGTCCATCCTCCATATCTCCGCATTCATTATCGTCTGCGAAGCCTTCCTCCGCGTCACTCCCCACTTCGGCCTGTGGCTGAAAACCTTTAATGTGGAGCCGAAGATGATCGGGGGGCATCAAGCGGAGTGCGGCGGGGCGGCCATAAGCAGAAGAGCCGATGCCCCGTGGCCCGAGGGTTCCTTCCAAGAGGAACTCGGACTGTGGCAGCAGGAGTGGTTCTATATCACCGCTCCGAAGGGCAGCAAGCAAAAGCCGCCGCCTTCATTCCGCCCGGGACCTCCACGCCGACTGATGTCGTGGGTCAACCAAGGGCTCAATTGGGGGCCGTCCGAAAACGTGCCCTCATTGCAGGGCCGGATTTGAGACCTCCCGGCGAGGGAGATCAATCTGGTCATGGTGATGCAGGTTATGCTAATCAGGCGTCTTTTGCCCTGCAAACGCCGTCCTCTCCGTCTATGGGAGTTCAACCCGGAGGGACCTCGAATTCTCCAACACTTCATGGGTGCGACACCCGTGGAGATGTACAAGTTGTTCTTCGGACCGCAAGTAGCGTGTCCGGAATTGACCGAGGACGCAGGCCTAAGCTGCAATCGCCCGGATACTCAGGTAAATAGCTCAGAGTCCGGAAGTTCTGTTTGTCTGCTTTTCTAGAGTTCGCCTCCTGACCCATTACTTCTTCACAGGAGTGGGTAGCGCGATCGAAGCTGATAAGGTGTCCGGCTCCCCTCCCAGAGACCGCACTGGAGCCCGTGCTGGTCAGAATGTTGGAGGTCGCGCCCGTAGAAGGGAGCGATGGGGAAAATAGAGGAGCTATTATTTCGCCCAAAGGGGCGTCTGAAGAGGGGGGAATCAAAAACCCCTCCTTCCAGGGGGAGAAGAGGACCGCCTCCGAAGATCCGGAGGCCAAGGCCCCTAAACGGGGGAAGAGATCTTCACTGGGGGGTCCGGCGTCCGGGGAGAATCCGGACGTACAATCGTCGCTAAAGGATCAGCCCTCCAGCGAGCCGTGAGTAGGAAAAGGAGAGTTCATTAGTTAAGAAAATACCTTCATTTGTGCTTCTGTGGGCCGAAATTTCTATCTTGCAGTTCGGATTTGCAGCCTTCTCAGATGAGTTCGTCTTCGGGGGACCTTCTTCCGGAGATGATGGAGAGCGAAACGCCTCCGTCTGCTGCACCGTCAGGTAGGGCAGGCGAGCTTGAAGTATCGTCACGGAGGGTGTCCCCGAGTCCGGAGGGGCCGGAGAGTTCGGCGCCCACTAGTATCTGGCCGGGAGAACTGAAAAATCTGCTTGAGAGGGCATCCATCTAAGAAGATCACCGTGCTTTGATGCGTATGGTGATTGGAAGGATTTGTTCCGCCGAGAGCGGACTGCGCAATGCCGCTACGAGTTTGCTGGCGGAATTTGAGGTACGCAAGAATGACGCACCCCCTTTTTTTTGACAGTTTTGCACATAAAAGTGCGCCCTGTATAGATAGTAGCCCCTGAGACTCGGTAGGTTGTCGAAAACGACAGCGTGCCGAGGATCCAAATCGCAACTAATGAATATCGCCGTTCCTATGCAGGTGGCGGATAGTCTGAGGGCTAGCCGGACTAGTGGAGTTGCCGAGTTAATGCGGCAACATGACGTGGCGGATGCGGACATCGCACTTGTCAACCGGCGACTTGACGAGTCGCAAGGTAAGTGAGTTCTTCACAGTTGCTTTATTAAGGGGGTCAAAGCCCTCCTCTGATAAATTATATGCTGTGATACAGACGGTGCTGCTGCTGTGGAGAGCCTTTGGGCCGAACTTGCTCAAGCTAAGGAGCAAGCCCGAAGGAGTGACGTGGCTGCCTCGACGGCGGCCGAGGAGTTGAAAGCCGAAAAGGCTACACACTGCCTAAGCAAGGAAGAGATGGCCGAATTGGCCGTGAAATTAAAAGATGCTGCCGACCGCAATGAGGCTCTTGAAAAGGTGCGCTTATCGGAGAGGGAAGACCTGCGGAAGGCCACCGCCGAGGCCAAGGATGCCCGTTCTGCAATGCGGGCTATGAAGGAGGAGCTGCGTCAGGCCGGAGATATTGTGGCTGGCAAGCCTTTTTTGCTGCGTCGCCGGTTTACGGATCAAAAGTATGCTCAACTTGGCCAGCTGTGGGGTCCGGAGGATCCGTATATGGACTTAGCAGCAAGTGCGGTTGATGCCGTTGAGCACTTCCGGAGCCAGAAGGATCACAGGACGGAAGAGCTATTTTGGTCTCAATTCCATAGTCCGGACCGTTCACTTCCGTTGACCGATCGGTTGGCCGAATGGGCCGAGCTAAATAGATTGTTCGGACTTGCCATGACTGACATCGTGGCTCATGTCTGGCCAGAGAGGCCCAAGGCGACGAGCTATTTCGGCTTATTGCAGCAATTTCTTGGAGCGGTGCCGCATATCAAGGAGATGAAGCGGTCGGCCTGCATCGAAGGCGCGCGGATGGCTCTTGCCCGTGTGAAGACACATTGGACAGAGATGGATGCCACTGCTATTGCCGCCCAGGGTTCGGATGAAAGCCGACTACCCGCCGAGCACTTTTTCGAGGAAGTTATGCGTGGCGCTCGTGTAATAGAGTCGCAGTGCTCAAAAAATGTCACGTTCAAATGAACGTTTTAGCTTGTATACATTTGTATAACCTGAAAGATTGCAGTCTTCGGCTTCAGCCCCCACGCACAAGGTGCGGGGGTGTTTGCAAAAATAGCGCGTTTTCACACTTAATCCGACGTCTCGGTCCTGTTAAGGAGGTGGTAGCGTAGCAAACGACGCAATCCGGACTATAATGCTTTATCACTTTCACTTAGCCAGTGGAGTTCGAGGGTGGGGCTACGATATAGCCCCTTGGGGCACCGCACTTCTCCGAGTTCGGGGCGCGTGTGTGCCTGGCCGGGAAACGGTCCTTTGGCAAAGCGGGGAATTCTAAACATTCCGGTAGTCGATCGAGTGGTTGACCAGTCTCTCGCTATATCATGACAGTCAGTTTTCGGCTTTCTCTACTGAGGTGCTCGCCCAGCCGAACTGGGGCACAATCACAGTAGTTCTCCAGGTGCCGCGTTAGCTGATGATACGGAACGTAAGGCAGCAAAACACAGGAGCTGGGCAAACCCAACATTTGACCAAAGACATGATTCGGAGCTGATGCATATAATGCCTAACTCGAGACGCCGAACACTCCCTAAGGTGTTCGGTCTTTATAATAATGGGCAGAACAATGCCCTAAGCCCCTAGTGTCCAGGTACGGGCATGGTCCTCTGACGCGGCCGATGCCAAAACGTCAGGCTCTGCTTTGGTTATGGGAAGGAACCAAGGAAGAATAACAACAAGAGACAGTAAAGAAGGTTTACGCAGGGTCTTAATCTAAAAAGAATCCTCGCAACGGGTCCCTACTGCACGTCTGCGCCTGTGTCTCCGTTGTGCCGTTATCCTGGACGGGTGTGCACGTTGTTCATCTGTAAAAAGAGGGGAACTTTAGTTTGAAAACGACTCGTGCAAAAAAGGTATGTGTGAAAGAAGAAATATAAATAAGTAAAGCGGGGTTCGTATGAACTCGCGGTTGTTTGTGCGCGCAGCCCCTTGTGAAGGGGTGTGCGGCTAGGGAGCCCCTAGCCTACCTATGCCGGACTCGTCCACCCGTGTCCGGGGTCTTTAAGTGACCCTCGCACTGAAATGATGCCTCGCGGACCGGGCATCTTGAGTGTAAGAGACGCGTAATGCGGTATGGCGTTGAAACGGACAAAAGCCTTTCGTCCCAAGAGTGCTTGATATCCACTTTTAAATGGGACGATATAAAAGATTAGTTTCTCGCACCGAAAGTTGTCCGGTGATCTGAACACAAATTCTAGTAATAGGGAGCCTGTGCACTGGGCGTAAGGGCCTGGCGTCACTCCTTTGAAGGAAGTGCGGCTGTGTCGAATTTTAGTAGGGTCTATCCCCAACTTGCGGATTGTGTTTGAGTACAGCAGGTTTAAGTCGCTGCCTCCGTCCATCAGGACTTTAGTAAATTGTAGTCCGTCGATTATGGGATCCAATATCAGGGCAGTCCGTCCTGCGTTTCGAACGCTTCTGGAATAATCCAAGTGGTCGAAAGTGATTGGTTGTGATATCCAATCTCTATGGTCTGCTGGGTTGGACCGTGCGAGGCTCTTTTTAGAAGGTGTCGCACTATTTTTCCGTATTATCACATGAAGTGAGTTTACTGCTTTGACCTCTTGTGGGAAAGTCTTTTGCTTTCCGGTGCTCTGCTGGTGGGGTTTATCATCTTCGCTTGACGCGTCGAGCCCCTTGTGTTCAGCGTTTAGTCAGCCGGACTGTTTGAAAACCCAACAATCTCGATGGGTATGGTTTGCAGGCCTTCTGGGGGTACTGTGGATTTGACATATCCGACCCAAAATCTTATTTAAGTTGGACAACTCATCGCCGTCATCCTTAAGAGGCGGTGTTTTGTTGTTTGGCCACGAGCTTTTGAATCCGGCGTTGACTGCCGTGCTCTTCGGGCTTTTCTCTTTATTCCGGCGCTACTCTTTTCTGCGCCATGATTTTCCGTTTCCATCTCTTATCTCGGATGTACTTGGGTCGCTGGTGCTGCATCTTGCTAGCCAGCTATCCTCTCCCGCACAGAAGCGGGTCATGAGGCTTGTTAGCGCGGACATTGTCCTTGGTTTCTCTTGGCCGAGGTGTCTGGCAAGCCATTCGTCTCAGACATTGTGTTTAAAAGCTGCTAAGGCTTCGGCGTCTAGACAGTCGACTATTTGGTTCTTTTTGGTGAGGAACCTGTTCCAGAATTTACACGCTGACTCTCTGGGCTGTTGAGCTATATGACTTAGATCATCTGCATCCGGAGGGCGGACATAACTCCCTTGAAAATTTGCTCTAAACGCGTCCTCGAGCTCTTCCCAACTTCCCACAGTGTTTTTTGGGAGGCTTTTAAGCCAATGACGGGCTGGCCCTTTGAGCTTGAGGGGTAGGTATTTTATGGTGTGGAGATCATCTCCTCTGGCCATGTGTATATGTAGTATATAATCTTCTATCCAGACTCCAGGGTCTATTGTTCCATCGTAGGCCTCTATGTTTATGGGTTTAAATCCTGCTGGGAATTCATGGTCCAGCACCTCACTAGTGAAACATAGTGGGTGTGCGGCGCCCCTGTATTTGGGTGTGCCAATATCTTCAGACACTTGACGTGTTGCCTTGCTTCCTAGGGCCTTCTTCTTTGGCCCGTAAATGGACCTGGCTGGGCCATCTGTCCTTCTAGGTTCATTAGTTGGTTTATGTGCGGCGCCGATTTCAGAATTTGGCCTGTCATCCGGCCATCTATCCAACCAGGCAGCCTCTTTATTTTTTGACTGTGGGGGCTCTGTGGCCTCCTCGTCGAATTCTGGTAACAGCTTGCGCTTCGGGTAGCTCTTTGATTGGTGGCCATTGCCGTATTTATCCGCGGTTTTGAGCACTTTGCTCCACCTCATCCTGAGTGTGTCTTCCGCTGCTTTGAGCTTCCGCTTTTCCTTCTTCAGGCTTCTTGCAGTGTTGACGAGTCTTTTCCGAGGATTTTTACTGTCCGGCGGCGTGTCCGGCATAAGATCGTCCGTACTGTCGTTTTCTCCGGGCCTGGACTGATTATCTGACTCGTCCTGTTCGGACGGTTGCTTATCTGCATGTTCATCGTCCACTTGTGTGCCCTGCTGTATTGCGGGGTCCTTAGGAGCGTTGTTGTTGTCGAGGCGGGACTTAGGGCGGCGTCTGCACCGCCGTTTTAGTTGTTTATCGGCGGGGTTATCTTCTGCCGCGGCCCGTTGGTCCTCGTTATCGCTCTCTTTTGGGGTATCCACCATATATATGTCATATGACGAGGTGGTCCTCCCGTGCCCTGTAGGCGCTGGTTCTTGTTCGTCTCCAGCATCGTCGTCTATTCCGTCGATGTCTTCGGAGTCGTAATCTAGCATGTCGGTTAGATCGTCGATAGTGGCTACAAAGTGGGTGGTGGGTGGGCTCTGAATTTCTTCGTCGTCCGTATCCCAACCATCCTGGCCATAGTCCGGCCAGGACTCTCCCGATAACGAGAGATGCTTTAGCGAGTTTAGGATGTCGCCAAAGGGCGAGTATTGGAAGATGTCTGCGGCGGTGAATTCCATAACCGGTGCCCCCTCCAATTCGATTGATAGGGGCGTGGGAGGTCCGAAGTCCGGCAAGGAGTCTGGCACCTTGGAATCACGAGTTTCGTGAGGGACAAGGTTAGCGTTCGGCTCCATCGCCGTGGAAGTTGAAGCCCCCGAGGTGGTGTCCATCCACCGATCCTCGATCTGGGTGATCGGCTCCGGACTAAGGGCCAAAGTGGATTCGTGTGCGGCCACCAAGGCCCTGTTCGGCGGCAGAGCAAGATCATGCCCATCGTAACAGTGCGGCGCGCTTGGCTGTGGCTCGAGCCCGTCGAAGATCGAGTCTCCGCGGACGTCGGCCGTGAAGTTTAGACTTCCGAATCTGACCTGACGGCCAGGGGCGTAGCTTTCGATCTGCTCCAGATGGCCAAGCGAATTAGCCCGCAGTGTGAAGCCGCCGAATACGAAGATCTGTCCGGCGAGAAAAGTCTCACCCTGGACAGCGTTGTTGGTTGAAGATGCCATCGAGCCAATCGGTGACGACACAGAGGAACTCTCAATGAAAGCACCAATGTCCCAGCTCCCCACGTGTCTGCATGTGCATCTTTTTCTACTCCCATCAGCTCTTGCAAAGCCACCTAAATTTTTAGTATTATTAGAGGTAAAGCTACTTCATGCATTCGAATCTAGGGCTTTGTTCAAACAACGAAGAAAGGGGGGAAAGTTGTAGCATGAATCTAGGACTTGTTTTAAAGAGGAAATAATATGGTGAATGTAGTAGAGACCGGATACCCAACTGGTCTCTTGGTTGAAAAGGGAAATAATGGGAAACGCGGTACAAACTGGATAAGGAACAGATCTATTATTGGTTGAAAAAAGGATAGAAAGTGGCGGCTGGTGGACAAGTCAACAGAGTATGTCCAGGATTAGATTTGCTTCCCTTACATAGTAAAAGGTCTCTAGGATTAGAATTGCTGCCCTCACATAGTAAAAGGTCTCAGGATTAGATTTGCTGCCCTCACATAGTAAAAGGTCTCCAGGATTAGATTTGCTGCCCTCACATAGTAAAAGGTCTCCAGGATTAGATTTTCTGCCCTCACATAGTACAAGGTCTCCAGGATTAGGTTTGCTGCCCTCACATAGCATGAACAAACTCGGCATCGCCACTTTATGCCTCCTTGTAGGTACATTGTGCTGATGCGTCCACTATCGCATGTCCTTATACCAACCTTTTGCTGTTGTTAATGTAAGGGCGCATGTAAAATGAAGCGATCACACTGTTACCTTAGGGACATGTCTAACCAGTGTTATTGTTAATCTAATGCCTCCAGTGATAAGATGCAATTAAACTGTGTTACAAATGGCACTCCTACTGTTTTTTCCCCAGTATGATAAGTAAGTTGCTCCTTTACGCTGCTGAGTGTCATGGTGTCCCCACGGTCCCATGCCCTTAAACCAACTCTTTAGCTTTTGTTGATTTACTGTGTCTGGTAAACAAGCAATGCCACCATTAAAGTAATCCCATATTTCAGGAATCTCATTGTTGATCGTAATGCTTCTGGTAACATGAAGCATTGCTGACGTTTTAAAATTTCTACTGTCCTTGCGTGATTGCCATGAACATAATTAAGATGCTTCTTTTCATTTTGTATATGTTTCGTATATTCTTATTGACCAACAACTGTTTACTTTCTATCTTTTTGTGCAGATAGGGATATCCATTTCACCTTGTTGCTATTGTGACCTTTTGGTGAACTGCACAAAACACTTTTTTTGGAAAGAGTCTCTTGTGCAGTTCAACTAAAATGTCATGTGGGAAACATCTCTCAATTTTGGTGGAACTGCACAAAATGGTGATTGGAGTTTCCAAAATCTCCGTCAAGTTCTGCTGGTAATCTTGTGCAACATTTTATTAGCCTTTGCAAGATGAGCCGTCACTGTCACCACAATGGCACTTTATTTTAGTGGAACTGCACAAAAGGATAACAAAATTATATTTGCACCTTACATGAGCCGGACAACCAACCTTAATGTTCCTCAATTTTAGTGCAACTACTAAAGAAGAACCTGCCAGCTCACGAGAGAAAGTACTTCTTGCTAGCTGAATGATGCAATCTTTGCTTCATTTCAGGTGAACTGCAGAAAAAGGCGCATGAATTGAATCATGGAGCTGGAGGTTGACCTCATCCTAGTGGAGCTGCAGGTTGAGTTCAAGGAGGCCACTATTAAAGTGAAATCATGCTCTTATTGTTTGTGTTGTGCAAACAGGAATACTCAACTACAGATGTTGTGACGGTCATGAGCATTCGCCAAGTTCTTCGATTATATGACATGGCTAGCCAAGATGGATTTAATCCCGATATTCACTTTATCAAAAGGCTCTAATGGGTTGGTTCTGAATCTTGCAAGTTGGGAATCAATGAGATGTGTAGGCATCTTTGTTGTACTTATTATTTGAATCTTATTTGTTGGTTCTGAATCTTGCAAGCTGGGAATCAATGAGATGTGTAGGCATCTTTGTTGTACTTATTATTTGGATCTTATTTTTTGGTTCTGAATCTTGCAAGCTGGGAATCAATGATATGTGTAGGCATCTTTGTTGTACTTATTATTTGGATCTTATTTGTTGGCTCTGAATCTTGCAAGCTGGGAAACACGGGATGATGATGCAGAGGACAACAACCATAACAAACAGTTCAAACTTGGTAGTATTATCTTTGTGAAAGTGCGACAAATGTGCTGATCGTGTGCGTCCTGAAAATAATAATTCTAATTGTTGTGCATGTTGATCCTATGGCACTAATAGAACAAGCCAATGCATTGCTTGTTTTAAGTATAAATTTCTATTAAAGCTAATTAAATTTAGGTAAAGTGACCACTAACTCCTGTTATTATAGTACCAATACAGACCCGCTCGTGAACCGACGTGTGGTCGGAGTAGGTTTCTTAAAGGTGGTGTTTGAATGCGCCGAGGGTGCATCTTCTGCCGGGCATGCAGGGGACGAGGGAGGGGTAGTAACTGTTGTCGCCTGTACACACTCAGTTTACTATTGAATCCAGTTCCCCAAGAACTAAAAAACGAACTGCTGTCGCCGCCTACACACTCGTTCACTTGAAGAGACTCCAATGGCGATCCGAGGGGTGAGCCTGCTGGATATGGACTTCAGCAAGGAGTTCCCCTTTGAGTTCGCCGTTTAGTCCTATGGCTACACCAAGTTGAATGTGATGTACACCAACGATCTGGGCTCGGTGAAGCTCTGCCTCGCCGAGTTCAAGCAGTACCTACAGGACGAGAAAGCACAAGGTTGCAGGACTAGACCTTGTGCCCATCCATTCATCTCCTAACAGGGACCAGCGAATCACCGTCGCCCAGGTATGTGTGCGGGACGAGGTTCTCATCTACCACTTCTGTAGGGCCATCAGAGGTTCTGGAGCATCTCTACAGTGGAGAAAAGGAAGAACGCAACGATTCGGCCATCTGGTGCAACAAGCTTGTCGACATCTAGAAGTAATACAAGATCATCAGCAACGGGCGGGAGAAGGACTCCGAGGTTGACCTCGCCGAGACCATCATCGACCCTTGATACACCAACATGAAAGAAGACAACGATACCAAGGGCCTGAACACGTGGGAGGTACCTCTGAATCTAGCCTACATAACCTACGCGGCCAAGGACGCATACGCATGCTACAACATGTACACGCAGATCTTGGACATGAGGGCGTGTCCGCTTCCCGTAACCGACGAGTACACAGACAGCCACAGCATCATGATCAAGCGTGCCAGGAAGGTCTAGATGTTGTACTTTATCTGTTTATAAGCACCTTTATCATCTGAGTGTTTCATGCATTAGCCTATGTGTCGTAATTATCTGTTTTGTCCGAAATATTTCTTTTAAGAACCCATTAACCTCATTGCTTTTTTAGTGGCTATTTGCTTATGTATGTAACTAGTTCACTTGTCCGTTAAAAAAAACTAGTTCACTCGGCTGTCGTGCTTTGAATCTCCTTCCTCCCAACATATTCCCTTCCTCAGGTGGACCCAGGAGGTCTCTGAATATTGTCCCACTTTCTTTTTTGATGTAAACTGAGTTTTCTCCCAGTACTTCTCACTAGAACCAACTCAACTATCCCACGTCTAGCCTAAAAAATAATAATACCCCACGTACTATTAACTCATCAAATTTAAATGATATTTTATTACGTAAGTTGAAAGTTCTTACAAAATAATAATAATAATTGTTTATATATAACTTGGCAAGTTAACTCCTAGTGATTGCGTACATAAGCTTGCAAAGATTTTACTGACCAATGCAGTAATAGACGTGCAATCATGTGTTTATGTTTTATAACATTTCTCCATCTAGCCCAACATGATATTTTCACCCAGCCCAGCAAGTCCGCGGATTTCGAGAAAAATGCAAATGGGATTTATATTCTACCATATATATATAAACGGGCTGCATAGATGCTACATCATTGTTTCACCCAGCCCACCAAATGGACTAAAAAACAAATGGACTGGCTGACATGTGGGCCAGTAGGTCGAAGCCTAAGAAGGCATTGGATTTACATCCAATGGCCGGCATTCTTCTTCAATCTCTCGTCTTCTTCCCCCAGCACTGCCGAGACCGCCTGCTCCAGCCTTCGGCGTCCAACGGCGTTGTTTTGCGCTCCTCAGCGAAACGCTACCCCGCTGACGGCCAGGCCATCCCTCCACTCCGCACCTCCTGTTATTCTCTGCCGAGTGTAGGCCCACCCCACACCTGAACCAGTCAAGTTTCCCACTCCTCTCCGTCTTCCCCATCTCCGGGCCGTTCCAGTCTGGGGCCTCGCCATCGTCCACCGCCTCGGTGCGCTCGGCGCGGCGTGGTCAACATACGAGAGTCGTCGGAAGAGGACTGTACGTGGACAGCCTGGCGGCTGGGACCCACGAGGTCCATGGTCGCACGCAAGGAAAGTTCCTCCTTATTACGCATTGTATGTGGATTGTACGTGGGAAGGGCTTCTGTATTTCGCGAAAAGAACGTTTCCCCCGCTGACAGATCGGACCCACCAGCTATATCTTCGCACGCAAGGAAGTGCCTCCTTATTACGCACAAAAAAATGAATACCCCCCTGCTAGCTGGGACCCACCATAGTGGGTGGCTGACTTGTGGGCCTACTAAGTTGACGGGGATGGAGAGCTTTGTCAACTTAGTCAATATGAACGATTCTATCTCTAGTGACCGTACGATGTCCATCCAACGGCCATAGTGCTTCTTCAACCTCTGGTCTTCTTGCTCCTGCCGCCCAAAGCAGGGCCAGTCGTGCCGCGTGCTCTTGCCTCTCGTGGTCGACTGTGATGCCGCGGAGGCCTCACCGCCCCCTACTAATCCCACTGCTGGCCCAGGGCATCCCTCTACTCACCCACACCCCCTGTTATTCTACGGTGACGGCAGCCTCACGCCGCAGCCGAACCAGTGAACCCTCGTACTCCTCTATGCGTGGGCATCCACTGTCGTGTCTTCCCCGGCTCCGTGTCATCCCCTTCCTAGGCCTCGTCGTCGTCCACTACCTTGGTGATCTAGGCGCGGCGTGGTCAATGTGGTCAATGACTGACTTCCATCGGAAGAGTACTATACATGGAGAGGCTGACAGCTGGGTCCACGGCCGCAGCTGGGTCCACGGCCACAGCCCAGTTGTTTTGTGATTTGCCAAGTAAGTCGCTTTGTCAGGCCTGTTGGGCTGCAAATCTTTCAAGACGGGGAGAGCTTCATTCGGCTGGCCAAGAAAATGGCCTATCAGTAATGAGAAATGGGATGTACATTTTTAAAACACATCAAACCGGCAATTAGTTTCAAATTTCTTTTTTTCATTTCGAGATTTTAAATTGCATTTATTTTTATGCATGGACAATTTGTTGGATTTTATATTGATATACATTTAATTTTAAAATCATTTTGAATGTGACTCAAAATTTCGGGATTAGAAACAGTTCGGACCGCACCGAAATATGCAAAATTTCATATAATTTTTTAACCGTGGCCCCAATATGGGTTGTAATGCTAATAAAAAAATATGGGATCCAAAAAAACCTTAAGAATTAGCAAATGGGCTGTAAATTATTAGAAATAATGACAGATGGGCTGTATGCTGTTTTCCACAGATTTGAGGCTTTCCTAAAAAAGGTTGACGCACAAGCAATGACTGTTGGATTTCCATCCAACGGCCGTTGTGCTTCTTTAATCTCTGCTCTTCCTGCTCCAGCCACTCAAACAAGCGCCGGCGAGACTGCCTGCTCCCTCCTCCCCGCGGCCAGCTATGCTGCCGCGCAGGCCTCACCGCCCCACTGTACTCCCATCGCTGGCCTAGCCATCCCTCCACTCACCCACACCTGTTGTTATTCTCTGGCGACGGCGAACGAACCAGTAAACCCTCGTACAGTCATACTCCCCTCCGCGTGGGAAACAACTATCGAGTCTTCCCTGCCTCCGTGTCGTTCCCTCCTAGGCCTTGCCATCGTCCACCGCCCTGGTGCTCTCGGCCTGGTCAACGTGGTCAACGACCGACATGCATCTGAAGTGCACTGTACGTGGAGAGACTGACAGCTGGGTCCGCGGCGGCATGCAAGGAAATGCCTCCTTATTACACACAAAATAATGATTCCTCCACCTGACGTCTGGGACCCACCGAAAGGGCCTCTGTATTTCGTGAAAAAATCGTTACCGCCGCTGACAGCTTGGACCCACCAGCTATATCTTCGCACGCAAGGAAGTGCCTCCTTATTATGCACAAAAAAATGAATACTCCCCCTGCTAGCGGGGACCCAGTATAGTGGCAGGCTAACTTGTGGGCCTACTAAGTTGAAGGGGACGGAGGGCTTTGTCAACATAGTCAATATGCACGATTCTAGCTCCAGTGAACGTACGATGTCCATCCAACGGCCGTAGTGCTTCTTCAACCTCTGGTCTTCTTGCTCCAGCCGCCCAAATCAGCGTCGGTCGTGCCTCGTGCTCCTGCCTCCCGTGGCCGGCTACGATGCGGTGGAGGTCCACGGTCGTAGCAAGGAAGTGCCTCCTTATTACGCGCAAAATAATTATTCCTCCAACTGATAGTGGGGACCCACCAGACGGGCCACCGTGTTTCGTGGAAAAAACATTTCCCCCTGACTGCTGGGACCCACCAGCTACATCTCCGCACGCAAGGAAGTGCGTCCGGGCAAAAAACGATTCGCCCCTGACTACTGGGACCCACCAGCTACATCTTCGCACGCAAGGAAGTGCCTGACAGTTGGGACCCACCTGGTCGAAGCGTACGTAGTGTTGTCATTCTAGTCGCGAACGTGTACGTACATACTGTTCGATGTAAAGGCGCGTACGTGTCGTAGTAGAGGCGCGCATGTAGCATGTACACGTACGTACATCGGCTAGGGTGCAAGAAAGTAAATACGACCACGTACGCACATACGGGCGGAGTCTCGAGCGCCTACTCGCGCGTACGTATGGCCAGGGCTCCTGTACATGGCTGGGTCAGAACGGAGAAACTGTGTCTCCTTCATGTTCATGGGGAGGCAACGAAATGCGTTGTGTTCATCGGGAGGCAACGGAACATGTGGGAGCCAACCGGCTTGGATGGAACAGGCGATGGAAATGAGGCCTGGCGTACCACAGAACAGAGGAAACGGCCTTGTGTTCGACCGGCCACATTTGAAACGGGATCATGTTCATCGGTAGGGGTCTGGGTACCGCAAAACGGAGGAAACAGACTTGTGTTGGACCTCCTACGGTCGAAACGGGGTCCTGTTGATCGGGAGGGCTGTGGTGTACCGCAAAACGGACGAAACGGACTTGTGTTGGAGCGCTACGGTCAAAACGGGGGTCCTGTTCATCGGGAGGGGTGTGGCGTACCGCAAAACAGGACTCGATGGGATACTGTTCATCTCCACCGTCGACCTCCTCCAGCCTCCACAGGCTACTATTCATCCACCATCGACCTCCTCCAGCCTCCACGGGCTCCTGTTCATCCAGCCTCCACCATGCGCTACTCCACCGGCTACCGTTTAACCACCCCTCTCCACGGGCTCCTGTTCAACCACCCCTCCACGGGCTACTGTTCATCCACCCCTCCACCGTCTACTGTTCATCCAGCCCTTCACGGGGTCGTCCTGTTCATCCAGCCCTCCACGGGGTGCTGTTCATCCAGCCCCAACCGGCTCGATCGATCGGGGTCCTGTTCATCCTGAGGTAACGCCACGGGGTCCTGTTCATCCACCCCATCGCTCACTGTTCATCCAACCCCCCCACCCCCCCTCCCCCGCAACGCTCACTATTCATCCAGAGGCAGCATCGATCGGCTTCAGTTAGCAGCAGTAACGAAGGAATCGCTCGATCGAGTTCAGTTAACAGCCATCAATCGCTCAGGTTCAGTAACGCGTAGCCTGCAATGCAATCGCTCGGGTTCAGTTAGAGCCCAACACCTCACTCGAGTTCAGTTAGAGCCAACGCCTCGCACACACGCGCGTACGTGTACGAGAGAAATGCGCATCGCTTGGCCCCCGACCTCCCACCGTAACCGGGAACTCGCCGAAATTTTCCTCGCCCTCGCTTCTACCATGGTTTTTTCCGTTATGGACGGCCCAAAGAATGTCATGCAGCTGCGTCTCCGGCCCGCCTAGGACGAAAAGCCCATTTTTTGTCATGATTTTTTGTCATAGAAGTAGGAGCCCGCCACATCTATGATGATACCGGGTTTTGTCACAATTATCGTCATAGAAGTGTCATAAGTATGACAGGAAAAAAATTCGTTCGGCCCAAAATGTCACGGATGTTTCTTTTTTTGTAGTGAGGGGCCCACGAAAGTGGGGGCGTGCCCACCTGTAGGGGGCGCGTCGGGCACCCTCGTGGCCGCCTCCTCTGTTGCTTAACGTCCACTCCAAGTCCCCTGGATCATGTTTGTTCCAAAAAGATCGCTCCGGAAGGTATCATTCCGTTTGGACTCCGTTTGATATTCCTTTTCTTTGAAACACTGAAATAGGCAAAAAAACAGCAATTCGGGTTGGGCCTCCGGTTAGTAGGTTAGTCCCAAAAATGATATAAAAGTGCAAAGTAAAGCCCATAAACATCCAAAACAGGTAATATAATAGCATGGAATGATCAAAAATTATAGATACGTTGGAGACTTATCAAGCATCCCCAAGCTTAATTCATGCTCGTCCTTGAGTAGGTAAATGATAAAAAGAGAATTTTTGATGTGGAATGCTACCTAGCATAATTCTCAATGTAATTTTCTTTATTGTGGCATGAATGTTCGGATCCAAATGATTCAAAATAAAAGTTCGTATTGACATAAGAAATAGTAATACTTTAAGCATACTAATCAAGCAATCATGTCTTCTCAAAATAACATGGCTAAAGAAAGTTCATCCCTACAAAATCATATAGTTTGGTCATGCTTCCATGTTCGTCACACAAGAATGCTCTCATCTTGCACACCCCCGGTGACAAGCCAAGCAATTGTTTCATACTTTAGTAATCTCAAACTTTTTTCAACTTTCACGCAATACATGAGCGTGAGCCATGGATATAGCACTATGGGTGGAATAGAATATGATGATGGAGGTTGTGTGGAGAAGACAAAAAGGAAGAAAGTCTCACATTGATGAGGATAATCAACGGGCTACGGAGATGCCCATAAATTGATGTCAACATGAGGAGTAGGGATTGCCATGCAACGGATGCACTAGAGCTATAAATGTATGAAAGCTCAACAAAAGAAACTAAGTGGGTGTGCATCCAACTTGCTTGCTCACGAAGACCTAGGGCATTTGAGGAAGCCCATCGTACGAATATACAAGGCAAGTTCTATAATGAAAAATTCCCACTAGTATATGAAAGTGACAACATATGAGACTCTCTATATGAAGAACATGGTGCTACTTTGAAGCACAAGTGTGGAAAAGGATAGTAACATTGCCCCCTTTTTTATTTTCTTTTTTTGGGGGGGGGGGGGGGCCTTTATTTTTTGGCCTTTCTCTTTTTTTTTGGGGGGGGAGACAATGCTCTAATAATGATGATCATCACACTTCTATTCATTTACAACTCATGAATTACAACTCAAAGCTAAAACAAGATATGACTCTATATGAATGCCTCCAGCGGTGTACCGGGATGGGCAATGAATCAAGAGTGACATGTATGAAAAAATTATGCATGGTGGATTTGCCACAAATACGATGTCAACTACATGATCATGCAAGGCAATATGACAATGATGATGCGTGTCATGATGATGAACAGAACGGTGGAAAGTTGCATGGCAATATATCTCAGAATGGCTATGGGAATGCCATAATAGGTAGGTATGGTGGCTGTTTTGAGGAATATATAAGGAGGTTTATGTGTGATAGAGTGTATCGTATCACGGGGTTTTGGATGCACCGGCGAAGTTTGCACCAACTCTCAAGGTGAGAAAGGGCAATGCACGGTACCGAAGAGGCTAGCAATGATGGAAGGATGAGAGTGCATATAATCCATGGACTCAACATTAGTCATAAAGAACTCGTATACTTATTGCAAAAATCTACAAGTCATCAAAAACCAAGCACTATGCGCATGCTCCTAGGGGGATAGATTGGTAGGAAAAGACCATCGCTCGTCCCCGACCGCCACTCATAAGGATGACAATCTAAGAACACCTCATATTTCAAATTTGTTACACAACGGTTACCATACGTGCATGCTACGGGACTTGCCAACTTCAACACAAGCATTCTTTAAATTCATAATCAGCCAACTAACATGACTCTAATATAACCACCTCCATATCTCAAAACAATTAAGTATCAAATTGATCATAGCATACAATTCACTTCCTATGATAGCTTTTATTATACCCAACTTGGATGCCCATCATTCTAGGACCAATTTTATAACCATAGCAAATACCATGCTGTTCTAAAAGACTCTCAAAATAATATAAGTGAAGCATGAGAGATTAACAATTTCTTCAAAATTAAGCCACCGCCGTGCTCTAAAAGATATAAGTGAAGTACTAGAGCAAAAACTATCTAGCTCAAAAGATATAAGTGAAGCACCTAGAGTATTCTAATAAATTCCAATCAAGTGGGCTTCTACCAAAAGGTGTGTACAGCAAGGATGATTGTGGTAAACTAAAAATCAAATACTAATATCATACAAGACGCTCCAAGCAAAACACATATCATGTGGCGAATAAAAATATAGCTCCAAGTAAAGTTACCGATAGACGAAGACGAAAGAGGGGATGCCTTCTGGGGCATCCCCAAGCTTAGGCTTTTGGTTATCCTTGAATATATTGGGGTGCCATGGGCATCCCCAAGCTTAGGCTCTTGCCACTCCTTATTCCATAGTCCATCAAATCCTTACCCAGAACTTGAAAACTTCACAACACAAAACTCAACAGGAAATCTCATAAACTCCGTTAGTGCAAGAAAGAAAAACCACCACATAAGGTACTGTAATGAAATCATTCTTTATTTATATTCGTGTTAAACCTACTTTATTCCAACTTCTCTATGGTTCATACCGTACATACTAGCCATAGATGCATCAAAATAAGCAAACAACACACGAAAAACAGAACCTGTCAAAAACAGAATAGTCTGCAGCAATCTATAACTCTCGAATACTTCTGGAACTCTAAAAATCCTACCAAAATAGGAAATCGTGGGCAATTTGTTTATTGATCTACATAAAAACGAATCAACGCAAGAGCACGTTTCTGTGAATTACTAAAATTATTTTCGTGCGTGCAAAGTTTCTGTTTTTCAGCAGAATCAAATTAACTATCACCATAGGTTATGCTATAGGTTCTACTTGGCACAAACACTAATTAAAACATGAAAACACTTCTAAACAGAAGCTTGATGAAATATTTATTACTAAACAGAAGCAAAAACTAAAAACAAAGATAAAATTGGGTTGACTCCCAACTAGCGCTATTGTTTAACGCCCCAAGCTAGGCATAAAAGCGAGGATAGATCTAAGTAGTGCCATCTTTGGCACCCAATTCATAAGTAGCTCGCATGATAGATTCATAAGGTAATTTAACTTTTTTTTCTTGGAAAGTGCTCCATGCCTTTCCTTAATGGAAACTGGAATCTAATATTCCCTTCCTTCATATCAATAATTGCACCATCGTCATAAGGAAAGGTCTACCAAGAATAATGGGACAAGAAAGATTGCAATCTATGTCAAGAACGATAAAATCTACGGGAACCTAATTCCTATTTGCAACAATAAGAATATCATTGATCCTTCCCATAGGTTTATTAATGGTGGAATCCACAAGGTGCAAATTTAAAGAGCAATCATCAAGATCATGGAAACCTAGAATATCACATAAAGTTTTCGGAATCGTGGAAACCCTAGCACCAAAATAACACAAAGCATAGCACTCATGATCTTTAATTTTAATCTTTATTGTAGGTTCCCACTCATCGTAAAATTTTCTAGGTATAGAAACTTCCAAATTAAGTTCTTCATCATGAGATTTCATCAAGGCATCAACAATATGTTTGGTAAAAGCTTTATTTTGTCTATAAGCATGAGGAGAATTCAACACGGAGTGCAACAAGGAAATACAATCTACTAAAGAACAATTATCATAATTAAATTCCTTGAAATCCAAGATAGTGGGTTAAATGCTATTTAAAGTCTTGACCTCTCCAATCCCACTTTTACCAAATTTAGCATCAAGATCTAAAAACTCTGAATCATTGGGACGCCTTTTAACTAAAGTTGACTCATCTCCAGTCCCGTCATTATTAAGGTTCATATTGCAAAACAAAGATTTAATAGGGGACCCATCAATAACTTTTAGATCTTCATCATTATTTTCATGGAAACTAGAAGAACACGCTTTTACAAAGCAATCTTTCTTGGCACGCAATCTAGCAGTTCTTTCTTTGCACTCATCAATGGAAATTATCATAGCTTTGAGAGACTCATTGATATCATGCTTATGAGGAGTAGATCTAAGTTTCAAAGAATCAACATCAAGCGAAAGTCTATCAACGTTCATAGCCAAATCATCAACCTTAAGTAATTTTTCTTCAAGCAAGGCATTAAAATTCTTTTGAGAGATCGTAAATTCTTTAGCACTATTCTCAAAATCAGAGGGAATCTTATTAAAATTACCATAAGAATTATTGTAGGAATTTCCATAATTATTAGAGGAATTACTAGGGAACAGTCTAGGATTAAAGTTTCCTCTATAAGCATTGTTACCAAAATTATTCCTACCAACAAAATTCACATCCATAGATTCATTATTATTCTCAATCAAAGTAGACAAAGGCATATCATTGGGATCAATAGGAGCACTCTTAGAAGCAAACAATTTCATAAGTTCATCCATCTTTCCACTCAAAACATTAATTTCTTCTATAGCATGCACTTTCTTACTAGTAGATCTTTCAGTGCGCCATTGAGAATAATTAGCCATAATATTATTAAGGAGTTTAGTAGCTTCTCCTAAGGTGATTTCCATAAGCGTGCCTCCTGCGGCCGAATCTAAAAGATTTCTAGAAGCAAAATTCAATCCGGCATAAAAGTTTTGTATGATCATCCATAAATTCAAACCATGAGTAGGGCAATTGCAAATCATTAATTTCATTCTTTCCCAAGATTGGGCAACATGTTCATGATCAAGTTGTTTAAAATTCATAATATCATTCCTAAGAGAGATGATCTTAGCGGGAGGAAAATACTTAGAGATAAAAGCATCTTTGCACTTATTCCAAGAATCGATACTATTCTTAGGCAAAGACGAAAACCAAACTTTAGCACGATCTCTAAGTGAAAATGGAAATAACTTCAATTTAACAATATCATTATCTGTATCTTTCTTCTTTTGCATCTCACACAAATCAACAAACTTGTTTAGATGGGTAGCGGCATTTTCACTAGGAAGGCCGGAGAATTGATCTTTCATAACAAGATTCAGCAAAGTAGCATTGATTTCACAAGACTCAACATCATTAAGAGGAGCAATCGGAGTACTAAGGAAATCATTATTATTGGTATTGGAAAAATCACACAATTTGGTATTATCCTGCACCATAGCGACAAGCAGTCCAACACACATGCAAACAAAAAGGCAAGCGAAAGAGAGAGGAGATTGGGAAAGAGAGGGCGAATAAAACGGCAAGGCTGAAGTGGGGGAGAGGAAAACGAGAGGCAAATGGCAAATAATGTAATGCAAGGGAGATGAGTTTGTGATGGGTACTTGGTATGTCTTGACTTGAGCGAAGACCTCCCCGGCAACGGTGCCGGAAATCCTTCTTGTTACTTCTTGAGCTTGCGTTGGTTTTCCTTGAAGAGGAAAGGGTGATGCAGCAAAGTAGCGTAAGTATTTCCCTCAGTTTTTGAGAACCAAGGTATCAATCCAGTAGGAGGCTCCTCAAAAGTCCCACGCACCTACACAAACAAACAAGAACCTTGCAACCAACGCAATAAAGGGGTTGTCAATCCCTTCACAGCCACTTGCGAAAGTGAGATCTGATAGAGATAATATGATAAGATAAATATATATTTGGTATTTTTATGATATAGATTGGAAAAGTAAAGATACAAATAAAAGTAGATGATAAACTTATATGATAAAAGATAGACCCGGGGGCCATAGGTTTCACTAGTGGCTTCTCTCAAGATAGCATAAGTATTATGGTGGGTGAACAAATTACTGTCGAGCAATTGATAGAAAAGCAAATAATTATGAGATTATCTAGGCATGATCATGTATATAGGCATCACGTCCGTGACAAGTAGACCGGCTCCTGCCTGCATCTACTACTATTACTCCACACATTGACCGCTATCCAGCATGCATCTAGAGTATTAAGTTCATAAAGAATGGAGTAACGCATTAATAAAGATGACATGATGTAGAGGGATAAACTCATGCAATATGATATAAACCCCATCTTTTTATCCTCGATGGCAACAATACAATACGTGCCTTGCTACCCCTGCTTTCACTGGGAAAGGACACCGCAAGATTGAACCCAAAGCTAAGCACTTCTATCATTGCAAGAAAGATCAATCTAGTAGGCCAAACCAAACTGATAATTCAAAGAGACTTGCAAAGATAACTTAATCACACATAAAAGAATTCAGAGGAGATTCAAATATTTCTCATAGATAAACTTGATCATAAACCCACAATTCATCGGATCTTGACAAACACACCGCAAAAGGAGTTACATCGAATAGATCTCCAAGAAGATCAAGGAGAACTTTGTATTGAGATTCAAAAGAGAGAAGAAGCCATCTAGCTAATAACTATGGACCCGAAGGTCTGTGGTAAACTACTCACAACTCATCAGAAGGGCCTTGGAGATGATGTAGAGGCCCTCCGTGGTCGATTCCCCCTCCGGCAGAGCGCCGGCGAAGGCTCCAACATGGGATCTCGCGGATACAGAAGGTTACGACAGTGGAAATAGTTTTTCGTGGTGCTCCTCGATGGTTTCAGGGTACGTGGGTATATATAGGAGGAAGAAGTAGGTCGGTGGACGCTCGAGGGGCCCACGAGGGTGGGGGGCGCGCCCACTTGTAGGGGGCGCGCCGGGCACCCTCGTGGTCGCGTCCTCTGTTGCTTGACGTCCATTCCAAGTCCCCTGGATCACGTTTGTTCCAAAAAGATTGCTCCCGATGGTTTCATTCCGTTTGGACTCCGTTTGATATTCCTTTTCTTCGAAAAACTGAAATAGGCAAAAAAACAGTAATTCGGGTTGGGCCTCCGGTTAGTAGGTTAATCCCGAAAATGATATAGAAGTGTAAAGTAAAGCCCATAAACATCAAAACAGGCAATATAATAGCATGGAACAATCAAAAACTATAGATACGTTGGAGACGTATCAGATTTCAACAGGCAAGTTATGTTTCAGAATAGGACCCTGTTTAAGGAATACTTCATCTATTTCCCTTCTTTCATTCATAAACATATCATTTTCATGGTCTAGTGAATATTGTTCTAACGGATCAGTAGGAGGCACGGCAATAGAAGAAAGACCAATAATTTCATCCTTACTAGGCAATTCTTTATCGTGAGGTTGTCTACAAAACTTAGCAAAATTAAACTCATGAGACATATCCCCTAAGCCAATTGTAACAACATCCTTTTTGCAATCAATCCTAGCATTAACAGTATTCAAGAAGGGTCTACCAAATATAATGGGACAAAAACTATCTTGTGGGGAACCAAGAACAAGAAAATCAGCAGGGTATTTAACTTTCCCACACAAGACATCAACATCTCTAACAATCCCAACTGGTGAAATAGTATCTCTATTGGCAAGCTTAATAGTGACATCAATATCTTCTAACTCAGCGGGTGCAATATCATGCATAATTTCTTGGTATAAGGAAATAGTTATTGCACTAGCACTAGCACCCATATCACATAAGCCATGATAACAATGATCTCCTATTTTAACAGAAATAACAGGCATGCCTACAACAGGTCTATGTATCTTAGCATCGGGTTTAGCAATATTAGTAGCTTCCTCACAGAAGTAAATAACATGCCCATCAATATTATCAGCCAAGAGAAATTTAACCATAGCAATACTAGGTTCAACTTTAATTTGCTTAGGAGGTGTATATGTTCTAATATTACTTTTAAGAACCACAGTTGAAGCTTTAGCATGATCCTTTATCCTAATAGGGAAAGGTGGTTTCTCAACATAAGTAGTAGGAACAATAGGATCATTATAAGTGATAGTCTTTTCTTCAACTGTAACAGGTGCAACTACTTTTACTTCAATGGGAGGATTATATTTAAACCACTTCTCCTTAGGGAGATCAACATGAGTAGTAAAAGATTCACAGAAAGAAGCTACTATCTTAGAGTCAAGTCCATATTTAGCGCTAAATCCACGAAAAGCATCGGTATCCATAAAAGATTTAACACAATCAAACTTAGTTGTCGTACCTGACTCCTTACCATTGTCGGAACCCCAATCTTCAGAGTTGCATTCAATTCTTTCCAATAAATCACACTTGAATTCAATAGTCTTCAGCATATAAGAACCAACACATGAAGTATCAAGCATGGTGCGATCATTGAGAGAAAGCCGAGCATAAAAATTTTGAATAATCATTTATCTTGAGAGCTCATGATTGGGGCATGAATATAACATTGACTTAAGCCTCCCCCAAGCTTGAGCGATGCTTTCTCCTTCGCGAGGCCAAAAATTATATATATAATTACGATCACGATGAACAAGATGCATAGGATAGAACTTCTGGTGAAATTCCAATTTCAATCGTTTATAGTCCCAAGATCCCGTATCATCACATAGCCTATACCATGTCAATGCATCTCCCTTCAAAGATAAAGGGAAGACCTTCCTCTTAACAACATCATCGGGCATACCTGCAAGCTTAAATAATCCACAAACTTCATCCACATAGATAAGGTGTAAATCGGGATGCAATGTTCCATCTCCTTCAAAGGGATTAGCTAGCAGTTTCTCTATAATACCCGAAGGAATCTCAAAATAAACATTTTCAGTAGGTTCAGTAGGTTGAGGAGCAACTCTTTGCTCTACTGGTCGGGGCGAACATGCCCCGAACAAGCCCCTCAAAGGATTAGTTTCCATAGTAACAAGTGACAATAAATTTCAGCACACTATATAAATGTTTCCTTACCAAGTTCCACTCACCAAAGGCGCTTCACTCCCCGGCAACGGCGCCAGAAAAGAGTCTTGATGACCCACAAGTATAGGGGATCTATCGTAGTCCTTTCGATAAGTAAGAGTGTCGAACCCAACGAGGAGCAGAAGGAAATGACAAGCGGTTTTCAGTAAGGTATTCCCTGCAAGCACTGAAATTGTAGGTAACCGATAGTTTTGTGATAAGGTAATTTGTAACGGGTAACAAGCAATGAAAGTAAATAAGGTGCAGCAAGGTGGCCCAATCTTTTTTGTAGCAAAGGACAAGCCTGGACAAATTCTTATAATGAGAAAAGCACTCCCCAGGACACATGGGAATTATCGTCAAGCTAATTTTCATCGCGCTCATATGATTCGCGTTTGTTACTTTGATAATATGATATGTGGGTGGACTGGTGCTTGGGTACTGCCCTTTCTTGGACAAGCATCTCACTTATGATTAACCCCTATTGCAAGCATCCGCAACTACAAAAGAAGTATTAATGTAAACCTAACCATAGCAGGAAACTAGTGGATCCAAATCAGCCCCTTACGAAGCAACGCATAAACTAGGGTTTAAGCTTCTGTCACTCTAGCAACCCATCATCTACTTATTACTTCCCAATGCCTTCCTCTAGGCCCAAATAATGGTGAAGTGTCATGTAGTCGACTTTCACATAACATCACTAGAGGATAGACAACATACATCTCATCAAAATATTGAACGAATACCAAATTTACATGACTACTAATAGCAAGACTTCACCCATGTCCTCAGGAACAAACGTAACTACTCACAAAGCATATTCATGTTCATGATCAGAGGGGTATTAATATGCATTAAGGAATTGAACATATGATCTTCCACCAAATAAACCAATTAGCATCAACTACAAGGAGTAATCAACACTACTAGCAACCCACAGGTACCAATTTGTGGTTTTGATACAAGATTGGATACAAGAGATGAACTAGGGTTTGAGAGGAGATGGTGCTGGTGAAGATGTTGATGGAGATTGACCCCTCCCGATGAGAGGATCGTTGGTGATGACGATGGTGATGATTTCCCCCTCCTGGAGGGAAGTTTCCCCGGCAGAACAGCTCCGCCGGAGCCCTAGATTGGTTCCGCCTCGTGGCGGCGGAGTTTCGTCCCGTAAGCTTGCTTATGATTTTTTTTCAGGGTAAGAGACTTCATATAGCAGAAGATGGGCACCGGAGGGCCACCAGGGGGCCCACGAGGCAGGGGGCGCGCCCAGTAGGGGTGGCCGCGCCCCCCACCCTCGTGGCCAGGGTGTGGGCCCCCTCTAGTACTTTCTTCGCTCAATAATTCTTATTAATTCCAAAAATGACTTTCGTGGAGTTTCAGGACTTTGGAGCTGTGCAGAATAGGTTTCCAATATTTGCTCCTTTTCCAGCCCAGAATCCCAACTGTCGGCATTCTCCCTCTTCATGATAAACCTTATAAAATAAGAGAGAATAGTCATAAGTATTGTGACATAACGTGTAATAACAGCCAATAATGCAATAAATATCGATATAAAAGCATGATGCAAAATGGACGTATCAGCTGCCCCGTCCGAGTAGAGCGGTAGTGGCGTGGGGCGGGTTGGTGGGGAAGCTGGTGGTGGTGGTGCGGGCGCGGAGGAGCCCGCCGTCGTCGGGATGCCTGATGGCGACAGGGCGGCGGCGTGTTGCGCGGCGGGGGGGGGGGGGGCGACCATTGGCATGGCCTTGCGGGTCTCATCCACATCTTCTTGGGTGAGATCGATTTGCTTGGAGAGGTGTTTGAGCTCAGTGGAGACCTGCTCGTTGTAGGAAAGATGCACTTGGTGTCGTTCGTCGGCCATCTTCTGGTTCGCATTGATACGGCGGATGACTGTCTTGAACAAGTTCTGCAACTTATCGGTGGTCTTTGTCATCGCGTCGAGAACGGGGCGGGTCAGCGCCGAAGGTTTGGACGGCGTCGTGGTCTCGCTCCAAATCGACTGAATCCCGAGTAGGATTTCGGGCGAGCTCACCTAAGCGGCTCACACCTGACCCGGTGGATGTTATCGGTGACCGAGAGGGTATGAGATCAGCGGCAGCGATGAGTGGTGGAGAAAAAAATTCTAGGATCTGATTACCAAATTGCCATGACCTGGGGAAGAGGGGATCTAGATCGAGGAGGAAGATAAGTGAGGAGCAGCAGGTTAGGTGAGAGCGAGCTTGGAGAAGGGGAAAGGGGAAACTAGTCAGGCAAAGCGGCGCCCGCAACAGTCTCTAGTGGGCTGGCCCACGAAAGGAATAGGCAGCGAACAGTTTAGAAAAAAACCAGCAAAAAATTGCTAGTACAGGGATTCGAACTCGCGCTGCAATATTGGGAGATTGGTGTAGCTAACCACCACGCCCTCGTAATCCAAGTGGTTATTAGCAACGCACAATTTTTAAGAAACATCGTAAGTGCACTATTTATCTATTACGTACTACACACTAGCACCCAGATTTTTGAATTATTTTGGAGAATTTGATTATTCTATAAAAAAAAGTTCATCAATTTTTTAAACAAGTTCACGAATTTGGAAAAAAGTTCGTCCATTTTGAAAAAAAGCTGAACAAATTTTAAAAAAGTTCATCGAATTCGAAAAAAGTTCATCGGTTTTGAAAAAAGTTCACCGAATTAGAAAAAAAGTTCACCGAGTTTGAAAGAAGTTCAATAAATTTAAGAAAACTTCATCAAAATTGAAAAAAAAAACACCAATTTGAAAAAGTTCATCAAATTTGAAAAAGTTCATCGAATTCGAAAAAAGTTCATCGGTTTTGAAAAAAGTTCATCGAATTAGAAAAAAAGTTCATCGAGATTGAAAAAAGTTCAATAAATTTTAAAAAAGTTCATCAAATTTGAAAAAAAAAGATCACCGATTTGAAAAAGTTCATCGAATTTAAAAAAAGTCCACAAAATTCGAAGAAAATCCTCAAACTGAAATTCATCAATTTGGAAAAAGTTCGCGCATTTAAGAAAAGGAAGAAAGGGAAAAGTAAAGTAAAAGAACAAGAAAAAGGAAATAGTTCTGTCAAATCAAGGGAATAAAAAGGAAAAACGAATAATGTTGACACATTCTATCGATGTGGCCTAGTGATTACACTGGTGTGCTTTGACTCGAGAAGTCTCGAGTTCGAGACCATGGGCATACCTTTTTCTGACATTTACAGAAAAAGAGAAAAATTAAATGGGCCAGTCCCCCACTTGGGCTACCGACCCTGGCCTTGGGCCCAACACACATTACATGGCCTTTGGCCCAGCACGCACACAACTCACTCGTTGCGGTTCAGTTAACATTTCAGTCCGCTGGAGATATATCATCTGCAGGCGTGACATAGATGATACCCCGTGCGCTGCTATAGGACTTCATAAGCACATGATGTAAAACATCAAAGTTAAATCATAAATGTTACCATAAACATTTTTGACTCCAAGCCAAGAGCTGCGGTAATCTTGACCGTGCCACTCCCTGAGCTTGACGCCATCATCCGGAATGCACTAGAGTGGTTTGAGATTCGTAAGGTGCTCGTACGGTTGACTCCGGATGGTCTTGTCATATTCATGACCAACAATGTGAACTGCCCCATCATTTTTGTCCGTCCGAGGAAAGGTGTTTGGCTGCTTCAGCTATATAGTACCACCTTCACATGCATCGTGGACATTGCATTCCTTGGAGACATAGTGTATGGAATCAGGACGTCATCTCCCTCGGAGGTGACTTTGATGGCAATGGGGTGTACCTACAGTCACCAATAACAAGCGCATCATTCAACATTCAATGGGCGATGACGATTCCATTGCGTAGAGTGATGACGAGGATGATGAGGTAGCTAATGACGATTGCGATGTGTGAAGCGATGACGCAACTGATGATTCCATTGTGTGAAACAACGCCGGCAAATATGAGGAGGCGACATGTCAGGAGAATGTGGAGGAGGACAAGGATAGTGACATGGTGCTTAAACCACTAGCGAATATGGTATATTTACTGTAAGGACTCGTCCTAGGGTTTGTTTGTTTGGATGTGGTATTACTTTTAATAACACAAGACAGCAACTTACGAATTTTCCCTCTGGAGCCTTGAGTGAAACTCGTTCACTCCTTCAAGGGTGCTCATATTTGTACTACGTTTCTATATATCTGAAAGTAGATGAACATACGGCTGTGTTTCATTTATATACTTATAAATATTTAGAAATGTAATCCAGAGATTTGATTAATACCTGACAACCAGTGAATAATACTGAAGCACACAATAGCTGAATATTAAAGGCGACAGTGATATAGAAATATTTCACTAATATTAACAACAAATAAAATAGGAGATGTAAGACGCATTGAACACTCATTCAAATCTGAAACCAGTCTGATAAATGCTTTGATTTCCAGAAAGTACACTGATTCAGGCTGCATATGTCGACACATGCGGAAGATACAGTTACATGCCTTTGATTCACATCTTCATTCTTGTTGATACAAGATGAAGGTGTCATTATATATTTCATTACTTCTTAGATTTTCTGGAATCAGGAATTTATTTTACGCAGAACAGCAGGACGGGCTGAGCTGACACGGTTGAGCACGGGCAACAGCGGCTTGTGTCCCCGGCTCAACAAAGGATAACACTTGCTAATAGCACATTAAGTACTCCTTCTGCCTGATGATTTGCGTCAATGCACACATATATAACCATCATCTAGTCTTGGCATAAAGAAAGATGAAACAGTTCTACTTGGCTGCAAATTAAACCGGCAAGTGATGGGGAATGCTCTGTAGACTGTAGGGATGCATGCTTATCAAAAGGTCACAATGACCTTGGCCCTGGGAGACACCCTCGGCAGAGCTAATAGCTTGGCAAGAACCATGCTGGACTCTGTTTTGCCCTCCCATTCTATCTGCACTTCTTCCAGAGCCGGTGCCCAGTTCAGTAGCTTTGCCACGAAATCGACTTCGCAGTCCACACCCCTGAAACCTTTCACACTGGCTGTTACAAGATGATCCAATTGCACTTGCATGGTAAGCTCTGGAATGCTCGCCTGATCTTGAACCTGATCCTGAACCCATGAGCTCGAAGAGGGCCTCTGCATTTTTTTTTCCACAACTCATTAGGTGCCATAAATACAAGAATGAACATTGATTGGATGACTGAGCGAGGGAGAGGATTTACTGGAGGCATACATACCCATATGTCAAGCTTCTTTAAGTTAGGGGCATTCTGAAACAATGAACAAGCGGCCAAGAGTTGCCGCTCGTCCCCAAAGCATATTGCAAGATAAATACTCTCTAGGCGAGTAAACACGGCAGGGAGGTTCGTAAGTATTAAACCTTTTGATAGGTACTGCAACACGAACAAAGAGAAGAAAAAGGAAATGGCAACACTGATTAGTCAGGAGCCAAAAGAAGGCCATAGTAAAGCTGGAGGTAATAATATCTCACCATCAGTAAAAAGCCGCTAATTGCAAGGCTTTTGATGTCACTTAGGCTTCCCAATAACTGCTTGACATAGCTTTCCTTGTGAAGCGCAATTGGATCTAAATGATATGCTTTACCTTTGTGATAAGGAAAGAGAATGGCCCCCTCCAAATTGGGGGCATCAAAATTAATGTCTTTAAAGTCCCCGACAACATAAATATGTTTCAGTTTAGGAGCTTGAACGTTTAGATGGTTGATGCCCTCAAAATAAGATAGTTTCAAATAATTCAGTACGGGGCAAAACGAGATCAGATTTTGGATGTCCAAGTCTGTGGAGGAGAATTTTATCAGGTTGAGGTGAGTTAATCTCTTGAAACCTTGGAATACCCGGGGCAAGCTGATGATGCAGTTTTGCAGGTAGAGAAGCTTCAAATCGCCGATAGAAAATAGACATGAGGGAATCCTATACCCTGGCCCAGAGTTCAACTCGATTCTAACTGATCTTGGTGATCTCCTAGAAAGCATGAGCATCCACCTGCCGAACTCGTCATGGTAAGTTTTGCTACCTGAAATCTCGAACTTCTCCACAGTTCCGTTGTGGAGTGATAGCACCATATCGACTAATGTGACGAACTTGGGTTTTGCAAAATTTCCATCACGCAGAATTATTTTTGGCATATTAGTCCATGCATCCCTCCAAGTACTTGACAAGGTGCTAGTCCTAACCGCTTCTTCGACATTCAAACGGGAGAGGATGTCGCCCTTTATCTCTGGAGGCAAACTGCTCAGTCTGTCTGAACTCACAACAGATGTAGATTCCACCATGGCCTTTTTACAGGTACTCATTGCTTCAGAATCCATATTAAACTGTCCTATTATTTCCAGAATACAGGGAGCCTAAATTAGCGTGCAGTCTACCACATAACACTAAAAGTACAACACATGCAAAATTAAATGCTGCACTAAGTAAGTTGCTTGTTCATAGAAAAAAAAAGGAACAACCGAGAGATGGCAGTAAAGGGAAGCAAGTCCGGTATGTTTCTATAAACAGAACTGAACTTGACTACCGCGTTGGTAAGCTCAAAAGCTTGATTATCAGTTGACATGTGTTACAACCCTAATTTGTGATCTTGAATAGCAACCGTTTCCCATGCTGCAAGTTGGAAATGGGTTTCTTTTGTTGAATATACATGTGCCATCAATCCATCATGCTCCAAACTGAAAGTGTGGATTTAGCAGTTTTGTCATTGTAGTTTAAACATTAACTATAAAGCCATGATTACGTGATGTTATTACATCCTTTATCTATATTTTTCTACTAATAAATAAATTCTACTAATAAAGGGAATAGGTATTCTCGGTCCATCGTGACATTTTACAGAAACACCCTTGACTTTTAGTACAATCTACCCGTAGTAAAAAAACTATTTCATAAAAAACAATGAACGGTTCACGCCTGCCCACAGACTCGAACTCTGGTTGACAGAAAAGGAGCACAACTTGACCGATTAGCCAACTCAAGCAGCCCATGTTACGTGAAAAAAACAATGTTTAATAGATTATATTAAGCCGGACTATGTTTCCATTGCTTCATGCGTCCTTCACACGCACGGGGGCTTGCATGGCCTGGACCGGCCCACGCACGCAACCGCTCATGGGCCTTCCATCCGATAAATCAGCCAACATGTAATGATAAATCAACACAAAGTTAGTCCCACCTTGGCCCCTTGCATCGAATACTTTACAATTTATATACACCTTTAAGTTTTGTGGGTAACAGGAAGCTCTCTCCGGAATTAATTAGGGAAGGGTGAGGAATGATTCCAGAAATAAGGAAGGAACGTTTCTTGCCTATCCACAGAATAAATCTGGTGTTCAATCATCAATTATCCATGTGAAAGAGAAATAAGGAATGGAAACTGGCCTCTCCACAAAATAAATTAGTGGCGAGAGTGAATTCCAGTGCTACTGGAAAGAGAAATATGGAATGGAATGGAACGACTTTTGTACAATCTACCCGCAGTAAAAAAAATGGTTCGTCAAAAACATAAAAGAACAGTTTGTGCCTCCGCATGGACTCAAACTCGGGTTGGCAGGAAAACAGCACGACTTGGCTGATTAACCAACTCAACCAGCCCATGCTACGTGAAAAAAACAATGCTTAATACTCCCTCCGTCCCCAGGGGCGGACCCAGAGAGAAAATGACCCGGTGTCCCACTGTAAAATCACACATACTCTACATCTAAAAATGGGGTGTCACACACTATAATATACACAAAATTACCAAGGAAACAACTTTTCACCCGGTGTCCTGTGCACCCGGGAAGCTGAACGTGGGTACGCCCCTGTCCGTCCCATAATGTAAGATGTTTGTGTCAAAAAACATCTTACATTATGGGACGGAGGGAGTAGATCATATTAAGCCGGGCTATATTTCCATTTCTTCCTACGGCCACACACGCACAGAGGCTTGCATGGCCTGGACCAGCCCACGCACGCAACCGCTCATGGGCCTTCTATCTGATAAATCAGCCAACGTGTTATGATAAATCAACAAAAAGTTAGTCCCACCTTGGCCCCTTGCATCGAATCCTTCCAATTTATATATGCCTTTAAGTTTTGTGGGTAACAGAAAGTTGTTTCCGGAATCAATTAGCAAAGGGTTTCTTGCCTATCGACATAATAAATCAGTGGTGAATAAATCCGGTGGTCAATCATCAATTAGCCATGTGAAAGAGAAATAAGGAATGGAACCTGGCCTCTCTACAGAATAAATGGTGAGAGTGAATTCCGGTGCGACTGAAAAGAGAAATACGGAAGGAACAGCGAGAAATATGGAATAGAATGGAACAACTTTTAGTACAATCTACCCGCAGTAAAAGAACGCTTCGTCAAAAAAATAAATGAACGGTTCATGCTTGCCGCACGGACTCAAACTCAGGTTGGCAGAAAAAGAGCACAACTTGACCGGTTAGCCAACTCAACCAGCCCATGTTATGTGAAAGAACAATGTTTAATAGATCATATTAAGTCAGGCTATGTTTCCATTGCTACCCGCGTCCTTCACACGCACTGGGGCTTGCATGGCCTGGACCGGCCCACGCACGCAACCGCTCACGGGCCTCCATCCAATAAATTATCCAGCGTGTTATGATAAATCAACCATTGTTACAAATATCGGCTGATTAACTAACGATATGAGCAGTTAATTGCTATCCCCCCCCCCCCCCCCCCCCCTCCGATACGAGAAAGGCCTATTCGGCCCATTAACTCAGAGGCCCAGTTAATCGTTCTGTCAGACCGAATTATCAGCTGGGTTGATTAACTGGGCGGCATATTTTGGCCTAAATCTGACCCGTTCCTCCCTTTACCGCCCTACTTTTCAGTTTTCATAGCTGGCACAACATTAGGTTTAGGCCACTCCTCCCTCCTGCTCGATCAATGGCTCCCTCGCGCTCCTGGAGGAGGAGCCGCCGCCCCTCCCAAATCAGCATCTGCAGGTGGTGTCCCCTCCACCAGCAGCCCCCTCCGGCCCTGACCCTCCGTCAGCAGTATTTGGATCTATCCCCTACCCGAGCAGCGGCAAGTTCCCCTCAATGAGCAGTGGTCAATCATCAATTAGTAGTGTGAAAGAGTAATAAGGAATGGAACCTGGCCTTTCCACAGAATAAATTTGTGGCGAGAGTGAATTCCGGTGCGACTGGAAAGAGAAATACGGAAGGAACGCAAGAGAAATATGGAATGGAATGGAACGCGGCCTCTCTACCGAATAATAAATCGGGTGGGGCTCTACACCTACGGTACCAGGAGAGGTTTAAACTAAATCGGCCACTTCGGCTAATTAAACAGGAACACACAATCCGCGACGTGCCAGGCTCCCCGCCAAAGTGAATCTTGAATAATTGATATGTTTCTCTGCTTACTTCGTTTGCTTCTTTTTCTTTAAATGTTATGTCTTAACTAACCACCAAATGCTTCACCGTTTATGTATTACAGGCTAGATGCATATGAGTGTTTTTTTCACCCGCTTGCAATGCAAAAGGTATTTTTGCTAGTACTCACATATTGAATGTGATAACATGTTATATTACAGGAAAAGATTAAGCATATAAGATTAGTACTGTAGGTGCTAGAGAATAATAAGAAAAGGCAATGTAAATAGCAGGGAACTAAACTGGATTCAGTTAAGCAGCTGAATCTGAAAAAAGCATGTGAACAGAATTAAAGATTAACCAGAACAATCTCCTCAATCCTCACTGGGAAATCTGATAGCCCAAAGAACTTAGCGCTGCAGGCCACATGAATTCATGATGCCGCTTCTTCAATAACTCGTGAATTCACCGCGAACAAATCTCACCTAGGAAGCCAAAATAACTTACGGCGGAGTGTTCCTTCTTCAATAATCAACGAAGGCCACGCCGCTCGGCTGCTGCGGCCTGTCGCCAATCCGGAGCGCCGAGGGGCGCGGAACGGAGGCACGACGGCACGCGGGATGCCGGCGCCGCCGCGCCGCGCCGCCGCCGGAGGGTTGCGCCAGCTGTGGAAACGGCGATTTGGTCGGCGACTCGCTGAGCACTGGTATTCCCGAATTGGGCTTGAGGAGAGAGTGGGGCAATGGGAGAGAACGAACCAGGCGGTGGGGATGGGCTGGCTACTCCTTATGTTGGGCCTTCCTTTTTCTTTGACGTTGTTGGTCCTTACCTTGGGCTGAATGCTTCAATGGCCGGCCATTTTCAGGGTTTTTTTTTCATAATTGGTGGATTTTATTAATTAATAAGTCGCATCAAGAAAATACAAATATTGGGCACCAGGTCTCTGCACGACTAAGATGTGCATAGCCAACACCAACGCACACAAACACAAGGAAAGAAAAACACATGATCTCCGAAAGTCATGTTCAAGCAAACTCAAGCACGAAGCTGCAAGACAACACCCCCGACTGTGAAAGAAGTGCTTCAATGACAAGGCATCCAAGAAGGGAACAACACATGAATACTGCTATCACCAGATCGACAGTGGTGAAGTCGAGGGGGCCGAGCGGGAGCCTGGACCCTGCACACTATTGGAGCCCTCTCAGGCTATTAGTATTTCCTACCTTCGGATCAATACATTTGGGCATTATTGGTCGTTTAATCAACTTATAATCCAGCTTTGCACACTATTGGAGCCCTCTCATGCTATTAGTGTTTCCTACCTTCTACCTGTAGGCATTATTGGCCGTTTGATCAACTTGCAATCTAGGTTGGTTTTAATTGAGGACCAAAGAGGGCTACACACAGGTAGGTTGCTACTCTCGTAACAAAATCGAAGCTCTTCTACCATTTGGACTTTATGGGCCTTATGTGACCGAGCGATAGCCGAAAGAAAGAGCAACATACACAGTTGTCGGTCTTGCAGTAGCAGGTGGGCGAATCGTTTCGCATGCCGCGAGGGGCTTTGGGGGAGGGGGGCGCTGCTATGTCTAACAGGTGGACAGCATCCAAATCATCTATTCGCAAGGAGTAAAAAATTCTTGGTAGCCGAACTCGTGGGGGGCGCCCCTTTATCTCGCCTTCAGCGTCTAGGTTCTGACTCACTGAAGGGGGCGAGCGAGATGGACCGGCCCATGCGCGTGAGAGGCCGCAACCTCTTTTTTTGTTTTTTTTACGTTTTTTGTTTTCATTTTTTCTTTATTTTTGTACATTTGTTTATACTTTAAAATATTCTAAATATGTATATTACAAAAAACATTGTACAAAAACATTTTGAAAATGTTGGAAAGTATTTGAAAAATGTAAATCAAGCACTCGGAAAATGATGAATAGGTATTTGAAAAATATTGAACAAGCATTTGAAAAATGTTGAATGAGTATTTGAAAAAATGTTGAATTTTTTTAATCAAGAATTCGGAAAAAAATTGAACAATTATTTGAAAAATGTTGAACAAGCATTTGAAAAATGTGGAGTAAGTATTTAAAAATAATAATCAAGCATTTGAAAAATAGTGAACAAGTATTTTAAAAATGTTAATCAAACATTTGGGAAATGTTAAATGTGTATAGAAAATATCTGGACCACATATTAAAAAATTTAAGAAAAATTGATCAAGTATATAAAAATGTTAATCAAGAATGACAAAAAATGTTGAACAAGTGTTTGAATAATGTGAATCAAGCATTTGGAAGAGGTTAAACGTGTATAGAGAAAATGTTGACCATGTATTGAAAAAATGTTAATCTTTTTATTTGAAAATTGTGAATCAAGCATTTTTTAAAAATGTATGGAAAAATGTGACCATGTGTCCAAAAATTGTTAGTCTTGTATATGAAAAATTAATCATGCATTTGAGTGTTTTGAATGTGTATAGAAACAATGTTGACCATATATTAAAAATATTAATTTTTTATTGGAAAAATGTTAAATTTATATTCGAAAAATGTTGGTTACATATAAAAAAATTAGAATGAAAGCGCAAAGAAACAAAGAAAAAGCAAAAAAGAAAAAATACCAAAGAAAAAACAAAATGAAAAATAAAAACCAAAGAAACAAATGCAAAAAGGCTGAAAAGGAATAACAATCGGAGAAGATAATAAAAGCAACAAGAGAAAACGAAAAAAATGAAAAAGGTGAATAAAACAGGAAAACTGTAGGGAAAATCGGGTCTTTTACCTTAAAAAGGAGGTTGTGCCCTACTCATCACAAACCAGACCCAGTGGTTGTGGCTAGCGTCGCTTTTCTACTCAGGAGACCGGGATTTGAACCCTGGTGTTGATCGCTTTTTCTCCACCTTTTCATTTATTAAGTGGGCCGGCCTAGTTGCTATATGAAACTAATAAAATCTAGCTACAACTGCTACCGTCTTGCTTATTGCGAGATATAGCTCTTGCGACTCGCGGGTGAGCAAACTAGTCCGTAGAAGAAGACACCTACACCGCGCCACGGAACAGACACCAGTAGAACCACGGATCCACGAACATGGGATTTTTCTAATAATTCACGAACATGAAATGGAAAACGAAAAATCCACAAGACAAGACCAAATATATGTATCTGGGCCAACCAAATAAAAAATGCCACTCATCCTAACCAGAATTTATTTCTGGCAAACGGCCAAAACTCCTCATAGAATTTATCATTTGCCTCATCGAATGATGTATTTCTTACCAAAAATGCTAAATGGTTTTTCATCAATAATTACTTCCTCATGTAAAAGAAATCAGCAACTCGTGCCATTGAAGGTATTTACGGTGTAGAATTTCTGGTCAATGGACATGGTTATTCCTATGTGTTGACATGATTATTCATATGTGTGAAGTATTAATTAATGTGTTCAAACAACATTACAGAGAACCAATTGTTCGACAAGTTTTTTAGGGGTAACGGTGTGGACATATATAGTTTGGGGGGAGGGAGAGGACAGCCACCAAGGAGGGTGCCAACTGTCGTGCGAACAGATCTGACAGTAGAGTATAGGGGTACGTATAGGAGGGCAGAGTCTAGCTACGGTATGGTTGTACACTCGGATTTACGAGTTCAGGCCTCTCTCGGAAGAGGTAAAGACCCTTTTAAGGGCATTTTTATCCCTTAGTAGTTTTGGTGATTAATGACAATACGTTTGCGGACTAATCGTGTGCACTAAGCGTTTCAGGTGATCTAATATAAGGGCACTATGCGATTCTTACCCCTCGAGGACTTCACTTTAGACGGATTATTTTCCTTCATTTCTTTTCGGTGGAATTGAGTCGTGTAGGGATAACCGTACTATCAAGAGGGGATCCGTTTCGGAAGAGTATGGGTGGAATCATCACGTTCGCATTCTCCTTGCACCCTCACTTTCTTCCTACTTCTTTGGAGTTTCCGTGTTGTGCAAAACAAGGGGTGATATGTGCTAAGCGGTAGTACCGTGGCCAGGGCGGTAGTACCGCCTATCGGCGGTAGTACCGCTTGTTTGTGCCGCTGGTACTACCGCCCCTGCTGTGGTCTCGACTTTTCGTGTCAGTTTTCCGTAAAGGACCACACAGGGGAGCGGTAGTAGGGACGACAGTAGGGCGCGGCAGTACCGCTTATCGGCGGTAGTACCGCTCCTACTTCCGCTCCAACGGCCGCTTAGCTCGCTGCCCTCCCCTGTTTTCCAGCGGCTGTAGGAAGCGGCAGTACCGCCTATCGGCGGTAGTAACGCCCTAGTGCGTGTAATCCTCCTCCCTCGGTCCTAGTTGCCCTATGCCTGCTTGCCACAGGTACTACTGCTCCAGCAACGGTAGTACCGCCCAGATGTGGGCTGTGGGCTACATAACGGTTGTATGTGTCCCCCTACTATATAAAGGGGTCTCCTTCTCCAAGAAAATTCTTCCATCCCCAAACTCCATTGTTGCTCCAAGCTCTATTTTTCCCCGATCTCTTTCCCTAGCCAATCAAACTTGTTGATTCTCTAGGGATTTGTTGAGAGGGCCCCGATCTACACTTCCACCAAGAGAAATTTGATTCCCCCCACTAATCCCTTGCGGATCTTGTTACTCTTGGGTGTTTGAGCACCCTAGATGGTTGAGGTCACCTCGGAGCCATAGTTCATTGTGGTGAAGCTTCGTGGTGTCGTTGGGAGCCTCCAATTAATTTGTGGAGATTGCCCCAACCTTGTTTGTAAAGGTTTGGTCGCCGCCTCCAAGGGCACCAATAGTGAAATCACGGCATCTCGCATTGTGTGAGGGCGTGAGGAGAATACGGTGGCCCTAGTGGCTTCTTGGGGAGCATTGTGCCTCCACACCGCTCCAACGGAGACGTACTTCCCCTCAAAGGGAAGGAACTTCGGTAACACATCCTCGTCTTCACTGGCTTGACTCTTGGTTATCTCGTACCTTTACTTGTGCAAGCTTATATTGTGTTGCATCTCTTGCTTGCTTGTGTGCTTGTTGTTGTTGCATCATATAGGTTTCTCACCTAGTTGCATATCTAGACAACCTAGTTTGATGCAAAGTTTAAATTTGTAAAGAAAAAGCTAAAATTGCTAGTTGCCTATTCAACCCCCCTCTGGTCAACTATATCGATCCTATCAATTGGTATCAGAGCCACGTCTCTTTATTAAGGACTTTGTCGTCCGAAGAGTATGGTTGACACCGTAGACGGTGGGAAGGAGCACTTTGGTGTGAATCCGATCTCGTCTACGGCCGATGGGCGAACTGCGGTCTCTCGTGAGGAATTCAATGCGGCTTTGGACACATTGAAAACCTCCATGACGACCGAGGTTGAAAGCATGTTTAATAAATTCTTAGAAGGGATTAAACTATCTACTGCGCTGATGAAAGTGGGTGATCCCACTAACAAGGTGACGGATGCTAACTCCGACAAGGGGGAAGCTACTAGTGAAAAGGCTCCTTCTTCTAGTGGTAAAAATGGCAACGACATCTTTGCCCATGTGGAACCTCCACTTACTTAAGGTGGACCGATTCCCTCCACTCATTTGAATCATGCCGGTCCTCCACCTAAGATTGTAAAAAATGAGGACTTTGAATCTTGGGTTTATCGCTTTAAGCGTTAGTTGAACCATGTTAATACTAACCTTTGGAGAATCATTGAAAAAGGTTTTTATCCGCATGACCGAAGCAACTTCACCCCTCGAGAAGCCGCGGATAATCAATTCAATGAGAATGCTCTCTTCATCATCCAAGATGCAATTCCACCCGAAGATCTTGCTCATCTCCGACCCTTCACTGTGGCCAAGGATGCATGGCGGCATGTTGTTTCTCTCTACAGGGGAAGCGCAAGCATTCAACGCTCCAACTATGAAGTAGTGCAAGATGAAGCCGATGAGTTTGCAATGAAAGAAGATGAAGAACCTCATGAGCTCTATCGGAGATTAACTACTCTCGCGGTCTCACTCCGAGATCATGGGAGCAAGGATACGGATGACAATTGGATCAAGCGCAATTTTCTCAAGGCCATGATGCCTTACCACAAGGCCGGACTTTCACACCTAGTCCTCAAGTGAAGTGTTGGATGAGTTTGTGGCTATGAGCATCTTGGACAAGACCGCCGACAATGCGGTGTTTCGTTCTCAAAGAGCAAAGAATCCCAACCTTGCCTTGAGGGCCAAGGTTTGTGTGGAAGAAGAGGATGATGAGGAAGAAGATGAGAGTAACCCCGAAGATACTAAGTATGATTATCATGAACACATGGCTCTTGCTTGAAGGCAATTTTGGAGCAAGAAGAACACAAGGACAAACTTCAACAAGAATAACTCAAGTAGCTTCAAGGGCAAGCAACATGTGAGAACATGTTACAATTGTGGCAATGTGAGTCATTTTGTTGCGGAGTGCCCTTACGAGAAGAGGGAAGACAATGGTGGCAAGCTCATCCAAAAAGACAAAGCCAAGTCCTTCCCCAACAAGAACAACTTCACCAAGAAGACTCCAACTAGAGGGTTGGTGGTTCAAGAAGAATACCATGAGGATGATGATGATGATGAAGATAGTGAAGCCATGGCCATGGCCTCCGTTGCCATTGCCACAACTCCACAGGTATCCCTCTTCGACTCACCCAACGAGAACATCACCGCCAAGTGCCTCATGGCTAAAGCCACCAACAAGGTAACCCCCAACATCAAAACTACCATCATTACTAATCCCTCCTTGACGGATTGCATTGATGAAAGTGAGGGGTCTAATGAGGAAGTAAATGAATTTGAGTCTTTTATGAGTAAGCTCAAGGGCAAATCCGAGAAACACTTCATTTCTCTCTTGGAACAACTTGGTGAAGCCAATGACATGATTGAGGCTCATGAAGAAACCATCTCTAAGATGGAAGGTCATAGTCGTGACTATGCCGATGAGATATCGGATCTCTCTAATGATCTTGAGGAAGAGCGTGTGACAATTGGATCAAGCGCAATTTTCTCAAGGCCATGATGCCTTACCACAAGGTCGTACTTTCACACCTAGTCCTCAAGTGAAGTGTTGGATGAGTTTGTGGCTATGAGCATCTTGGACAAGACCGCCGACAATGCGTTGTTTCGTTCTCAAAGAGCAAAGAAGCCCAACCTTGCCTTGAAGGCCAAGGTTTGTGTGGAAGAAGAGGATGATGAGGAAGAAGATGAGAGCAACCCCGAACATACTAAGTATGATTATCACGAACACATGGCTCTTGCTTCAAGGCAATTTTGGAGCAAGAAGAACACAAGGACAAACTTCAACAAGAATAACTCAAGTAGCTTCAAGGGCAAGCAATGTGTGAGAACATGTTACAATTGTGGCAATGTGTGTCATTTTGTTGCGGAGTCCCCTTACGAGAAGAGGGAAGATAATGGTGGCAAGCTCATCCAAAAATACAAAGCCAAGTCCTTCCCAACAAGAACAACTTCACCAAGAAGACTCCAACTAGAAGGTTGGTGGTTCAAGAAGAATACCATGAGGATGATGATGATGATGATGATAGTGAAGCCATGGCCATGGCCTCCGTTGCCATTGCCACAACTCCACGGGTGTCCCTCTTCGACTCACCCAACGAGAACATCACCGCCAAGTGCCTCATGGCTAAAGCCACCAACAAGGTAACCCCCAACATCAAAACTACCATCATTACTAATCCCTCCTTGACGGATTGCATTGATGAAAGTGAGGGGTCTAATGAGGAAGTAAATGAATTTGAGTCTTTTATGAGTAAGCTCAAGGGCAAATCCAAGAAACACTTCGTTTCTCTCTTGGAACAACTTGGTGAAACCAATGACATGATCGAGGCTCATGAAGAAACCATCTCTAAGATGGAAGGTCATAGTCGTGACTGTGCCAATGAGATATCGGATCTCTCTAATGCTCTTGAGGAAGAGCGTGTGCATCGTTTGGCTCTTGAGGAGTTACACAACGATGACCATGATAAATTAAAGAAAGATCTTGCTCATGCTCTTGTTGTATCTTGTGTGCTAAATTCCGAGAAGGCTAAACTTGGGGTTGACCATGCTAGACTCAAGGAGGAGTTTTATCTACTCGACAAGGCTCACAAGGTCTTGAAGGGTGCTCATTCTAGCCTCAAGGAGTCTCATGATCAACTCCAAGTGAAGCTAACCAAGGAGAAAGCCACCTTTCCTCATATGGTATTAATTGATAATGCAAATGCTACTAACCCATGTTGTGAGCATGTGCATCTTGTGGAGGAGAATGCCAAGTTGAAAGAACAACTTGAGAGAGGCCTTGTGACGTGCATACAAGGTGAGAAGAACCTCAATGACCTTTTGAGCAATCAAAAGAGTTGGGTTTGCGCCCAATTCCAAGAACAAGAAGAAGAACGACAAGACCAAACGACCTCCCCCTCTCAAGCAAACGTTTGTGAAGGAGGGAGAGGGTGCTCCAAAGGAGAATAAGAACAAGGCGAAGGGTGGTGATCTCAAAAAGGGAAATGCCACCCCTTCCAACAAAGCCAGCGACTTTAATCATTCTTATGTGTTGTGTCGTGCTAGTGATGGGCATGTTTATGCTAAATTTGTTGGCTCTCCCTATGAGTACATTGAATGGTCTATTTGGGTTCCTAAGACCCTTGTTACTAACAACAAAGGACCCATTACAAAATGGGTACCTAAAACCAAGCATTGATCTCTTGTAGGTGTTTGCTTCCGGTGGGGGATCATGGTTGCTCGATAGTGGAGCCACAAATCATATGACCGGAAGCAAGGACTTGGTGCTGGACGTGCACAATATCCCTTCTATGCCCACCAATGTCGAGTTGGGTGATGCCTCGTCTTCTAAGGTATTGGGTCTTGGCAAGGTTGTCATTTCTCGTGATCTCACGATCGAGAAAGTCATGCTTGTTGAGTCCCTTGCATACAATCTACTTTCCGTTCGTCAACTTGCACTCATGGGCTTTGCCACATTCTTTGATATTGATACCGTGGCCCTCTTGTGGAGCAAGACTCTTAAAGTAGCCTTTGTTGGGCATGTCAAGAATGGTCTCTATGTGATTAACTTTTCAGAGCGATCCACTAAGACTGCGACATGCCTAATGGCTAAAGTTGATGTGGGGTGGCTTTGGCATCGCCGTTTAGCCCACGTCAATATGAGATCTTTGCAAAGTCTTCTCAAGGGGGACCATGTCCGTGGACTAACAAATGTTAGTTTTGCCAAAGATCGTGCTTGCAGTGCTTGTATCGAAGGAAAGCTACATGAGAAGTATTCATGCTATTATATTATCCATCTATGATGTTTTATATGCATTTATATGCCATTTTATATGATTTTTGGGACTAACCTATTAACCTAGAGCCCAGTGCCAGTTTCTGTTTTCTCCTTGTTTTTGAGTTTTACAGAAAAGGAATACCAAACGGAGTCCAATTGGCGTGCCAATTTTTGATGATTTTTTATGGACCAAAAGAAGACCACGGAGCATCGGAGTTGGTCCAGAAGAGTCCCAGGCTGCCCACGAGAGTGGGGGGCGCGCCCCCTATCTCGTGGACATCCCGAAGACCCCCCTGACGTGAAACCTACGCCAAAAATTCCTATAAATTCAGAAACCTTCAGGAAATAACCTAGATCGGAAGTTCCGCTGCCGCAAGCCTCTGTAGCCACGAGAAATCAATCTAGGCCTTCTCCAGCACCCTACCGGAGGGGGACATCATCACCGGAGGCCATGGAGGAGGATCTCGGAGGGGCCATCATCGCCATGAAGGCCAAGGACTAGAGGGGAAAGCCATGGAGGAGGAAGCACAAGGGGGAGAACCTCTCCTCCTCTCTCTTGGTGGCACCAGAGTGCCATCGGGAGGGGAATCATCGCCGCGGTGATTGTCTTCATCAACATCACCATCATCATCTCCTTTACGCGGTTCACTCTCCCGCACCCCGCTGTAATCCCTACTTGAACATGGTGCTTTATGCCACATATTATGATCCAATGATGTGTTGCCATCCTATGATGTTTTGAGTAGGTATCTTTTGTCCTTGAGTTGATTGAGGATCTAGATTGGTATGAGTTGTATGTTTTATTTTGGTGCTGCCCTATGGTGCCCTCCGTGTCGCGCAAGCGTGAAGGATTCCCGATGTAGGGTGTTGCAATATGTTCATGATTCGCTTATAGTGGGTTGGTGAGTGACTGAAACACAAACCCGAGTAAGGGGGTTATTGCGTATGGGAATAAAGAGGACTTGATGCTTTAATGCTATGGTTGGGTTTTACCTTAATGATCTTTAGTAGTTGCGGACGCTTGCTAGAGTTCCAATCATAAGTGCATATGATCCAAGTAGAGAAAGTATGTTAGCTTATGCCTCTCCCTCATATGAAATTTCAATGACGACTATCGGTCTTGTTAACAATTGCCTAGGACAATACTGCACACCGATCCATCATTATTCCACACTCGCTATTTATATTATTTAGTAATATATTCTAACTTTATGATAACATCACCTACTTTTATATTTTACCTCTCTGATATCATGCAAAGTTATCCTCTTTATACCCACAACACAGTTTTATTTCTTGTTTCTAGTTGGAAGCAAACGTTCGGTGCACGTAGAGTCGTATCAGTGGCAGATAGGGCTTGAGAGAATATTGATCTTACCTTTGGCTCCTTGTGGGTTCGACACTCCATACTTATGACTTCCACCTTTGGGAATTGCTACGATGATTCCCTGCACTTGGGGATTATCAGAGACGCTCCTACCAGTGGAGCACATGCGAGCACTTCAAGAAGAAATAGCGGGATTTTTGCTCGGTCATAGATCCCAAAGGGGAATTCTACTACGAGCTACCGCCCCAATGAACTACTCCCAATTGTCATCGTGCTCCGAAGGCACCAAGGCAAATGCCACTGGCTCTGAAGGCTACATGTAGGAAAAACTATATATATATATATATATATATATATATATATATATATATATATATAGACACACACACACACAATATGTATTATCGTAAAATACCAGCAAACGAAAAAGAATCAAATGGAAAACACAAAATTAAAGAAAAAATAAATAATAAAACCAACCCCCCCCCCAAACTTTTTAGTACCGATTGGTAACACCAACCGGTACTAAAGCTCTCCCCACACCCGGCCCTGGCTCGTGCCATGTGGTGGCCTTTTAGCTATGGTTCGAGCCGAACCGGTACTAAAGGGGGGGACCTTTAGTCCCCACCCTTTAGTGCTGGTTACAGAACAGGCACTAAAGGCCCTTACGAACCGGGGCTATAGCCCGGTTCCGAACTAGTGTATCATGGGTCTGTGTTTCACATCCAATCACCCACTGGGGTGCGCCTGTCTTAGAGTTGAATAGGCCTTCCACTTCAGTCGACTTAGTCGACTTAGGTTGAGTCGAGTGTTTGTCCAAACCAGTGGGGGCACGTAGAGTGCACCCACTGGGCGTAGTCCCCGAGACCATGATCGACTGCTGGCAGTCGGCTGTCGTCTGAGAATCTTCTCTTTTTTTTGAACTCACGCTGGACAGACCATGCTGAGTGTTGAACCAAACCAGTGGGGACACGCTAAGTGCACCCACTTGGTGTAGTCCCCGAGACTACTGTTGAATGTTTGATTCGGCAGTAGTCTTAGAGTAACTTTCACTGTGATTGTGTTTTGTTTCTGTCGATTGATATATCACATTCGCTGACTGCAGAGGTTTTGTGATCTTGGGGTTAAACTTTCTGAACTGAACAAGAAGCAAATAAGCCTCGATCTTGATCTTGAACTGGTGAAGAAGAACCTCAAGGTTGTCCAGGAAGAAGCAGCTATCATGGGAGGTAACCAATCGTCAACTGCCCATCTTGTGACTCGCACTTCTCAGTGTTTTTTCTTTCAGTCTCTTTGAACCGAGTGACTTCACTCGAACAAATGTGTGTAGTGAAAACCGTCAACTTCAAGCTCGTCTGAAGAATGTTATTTCTTTAGAGAAAATGAAGCATGCTCTAGAGAAGGAGGATCAGGATCTGGCTGCTGCCCAGAAGGAGGCGCGAGAGAAAACAATGCTTGCTGACAAGAAGCTGGCTTCAGTCAGCAAGTTAGAAGAGGAGAACTCTAAGCTGAAGACCGCTGTCTCTGAGGCCAATCGGGAGGTCGAGCAACTGAAGAAAGACAAGGACAACTTGACTAATGAAGTTGTGAACCTCAAGGCCAAGAAGGGCGAGCTAGAGTCTTATCTGGGGCAGCTTGCTGCAAAACTGGTCCTGAAGCTTGAAGGTATTATTGTTCGACTGATTTGTTACGTCGATTGGCACGCCTTGTCATACTTTCGACTCACCATTTTTTTCGACTGTGCAGAACTTTGTCAAGACTTTGAGGCTGAGACTGGGCGGGTCGATACGGGTCTCGACCCCATCAATTGTCCTGTTAAAGATGATGTTGCGATGAACTTGCTGCGGTTGGGATCACGCATGGACAGCGTTGTTGCTTATCTTGCTCGACTGAAGGCGGAGATGACTCGGGTTGATGCTGAACTCTGGCCTTAGGTGGTACTTTCACAAGATCTCGAGTCTTTGATGGCTCGACTGAATCAGATCCCTGGTCGAGTGCAAGAATGGAAGAAATCGTCCGCTCGCTGCGGTGCTGACGTTGCTCTGTCATTGGTCAGAGTGCACTGCAAGGACGTCAGAGAAGACAAGATGGCGGACCTTAAGGTTGTGAACACCAAGAAGCACGCTTTCCAGTCCTTTATGTACACTTTCCTTGAAGCAGCCACTCGCATGGCACACATCATTGATCTTGACAGTTTCTGTGATCCAGCAAGCCCTTCTCCTGATGAGTGACCAAAAACATTATGCCCCACCCTTATTTGCCTCGGAATGCCGAGTGATTATGTAATCGTTAAACTCCTTAAGGCTTGATGCCTGAGTACTTCTGCCTGCTGCGGTTCTGAACTTTTGCAAGGTTTATCTGAACTTGAATTTCTTTGAATATCTTAGCTTTTGCTCTGTTTTTGGACTGTTTCTGATTGACTTTCGGTTCCGAGTGGACTTGATCTTCTCACCCTTTGCCGAATGAAAGTACATTGTACTTGTGACGGAGCTCAGACGCGTTTTCAGTCGACACCTCGTCGTCCTTGTGGATAAGGATGGAACATTGTACTGGTGGCGTAGCTTAGAGGTGGCGTTCGATCGACACCTCGTCATCCTTGCGGATAGGGATGGAGCGTATGTTGTATTTGTGGCATAGCTTAGAGGCGATGTTCAATCGACACCTTGTCGTCCTCACGGATAGGGATGGAGTGTACGTTGTATTTGTGGTGGAGCTCAGAGCATATTTGTGACTTAGGCGATTACGGGGTCCCAGCTAAGCCCTCGAGTGGGAGGATTGCTCTCTACTCAGAATGTTTTTAACTTAGACGATTACGGGGTCGCAGCTAAGCCCCCGAGTGGGAGGATTGCTCTCCACTTGGAGTGTTTTTTAACTTTGGCAATTACGGGGTCGCAGCTAAGGCCCCGAGTGGGAGGATTCCTCTCCACTCGGAATGTTTTTAACTTAGGCGATTACGGGGTCGCAGCAAAGCCCCTGAGTGGGAGGATTGCTCTTAGCTCGGAATGTATTTAACTTAGGCGATTACGGGGTCGCAGCTAAGCCCCCGAGTGGGAGGATTGCTCTCCACTCGGAATGTTTTTAACTTAGGCGATTACGGCTGAGGGAGTCCTGGATTAGGGGGTACTCGGACAGCCGGACTATGTACTTGTGCCGGACTGTTGGACTATGAAGATACAAGATTGAAGACTTCGTCCCGTGTATGGGTGGTACTCTCCTTTGCGTGGAAGGCAAGCTTGGCAATTCGGATCTGTAGATTTCCTTCTCTTTGACCGACTCTGTGTAACAATACCCCCCTCCGGTGTCTATGTAAACCGGAGGGTTTAGTCCGTAGGACAAGAACAATCAGAATCATAGGCTAGCTTCTAGGGTTTAGCCTCTATGATCTCGTGGTAGATCAACTCTTGTTATACTCATATTATCAAGATCAATTAAGCAGGAAGTAGGGTATTACCTCCATAGAGAGGGCCCGAACCTGGGTAAACATCGTGTCCCCCGCCTCCTGTTACCATTAGCCTTAGACGCACAATTCGGGACCCCCTACCCGAGATCCGCCGGTTTTGACACCGACATTGGTGCTTCCATTGAGAGTTCCACTATGTCGTCACCATAAGGCTTGATGGCCCCTTCAATCATCTACAATGATGCGATCCAGGGTGAGGTTTTCTCCCCGGACAGATCTTTGTATTCGGCGGCTTCGCACTGCAGGCCAACTCGCTTGGCCATCCGGAGCAGATCGGTAGCTACGCCCCTGGCCATCAGGTCAGGTTTTGAAGCCTGAACTACACCGCCGACATCCCCGGAGACTTGATCTTCGATGGATTCGAGCCCATGATAGGTGCGCCGAACAGTCACGATGAGCATAACTTAGATCTGCCATCAGACGGGGTTCAGCAGATCACACCTGCGGCTGCCCCTGCTCTTGATCTGGAGCAGATCGTGCCATCTAAGGACGGGTGGATGGACCCCGCCACAGAGGCCGCACACTCATCGGCGATAGAGCCGAACACAGACTTCGCCTCCAATGAGGTCTGTGTCATCGGACCCTCGAACTCGTCTCCGGCCAGGCCCCAAACCGCACGCAACCGTGCCTATCAACCTAATTGGGCACCGATCATGGAGTTTACCTCCACGGATATCTTTCAGCACTCGCCCTTGGGAGACGTGCTAAATTCGTTGAAATCTCTCTCCCTGTCTGGAGACTCTTGGCCGAACTATGTCCGGCTTGAGTGGGAAGCGGACGACAAAGAAATTCGTTCCCCACCGACCACCCACTTAATAGCCACTGTCGATGACTTAACCGACATGCTCGATTTCGACTCCGAAGACATCGACGGTATGGACGACAATGCCGGAGAAGAACAGGAACCACCGCCCAAAGGGCACTGGACAGCCACCTCATCATATGATATATATATGGTGGACACACCCAAAGAAAGCAATCGTGATGAGGCAACGGAGGATAATCCCCTTGAGAAGCAATCTAAGCGCCGGCGTCAGCGACGCCGCTCTAAGCCCTGCCATAGCAAAAATAGCGATACCGGCACAAGATACAATAGCACTCTGGATGATGCCGAAGGCGAAAATAATCCCGCCCAGCCAAACTTCGGGCAAGCCAGACGAGAAGATGGGCAAGCTAGCCCTGATGAATAGGCAATAAATGGATACTCAGAGGATGACAATTACATACCCCTCTTCGAAGATGAGGTAAGCCTCGGCGAAGAAGAATTCATCGTGCCTGAGGATCCCGTCGAGCAGGAGCGCTTCAAGCGCCGGCTTATAGCCACTACAAAAAGCCTGAAGAAAAAGCAGCAACAGCTTCAAGCTGATCAAGATCTGCTAACCGATAGATGGACTGAGGTCCTGGCAGCCGAGGAATACAGACTCGAGCGCCCAACCAAGAGTTACCCAAAGCGCAGGTTGTTACCTCAATTCGAGGAGGAGACGCTAGAGCCTACACCACCAGCACAGGATGCGGCTGACCGACCACCCCATGGCCGAGACAAAGCGGTGTATCAGTCCGAACACCAACCTGCACCCCGTCGCCAAACAAATAAAAACACGAAGGCCAGGGGCTATATGCATGACCTGCGAGGCGAATTGGAAAACAAAGCATGACATTCAAGATCGATCTACGGATCACGGGGGCGCGCCCCAACGCATGACAATGACTGCTATGCCAGACATACTAAACACAAATCCGGCCGGGCCAAATACAACAGACCAGACTCATCTAAACTGTGTCGTGATGTAGCCCGGCATAGAGGCGCCGCACACCCCCTATGCTTCATCGACGAAGTAATGGAGCATGAGTTCCCAGAAGGGTTCAAACCCGTGAATATCGAGCCCTATGATGGGACTATAGACCCCACGGTATGGATAGAAGATTTCCTCCTCCACATTCAAATGGCCCGTGGTGATGATCTACATGCCATCAAGTACCTCCCACTAAAACTTACGGGACCGACTCGGCATTGGTTGAATAGTTTGCCGGCAAACTCCATTGGAAGTTGGGAGAACCTGGAAGACGCGTTCCTGGATAACTTCCAGGGCACTTACGTGCGACCACCAGATGCTGATGATCTAAGTCACATAACCCAACAGCCCGGAGAGTCCGCCAGGAAATTCTGGACTCGGTTCCTAACTAAAAAGAACCAAATTGTCGACTGTCTGGATGCTGAAGCCCTAGCAGCCTTTAAGCACAACATCCGTGACGAGTGGCTTGCCCGACACCTTGGCCAAGAGAAGACAAAGTCCATGGCAGCCCTCACGACACTCATGGCCCGCTTTTGTGCGGGCGAGGATAGCTGGCTAGCTCGTAGCAACAGCACATTAAGCAAGCCTGGGACTTCTGAACCAAGAGATAACAACGGCAAGCCCCGACGCAGCAAACACAAGCATCGAAAGAATGGCGACAAAGCTGAAGACACGATCGTCAATGCCGGATTCAGCGGCTCTAATACCGGTCAAAAGATGAAACGATTCAAAAGAAACAGTCTGGGCACGTCCAGTCTGGACTGCATACTCGACCGTTCATGCCAAATTCACAGCACCCCAGGAACACCAGCCAATCATACCAACAGAGAATGATGGGTCTTCAAACAAGCCGGTGGGTCAGGTGCCGAAAACAAGGAGAAGGGGTCGCAAAGCGATAACGATGGCGAGGAGCTCCGGCCACAGAACACAGGAGCACAAAAGAAATTTGCCCTGCAAATCAAAATGGTGAACATGATAAATGCCACCCATATTTCCAAGCAGGAGCGGATGTGCACTCTCAAGGATGACGGTGCAGCGGAGCCAGTCGCCCCAAAATATAATCTATGGTCGTCCGGTGTAGGATCGAAGGTATGTCTAGAGGGGGGTGATTAGACTACTTGACCAAATAAAAACTTATCCTTTTCCCAATTTTAGTATTTGGCAGATTTTAGCTATCTTAGCACAAGTCAAACAATCTTAACATAATTCAAGCAAGCATGCAAAGAGTATATGAGCAGCAGAAAGTAAAGCATGCAACTTGCAAGAATGTATAGGGAAGGGTTTGGAGAATTCAAACGCAATTTGGAGACACGGTGATTTTTGAGCCGTGGTTCCAATAGGTGGTGCTATCGTACATCCACGTTGATGGAGACTTCAACCCACGAAGGGTAACGGTTGTGCGAGTCCACGGAGGGCTCCACCCACGAAGGGTCCATGAAGAAGCAACCTTGTCTATCCCACCATGGCCGTCGCCCATGAAGGACTTGCCTCAGTAGCGGTATATCTTCACGAAGTAGGCGATCTCCTTGCCCTTACAAACTCCTTGGTTCAACTCCACAATCTTGTCGGAGGCTCCCAAGTGACACCTAGCCAATCTAGGAGAAACCACTCTCCAAGAAGTAACAAATGGTGTGTTGATGATGAACTCCTTGCTCTTGTTCTTCAAATGATAGTCTCCCCAACACTCAACTCTCTCTCAAAGGATTTGGATTTGGTGGAAAGAAGATTTGAGTGGAAAGCAACTTGGGGAAGGCTAGAGATCAAGATTCATATGGTAGGAATGGATTATCTTGGCCTCAACACATGAGTAGGTGGTTCCTTCTCAGAAAATGGATGCTGGAAGTGTAGGTTCGTTCTGATGGCTCTCTCCACGAATGAAGAGGAGGTGGAGGGGCATATTAGCCTCCACACAAAATCTAACCGTTACACACAACTTGCCAAACTCGGTGGGACCGAATTGGTAAACTCGGTCAGACCGATTTAGCAAATCTAGTGGCCGTTAGGATTTTCGGTGGGACCGACATGCAACTCGGTAGGACTGATATTTTTAGGATTAGGGCATAACGTAATCTCGGTGAGACCGATTACACAAACTTGGTGAGACCAATTTTGGTAATAAGCTAACCAGAGAGTTGGTCAGGTAAACTCGGTGGGACCGGTTCGCTCATTTCGGTGGGACCGAAATGTTACAAAAAGGAAACAGGGAGTTTACATTGCAATCTCGGTGGGACCGATCGCTCATCTCGGTGGTACCGAAACGTTACGAAGGGAAACAGAGAGATTACAACCCCATCTCGGTGATAGTATTGGATTTTCCTATAGACTCAATGTGATCTTGGATCACTAAAATATAAAATGTAGAGTCTTGAGCTTTTGAGCTTGAGCCAATCCTTTTATCCTTAGCATTTTGAGGGGTCCACTTTTCTCATCCATGCCATGCCATTCATTGAGCTTTTCCTGAAATATTCATCTTGTAATGATGTTAGCTCAATCAGCTATATGTTGTTAGGAATTACCAAAACCACCTAGGGATAGTTGCACTTTCAATCTCCCCCTTTTTGGTAATTGATGACAACATATAGATCAAAGCTTCGACAAATGATAATAAGAGTGAAAAACATTGTCGCTTTGAGAAGTATGTGATAAGCAAGAGCTCCTCCTAAATTTGTGCATAGTTTAAGATTTGCTTTGGACTGCAAATGCACAAGGAGTTAGGCTCATGGGTAACTCTTCCATGTCACATACATCTTGGTGGAGCGCTCAAAATGATAATAACTTAATACATGCACTCATCACCAAGCAAAGTGAATGATCATATAGGGATAAATGAGATAATGTCATCCAACAAGCATAAATGTAGCATATGATCAAACACATGATCATCCAAGTATCACACAGACATAGAGTATCTCAAACAAGCAAATAAAGTTCAACCACCAAAGCAAGAGAGAATAAAAAGCAACACTCTCTCTCGAAGCCTATGATCTATACATTTTTCTCCCCCTTTGGCAACAAGTTACCAAAAAGTTCATAGAAAATGCATAGCACTAGATCGACTCTCAGGCTTGATCTTCAGGTGGTGGTGTAGAGATGGCTCCTTGGACGAAGACTTCAGTAGATGTGGATGGAGCTGGAGGTGTGGGTGCTGAAGCTGGTTGCACTGGAGCTGTAGGAGCTGTAGGTGGTGTAGATGAAATGGCTCTGGTGTCTGTCACTGGCACTACAGCTGATCTCTGAGCTCTAGGCACTCTGGCAAATGCATCAGTGGTTTTCTTGCCCCGCCTCTCCTACATATCATCCTGAAGCTGCTCAACAATAGACTAGATCTCAGTTACCTTCACATCCAAGTTATAGAACTTCTTCTCCATGATCCTCTCCAGGCTCTCCTGGTTTTGAGTTAAGGTGGCCAGCCCCTTCTCAATCCTCAGAGTGGATGCAATCAAGTAGCCTAGTTGATCCTGTTTGCTCTTCAGAAAGTACTGAGATGCCTCTTCCATTGTTGGCATCATGGTAGCCTTCTCTGTCCTTGCCTTCTCCTTCTTGGCTTGAGCATGCACAGAAGATGGCTCATCTTCATTCATAACCACTTGGTTATCCTCAAAGTCTGGATAGATAGCAAAGTGTTCCTTGCCCAGCAAGTATGTGGATGTGCCCATCTTGGAGTTTATCAGCTCCTATATCTGTGGGGCATACCCACAACTTCTTTTCTGGTCAGATGTTGTCCTCTTGATAGTCTCAACAATGAGGCTCATGACCTTGAACTTCTGTGGCACATCAAATAAGTGTAGCAAGTTTATTGCATGGCCTCTGATCATGTTGTGGTCACCTGACTTGGGCAAGAGAGTGTGCCTGAGGATCCAGTTGATGGTTGGCAGTCCTGACAGAAGATAGTGTACAGATCCAAACTTATGTGTCTCAACTGCAGCATCTGGGATCTCTTTGTACATATGTGCCATAGTGTTGTGATCCATCTTCTTCTTGCCATAGACATCCAAGTCATCTTTCTTCTCCTTAGGTGCATTGATCAGATTTGCCCATTCCTCAATAGTTGATCGGTACCTTGTACCTTCAGACATCCACACTATCCTGCCATCTGGATAAAAGTGTGCTGTGGAGTAGAATTGCATAATGAGCTCATCATTCCACTTTGTGAGCTTCTGCCCAACAAAGTCTGCAACTCCACAAGCACTGAAGTTGTCATACACTCCAGGATAGTGTTCCTCATTTTCCTTCATGTAGGTCCAGTCCACCCACCTCATGTCACAAACTATAGGCTTCTTATCCAACAATACTGTCTCGTAGAAATCCTGCTGTTCCTTAGTATGGTACATGTAGTCAACAGCAGTCCTTCTCCTGATAGCATAGGGATCAGACAACCTCCACTGTCTGAGTCCTGCATCCTTCCTCAGCTTCATGTTCTCAGCCACAGGATGAGCATCATTGTGGTCTGGAATCTTTGGCTTCAACTTTCTCAAAACATGCTCTTCATCTTGTTCTTCTTCAACAGCAGTCTCAGGCACTGGGGCCTTGTTCTTCTCAGCAGCAGATATGTTTCTCGTATTCCTCTTTGTTGCAGTCTTTGGTTTGGAGGCAGCTTTGGGTGCTTCTTTGGGCTTTGGTGATGCAGCCCCTGTCCTAATAGCATCACCCATAAGCTTCTGAGCCTTGGGTGCTGGTGCAGCAACCTCTTCTTCCTCTTCCTCTTCCATCATGGAAGGCTTTCCAACAACTCTGGCCATGGTCTTCTTGACCCTTTCCTTCCTTATCTTCCCTTCTGCAGCAGCCTCTTTGGGTTGAGATTCCAAAGGTACTTGAGTAGAGGCTCTGGCTTTAGACATGGGAGTTCTCTTTGCAGGCACTTTGATCTTCATTCCAGGCTTAATGGATGCAGCTGTGCCATACTCCTTTTTGAGAACTTTCTTCTTGGAAGTGGCCTCATCCTCTACTGCCACATAGTCTTCATCCTCAGATTTTGAGGTTTTCTTCTTTCTGGTTCTGGTGGCAGCTTTAGGTAAGTTGCTTGGGGTGCTCCTGCTGCCCTCATCAGAGGTACTAGAGGGACTAGTGCCCTCACTCATCTGAACCTGCTCCTCTTCTCTGTTCTGGCTGTCACTTTGATCAGACATATTGCAAACACACTGACTACTAACCCTGTGAATAGATGTAGATGAGATAGAGTGGATCAGCATCACAAAATACAGAGGTTTTTTTTTGCAAAAGAATGAGTCAAAAACTTAGTTTTCGTTTTCCACAGAAAGCATTTAGGATCAACCGATTTGCAAACTCGGTGATACCGAGGCAGCTTTTGGAACCTAAACTACTGAACTCGGTTAGACCGAGTAACAGTTCGGTGGCACCGAGACTACTAGGGTTTCACAAAGTCCTGAACTCGGTCGCACCGATTTGCAATTCTCGGTCAGACCGAGAATCACTTGTGCAATGGCCTTAGCCAAATCGGTGGAACTGAGTTCTGCAACCCGGTGGGTCTGAGATGATTTCGGCGGAAACCTAACCCTAAATTTTCAATTCACTACTAAACTATGGATTGTTTTGACTGGATAGAGTAGTTTCAATCGTGGCAAGAATCATGATGAACACAATGTGCTAGGAATCGGATGGGGATAGCACTGTGATCGAGTCCATACCCTAGCTTTGCGATGAAGTCGCTACGGCGCCAACGGCGGAGGTGAATTCCGTTGTCGGTGGCGGAGACCAGCGACTGGAGGCGGCTGGCGACAAGGAGGACGATCCGGAGACCCTAGAGGTAGAGCGAGCTATGCGCGGGCGAAGGGGTTTGGAGAAAGTTTCCAAATTTTTGCCTGTGAGTATATATAGCCCGACCCTGTCGGTGTGACCGAGTGGAACAACTCGGTAGCACCGAGATGCATAACTGTTGACAGTTACAGCAACTCGATGTGACCAAAAAGATCAAATCGGTTGCACCAAGATTGAAAACCTAGATCAACTTAGTGATCTCGGTATGACCGAAATGGGAGAATCGGTCAGACTGAAACGCACAAAGAAGTTTTGGAAGTTTAAGTCTATGACGAATCGGGGACTCAGAGTGCTCCTCACACAGAGTGGTTCGAATCTGACTTGATCAAATTTTTTGATGTAGCATGAATAGAGTTTGAGACGAGAAAAGCATAGATAGCTAGAGAAGGTTCTTAGGCTTTCTTGTCCATCCACTTGGCAAAAAAAAATTAAACCAATCAATCAAAACAACAAGTGGATGTCCTTGAATGAGTAAAATATGCAACCAACATGCTCACACAATAAAATGGCAAATGAAATATGTGGCAAAGCATGCACAACCAATTCTAGCATCTATCAAACAATTGGTGATGACTAGGTCATCTATATATGAGTATATTGACTTAGGAGTCAAAGGAGAACATTTGATCATAGGTCATACTCATCGTTTAAGCTCAAGTGGGGTTACCACTTTTACATAATGCCTTGATGTGTTCACACCATTAGAGTTGCTTTGACTCAATTCTTAGAGTTAAGCTCCCCCTAGATGTGAGATCCCCCCTTTGAGGGATAAACTAACCTTGGGTTTTGTCGATGATGACTTCATGTAGGTGTTGAAGATGTGGATGCTCAATGTTGATGTAGATCATTTGGAGCAATCCCTTGGAGTGAGTTGCACTTTCAATACCTACACGGGTTAGTCCCACAAGGAACAAACAAGGATATCCATAGACATAGAGTGATGCTCACACAAGATAATGTCTATGAGAGCATTAGGTTACCTTGTCCCTTGTCTTACCAACAAGAGGGTTTGTGACTCCTTGAACTAGTGCAAGATGTGAAAGTTGATTGCACTTGTTGTTGCCAAAATGATATGAGTGAAATATGTTGGCGGAGTCACCCTCAAGAACTCTCTAGTTCTTCTTCTTCGGGATCCACATCATCTTCATGGGAATTCTTGGAGTTGTAGTCGTACTTGATGAAGTAGAACTTGACGTAGTCTTGGGAACCCACTTGACCAAGGCCTTAGGAGCTTCTTCAAATGCATCAATCTCCTCTTGAAGCTTGTCCTTGCCCTTTTGCTTGTGGTCTTGTGGTGGAAGATCATCTTGAGCTTGTGTCCCCTTAAAGGAAGTAGGATCATACTTCTCTTGTTGAGGAACAAACTTCATCTTGGGATATTGATCTTCTTCCCACTCAACTCCATTGGCATTGAACTTTCGTTCGAAACCAACACCTTGGTTCCTCTGGTGTCTTCCTTGCTTGCGTACAATTTCCTCAAATTGCTTACTCCCGGCAAGGCTCTTGTAAACACCTTTCTCTATAATTCACTTCAATAAGCTATTTTCTTGCTCAAGTGTAACTTGGCTAAGAGAATCATTAGTGGAATCAAGAGAACTACTAGAAGCAACAACATTTGATTTAGCATGATTATTGTTAATACGAGAGGAAGAATCCTTCTTGTTCTTGTTAGTGGACTTAACTTGAGGCATGTAAGTAGATAAGAGTAAACGCTTGGCAATGTAAGAAGAACTTTTCTTATGAAGATCATCATTGATTGCCTTTAAGAACTCATGCTCTTGCTCAAGATTGAGCTTATCAAAGTGTAACTTCTCATGAGTCCTTAAAAGTTCTCGATGATCTTCTAAGATAGTTTCATGAGCTAACTTAAGAGTGTTTAGTTCTTTAGTTAGAAGCTCAATCTTCTCCTTATCATTGTCATTCGTTTTATCTTGATTAGCATGATGAATTGACGTTTCATCATAGTATTCATCACTAGAGTTATCAACACGTAAATCATCATCACCTAGCAAGTCATCTTCATCACTATTGAAATCAACAAACTCGGGGTGTGTTATCTTCGGGCCTCTAGCCATGAAGCATCTTCCAAGTCCTTCATTTGGTGAATCAAATATATCATAGGAGTTGGTTGACACAAGTGCTAGACCGGCAACACCTTCATCTTGAGTATATTCGGAGTCGGAGTGATAGCTTCTCTCGGAGTGATTGTCGGAGTCGGAGCCGGATACCCATTCACCAACATGAGCTTGATGTCTTCGTTTTGTGTAGCTCCTTGATGACTTGTCCTTCCTTTCCGAATCCTTGCTTCTCCGGGATGTTCTTCGTTCATAACGATCATCTCTACTCCTCCTCTCTCTTGGTGGTGATTCTTCTCTTCTACTTCTCCTCTTGGGTGATTCTTCTCTTCTTTTGTAGGGTGTCGTACACTCATTGGAATAGTGTCCGGGTCTCCCACAATTGCGCTCTCGACTAGAAGATCTTTTGTCATTGTAGGACCTTGACTTTGAGCTTCTTTCTTTGCTTCTATTCTTGTAGAACTTGTTGAAGTTCTTCACCATTAAGCTCAATTCTTCATTAAAGGTTTGTTTCCCACTTGATGATGTGGGGGCTTCACATGAGGCTTTGTAAGCACCACTTGACTTGTTGTGAAGTTCCTCCTTATCCTTGAGTGACATTTTCATGAGCAACAATTCTTCCAATGACTTCCGTTGGCTTGAGATCTTTGTAATTGGGCATCATTTGGATCAATGTGCACATGATATCATATTTTCCGTCCAAAGCTCTTAGGATCTTCTTGATGATGAACTTGTCGGTCATCTCTTCACTTCCTAAGCCCGCAATCTCATTTGTGATAAGAGCAAGCCTAGAGTACATTTCAGCGACACCTTCACCATCCTTCATTTTGAACTTGTCAAGTTGACTTTGGAGCACATCCAACTTGGATTCCTTGACGGAGTCGGTACCTTCATGCATATCAATCAAAGTGTCCCAAATTTCCTTTGCATTCTCAAGACGGCTGATTTTGTTGAATTCTTCGGGGCACAATCCGTTGAAGAGGATATCACAAGCTTGAGCGTTGTATTGCAACATCTTCAATTCTTCCGCACTAGCTTCACGGCTTGGTTCTCTCCCATCAAAGAATTCACCTTGCAAGCCAATACACACAATAGCCCAAACGCGGGGATATGTCCAAGAATATGCATTTTCATCTTATGCTTCCAACTAGCAAAATTAGTACCATCAAAGTAAGGACCTCTACGGTGATAACTACCCTCGCTAGACGCCATACTCTCCTAGGTTGTGAAACCAAGGCTATGACCACCAAAAGCTATGGAAATCAAAGCAAATGGAGACCAAAGCTCTGATACCACTTGTAGGATCGAAAGTATGTCTAGAGGGGGGGTGATTAGACTACTTGACCAAATAAAAACTTATCCTTTTCCCAATTTTAGTCTTTGGCAGATTTTAGCTATCTTAGCACAAGTCAAGCAATCTTAACACAATTCAAGCAAGCATGCAAAGAGTATATGAGCAGTGGAAAGTAAAGCATGCAACTTGCAAGAATGTAAAGGGAAGGGTTTGGAGAATTCAAACGCAATTTGGCGACACGGTGATTTTTGAGCCATGGTTCCGATAGGTGGTGCTATCGTACATCCACGTTGATGGAAACTTCAACCCACGAAGGGTAACGGTTGCGCGAGTCCACGGAGGGCTCCACCCACGAAGGGTCCACGAAGAAGCAACGTTGTCTATCCCACCATGGCCGTCGCCCACGAAGAACTTGCCTCACTAGCGGTAGATCTTCACGAAGTAAGCGATCTCCTTGCCCTTACAAACTCCTTGGTTCAACTCCACAATCTTGTCGGAGGCTTCCAAGTGACACCTAGCCAATCTAGGAGACACCACTCTCCAAGAAGTAACAAATGGTGTGTTGATGATGAACTCCTTGCTCTTGTGCTTCAAATGATAGTCTCCCCAACACTCAACTCTCTCTCTCACAGGATTTGGATTTGGTGGAAAGAATATTTGAGTGGAAAGCAACTTGGGCAAGGCTAGAGATCAAGATTCATGTGGTAGGAATGGAATATCTTGGCCTCAACACATGAGTAGGTGGTTCCTTCTCAGAAAATGGATGTTGGAAGTGTAGGTTCGTTCTGATGGCTCTCTCCACGAATGAAGAGGAGGTGGAGGGGTATATATAGCCTCCACACAAAATCTAACCGTTACACACAACTTGCCAAACTCGGTGGGACCGAATTCGTAAACTCGGTCAGACCGATTTAGCAAATCTAGTGACCGTTAGGATTTTCGGTGGGACCGACATGCAACTCGGTAGGACCGGTATGGTTACGGTTAGGGCATAACGTAATCTCGGTGAGACCGATTACACAAACTCGGTGAGACCGATTTTGGTAATAAGCTAACCAGAGAGTTGGTCAGGTAAACTTGGTGGGACCGGTTCGCTCATTTCGGTGGGACCGAAATGTTACGAAAAGGAAACAAGGAGTTTACATTGCAATCTCGGTGGGACTGATCGCTCATCTCGGTGGTACCAAACGTTACGAAGGGAAACAGAGAGATTACATCTCCATCTCGGTGAGACTGAGATCCCTATCGGTGAGACCGATTTGCCTAGGGTTTATGGCAGTGGATATGACATCTGAACTCGGTGGCGCCGGGTAGAAAGAATCGGTGGGGCCGAGTTTGACTTTTGGTATAGGTCATATGTGGATATGGGAAAGTAGTTGAGGGTTTTGGAGCATATCACTAAGCACTATGGAGCAAGAAACTCATTAAGCAACACCTCATCCCTCCTTGATAGTATTGGCTTTTCCTATAGACTCAATGTGATCTTGGATCACTAAAATATAAAATGTAGAGTCTTGAGCTTTTGAGCTTGAGCCAATCCTTTTATCCTTAGCATTTTGAGGGGTCCACTTTTCTCATCCATGCCATGCCATTCATTGAGCTTTTCCTCAAATATTCATCTTGGAATGATGTTAGCTCAATGACCTATATGTTGTTAGGAATTACCAAAACCACCTAGGGATAGTTGCACTTTCATCCGGCCCGATCACCTTTGACCGTACGGATCGCCCAGCCAATACCTGCCAGGCCAATTCGGCCGCACTAGTCCTGGACCCAATAATTGACGGATTCCACCTCACAAGAGTCCATATGGACGGAGGCAGTAGTTTGAACCTGCTGTATCAGGACACAGTGCGTAAGATGGGTATCGATACTTCAATGATCAAACCCACTAAAACCACCTTTAAAGGTGTTATACCAGGTGTGGAGGCCTGTTGTACAGGCTCTGTCACTCTGGAGGTAGTCTTTGGACCACCGAATAATTACTGCACCGAAGAGCTAATCTTCGATATCGTCCCTTTTCACAGTAACTATCATGCACTGCTCAGATGAACCGAGTTTGCTCGATTCAACGCAGTGCCACATTATGCCTATATTAAGCTCAAGATGCCCAGTCCATGCGGCGTCATAACAGTTAATGGCAAATCCGAATGCTCCCTCCGTGCCGAAGAGTGCACCGCCACCTTAACAGTAGAAGCAATGAGTGGCACCTTTCAATCAAATCTTGAGTTGATGGCCAAGCTTTCGGACACCGTCGAAGGAGTCCGAACTACTACACGGCAGGACAACCCGGCTCGTTAGCAGCTCAATTAAACCCTTCGCCAGTAAAATGGAGGCAAAGCTAGGATAGGCCACACAATGCGGCTTAACCGCTCCACGGCACACAAACGTTTTTTGCATTTTCTTTGCAGGTCCACTCTTGTGTAGGCCAGGATTGGCGACATGGAGACCAGACCCATGAACGGATGAACATACCAAAAAGGGAAACAGTTCGAACGTGTAAGGGAATCCTTAGATATTCCCCTCGATGACCATCCGATTACAATCCGAATCCGCAAACAGCCTCTGACCGCCTGATCTTGGCAGGTTCCGAAGTCATATCTCTTTTTACCTGTACTCATACGCATTGACGTGTTATTCAATTACAACATGTGGCTTTATATGACGCTTATCTGTTGTTGTTTATTACTGACATTTTTTGTCAAATGGCATCCGTACACTGCGACATGCCTTAATATGCTAGGGGCCTCGTTGTACCCATAATACGGCAATAAAGTCCGAACACCTTCGCGGTCGTTCGGCACCCCTAACTTATAGCATTATATGCATCGGCTCTGAATCATGTCTTGGGTCAATAGTTGGGTTGCCCGGCTCCTGTGCTTGCTACCTTACGTTCCGCTATATCGGCTAGGATAGTAAAGGGAGAACTACTGTGATTGCATCCCGGTTCTTCCAGACGAGCACCTCAGTAGAGAAAGCCAAAAACTGACTGTCATGATATGGCGAGAGCTGGTCAGCTGTTCGAGAGGTTGCAAAATCTTTAACGATTTCTTCCGCATTATGCGATAACTAATGCAGTGTGCGATGGATCGGCTTTTCTTCCGACCAGGTGCTTATAGAGCCCCTAGTGCGGTCTTCCGAACACCAGGGGCTGCGCCTACCTTTCTTTTGTCAAGCTCCTATGGCTAAGTGAGAGTGATAAAGCCTTATTGTCCGATTGCCTGGTTCGTTGCGCTGAACACCTCCTTTAAGGATCCAAAATTGGGGTGAAGAGTGCTCAGATTTATCCCGAACACCCCCATACTTCCTACGTGGGGGCAGAAGCCGACGGCTGGCCAACTCTCAGGATTAACATATAAAATGCCCGCACAGGAGGAAAAACTTTCAAATAATAGGCAATAAATAATAGAAATGGCCTTGTTTAATATTACATAGGACAACATGATTGTATTCATGGGAATATAATGTCCTTGGTGCATTGCTCCGCCACTAGGCAGGATCCTTTCAGGACACTATCATAATATAACTCCGACTTTCGGTGCTCCTTCCCCTCCGGCGGTCCTTCGGTCATCAGCTTTTCAGCATCCATCTTCGCGCAGTGCACCTTCGCGCGGGCGAAGGCCATTCGCGTACCCTCCATACAGACCGACCACTTGATGACTTCAAGTCGAGGGCACGCACTCACAAGCTGCTCCACAAGCCCGAAGTAGCTACTTGGAATTGGCTCGGCAGACCATAGCCGAACGCCTTATGCAGTTCGATCAACTGTTTCAGCTGATCGACAAAAGGCACCGGATACTTTGGCACTAGATACTGTGACCAGAAGAGCTTCTCCCAGTGCTCCTTTCTTCGGCCCGGTAGAATTGGGCAGCATTAGATATGCTGCATGGCAGCTCCACAAATACCCCTGGAAAAATCCGAATTCAAATTAGTAAACGTGATTTTCTCCCTTCAAATACCCGCTTTGCATAGAAAAAGCCTTACCCTCCGCGATCTTCCTCGCCCCCTGGATTTCCTGCAGGGCGCCTTGGGCTTCCCCCGGGCATCGCGTGCGGCTTGATGAGCCTTGGTGAGTTTGGACTCTTTCTCCGTTAAACTCTGCTCCAAGGTCTCGCATTTCTTCACAGCCTCTTGGAGCTCTTGCTCAGCTTCAATAACCCGGGCCTCGTGCTTCTCACAAAGAGCCTGCTCTGCGGCCGCCTTTTTCTCGGCCTCGGCCACAGCCTTCTTCATAGCCTCGACTTTGGTCATTGCCCCTAGAGCACACCATAAAAATATGTTCATCATACTAACTTCTTCATTCGCGCTGAATGCGAACAAGGTTTTTGCATACCTTGGTTACCCTCCAACTGCTTCTTCACTCGGCCGAGTTCTTCTTCGGCCCGCTCCAGACTCTGCTTCAGTACGGAGACTTCCGCAGTATGAGAGGCGGCAGTCGCTACAGACGCCTGCTTATAAAAAAAGAGAGGGAGAGATGCCATAAAGTGAGTCTCCTGCGAACCTATATTTGATCCTCTGTCCGGTTTTTTCTTTCACCGAACAGTGTATCAGGGGCTACTACTTATACTATGACACTCTTCGAAACCTCACAAAACATACCTCAAAGCCCGTTATAAGGCTGATGTAGGCTTCATTCAGTCCACTCTCAGCGGACTGAATCTTTTCAATCATCGCACCCATAAGGGCACGGTGTTCTTCAACGATGGAGGCACTCTTCAGCGCCGCCGACAAAGTATCCGGCACCTCTGGTTGGACAGAGGTTGCCGGTGGAACAGGCGCACCCCCTCCAACCGAGGGAGGCTACCTGCCTGATTCTAGAGTTGTATCGATCTCCGGAATTGTGTCCGGCTGGGGGCCGAATTCGAGATAGCCCCGCCGTCGACGTCCATGGGAGCCTTTTCTCCCGTGTGTCCGGCCCCTGAAGTTCGACCTCCTGGCGCCGCCTTGACGATCTTCCCCCCCTCCCCCCTTGGCCTGGGTCCCTCTGGGATGATACCTCATTGTCGTTCATGTGTTTTGGGGAAGGGTCCTTCGGGGGTGTCCCGCTGTCCATAGCATCCGAGCCCAGTAAGTCCTCTGATGAGGATTGTTCGGTACGGGACCTCGCTGGACTGCAAAAAGTATGGCTCAATGATTAAAACATCATGCCATGGTGAGTCTGGATGCGCAAACGTGTTTGGCTCTTATATACTCACGAGTTCACCAGGGACTGGGCCCTGGGATCCCACTCTGGGCTGCTGTCGGTAGCAGCGGTGGACTCCTTTGGAAGGGGAGTTTTTCCTTTCTTAGGAAACTCGGCCTCCAAGGATGTGGAGGCCGTTCTTTTCTTTCTTCCCCTCGCTGGGGATTGATTTTCCTCCTCTTCCTCGTCCTCCCCGAAGAAAGAGCGGGCATCGGAGTCTTCGAATATTGTGTCCGCAGTGCCGCGGCGATGAAGGCCGCCCCTGGTCTCTTTGGCCTCCTTCTCGACTTTCTTCTTCGGCGCCTTGTAAGGCGCCGGGACCAGCATCTTCATCAGAAGTGGGCCGACCGGTTCTTCTGGCAGTGGGGCCGGACAGTAAATCTGCCCCGCCTTCTTCGTCCAGCCCTAGGAGAGTTGTGGAAAACACATTAAGCATTTCCCTTGGGTTATGCAAATAGAATGTATGACTTGCCAACATACAATGACTTACCGAACTTGCAGGACGGGATAGTTGGTACCCGCGGTCCTCGGCTGAGTCCAACCATGATTTGCGAGACTTAAAGAGCACCTTCCAGATGTCTTTATGCGAGGAGCCAAAGAACTCCAGCAGGGTCTGGTGCTTGGCCGGGTCGAATTCCCACAAATTGCAGGCCCTCTGTTGACAAGGAAGAATTCAGCGAACTAACAACACCTGGACTACATTGACAAGTTTGATATTCTTGTCTTCCATATCCTTGACACGCGTCTGGAGCACCGACAACTCATCGGGCAAAGACCAGTTCAGGCCCTTCTTGGGCCAGGACGTAAGTCGCAGGGGAGCTGCGGCCCATTTCATGTCGCGCGGCTGATTGACGTAGAACCACTGCTGTTGCCACCCTTTGATGGAATCATTGAAAGTACCTGATGGCCATGTGACGTTGGGCATCTTGCTCACCATGGCACCTCCGCACTCAGCGTGCTCGCTGCTCACTACCTTGGGCTTCACATTAAAAATCTTCATCCATAAGCCGAAGTGTGGCAAGATGCAGAGAAAGGCCTCGCACACGACGATGAATGTCGAGATGTTGAGGAAGGAATTTGGGGATAGATCATGAAAATCGATCCCGTAGTAATATATGATGCCGCGAACGAATGGGTGGAGGGGAAACCCTAGCCCGCGGACAAAGTGAGGGAGGAATACAACCCTCTCATGGGGTTTCGGGGTTGGGACAATCTGTCCCACCATCGAGAGACGATGGCTGATTCTCTTGGCTAGATACCCGGCCTCCCGAAGCTTTTTGATATCCTTCTCCCGGACGGTGGAGACCATCCACTTGCCTCCTGCTCCGGATCCAGACATTCTCGAAGGGCCTTTGTGGGCGGAGAAGACGAACGCTTGGGTGCTGGAGCTCGAGTGAGAGAGAATGGATGAGCAGAGGAAGGAGAAGGCGTGGGTGAAAATGGGGAGTCCTTATCTCCTTAGAGCATCTCCAACAGCCGCGCTAAACTAGCGTCGCACCGCAAATTAGGCCGTTTTAGCGCGCGCGCAACGCGGCGGGTCGCTCCAGCGGGCGCGCAAAAACGGCGCGCGCGCTATAACGGGTTGGGCGCGCGGTTCAAAACACTTACCCGCGCGGCGTATTTCGGGCGCCAGCTACAGCGCGCGGCACACTCGAGCGCTCGCACCGCACTCTCTCCTCTCCTCGTCCTACGCCCCACGTGCACCGGCGCCGGCGCCCTGCCACCCACCCATGGACGCGCACACCGGCGCCTCGCTCACCCCGCTGTATAGCCGCGACACCCCCGCCGCCGCCGCCGGAAACCCTAGCGTGGGAAGCGCTGGCGTCGGCACCGCCGGAGCTCCGCCGAACGTCGGCCTCGCGCGCAGCCTCTTCTTGCCGCCGCGGATGACCACGGTGCTGGGTGGCGTCGCGCCGGTGCCGTCCCGTGCCGCCGCCGCACCGTCGAAGAAGGTCCCCAATGCGGCGCGGACGAAGAAGGGCAAAACATCCGCGAAGAAAAACAAGGCTGCGGACGGCTCCGGTAGCACGAAGGCAGGATCTTTACCTTGCTTCATTGCTATGAAGTGTTAAAGGATGATGAGAAATGGAAGAAGCATGATGGTTTGGAGGATTTGCATTTGAGCAACAAACAGAAGCGAGCAATTGAGATGAATGATGATGAGGAGGAGGATGATGCATCAAGTGATGACGGCAAGAGAAGCCCCACACCCAACTCGGTTTCATACTCGAAGCCAAAACGACCGGACGGGTGCAATACAGACAAAACCGAAAAGAAGAAGAGGAAAGGAGATGATGAGCTCAAAAATGCTATGGAAGCTATTGTGAAGGAAAGGGTCGAAGCCAATGAGGTGAGGAAAATGGCAAGGAACCAAGATGCCGTGGCCGAGGAGAGGAGGTTGGCGGCCGAGGAGAGAAGGGTGGCAGCCGAGGAGAGAAAGGTGGCTTTGGAGGAGAGGAAAGTGAGCAATGAGGAGCGAGCTAAGTTGTTGGAATGGGAGAATCACTTGTTCTTCTTGGACACATCTAACCTCAATGCGGCGCAAAAGGAGTATGTCAATCTTGCCCAACAAGAAGTCTTGATCCAAAAAAGAGCCATGGTTCGTGCAATGGGTGGCGGTGGCCTCGGTGCCATGGGTGGCGGTGGCTTCGGCGCCATGGGTGGCGGTGGCCTCGGCGCCATGGGTGGCAGTGGCCTCGGCGCCATGGGAGGCATGGGTGGCTTCAGAGCCATGGGAGGCATGGGTGCACCTCCGACCGCCATGGAAGGCATGGGTGAACCTCCAGCCGCCATGGGAGGCATGGGTGCACCTCCGGCCGCCATGGGAGGCATGGGTGGCTTTGGAGCACCCTCCGACGCTATGGCCGCCATGGGAGGCATGAGTTTTGCTTCTCTCATGGGAGGCATGGGTGCACCTCCGGCCGCCATGGGTGGAATGTCTTTCGATGTGCCTTCTCACACACATTCCCATGAAGATGCCGTTGAAGATCTTTCCAACACCGTCGGAGCTTCACGTGATGCGGTGCGTGATGAGGAGAGGGAGGAAGATTCATCTTTGGAGGCGGAAGAGTCGTCTTCGGAAGATGAGGACGAAGACGAGGAAGATGAAGATTGATGTGTCTTTCATGTCTTGAACTTTAGTTTGCATTTGAACTTGGTTGGATGAACTTGTGGGCATGATTTTAAACTTGTGGGCATGAACTTTTATTCATCAACTTGTTTGTGTCAAATTTCACATGTTCATTGCATTTTGATGAATGTTTCAAACTCATTTTGTGTCCAAAATATCATATATGCATATGCCCGGCGAGTCGCGCGCGCTGTATTTTTGCGCTCTGCTGGAGCGGCGCACGCGCTGCATTATAGCGCGTCTGCTGGAGCCAGCGCAGGCGGGCACGCTAAACCAGCCGCAGCGCGCGCGGCAAACAGGTTTTTTGCGCGCGGCGCTTTAGCACGGCTGTTGGAGATGCTCTTATAAAGGCAGCAGGGATCCTGCGCCTCCCCACTTGCCCGATAAACTCGCTTATTCCCCAAGCGCCGTGTTGATGGCGTGGTTGGGTTATCCACACCCGTATTGATGAGAATACCGTGATAAGGGGACACGATCTCTGCTTCGACAAGATGTGCCAATAAAACCGGCTTGCAATATGTGTGCAGCAACAGGTTGAGAAAAATGGTTCGAATAATGACCGGGCCGCGGCGTGATGTCACGCTATGAAACGTTGTCAGCAGATTAGATTTGTGGAATATTGTGCTCTCTACGGTGGTATGTGGAATTTATTTTGCAGAGCCAGACACAATTCATGTGTTCAAAATCTACCTTGGAATATTCGGAGAAGGAACCTGCCTTGCAATGCCGAAGACAATCTGCGTGCCAGACTCATCATCCTTGAAGCCTGGTTCAGGTGCTACTGAGGGAGTCCTGGATTAGGGGGTACTCGGACAGCCGGACTATGTACTTGTGCCGGACTGTTGGACTATGAAGATACAAGATTGAAGACTTCGTCCCGTGTACGGGTGGGACTCTCCTTTGCGTGGAAGGCAAGCTTGGCAATTCGGATCTGTAGATTTCCTTCTCTGTAACCGACTTTGTGTAACCCTAGCCCCCTCCGGTGTCTATATAAATCGGAGGATTTAGTCCGTAGGACAAGAACAATCAGAATCATAGGCTAGCTTCTAGGGTTTAGCCTCTACAATCTCGTGGTAGATCTACTCTTGTAATACTCATATCATCAAGATCAATCAAGCAGGAAGTAGGGTATTACCTCCATAGAGAGGGCCCGAACCTGGGTAAACATCGTGTCCCCCGCCTCCCGTTACCACTAGCCTTAGACGCATAGTTCGAGACCCCCTACCCGAGATCCACCGGTTTTGACACCGACAACATGGTCGCAGCTAAGCCCCCGAGTGGGAGGATTGCTCTCCATTCGGAATGTTTTTTTAACTTAGGCGATTACGGGGTCGCAGCTAAGCCCTCGGGTGGGAGGATTGCTCTCCACTCGGAGTGTTTTTTAACTTAGTCGAATCGGGGTCGCGGCTAAGCCACCCACTGGGGGATTTGGACACAAGTGATTACGAGAAACCAATCATTAAGTTACTGTAAAAATCTTGTCTTTGAAAAACTGAAGTGCTTTTATTACAACTCGTCAGGTCGAGTGATTTTAGGTATAAAAAGGACGAAGCAGCTCTGCGTTCCATGCACGTGGCTCATCCATTTTCTTGGCTATGTTATAGATGTGGTACGCCCCATTGTGAAGCACCTTGGTGATGACAAAGGGACCTTCCCAGGCCGGAGCGAGCTTGTGAGGTCGTTTCTGAACCACTCGGAGCACAAGGTCTCCCTCCTGAAATGCTCGACCTCTGACATTGCAGGCGTGGAATCGACGCAGATCCTGCTGATAAATGGTCAACCGAATCAAAGCCATCTCGCGCTCTTCTTCCAAGAGATCGACTGCATCTTCCTGTGCTTGCTCTGCTTCGGCTTCTAAGAACAGTTCAACTCTGGCAGCATTGTGTAGCAAGTCGCTCGGAAGCTCAGCCTCAGCGCCATACACCAGGAAGAAAGGGGTTCGATCAATCGACCGGTTAGGTGTTGTTCTCAGCCCCCATAGGACCGATGGCAATTCGGTCACCCAAGCCCCAGTAGCATGCTTAAGATCACGCATCAGACGAGGCTTTAACCCCTGAAGGATCAAACCATTCGCCCTTTCAGCCTGTCCATTCGATTGCGGGTGCGTGACAGACGCGTAGTTAACCCGAGTGCCTTGAGACGCACAGAACGCCTTGAACTCATCAGAATCAAAGTTGGAGCCGTTATCAGTGATGATGCTGTGAGGAACTCCATATCTGAATATCAACTCTCTGATGAAACTGACGGCAGTGCCTGCTCTAAGGTTTTTGATGGGCTTGGCTTTGATCCACTTGGTAAACTTGTCGACTGCTATGAGCAAATGAGTGAAGCCACTCGCGCCAGTTTTGAAGGGGCCAACCATATCCAATCCCCAGACTGCAAACGGCCAGATGAGTGGAATAGTTTTCAGGGCAGATGCGGGTTTGTGAGACATGTTGGAGTAAAACTGGCAACCTGCGCACTTGTCGACTATATCTTTTGCCATTTCATTTGCTCGAGGCCAATAAAATCCCGCTCGTTATGCTTTGGCCACGATGGTCAGAGAGGACGCATGGTGACCACAGGTCCCCGAGTGGATGTCATTTAAATCATTCGACCTTCTTTTGGGGTGATGCAGCGCTGGGCTACTCTTGTGACACTTTCTTTGTAAAGCTGCCCTTTCATCATGGTGAAAGCTTTGGATCGACGGACTATCTGTCGAGCCTCGTCTTCATCCTCTGGGAGCTCCTTTCCGAGAATGTACGTGATGTATGGTACTGTCCAATCGGCTGTGATCACCAAGACTTCCATGATCAGGTGGACCACAGCTGGAACCTCTATCTCTGTCGGGTTGGTTGGACTTATCGGTTGCGGGGGCTCTTCCTTGAAGGGATCTTCTTGTACTGACGGGGTATGGAGATGCTCCAAGAACACATTGCTGGGGATAGGCTTCCGAGTGGAACCTATCTTCGCTAGATCGTCAGCAGCTTGATTTTTGATTCGTGGTATGTGGTGGAGCTCCAATCCCTCAAACTTCTTCTCTAGCTTTCTTACTACGTTGCATTAACCTGTCATTGCGGGACTCCTGACGTCCCATTCCTTCATTACTTGGTTAACCACTAAACCTGAGTCGCCATAAACCATCAGGCGTCGGACGCCGAGTGAAATGGCCATACGCAACCCATATAATAGTGCCTCATACTCAGCTTCATTATTTGAAGAGTCAAAGTGAATCTGGAGGACATAACTGAGCTTGTGTCCTCGTGGGGACACTAAAACCACTCCTGCACCATAGCCATTTAACATCTTGGATCCATCAAAGAACATGGTCCAATGTTCCGACTGAATTTGAATCAGTTGTTGTTGTTCAGTCCACTCTGCGAGGAAATCTGCAATTGCTTGAGACTTAATGGCCTTCTTTGCCTCAAACTTGATATCCAAAGGAAGAAGTTCAATCGCCCACTTTGCCACTCGACCAGTTGCATCTCTGTTATTTAGAATCTCTGATAAGGTAGCATCGCTGACGACTAAAATTGAGTGATCAGAGAAATAATGCGCAACCTTCTTTGCGGTCAGGTAAATCCCATAAACAAGCTTCTGATAGTGAGGATATGTCTGCTTGGATGGGGTTAAGACTTCTGAAATGTAATACATGGTGCTGAACTTTGAAGGCCTTGCCTTCTTCTTCCCGCTCGACCATGAGCATTGTGCTAACAACTTGTCCTATGGCTGCGATGTGAAGCAGCAGAGGCTCCTTGCTAACCGGAGCAGCAAGCACCGGCTGCGTGGAAAGCAGGGCTTTGAGCTCTTCAAATGCTGCTTCAGCTTTGTCATTCCACTCGAACTTGTCAGATTTCTTCATCAGTCGGTAAAGAGGCAGTGCCTTTTCACCGAGGCATTAAATGAATCGGCTCAAAGCAGCCAAGCAACCAGTAAGCTTCTGAATGTCATGGACATGCACCGGGCGTTTCATTCAGAGGATTGTGCCAATCTTTTCTGGGTTTGCGTCGATCCCTCGTTCGGAAACGAGAAAACCGAGCAACTTTCCGCCTGGGACTCCAAATGTGCACTTAGACGGATTAAGCTTGATATCGTACCTTCTCAGGTTGGCAAAGGTTTCAGCAAGGTCGGTTAGCAGGTCGGAACCTTTGCGTGACTTAACCACTATGTCATCCATGTATCCTTCCACATTCTGACTGATTTGAGTGACCAGGCGCTTCTGAATCATGCGCATAAATGTGGCACATGCATTCTTGAGCCCGAAGGACATAGTAACATAGCAAAAACACCCAAATGGGATGATGAAAGCTGTTTTTATCTCGTCGGGTCCATACAGTCGGACCGATGGTACCCGGAATAAGCATCCAGGAAGGACAGTCGCTCAGATCCCACAGTTGAGTCGACAATCTGGTCGATGCGGGGTAGAGGAAAATGATCTTTCGGGCAGGCCCAATTGATGTGTTTGAAGTCGATACACATTCGGACTGAATTGTCCTTCTTGGAAACCATAACAACATTGGCGAGCCAGTCGGAGTGGTATATCTCACGAATGAACTCTGCGGCCAGGAATCGAGCCACTTCCTCGCCAATGGCTTTTCTCTTCTCCGTGGAGGACCGACGGAGGTGCTCTTTGACGGGTTTTACTTTTGGATCGACTCGCAAATGGTGCTCAGCTAGCCCCCTGGGTACACCTGGCATGTCAGATGGCTTCCATGCAAAGATGTCCCGGTTCTCACGGAGGAACTGGATGAGCGCTTCTTCCTATTTGCTATCGAGCATCGTCGAGATATGGGTCGGAGCGGCATTGGGATCGGTGGGGTGAACATGGACTGGCTTGGTCTCTTCGGCCGACTGAAATGCGGACTCTAAAGCAGGCCTCTTAGCACGCAACAAATCACTCGGATCTCTCGTCTTCTGATATTCTTGAAACTCTACAGCTGCCATCTATTCATCTCCTATCTTTGCCCCATCTTGAAGACAATCTTCTGCTCTTTGACGGTTACCAGAAACCATTATTACGCCTCTGGGGCCAGGCATCTTCATCTTGAGATAAACATAGCACGGTCGAGCCATAAAGCTAGCATAAGCAGGTTTGCCCAGAATGGCATGATATGCACTCTGGAAATCCACTACCTCAAACGTTAGCTTCTCCTTGCGGAAATTCTTCTCATCACCGAAAACCACATTGAGAGTGATCTGGCCGAGTGATTCGGCTTTGTTTCCTGGTATGACTCCATGTTGCTCTCGCTGAGTTTGTACATCGGGATGGCCATTCCTTTGAGAGCTTCAACATACAAAATATTCAGGCCACTACCACCATCCATCAGGACCTTAGTCAGTCGGGTGCCCCCCACGTCACCCTGTGCGTTTGGTTTATTCGGTTTACATGGTTCGGTTTATACGGTTTTTCGGTTTGTATGGTATTAATACTTTGGTAAATACGTTATGAAAATAAAATACGGTTCGGTTTCGGTATATACCAAAATATTTCGGTATGGTTTCGGTATATACCATAAAAACCAGAGTTGACGTGAATTTGAAAATGACGTAATAATAATTTACAAATTTATGACTCAAAACACATACTATTTTACACAAATAGTATATGACTACATATATAAGTATATATGAATGCTTTGATTCATCTATTGATGGTTATGGATGTGCTTAGCATTTTAAAAGGAGAAAAATGACTATGTTATAAGAAAATTTTACGTGCTTAGTAGTGAATTTAACTCATGTACAAGAAAAATGACAACTTTTATGGTTGTTCATCTCAAGAAATATAAATTTATTTTTTTTACTTCGGTTTATTTGGCTAACCGTTCGGTTTTTCGGTATATACCATAAAAACCAAAGTTCCAATCGGTATGAAAAGTTCATACCATACCGAAACCGGAAACCATAAAAACCATAAAATCGGTTCGGTTCGGTTTATTTTCGGTATGGTTTTTTGGTTCGGGTTTCAAATGCATAGAGTAACCCCCACGACTGGTTCGACCACCAGCGCCTGCCACCCAGGGGTAGCTACGTGTGCCGGGTGATCGGACTGGTCGAATGTAATGGGGACTTTTGACCACTTCAGATACCTTGATGTTGCCGGAGGAACCATGTTTACCTCCCTGCTAATGACCTTCAGTCAACTATTGCTCTCAATATCTGCAAAAATCACCAGGGTGGTGTTGACAATGGGATAACCACCGTCATCATCATTATCCTCTTCTTCTTTCTCAGGCTCTTTGTCCTTGTCACTGGGTTTATTCTCTCAGAAGCTCTGGATTAGGAGCCGACGTTGTTGAGTGGTATGTTTGGGGAGAATCAGGTTCCCCTCTTCATCCTTCTTGGTGTGAATATGACACGGCAAATCCATCACATCATTTCCTTCCTGATCTTTCACCTTCTTGGGGGTCCAGGGCCCTTTAGGTTTCCCTTTGAACTTTCCTTGATTCAACACTGCTGCCTCGGTAGGACCTGCTTCCTTAGCCTTTCGCTTCTGCTTCCGACTGGAATTCCCTCCTCTAGTGTCCTGGGCGACTGTTTTGTGCTTTCCACTCCTGAGTCGGTCTTCCTCTTCGCTGTTAGCATACTTGGTGGCAATCTCCATCATCCGAGTCAAAGACATATCTCCAGTCCGACCGAAATTCAGATTGAGATCTCTGTAGCGAACGCCTTCCTTGAAGGCACAGACTGCTTGATGATCTGACACATTCTCCACTGTGTGGTGTAGAGTGATCCATCTCTTGATATAGTCCCTCGGGGTTTCATTCGGTTTCTGCATGCAATGCTGCAGCTCCGGTAGACCGGCGGGTCTCTTGCAAGTGCCCTTGAACGTTCTGGTGAACACTCGAGCTAACTCATCCCAACTCAAAATAATCCCAGGGGCCAACTTATTCAGCCAAGCTCTGGCAGAACCTTCAAGCATCAGAGGGAGGTGCTTCATGGCCACCTCATCGCTGCCGCTACCAATGTGCACAACCACTCGCTAGTCTTCGAGCCAAGTATCAGGCTTTGACTCACCCGTAAACTTACTAACGCCAGTCACCAGTCTGAAGTTATGGGGTATCTCAGCAGCTCTGATGGCCCTTCCAAAACACTCGGGGCCGGAAACATGGACTCTACCTCCATTGGGTCTATCCTGATCTAGCCCTTCTCTATGTGCTTTGTTCTGGTCGACCAAACCTTGCACAAGGACGGACCTTGCATCAAAGCCAGGCTCTCTGGGGTCGACTGGAACTCTGCGATCGTTCCCATACGGACGCCTGTCGTCATTGCGCCGGGGCGCGTATGACCCGTCCCTCGGAAGGGGCGAAGGCGCTCGACGGTAGTTGTCGCGGGCGTACTCACGATCATATTCGCCATGAGCTCTTCCCAGGTATACCGATCCTGGCGGTGATCACGGCCTCCCTGTCGCGAAGGGGACCTAGGACTGTGAGCCGATTGAACGGTATCTGCTCTCACTGATCTGTTGTCAATTCTATTCTACGACTGGGACACAGCAGAGTTCTGGTCTCCTACAGCTCGAAGCCGTGTTCTGATCTGCTCCAGGCCTCTCCCAGCCTCTGAACAAGACGGCTGAATAGACTCCACAATATGTGCAGCGGATGCCAAATTCTGAATCGGTGTACGGAATACCTGAGTTTTCGGTGGAAACAACTGTCGTGGATGCCGACTGGACTCGGGAATCAGTCAACGGGCACGCTTGTCGAGAGAATGTTGGAGATTCTCCAGACGAGTGCGCTCAGCCAAAGTGGCCAGGCGCACCGCCTCCAAGGCCCGGGCCTCGGCGGTTTCCCCTATGATGGGGGTCTGGAGAGCCTCCATGTTGCGGCGGTGCAGCTCCTCCCTCTGCTGCGAGATGAGAGGTTGGGGCTGGCACTCTTCATGGTCGAGTGACGGACCAGCGCTTCTGCCGCCGTCGCCGCTGCGACAGAAGCCAGGCAGACCGCGATGGGAGTCGACCATGAGGACCTCCGCCGCGGGGTCACAACTCCCGCTTTCAGAAAGGGTATCTGCGAAATCAGTCGACAAGTCAATCGATCCGCGAGAATACATGTCGGACTCAATCACCGCGACTTGGGGGTGAAGACCTGACGAGCCACTGCGTGTCTCACCCATCGCTGGAGTCGCGAACGACCAGACCGCTTGCGGCGGTGTCCAGCGGAGTGAGTCGACGACGCGATGACCGACTGGTATGGTGAAGATGGCTGCCTGAGGAGGACGCCACAGGAACTCATGCGGAAGTGCGCCGAGCCACGAGCCGGGAGAGCCTCGACATCGAGGGGGGCCTCCTAGAGCCAGGCGGAGTCGTCTGCGACGAAAGTGAGTGCGCCGAGTCCGAACTCGCGACCCATGACCAAACCGCCACCGGAAACCATGCTGATGAAGATCGAAGAAAATGCAACCTTGCCGGAAGTCGTTAAGACGCTTTGCCCCACGGTGGGCGCCAACTGTCGTGGTACTAAGTCTGACAGTAAGTATAGGGGGTACGTATTAGGAGGCAAGGTCCTAGCTACGGCAAGATTGTACGCAAGTGTTTACGAGTTCAGGCCCCTCTCGGAGGAGGTAAAAGCCCTACGTCTTGGTGCCCGGAGGCGGTCGACTGGACTATATGAGTGTGTGTTACAGGGGGTGCGAACCCTTGTGCCAGAGGAGGGGGTGGCTTATATAGAGTTTGCTAGGACCCCAGCTATCCCCCGTTACAGAGGGTTCAATGTACATAAAGAAGGGGCATTACTGATAACGCCAGCCTTAAGTGCCTTAAATGACCTTAAAGACTACGGAGTGAATGCTCGCCCGTTGCTGTTCTGAGTGACTCCTGGTCTTTTGTAGGTCGAGCGGTTTCTTGTATGGTCGAGTGACTTCGGGATGGAGGGGTACCCGAGTGGTTGATTGGTCGAGTGGATAGCACTCGACACCTTTATTGGGCACTCCCGGTTGTCTCCTGGGCTTCTTTGCTTCTAGGGTAGTGACCTTGGGTAGGGCGTATAGGTCAGGCCTATGACCCTACCCCAGGTCTATATCATCATCAGGAGGAGGAGGGAGGGAGGAGGGTTGGGAGGAGGGAGGAGAGAGGAGGGGGGCAGTGGGAGGAGGGCTGCCGGCAAAGGAGGGGGAAGGGAGGAGAGGGCGGCCGGAGGAGGAGAGAGGAGGGGGCGGCCGAAGGAGGGAGGAGGGCGCAGTGGGAGGAGGGAGGGAGGAGGGAGGAGGAGGGATGGAGGGAGTACCTCGGTGGAGGAGGAGGAGCGCGGCGGCGGCGGTGGACGACGGCGGCGGCGGACGACGGGGCGTGCAGGGGGAGAGTGACTGGGAGGGAGAGTGAGGGGGTCGGCTACGTGGGGACGATAAGGTAGGGTTAGTAGTAGCGCGAGTTCGAGAAAAGCGCTACTGCTACGGAGCATAGCAGTTGCGCTGGTTACGATACGCGCTACTACTAGGTGGGGCTAGCCGTGTGGCGCCCAGTTCAAGATTAGCAGCAACGCATTTTGCTAGTACGCGCTACTGCTAAAGTGATAGCAGTAGCGCTGTTTTCGTACACGCGCTACTACTAAGTAGAAGTAGTGCCTCATTTTGTCCAACGCTACTGCTAAGATGTTGTGTATAAGGTTTTCCCTAGTAGTGTGATCTACCACGAGATCAGATTTGAATGAGTCTCTAGGATGTCTAGAATATGATCCACTGACTAGTCTAGCCTCGATTTATATAATGTACTGGAGGCCTAGGATTTGGAAGAGTCCTCGTCTTGTGCGTCAAGTCTTGTGGAATCTTTCTTGTATGCGTCATGAGCTGCCCGAAGTGGGCCAAGACAAAACCGACAAAGGGGGTCCTCGGCCCGGCCCACCTAGCCGAGAATTGACATGGTAGGAACCCCTGAGTCTAGGACACCACCACACTGCACAAAAAAAATGCTGGGGAGAAGTGTCAGGAGTGACACTTGCTACTCTAGAGATTAAGTTTGCCTTTAAGACTTCTAGTGTCTCCTTCAACACTCCGGTCACCACTCGACCAACTTCAAAGATATAATTGTTTTAAGTAATCTTCATTTAGTACAATCACACTCATAAGTTATTATTCTAAGTCATAACTTGCTCGTGAATCTGTTTTGGAACAGATTATATTTTAGGTGTACAGCACACAAAGACAAACTTTCATTTTCTCCATCATGCACCTCCTCTAATGTGCATATTTTGTGCACATCACAAAAGACTTATATGGAGATGTACTGAAGCGAAATGGTGATACAAGATGGGTGGACTACTCGGGACGATGATATAGTACTAGGACATCACACTAGACTTATCTTCCTGGGTTATACAAGAATATTTCATATATTGTCTATGAAGTATGTTCAATGTACATGAACTCTTTAAAACCCAATTATATGTTTCTGTCTTATGAAAAGTAAAGTTATTGTGCAATATCGATGAGTGCATATTCTGTTATAGTTATTTCGACAAATTCATTTGCCTGGCTGTGAAACAAACATACGTAAAGCTTAGGCAATAAACGGATAATGGAATTATTATCACAGACAAGGTGGCATTTGTGATGCGTTGATATCACTCACAGGCCTACTGGCCCATTTGTAACTGCCAAGTTATCACTGACCCCGAGGCACTGACAGGCAGCTCGTGCGTCAGTGATGATATGATTGGACGGCCAATGCTATTCAGATCGTAGTAGTGAAATAGGACCGCCACCACGACCATGTAGAGACTTAATGAACGCAGAACCATTCAACCCATTGACAATGATAAGAGTTAGGTACCACGCCACACAATTTTGGTGATTCTTTTTTGTGGGGACTAAGGGTGATAGTTACTCCCTCTATTATAGAATCACTATACAGATGCATACACTCATATAGACACACATACATGTATTTATAATGGTGTAGATGGGATTGCTACCGAGAGTTATCCTAAGTAGATGCGTTTAAGGTCCTCTAGCTTCCCTTTATATGGACGGTGGGAGCTGGGATTTACATGAGGCTGATGCGATCTACTCCAGCCGCCCTCTTGGCTTGGAGTCCACGACGGTCCTTGGACCACCTATAGGTCGCCTTGCGCCCTCCTCCTGTCCTTATCTTCTTGGTGGGCCTGAGAGGTTAACCGCTAGGTGGACCGCCGGTTCCTCTTGGAGAAGCCACCCCCGGTGTAGGACTCTCATGCATATATTGGACGGGTGGTGGTGGATAGAGCTAGTAAATCTAACAGCCACTTCAATTTTGATGATGTGGAAGCACGCATGTGGAGACAAATTGGAAGTAGCGAGATGACTCTCTTAGGTATACTAGATGATGCCCCATGTGCTGCTACAGGACTTCACAAGCACATGATGTAAAACATCAAAGTTAGATCATAAATGTGACCGTAAACATTTACGATCGACTCAAAGCCAAGGGTTGTGGTAATCTTCAGAACAGCCGTGCCACTTCCTGAGGTTGACGCCATCATCGGGAATGCCCTAGAGTGGTTTGAGATTCGTAAGGTGCTCGTGCGGTCGACTCCGGATGGCCTTGCCATCTTCATGACCAACAATGTGAACTACCCCATCATTTTTGTCCATCCGGGGAAAGGGTGTTTGGTTGCTTCAGCTATATAGTGTATGGTGGACATTGTATTCCTTGGAGACAGAGTGTATGGAATCAGGACGTCATCTCCTTGGAGGTGACTTTGATGGCAATGGGGTACCTATAGTCACCAATAACAAGCGCATCATTCAACATTCAATGGGTGATGACGAGGATGAGGAGGCAGCTAATGATGATTTCAATGTGAGTGATGACAAAGATGACGAGGCAACTGATGATTCCATTGTGTGGAACAACAACGACAAATATGAGGCGACTAGTCAGGAGAATGTGGAGAAGGACAAGGATAATGACATGGTGCTTAAACCACCAGCAAAAATGGTATATTTACTGTAATGACTCGTCCTAGGGTTTGTTTGTTTGTTTGGATATGGTATTTTTTTTCATAACACAAGATAGCATGTTACGAATTTTCCCTCTGGACCTCAAGGGAAGCTCGTTCAGTCCTTCAAGGGTGCTCCTATTTATATACTCATAAACATATAGAAACATTATCGAGGCATTCCAAGAGTGAGATTTAATTAATACCTGAAAACCAGTGAATAGTACTGAAGCAAACAATAGATGAATATTAAAGGCGACAGTGATATAGGAAGGAATATTTCACTTATCAACCAAAAATAAAATTGGAGATGTAAGGAAAGACTCATTCAAATCTGAAACCAATCTGATAAATGCTTTGATTTCCAAAAAGTAGACTGATTCAGGCATGAGCTGCTTCGATCTCAGGCTTCATATGTCTACACTTGCAGAAGGTGCAGTTTCATGCCTTTGATTCACATCTTCATTCTGGTTGGTACAAGATGACGGTGTCATCATATATTTGATTACTTCTTATGGAAAGATATATTGGCTAGAAGCAGGAATTTACGACACGCATATCAAAGGGACAAAGCAGGAAGAGCTGAACTGACGCAGTTGAGAAAGGGCCAGAGCGGCTTGTGTGTCCCCGGCTCAATAAAGGAAAACACTTGCTAATAGCACATTAAGTACTCCCTCTGCCTGATGATTTGAGTCAAATGCACACATATATAACCATCATCTAGTCTTGGCATAAAGAAAGATGAAACAGTTCTACTTGGCTGCAAATTAAACCGGCAAGTGATGGTGGGCGCTCTGTAGACTGTAGGGATGCATGCTTATCAAAATGTCACAATGACCTTGGCCCTGGGAGACACCCTCGGCAGAGATAATAGCTTGGCAAGAACCATGCTGCACTCTGTTTTGCCCTCCCATTCTATCTGCACTTCTTCCAGAGCCGGTGCCCAGTTCAGTAGCTTTGCCACGAAATCGACTTCGCAGTCCACACCCCTGAAACCTTTCACACTGGCTGTTACAAGATGATCCAATTGCACTTGCATGGTAAGCTCTGGAATGCTCGCCTGATCTTGAACCTGATCCTGAACCCATGAGCTCGAAGAGGGCCTCTGCATTTTTTTTCCACAACTCATTAGGTGCCATAAATACAAGAATGAACATTGATTGGATGACTGAGCGAGGGAGAGGATTTACTGGAGGCATACATACCCATATGTCAAGCTTCTTTAAGTTAGGGGCATTCTGAAACAATGAACAAGCGGCCAAGAGTTGCCGCTCGTCCCCAAAGCATATTGCAAGATAAATACTCTCTAGGCGAGTAAACACGGCAGGGAGGTTCGTAAGTATTAAACCTTTTGATAGGTACTGCAACACGAACAAAGAGAAGAAAAAGGAAATGGCAACACTGATTAGTCAGGAGCCAAAAGAAGGCCATAGTAAAGCTGGAGGTAATAATATCTCACCATCAGTAAAAAGCCGCAAATTGCAAGGCTTTTGATGTCACTTAGGCTTCCCAATAACTGCTTGACATAGCTTTCCTTGTGAAGCGCAATTGGATCCAAATGATATGCTTTACCTTTGTGATAAGGAAAGAGAATAGCCCCCTCCAAATTGGGGGCATCAAAATTAATGTCTTTAAAGTCCCCAACAACATAAATATGTTTCAGTTTAGGAGCTTGAACGTTTAGATGGTTGATGCCCTCAAAATAAGATAGTTTCAAATAATTCAGTACGGGGCAAAACGAGATCAGATTTTGGATGTCCAAGTCTGTGGAGGAGAAATTTTTCAGGCTGAGGCGAGTTAATCTCTTGAAACCTTGGAATACCAGGGGCAAACTGATGATGCAGTTTTGCAGGTGCAGAAGCTCCAAATCGCCCATAGAAAATAGACATGAGGGAATCTTGTACCCTGGCCCTGAGTTCAACTCGATTATAATTGATCTTGGTGATCTCCTAGAAAGCATGAGCATCCATCTGCTGAACTCGTCATGGTAAGTTTTGCTACCTGAAATATCAAACTTCTCTACAGTTCCCTTGTGGAGTGATAGCACCGTATCGACTAATGTGACGAACTTGGTTCTTGCAAAATTTCCATCGCGCAGGAATATTTTTGGCATATTAGTCCATGCATCCCTCCAAGTACTTGATAAGGTGCTAGTCCTAACCGCTTCTTCTACATTCAGACGGGAGAGGATGTCGCCCTTTATCTCTGGAGGTAGACTGCTCAGTCTGTCTGAACTCACAACAGATGTAGATTTTGCCCTGGCTTTTTTACAGGTACTCATTGCTTCAGAATCCGGATTAAACTGTCCTAACATTTCCAGAATACAGGGAGCCTATATTAGCGTGCAGTCTACCACATATCACTAAAAATACAACACATGCTGAAATTAAATGGTGCACTAAGTAAGTTGCTTGTTCATAGAAAAAAAAGGAACAACCGAGAGATGGCAGTAAAGGGAAGCAAGTCCGGTATGTTTCTATAAACAGAACTGAACTTGACTACCGCGTTGGTAAGCTCAAAAGCTTGATTATCAGTTGACATGTGTTACAATACCCTAATTTGTGATCTTGAATAGCAACCGTTTCCCATGCTGCAAGTTGGAAACGGGTTTCTTTTGTTGAATATACATGTGCCATCAATCCATCATGCTCCAAACTGAAAGTGTGGATTTAGCAGTTTTGTCATTGTAGTTTAAAGATTAACTATAAAGCCATGATTATGTGATGTTATTACATCCTTTATCTATATTTTTCTACTAATAAATAAATTCTACTAATAAAGGGAATAGGTATTCTTGGTCCATAGTGACATTTTACAGAAACACCCTTGACTTTTAGTACAATCTACCCGTAGTAAAAAAACTATTTCATAAAAAACAATGAACGGTTCACGCCTGCCCACAGACTCGAACTCTGGTTGGCAGAAAAAGAGCACAACTTGACCGATTAGCCAACTCAAGCAGCCCGTGTTATGTGAAAAAACAATGTTTAGATCATATTAAGTCGGGCTATGTTTCCATTGCTTCATGCGACCTTTACACGCATGGGAGCTTGCATGGCCTGGACCGGCCCACGCACGCAACTGTTCATGGGCCTTCCATCCGATAAATCAGCCAACATGTTATGATAAATCAACCCAAAGTTAGTCCCACCTTAGCCCCTTGCATCGAATCCTTACAATGTATATACGCCTTTAAGTTTTGTGGGTAACAGGAAGCTCTCTCCGGAATTAATTAGCGAAGGGTGAGGAATGATTCCAGAAATAAGGAAGGAAGGTTTCTTGCCTATCCACAGAATAAATCCGGTGGACAATCATCAATTAGCCATGTGAAAGAGAAATAAGGAATGGAAACTGGCCTCTCCACATAATAAATTAGTGACGAGAGTGAATTCCGGCGCTACTGGAAAGAGAGATATGGAATGGAATGGAACGACTTTTAGTACAATCTACCCGGAGTAAAAAAAATGGTTCATCAGAAAAAATAAAAAAAGGGTTCGTGCCTGCGCACGGACTCGAACTCAGGTTAGCAGAAAAAGAGCATGACTTGGCAGATTAACCAACTTAACCAGCCCATGCTACGTGAAAAAAACAATGCTTAATAGATCATATTACCGGGCTATATTTCCATTGCTTCCTACGTCCTTCACACGCACGGAGGCTTGCATGGCCTGGACCGGCCCACGCACGCAACTGCTCATGGGCCTTCCATCCGATAAATCAGGCAACGTGTTATAATAAAATATACAAAAAATTAGTCCCACAATTTATATATGCCTTTAAGTTTGGTGGGTAACAGGAAGTTGTCTCCGGACTCAATTAGCAAAGGGTGAGGAAAGAATTGCAGAAATAAGGAAGGAAGGTTTCTTGCCACCGGATTAATCTGGGTACTAAGGAAGGAACGTTTCTTGCCTATCCACAGAATAAATCAATGGTGAATAAATCCGGTGGTCAATCATCAATTAGCCATGTGAAAGAGAAATAAGGAATGGAACCTGGCCTTTCTACAGAATAAATGGCGAGAGTTAACTCCGACGCGACTGGAAAGAGAAATACAGAAGGAAAAGAGAGAATATGGAATGGAATGGAATGACCTTTAGTACAATCTACCCGCAATAAATAATGGTTCGTCAAAAAATAAATGAACGGTTCGTGCCTGCCACACGGACTCGAACTCAGGTTGGCAAAAAATGACCGACTAGCCAACTCAACCAGCCCATGTTACGTGAAAAACAATGTTTAATAGATCATATTAAGTCGGGCTATGTTTCCATTGCTTCCTGCGCCCTTCACACGCACTGGGGCTTTTCATGGCCGGCCCACGCACGCAACCGCTAATGGGCCTCCCATCTCATAAATTAGCTAGCATGTTGTGATAAATCAACCATTGTTACAAATATCGGCCGATTAACTAACGATATGAGCAGTTAACTACTATTCGGACCCCTCTGATACGAAAGGTCTATTCAGTCCATTAACTCGGAGGCCCAGTTAGTCATTCTGACAAGCCGATTTATCAGTTGTCAGGCAGAATTATCAGCCGGGCCGATTATCTGGGCGGCATATTTTTGTCCCAAATCTGACCCGTTCCCTCCCTTTAACGCCCTAGTTTTCAGTTTTTCATAGATGCCACAACATTAGGTTTAGGCCACTCCTCACTCCTGCCCGATCTATTGCTCCCTCGCCCTCCTGGAGGAGCCGCCGCCCCTCTCCAATCAGCATCTGCCGGTGGTGTCCCCTCCACCAGCAGCCCCCTCCGCCCTGACCCTCCGTCAGCAGTATTTGGATCTATCCCCTACCCGAGCAGCAGCAAGTTACCCCTCAACAAGCAGCGCAGCCAATGGAGTCCTCCCTTCCCTGAGTATATATAGATATGGCCCTTGCATGTAGCACAGGATTGCATATTTAGACATTCAGTACAATGCATGTTGCTATGTATCCTATCTGCCTAAGTATATATAGATATGACCCTAGTTCCCCCTAACCGATAAATGGGTTACCGATATATTTCGTTAAATGGATGATTCGCCAGTTAATCCCTTCAAGGCCCCCGACCGATATGTTACCAATTACAGATATCTTAAACATTGAAATCAACCAAAAATTAGTCCCACCTCGGCCCCTTGCATCGAATCCTTACAATTTATATACGCGTTTAAGTTTTGTGGGTAACAGGAAGCTGTCTGCGGAATAATTAGCGAAGGGTGAGGAATAAATTCCAGAAATAACCAAGGAAGGTTTCTTGCCTCCGGATAAATCGAGGTAATAAGGAAGGAAGGTTTCTTGCCTATCCACAGAATAAATCAGTGGCGAATAAATCCGATGGTCAATCATCAATTAGTCATGTGAAAGAGAAATAAGGAATGGAACCTGGCCTCTCCAAAGAATAAATTAGTGGCCAGAGTGAATTCCGGGCGACTGGAAAGAGAAATACGGAAGGAAGGCGAGAGAAATATGTAATGGAATGGAACTCGACGTCTCTACCGAATAATAAATCGGGTGCGGCTCTACACCTACGGTACGGTACGAGAAGAGATTTAAACTAAATCGGCCACTTTGGCTAATTAAACAGGGAACATACAATTCGTGACGTGCCAGGCTCCCTGCCAAAGTGAATCTCAAATAATTGATATGTTTCTATGCTTACTTCGTTTGCTTCTTTTCCTTCACATGTCAGGTCTTAACTAACCACCAAATGCTTCATCGTTTATGTATTACGGGCTAGATGCATATGAGTGTTTTTTTCACCCGCTTGCAATGCAAAAGGTATTTTTCACATATTGAATGTGATAACATCTTATATTACAGGACAGGGAGAGTACAACACTACCCATGGAAAAGATTAAACATATAAGATTAGTACTGTAGGAGCTAGAGAATAATAAGAAAAGGCAATGTAAATAGCAGGGAACTAAACTGGATTCAGTTAAGCAACTGAATCTGAGAAAAGCATGTGAACAGAATTAAGATTAACCAGAACAATCTCATCAATCCTCACTGGGAAATCTGATAGCCCAAAGAACTTAGCGCTGCAGGCCACATGAATTCATGATGCCGCTTCTTCAATAACTCGTGAATTCACCGCGAACAAATCTCACCTAGGAAGCCAAAATAACTTACGGCGGAGTGTTCCTTCTTCAATAATCAACGAAGGCCACGCCGCTCGGCTGCTGCGGCCTGTCGCCAATCCGGAGCGCCGAGGGGCGCGGAACGGAGGCACGACGGCACGCGGGATGCCGGCGCCGCCGCGCCGCGCCGCCGCCGGAGGGTTGCGCCAGCTGTGGAAACGGCGATTTGGTCGGCGACTCGCTGAGCACTGGTATTCCCGAATTGGGCTTGAGGAGAGAGTGGGGCAATGGGAGAGAACGAACCAGGCGGTGGGGATGGGCTGGCTACTCCTTATGTTGGGCCTTCCTTTTTCTTTGACGTTGTTGGTCCTTACCTTGGGCTGAATGCTTCAATGGCCTGCCATTTTCGGGGTTTTTTTTTTCATAATGGGTGGATTTTATTAATTAATAAGTCGCATCAAGAAAATACAAATATTGGGCACCAGGTCTAATTAGCGGCAGTGGTGAGTGGTGGAGAAAAATTTCTAGGCTCTAATTACCGAATTGTCATGGCCTGGGGAGGAGGGGATCGAGATCAAGGAGGAAGATAGGCGAGGAGCAGCAGGTTAGGTGAGAGCGAGCTTGGAGAAGGGGAAAGGGGAAACTAGTTGGCAATTCATTCGCTGCCTCACACTCTGGTCGCCGTACAATATGTAGCATCCCACTTGGGCTACCGAACCTGGCCTTGGGCTCAACACACATTACATGGCCTTTGGCCCAATACGCACACACAACTCACTCGTTGCGGTTCAGTTAACTGCAGTTAAGTGAACTACACTTTTAGTCCGCTGCGGATATATCATCTGCAGGCGTGACATAGATGATACGTCAAGAGCTGCTATATATAGGACTTCATAAGCACATGATGTAAAACATCAAAGTTAAATCATAAAATGTTACCATAAACATTTTCGACTCAAAGCAAAGAACTGCGGTAATCTTGACTGTGTCACTCCCTGAGATTGTCGTCGTCATCCAGAATGCACTAGAGTGGTTTGAGATTCATAAGGTGCTCGTACGGTCGACTCCAGATGGTCTTGCGATATTCATGACCAACAATGTGAACTACCCCATCATTTTTGTCCGTCCGAGGAAAGGTGTTTCGCTACTTTAGCTATATAGTACGACCTTCAACATGCATCATGGACATTGCATTTCTTGGAGACATAGTGTATGGAATCACGACGTCATCCCCCTCGGAGTTTGATGGCAATGGGGTACCTATAGTCACCAATATCAAGTGCATCATTCAACATTCAATGGGCGATGACGATTCCATTGTGTGGAGTGATGACGAGGATGAGAAGGTAGCTAATGACGATTGCGATGTGTGAAGCGATGACGAAGATGATGACGCAACTGATGATTCCATTGTGTGGAACACCAGCAAATATGAGGAGGCGACATGTCAGGAGAATGTGGAGGAGGACAAGGATAATGACATGGTGCTTAAACCACTAGCGAAAATGGTATATTTACTGCAAGGACTCGTCCTAGGGTTTGTTTGTTTGGATGTGGTATTTACTTTTAATAACACAAGACAGCAACTTACGAATATTCCCTCTGGAGCCTTAGTGAAACTCGTTCAGTCCTTCAAGGGTGCTCATATTTGTACTACGTTTCTATATATCTGAAAGTAGATGAACATACGGCTGTGTTTCATTTATATACTCATAAATATTTAGAAATGTAATCCAGAGATTTGATTAATACCTGACAACCAGTGAATAATACTGAAGCACACAATAGCTGAATATTAAAGGCGACAAATATTTCACTAATATTAACAACAAATAAAATAGGAGATGTAAGACGCATTGAACACCCATTCCAATCTGAAACCAGTCTGATAAATGCTTTAATTTCCGGAAAATACACTGATTCAGGCTGCATATGTCGACACATGCGGAAGGTACAGTTACATGCCTTTGATTCACATCTTCATTCTTGTTGATACAAGATGAAGGTGTATTATATATTTCATTACTTCTCAGATTTTCTGGAATCAGGAATTTACGTTACGCAGAACAACGGGACGGGCTGAGCTGACACGGTTGAGCAAGGGCAACAGCGGCTTGTGTCCCTGGCTCAACAAAGCATAACACTTGCTAATAGCACATTCAGTACTCCTGCTTGATGATCGTCAAATGCACACATATATAACCATCATCTAGTCTTGGCATAAAGAAAGATGAAACAGTTCTACTTGGCTGCAAATTCAACCGGCAAAGCGATGGGGGATGCTCTGTAGACTGCAGGAATGCATGCTTATCAAAATGTCACAATGACCTTGGCCCTGGGAGACACCCTCGGCAGAGCTAATAGCTTGGCAAGAACCATGCTGCACTCTGTTTTGCACTGCCATTCTATCTTCACTTCTTCCAGAGCCGGTGCCCAGTTCAGTAGCTTTTCCACGAAACCAACTTCGCAGTCCACACCCCTGAAACCCTTCACACTGGCTGTTACGAGATGATCCAATTGCACTTGCATGGTAAGCTCTGGAATGCTCGCCTGATCCTGATCCTGATCTTGATCCCATGTGCTCAAAGATTGACTCTGCATTTTTTTTTCACAACTCATTAATTAGATGCCATAAAATATAAGAATGAGCATGGATTGAATGATTGAGGAAGGGAGAGGATTTACTGGAGGCATACGTACCCAAAAGTCAAGCTTCTTTAAGTTAGGGGCATTCTGAAACAATGAACAAGCGGCCAAGAATTGCCGCTGGTCCCCAAAGCATATCGCAAGATAAATATTCTCCAGGCGAGCAAACACGGCAGGGAGCTTTGTGAGTATGCAACCTTTTGATAGATACTACAACATGAACAGAAAAAGAAAAAGGAAGTATCAATACAGATGAGTCAGGAGCCAAAAGAAGGCCATAGTAATGCTAGAGCTAATAATAGCTCACCCTCAGTAAAAAGCCGGTAATTGCAAGGGTTTTGATGTCACTTAGGCTTCCCACTAACTGCTTGGCATAGCTTTCCTTGTGAAGCGCAGTTGGATCAGAATGATGTGCTATAGCTTTCTGATCAAGAAAGAGAGCGGCCACCTCCAAATTAGGGGCATCGAAATTAATGTCTTCAACGTCCCCAACAACATAAAGAAGTTTCAGTTTAGGAGCTTGAACGGTTAGATGGTTGATGCCCTCAAAAGAAGCTAGTTCCAAATAAATCAGTACGGGGCAGAACGAGACCAGATTTTGGATGTCCATGTCTGTAGACGAGAAATTTTTCAGGCTGAGGCGAGTTAATCTCTTGAAACCTTGGAATACCAGGGGCAAACTGATGATGCAGTTTTGCAGGTGCAGAAGCTCCAAATCGCCCATAGAAAATAGACATGAGGGAATCTTGTACCCTGGCCCTGAGTTCAACTCGATTATAATTGATCTTGGTGATCTCCTAGAAAGCATGAGCATCCATCTGCTGAACTCGTCATGGTAAGTTTTGCTACCTGAAATATCAAACTTCTCTACAGTTCCCTTGTGGAGTGATAGCACCGTATCGACTAATGTGACGAACTTGGTTCTTGCAAAATTTCCATCGCGCAGAAATATTTTTGGCATATTAGTCCATGCATCCCTCCAAGTACTTGATAAGGTGCTAGTCCTAACCGCTTCTTCTACATTCAGACGGGAGAGGATGTCGCCCTTTATCTCTGGAGGTAGACTGCTCAGTCTGTCTGAACTCACAACAGATGAAGATTTTGCCCTGGCTTTTTTACAAGTACTCATTGCTTCAGAATCCGGATTAAACTGTCCTAACATTTCCAGAATACAGGGAGCCTATATTAGCGTGCAGTCTACCACATATCACTAAAAATACAACACATGCTGAAATTAAATGGTGCACTAAGTAAGTTGTTTGTTCATAGAAAAAAAGGAACAACCGAGAGATGGCAGTTTAGGGAAGCAAGTCCGGTATGTTTCTATAAACAGAACTGAACTTGACTACTGCACTGGTAAGCTCAAAGGCTTGATTATCATTTGACATGTGTTACAATACCCTAATTTGTGATCTTGAAGAGCAAC